>OY764963.1:46966408-48166408 GCA_963668005.1 Melieria crassipennis | reverse complement strand
ATAACGTTTGAAATGTAAATTGCTATAGACACACCCTAACGTTTGAATGTAATTTGGTATACATACACTCTAATGTTTGTTCCTTATAATGTTTACCTCTAAATTTATCAGTGTTTCTCTACTATATTATGCATGTTTTATACATATAAACCTTCCTCTTGAATCACTCTATCCATTAAAAAAAATCGCTTAAGAAACCGTTGCGTAGTTTTAAAGATTTAAGCATACATAGGGACAGACAGCGGCAGCGACTTTGCTTTATACTATGTAATGATAATGATGATGATGATGCAATTCATACACATTTACAATGCATACACTCCAACTAAGAAACTTTATTGCTCAAAAACGATAAATATCGATTTTCCAAAACGATTTGGTGTTGTTTTTTTAAGAATGAAAAAGTAAACCAATTTCTGGAGGAAACAAGTTGAAGTTATGAAACCAAATATTTTGTCTAGTATTATAAAAAAGAATAGTTTAACTTCTCTTCAGATCAAATTGCATTTATTGAACTGCAATGGCAAAATTGTTAATCAGCGTTGTTAATCTAAAGAGAATATAAAACGCTTGGTAACAATGCCGTTCCGTGAATTGAACGATTTTACTTTCGTTTTTTGGTTCTTTCGTCTTAGTTACATAGTATTCCAAAAACAGTTTCTTCCTTACAACTCAAAATAAACTTCCTCGTCATCAGAATCCCTATAGATAGATAGATAGGTAGATAGATATATTCTTTATTCAATTGTTTAATAAATATTACAGAAATGATTATGGATTAACAATAGATAACAGTTATAATAAAGAATTTACGACAATGACTTTTAAGTCGTCTGTCGGAAAAATATAGAAAATACATTACTCTAACATAAAGATGTACATACATATTAACAGAATTCATTTACAATTAAGCTCCTATATTTTAAAGCATCAGTGACATACAAAACAAGACATTCCCATCCACCTACGCCAATTCCATTTAGCATGTTTACAATTTCGTCTTGAGTTAAAAAGAACTTTCCAAAATATCTATATCTGATTCTTTTCAAAATTGGACACCTACCCAGAAAATGTGTTATATTTTCTAACTCGTTCAAATTACAAAGACTGCAGTTTAGATTTCTGTGACCCCCAAGAAGTATCAAATCGCATCTGGCCTTCAAAATCCACATTATTCTATATTTTCCAAGATTGTCATTCAAGTAGCTTTTACCGATGTTATGATCTAAGTCTTTATACATATATACGTGAACTTTTAAGAGCCCTTTCCCAAGATTTTTGTCTATTTGTCGAGTTCAGAACGGATAACAATGTGTCAATGTTTTCATTCCAACTTCTTCTATTTAAAACGTCATAATTCCAACTAATATTTAATTTTTCTCCTAAAATTTGCATTGATTTTACCCAAAAGATCTTTCTCTCTATAATAATTTTTGAAAATTTGTGTGGCAATCTGCTATCGTCGTACTCAAATAGAGTTTTAGAAATATATTTAAGATGAAGCCGTAAAGTATACAGATGACAGTTTGGGATGTCTGTTTCTAACATAAAACAATAAGAGGGTGTGTTTGTTGGTAGATGTAAAATTTTCTTTAAGAAATAAAATTGAATTTTATCCACCAATTCAAACAACTCAAAGCCCCAGACTTCCGCAGCATAACTTTGTATAGCTCTAATGACTGCTAAAAATAATTTGTATTTAGCTGATAATTTTATCTTATTTTTGATTAGAAAGGAAAGAATCCCTATATGCAGCACCGTTTTCAGATATTTTAATAATATCGTCGGTAATTTCAAAATTGTGTAATGTCATGAAAGTTCTGTCAAATTTCAGAAACAGTGTTGAAAAGCATTTGCTTTGTAAGATTTTTTATGATGATTTTTAATTATTCTATTATGGTTTTTTGGATTATAGAAAAAGGCTAGAAAAGGCCATGGGAAATTAAAACAGGCTAGGAAAAAGGCTAGCTTACTCGCGAATTGTGCGGCTAGATGACAAAAGAAAAGGCTAGATTTAGCCGCAAAAAAGCTAGATTGGCAACACTGGTCGCAACGTGTATGGGTATGTTGTATAATTTCGTGCCATTTTCTGTGTTCATTCGTGTTTCAGCTTTTGTGCGTTGCGAACGAAATGGATGAGCGCAACGAAAACTAGAGCAATTTTATCGAAGCTTGTCGAAATTTGCCGGAACTATTGAACAGCAAATGTGAAAAATACAAAAATAAAAGTTTTCATCATACCGCACATGAAAAACTTTTGACAGCCTATAAAAAAATTGATCTCTATGGTACTATTGAGGGCGTGAAGATGAATGATTATTTTGCTTGTCATTTCGTCTGCACTCAACAAAATTTATGAGAAAAATGAAGTTGGGCGAACGAGTTGTGTCGGAAATCGCAACGTGTGTGTCCTAACGACCAACCTTTTGCACGACCAGATTGTATCGTGTATAGGCCGCTTTAGGCTGCCATGCACTTTGGGTAATCCCTGCAAGGACAGTGATCATCATTTGATCAATCATATGACCATCACATGTGATGAAATTTCGATCACAATCTCCATAATTTTTCCACTAGCAGTGTGAAAAATGTGATGGGTATTTTCGTGTACATGTGATTCTGCATCACCTTCGTACACAGGCGATTTAAAACGTGGTCCAACATATAGTTGTCTCGCTCACTCTAATCAGCAATGATCAAATCCCAATCAGGTGTGATTAGTCACTGCTGATGAGCATATCCCTCACGAGTGATATCAAACGGCATCAGACATGAAGTATAAACCTATCACATCTGATTGAAAATAAAAAAGCCTTGGAATTTTATTATTTCATATGTTTATTTTTATAAAAAAGGGTTTTTATTATTAAAAAATCATTAATTTGGAGTTGAATTGAATTCATTTTGAAAACTTACATTACAATTACATTTACATTTCAAATTCAATAGATCAAATTAAACGAGACCAAATCTGTGCATGTTGGCTTTACAAACAAGAAATTGGACCAGGCGCGGATCCAGAAAAATATTTCGGGGGGGTTTTAAAATGTAATTCTTTAATATTTATAAAATGTATTTTAATTTGTATGTAGTTTTATAGTCGATCCACATATTTCGGGGGGATTTCAACCCCCAAAACCCCCCAAGAGCGGTACAAGAAGAGCAAGCGCTTCAGTTTACGCCCATTGACTGTGCGAACTGAAGCACACGTCACAACAAACATACATGAAGTGAAAATACCGCTTCTCCTGTGTACTTTGAGGTGTTGGTGGTTGTTTTGGTCTCTCAATCATTTTTTGTGCAAATTTCTCACAGCAACACATCAGCCAGCGCAATGATCGTCGTTTCAACGACGCCAATGCTTTTTGTTGTTGTAGTTTTTGTGTGTATGCTTTTTTGTGTTGGCGATTAGTTAGTCTTAGTTTTTGGAAACAGATGCCACAATTAATTTTTTAATTATTTCATTAATAATTTAATATTTCTTATCTACAAAATAGTTTGCGTAATCATTACTGCTGAAATAAAATAATACAAAAGACAGTTTCGTCTGTCTCAGCATGTAATAGGAGTTGATCCATAGAATCCTGTGTATCTTCGAAATTAGTTGCTACACTTGACCGAGTGATATTTGAATTTTGTCCCAAAATTGCAAAAGTATTTTCTAGTTTATCTTGGTTAAAAAACTTATTTGTTATACAAAATTTATGTATTGTATGTATTTATTTATTTTACTTAATTTCATCAGTGATTAAAAAACAGATTTTTGTCCTAAAAAAGACATTTATCATCCATACATTTAACATCTTTCAAATAATTTAAAAAAGTCTTTATAAATTTGTACGACTCATTATTTAGTTGTAAAGCCGATCTAAAGCAATTATCCGATTGTCCTATTCATGCAATCAAATATCGGGTCTACTTTTTTGATAAATTCTTTAGGAACTTTGTTTATAGCGATCATATAAGCGCCATGCCAACCATATTTTATTTTCTTTTCTATGATTTTGCGCACACTACAGTCGGCAATGAGTTCAGGAGCAATATGCGACGCCGTGCAGGCTTATAGAAGAAGAACAAAAGCCAGCCAGACAATAGAAATAGTTTTACAATTTCAGCTTTTCTCCAGCGCAACAACAACAACAACAGCACATCGTCTTCATCTCGGAATCATCCCACGCCGCAGCAGAGTGCTCGCTGCTCGCCAATGTTAGAACCCGCCATACAAAATGTTTGCTTGTATGGCATGCGCATTCTGTATGTTTATTTTCTTTGATAGTATACAACGTTTTCAAAACAAGGTGCTAAGAGGTATGGTGAACGCACCATGGTATGTACGGAACGATGACTTGCACAGCGACCTGGAGGTGAAAAAGGTAGCTGACACAATCACTCTCTTTGCCACTAAACATGACAAAAGAATACAGCTCCATACAAACGCAGAAGCATCGGTTCTCAACGATGAAGCCACCAAAAGAACCAAGAAAGCCACTAAAAAGAACCAAGCCACGAGATCTCGTGGTTAATTTCCTGTAAATTCAATATAAAGTAAACAGAATTATATTACTTGTTAGCTTAAGGGGACAGTCCCCTCAAGAGGTCTCAAAAAATGTTTTTTTTTTTGTTTTTGCTTAATCGATTGGGCATCTATTTAAGATTATGTATGTAAAGTTTTAGCTCCAAATTCGAAGTATTTCAGGAGTTGCACGAAAATTCAGTCGGTCGCGCACGGTGCCTGGCGGCCACGCACGGCGCGTTTAAAGTGCGTTTTCTCAAAACCATGTTTTCACAATTTGCGGGAAAGATAATTATAAAAGTTATCAACAGATTTCCTTAAACTAAAATTTATTTTATTCAGTAGAAAAACTACTCTATGCGAACTACGGATTTTGAAAAATTCCGATTTTTAATACCTTTTTTATTAACAAATAAATGTAAAAAAAGTCACTTTTTTTTAAATCATAATTTTTCGTCTAAATTTTGGATTTTTGGAATTTCCGTAGTTCACATAGAACAAATAAGTCTGACGAAGAAAACAATTTTTGATTTTAGTTGTAAACAACGGCTGCTATCGTTCCCGCAAATGGACTCCGACCGTGCCGAAACGCTGCCGGAAAACGTGAAAAACTCAGTCATTTAGAATTTCCCAGATGTAATTTTTTTTGTGAATAAAGTTGAAAGTATGACTAAAACATATCCCAAAGCTCTTATGTCTCCGATCTTTCTTTCTGTAAGAAAAAAAATCAGGAAAAAACGCTTTTTTCTCGGACGCTTGAGGGGACTGTCCCCTTAAGCTAGGTGTAATGTGATGAAATGTAATTAAAATTAATAACGTTTCAATAAAAAAAAAAAAAAATTTTCAAAATTCCAAATCCAAATATAATGAAATAAAATGGAACCACAGTCCACGACATTTTTGAGATTAGGAGCGCTAGCGCTGAACACAATCTGCAAAGATTCAGTGAAAAGAACGCTAGCATTAGGTAAACAATTCTTTTGATACACTTCTCATATAACTACTTTAAATAAAATTTAATTAACATATTGTAACGATAAGATAGTCTGTCGCTGTGCAAAGCAACCCTGTCGCTACGCGCCGTGCTATAATTCAATCTGGCAACGACGGCCGCGATAATAAGGGAAACTTTTAGGCCAACCTGGCAATGATGGCAACTTTTAGTCCAACCTGGCAATGATGGCAATTTTTAGTCCAACCTGGCAATGATGGAAACTTCTAGTCCAACCTGGCAATGATGGAAACTTCTAGTCTAACCTGGCAATGATGGTCGCGATCATTATGGAAACCGTTAGTCCACTCCGGAATGTGCGAGAACGATCTGCGCGATGGCCGGACAGGTATAAAAGGCAGCCGGGTGCGGCGCAGCGAGTCAGTCTGATTTTGACTAGCGGAGTTGCCACGTGGAATAACTAAGCAAATATTTAAGTGTAAAGACAGTGAAGTGTAAATCTGTGAAATAAAGTGACTGTTGGGTTTTATTGACTGCGTTTGAGGAACTAAGTGTGTTTGTTAATTTCAAATTGCACAATCCAGTGATTCGTACTAGCCCACTAGAACTGGTATTCGTAACATTTTGTGTCAGAAGTGGGATTGTGCTACTGAACAAATAAAGGACAAAAAAAAAAATTAAATAAAATTATAAAACGCAGACATGGTTAAACTCGAGCAACTGAAGGTGGACCAGCTGAAAAAGGAGCTGGCTGCCTGGAATTTGCCGACTGCTGCCGGAAAGGTAGAGTTGCAGCTGCGCTTGCGAGAGGCGTGTGAATCACGAGGCATCGATTGGGCTACGCACGAGTTCGGAACGCAGGAGGCGTCGGGCAAAGTGGAGGAATCGCCTGCGGGTGCTGCGTCGATGCAAAGTACGGCTGCACCGGCTGCGCCACCACAAGCAATGGACATGAGCCAGCTAATGGTTGCAATGGAAGGCATGTTTGAGGCTTCCAACCGGAAAATGGAAACTGCGAATCGGGAAATGGCAGAGCGAATGGAAAACAAGCTTCAGGAAAATTCTGCGCGCTGGGAACAGAAAGTGGAAGAAATCGCCAACCAGCTTAATGTGAAGGTGGAGCACCTGGGGACTCGAGTGGAACACTTGGATAAACGAGTCGACGACCTGGATGATTCCCTGAACAAACGTGTTGACGATCTTGATGATTCCCTGAACAAACGAGTTGATAGTCTGGAAGACTCGATGAACAGAAAAATCGACGAGCGGCTTAGAGAGATTCAGCTGCGAGCAAGGGTGCGGTCTGGTGAGGAAAGTTTTGCCATAGAAGTGCCTACTTATGATGGTACTACGTCGTTCGATACATTCAAGCTACAGTTCGACCTGGCTGCTCTGGAAAATCAGTGGACCGATATCAGGAAAGGTCGGAGACTGATACTGGCTCTAAGAGGTCCTGCGGCAGAGGTAATAAAAACAGTGCCGGAAAGTTTGAGAAGTGATTACGAGACCGTCATAAGGGCGCTGGCAGCCAAATACAGTGACGAGCACAACAAAATGGTGTATTACTGCGAGCTGAAGAACCGCAGGCAAAGATCCAACGAGGCGCTGCAGACATTGAGCGGCTCGTGCAGCTGTCCTACCCGTCCTTCGGCGCTGATGATCTCGAGAGGATGAAGATTGAGGCGTTTATCGAAGGTCTTCATGATCCGGAGACACGTCGCAGTGCGTTGATGATGGACAAGCCGACATTTAGGGAGACGGTGACCAGCGCGATGACATACGAGGCGACATGGATTGGGAGCACTCGGTGTGCACCTGCAAGGATACGCCAGGTCCAGCCGGACAACGACGTTGCGATCCAGGCAATAAGCTCTGAGCCACCGGGCAGGCCACGGGTGGTCTCCTCTAAAGTTGTATGCTGGGTATGTGGCAAGCAGGGCCACATATCACGAGACTGCCGCCAACGAAAGAGGCGTTCCCGTTCTCGATCGCAATCGCCTGAAGCGAGGAATACTGATAATCGAAGCCCAGCCAACAAGCGCAGGGCTGAGGACGGCGAGTCGTTAAACTAAAACGGGTCAGCCCAAAGGGGCGTGAGCTAATCCCCACAATCTGCCGCCCCACCGTCCTTGTCTCACAGCTGAAACGACAGGCCAGCAGCTTGACAATTGAAGGAAGGATAGATGGGAAACTGTTCGTGTTGACATTGGATACTGGAGCGTCATATTCGATCATAAAAAGGAAGCTGCTGAAGAACTGGGAACCGCTGCATGGCATACAGCTGCGGACTGCGACTGGCGAGCGCGCGCCGGTAAGAGGGAAAGTTACAAAAACGATTACTATCGGCACCAGCAGCCTGGAACATGAGTTCATCGTCGCGGATATAATGGACGACGTGATTATCGGCGTGGATTTCATGATTAGACACGGTTTCACGCTGGACCTGAAAGAACATGTGCTGAGATATGCCAACGTTGAATTCCCGCTGCACACCGGCTATGAGCGAAGCGTGGCGGTAAGGAAGGTTGTATCGTGTCAACACCAGAGGATACCAGCGAATTCTGAGGTGATTGTGTGGGCAAAGGTGGACGAGGACGATGGGACGAGTCGGCTGTGGGTTGTAGAAGCACCGAAACAAGGACACGACAACATCATCATCGGACGTACATTAGTGGAACCTAAGAACGGCAAAGTACCAGTCAGAATACTGAGCCCCCTGAATGCACCCAGATATGTCGGAAAAGATGAGGTAATTGGCGAGTGTAGGGAAGCCGTAGCAGTGGTCAATTGCGAGAGTAGCCCACCCGGGGGAAATAAGTGCGGTTTTAACATGGACGTCATACCGCAGGAGAACCAGTGGAGCAGCGAGTTGACGGCCAAGCAGAAACAGAGGGCGAGGTCACTCCTGCTGCACTATGGGTCGTTACTTGCGGCAGAAGCAGGCGGAAGAACAGCCATAGTGAAGCACAACATCGACACCGGAAGTGCCAAACCGATCCGCCAACCGCCAAGACGAGTTCCTCTGGCCAAGAGGGAGGAGGTCACAAATTTGATCGAAAACATGCGGAAAGAAAAGGTCATAGAGCCTTCTTCGGGCCCCTGGTGCTCGCCGGTCGTGCGAGTCAAGAAAATGGATGGCAGTACCCGATTTTGTGTGGATTATCGGAAGCTCAATGATGTGACCAAGAAGGACAGCTATCCACTACCTCGGATCGATGACACCCTGGACACATTGTCAGGCACGCAGTGGTTCTCCACGCTCGACTTACGCAGCGGCTATTGGCAGGTAGAGCTTGCAGACAAGGACAAGGAGAAAACGGCTTTCAGTGTTGGCGATGGTTTGTGGCAGTTCACCGTCATGCCGTTCGGACTCTGCAACGCACCAGCAACATTCGAGCGGCTAATGGAACGCGTGCTAAAAGGGCTGCATTGGCGGACGTGTCTGGTGTACCTCGACGACATAATCGTGATGGGTAAAAGCTTCGACGACCACCTGGGAAAGCTAAAGGAGGTATCCGAGCGGATACAAAAAGCCGGGCTTAAACTCAACCCAAAGAAGTGCTCGCTGTTCCAAAAAGAGGTCAAGTATCTGGGTCATACGGTTTCCGCCAGCGGAGTACACACGGATGAAGACAAAATCACGGCGGTGAAGGAGTGGCCCCGGCCACGCAATCTACACGAACTCCGCAGTTTCCTGGGCCTGTGCACATACTACCGCCGATTTGTTCCGGGATTCGCGAGCATAGCCAGCAGCTTGCACAAACTGACGAAAAAGAGTCAAGCTTTCGAGTGGAATGAAGAGCAGGAGCAGGCTTTTGCACGTCTGAAGGAAAAACTGTGCACTGCTCCAATTCTGGCCTTCCCCGTGCCTGGAGAGATGTTTGTGCTGGATACAGATGCAAGCGGGCATAGTATTGGCGGTGTGCTATCACAGATAGTAGACGGCCAGGAACAAGTGATAGCATACTATAGTAGGATTCTGTCGAAACCGGAACGCAACTACTGTGTGACACGGAGAGAACTGCTGGCGGTATTGGGCTGCGTAAAACACTTCCACAAATATCTGTATGGACAAAGGTTTCGCCTGCGCACAGATCATGCGGCATTGAGATGGCTCCTGAACTTTAAAGATCCTGAAGGGCAATTGGCGCGGTGGATCGAGCGACTGCAGAGCTACGACTACACGATAGAGCATCGCAAGGGCAGTAGCCGTGGAAATGCCGATGCCTTGTCACGCCGCCCGTGCAAAGCCAAATGCAGGCAGTGCTCGCGAGCCGAAAGCAAAGAACAGATAGTGGACGTCCGGTTGGTAGGCGTTATGCCAGAGGAAGCGCGGTCTGCGGAGAGGCTACAAAAAGACCAGCGTGAGGATGCGGATCTTGCAAAAATCGTCGAAGGCAAGGAGCAAGGCGCACGTCCAGACTGGCAGGAGATGGCCGGTGAAAGCCCGATCGCTAAGGCTTACTGGGCACAGTGGGAAAGCCTGCGGCTGAAGGAAGGTTGCCTGTACCGCGAATGGGAGAGCGCGGATGGTCGGACCATCAACTCCCTAATGGCAGTGCCGAAATGCAGAATCAACGGGGTCATCGAGGCATACCATAACGACTCCAGTGGAGGGCACCTGGGCATCACCAAAACCGTCGCCAAAATAAAAAGACGATTCTACTGGGTAGGATGTCAGGAGTGTGTAACCGACTGGATTAAGAGCTGCGACCGATGTTCAGCCGCGAAAGGGCCGACAAAAAGATCTCGAGGCCGCATGCAGCAGTACAACGTGGGAGCGCCCTTCGAGCGGATTGCTATGGACGTCGCCGGCCCATTCCCAACTAGCACTCAAGGCAACAAATATGTGCTGGTGGTAATGGATTACTTCAGCAAATGGCCCGAAGTGTACCCTATTCCTAACCAGGAGGCCACTACGATCTCGGAACAGCTGGTAAACAACTGGGTAGCCAGGTTCAGAGTTCCGTTGGAGTTGCATTCAGATCAAGGCCGGAATTTCGAGTCTGCGGTATTCAAGGAAGTGTGTGAGCTACTGGGGATAAAGAAAACTCGTACCACGCCTTTGCACCCACAGTCCGACGGCATGGTGGAACGCTTTAACCGGACACTGGTAGGCGGGAATCAAAAGGATTGGGACACGCACATTTCCCTGTTCCTGATGGCGTATAGGTCAGCCCCGCACGATACGACATCACTCACTCCAGCCCGAGCAGTGTTCGGCACGGAGTTGCGGTTACCCGCCGACTTGAAGTTCGGGGTAGTCAGCACGACGGGAGGCGCTAAGACGGACTACGTGATCAATAAGCGGGCGGAACTCGAGGAAATTCACCAGTTTATAAGGAGCCGCACCAAACTGGTCAGCGATAAGGCGAAAGCCCGATATGATCTACGGGCCAACTCAGCAGGGTTCCAAGGGGCGATCTGGTAATGCTCTACAACCCGCAGCAGAGGAAAGGTTTGTCTCCGAAACTGCAAACGTCATGGGAAGGACCTTACAAAGTCGTGACTAGGATTAACGACGTGGTCTACAGGATTCAACGTTGCAGCAATAAAGGCGCTTAGCTGAAGGTAGTCCATTTGGAGCGCCTAGCACCTTATCACAGCGGAACCTCGGCACTTGTTCGGGTCGAACAAGTCTAAGTGGTGGGCAGTGTAACGATAAGATAGTCTGTCGCTGTGCAAAGCAACCCTGTCGCTACGCGCCGTGCTATAATTCAATCTGGCAACGACGGCCGCGATAATAAGGGAAACTTTTAGGCCAACCTGGCAATGATGGCAATTTTTAGTTCAACCTGGCAATGATGGAAACTTCTAGTCCAACCTGGCAATGATGGAAACTTCTAGTCTAACCTGGCAATGATGGTCGCGATCATCATGGAAACCGTTAGTCCACTCCGGAATGTGCGAGAACGATCTGCGCGATGGCCGGACAGGTATAAAAGGCAGCCGGGTGCGGCGCAGCGAGTCAGTCTGATTTTGACTAGCGGAGTTGCCACGTGGAATAACTAAGCAAATATTTAAGTGTAAAGACAGTGAAGTGTAAATCTGTGAAATAAAGTGACTGTTGGGTTTTATTGACTGCGTTTCAGGAACTAAGTGTGTTTGTTAATTTCAAATTGCACAATCTAGTGATTCGTACTAGCCCACTAGAACTGGTATTCGTAACAATATTTATTAAAAAAAATTAACAATTGTACTTATCTTTTTGTAATTTTCCCACCGCTGGCCTGTTTTGTACACACTTTTGTTCCGCTTTTCACAATTACGTGACATTTGTGTCATGGGCGCAAGCGTCATAACGGCGCCATCTCGTTTTCTCATACTTGCATGGAACATACTTAAAAGTTTCCTTTGTAAATGTTTATGTGTTAGTTTCAGCGAGAATTTTTGTAAATGTGTTTGAGTTTCGATCACACGTGTCTGGCAGGGACGCGATTTGTAACGTCGAAAGTCGATTTGTAACGTCGTAAGTCGAAAGTCTGTTGCGTCCACCACAATGATGGTATAGAGTATGGGTACCATCCGCGGACCAAACTGGCTAGGGAGGAGTCCCAAAATAAAACCGGTCACAGCAATAGACAACGAAATGGATGCTACTCCAGGTGGAATCCACATAGGTGGCAATCCACCCGCTTCGGCGGCAGGGGCAAGGATTCTGGAGGCCCCAACCATTGCTCAAGTCTCCCGCCTTTACCGACGGGAGCGCATCCTGGAGGAAAGCGGGGTCGTTACTACGATCTTCTCTTCTTCGGAGACGGAGGATTCCGAGGAGCCAGAGGGCCTGCGTCGGGAAGCTGCCACGGTGGCTGAACGACCTCCCTGTGGTTCTAAGGAATCAAACAAAAGGAGCAAGGCGAGGAGGATCAGAAGGAAGCGGATGGCTATGCGGCGGCTTGAAAAAGCAGGCGACACGGCCGGCCCTCCGGAACCCGTGTCCTCCAAAAGACCCAGGTCGGCTGAGGTAATACCCACCGAAGCCACTGGTCCGGCGGAGAGCACGGGAGTCTCTAA
Source organism: Melieria crassipennis (assembly GCA_963668005.1). NCBI lineage: Eukaryota > Metazoa > Arthropoda > Insecta > Diptera > Ulidiidae > Melieria > Melieria crassipennis. The sequence continues at coordinate 48,153,929 of OY764963.1, read as the reverse complement.
ATCGTCCGGCTCGCGAGGCAAGCGGATGAAGACTGCAGCCGAAAACAGCACGCCTACCTGCCCTGCAACTGCTGTCGTCAGGTGCGCCACAGCACCTTGGTGTCAAGTGTTACGCGTGGGCAGACGTGCCGTTTTGTGGTCCGCGGTTTATATTGTTTTTTATTGTTTCTGTCCGTCCCTCGCGTGTTTAAATGTTCGTTCGACTGACATGTCCAGTTTGTTGCTTCGCCGCGTGTGCTCAAAAAATTAAATATACACTAATAATATTATTAAATAATAACAAATAATAAAAACCAAATGCAATAAAATTTAAACTGCCGTTAACTTTTTCACGCTGTCCGCTGCATTGACCTCTGCGTTGTGTTTGTTATGGTTCATTTTCCGTGTCTCCCTCCTCCGTCCGTATTCAGTGGCGCTACATGCGGTCTTGTTCGACACTGAGAAATTGACTGTTCTGTGTAGTGTTGAGCAAAAAATCGCAACCGGTGATTTTTTCACTGTGATTTTGTAATCACAGTGTCACACTGCGATTGACTGGCAACGAAAACAGCGATTGTAAATCACTGTTTTCCAAATCACTGTTTTGCCAAAATCGCTGTGAACAAATGAGAAGCGAATCGCACATTGACTGGCAACGAAAACAGCGATTGAAAATCACAGTTTTGCCAAAATCGCTGTGAACAAATGAGAAGCGAATCGCACTTTGACTGGCAACGAAAACAGCGATTGAAAATCACTGTTTTCCAAATCACTGTTTTACAATAATCGCTGTGAACAAATGAGAAGCGAAATACACCTACACATGATATCCTCCTTACCTTTTCTCTTAAGTTTGAAAAATAACATATAATCTGCTTCCGGCACAGATTTTAATATAAAAGAAAATTCTATGGCCCAACTTCCAGTCGCGGAAATTTTCGCAAGAAACAACTGATATTACTATTTCGTTTCCACCGCGAATTACAACCCCATCATCAAAGTGAAATTTGTATGGAAAGTTGCTCATATATAATGCAAAACTGTAGCAACATAAAGTCATAAAGTTAATATTTTTTGGGTGTAAATTGCTAAGAACTGGATGTGTAACTTCCTTAATATTACACATTTTCTTCCGGCTAACATTTGAATGGAAAACCAATGTTCATTTTTTCGCATTCAAACAAGTCCGCGAGCTGCCGCGTGCGATAGATAAATTCTTGCAATAGAACTGTGATTCAAAATCACAGTGATTCAAAATCGCAGTTTTCAATCACAGTGATTTTCATATCGCAATCGCAAATCACACTGTGATTTGAAAATCGCCGTTTTGCTCATCACTAGTTCTGTGGTAAAGGCATAACACTTACCACAGAGCATAATCAATTTCTTAGTGCGGCAGATCGCATTCCCGGCTACTTTCCTTGTCCTTTAACCCACCCAGGCCATGGTGCTGGACAAATTTCGCATAGCCTTCTGCAACGTGCGCGGGCTCAGGGCGAACTTTTTTGCTGTATGCGCGTTTGTTAACCTTCATAAACCCCATGTAATGGCACTAAGTGAAACCCAGGTGTGTGGGGATGCAGATCCACTGGATTTCCACATCCCTGGTTACCACTTACTGCCATTATTCTCTCCTCACAGGGGTCTTGCCATTTATGTGTGCAGTAATGTTGCGTACCAGTGCCAGCAACAACTATACACGACGGATGCCGAATTTAGCTCCATGTGGGTTAAATTCAATATCTAATCGCACATTCTGCACTTCTGCTTTCTCTATAGAAGCCCGAATTCAGGGAGAGATTTTACTTACAACAAGTTTGATCTTCTCTCTGATTCTATTTCTCGTATTTTGGAATCGTATCCGAATAGTGAAATTGTAGTTGCTGGTGATTTCAATATTCATAATTCCAATTGGCTACGCCATTCCAGCCACACAACTCCTGAAGGCTTATTTGTCGAGCTCTTTGCCGAGTCTAATAACTTGACTCAAATAGTGCATGAACCAACGCATATCCCCTGCGTTGCGGGGCAAGCTCTCAATACTCTAGATCTTTTTCTCACTTCACATCATGAAAAATATGATGTTGAAATGCACGCACGTCTTGGAAACTCGGACCATTGCACCATTTTGGCGTCTTTCTCATACTCTTCTATCCGCAATGCTTCGCCCTTAGCCCCGAAGCGCTTAATGTGGATGTATGATAAAGCTAACTGGAGTGGACTTAACGATTTTTTCGCCCACTTCAATTGGAAATTGTGCTTTCTTGATAGAAACATAAATGCCGCAGCCAAAATGGTTGAAGAAATTATATTATTGGGAATGCGGTCCTTCATCCCTAATAAAATAAAAAAATTTGCTTTCAGAGCATGGCAGGCAAATAAAAATGCCACCACTGAACAGCTGCGTAAACAGGCTAGAAATCGATGCAATGCCATCCTAAGGCGCCAAAAGTTTCTGCACGAACAGCGCCAAAGGAAAAAGTTCTTCAATGCCAGCGTGGTAGTAAGAACTTTTGGTCATTCGTTAAGAAGGTGAAGAACCAAACATCGTCTTCAATCCCAACTCTTCTTGACAATGATCAAATCATCACTCACTCGGTTGATAAAGCTAATTTGTTGGCTAAAATTTTCGCAGAGAATTCCTCTCTGCCCCCAGCGATCAACCACTGCCCGTAGTCGAAAACGTATCTTGCTCTATGCCAGAAATTAATTTTCGGAAACGGGTAGTTAAAAGAGTGCTTGCAAATCTCGATGTAAATAAGGCTTCAGGGCCGGACGGCATTCCAGCCCTTGTTTTGCAAAAGTGCGCTACCTCACTGGCTTGTCCATTACGCAAACTTTTCAACATGTCATACACCACAGGTGTATTTCCGACATGTTGGAAGGTAGCAAATGTTCAACCAGTTCCTAAAAAAGGCAAGACTACTGACCCTGCGAACTACCGACCTATAGCAATCTGTTCGGTGCTTTCCAAGGTAATGGAAGGCATTGTAAACTTCAACCTTGTGAAGTATCTGGAGCACAATAGACTGCTAAGTGACCGCCAATACGGCTTTCGAAGACAGCGATCGACGGGAGACCTTATGGCGGTCCTCACCGAGAAATGGAACCATAGCATTCTAAACCTCGGTGAAAGCAAGGTTGTTGCATTGGATATTTCCAAGGCCTTTGACCGGGTGTGGCATAAAGCACTCGTGTCAAAATTGATTGCCTATGGTGTCGGTAGTATCTTCTCTCGGTGGATAACGAGCTTCCTCTATGATCGCTCTATTCGTGTTGTAATAGACGGCATAGCCTCGGAAAAGCATTCCCTTAGCGCGGGAGTGCCGCAGGGTTCGGTCCTTTCTCCAACCCTTTTCCTGATCTTCATCAACGACCTGTTGTCGTCGACGAAGAATCCCATCTACTCGTTTGCGGATGACAGCACCATTTGTCATTCACACTCTTTCACAAAGCGTCCCAGCTCTGTGGAGATTGAGAGAGAACGGCGCCGTATGAATGACACACTTAATAGCGACCTACAAACAATCTCCAAGTGGGGTCAAGCGAACAGGGTCGATTTTAATCCCCGCAAGACCCAATGTTGCCTGTTATCCCACAAACGAGTCTCCCCACATCCCAGCACATCCCTGGTTATGGGTGGTGTGGGTATTGCGGAATCGGCAGCTCTTGATGTTCTGGGCATGTCCATTAAGAACGATCTTCGTTGGAACGATCATATTTTTGGCGTGTCGAAAGAAGCAGCCAAGTGCCTCGGCTTCCTAAAGCGGTGCAAAAAATATTTCACTCCGTTTGATCTCCGCATTATTTACACTACCTACATCCGACCTAAAATGGAGTTTAACTCGCACCTCTGGGCGGGGGCTTCAAAAACCCATTTGGAGCTCCTCGATCGGGTGCAAAACCGTGCGATTAAGCTTATTGGGGCAGTAGGGCATCTAGCTCTATTGACTCCCTGGAGCATCGTCGAAACGTGGCATGTGTGGTGGTATTTTACTGATACCCATCACTCCGGGTATTCCCCCGGGCAACCCGTTTGAACACTGGCGCCCATGCATTCCACGTCGAAACGATGTTCCAGCGCACTACGCACTACAGAGAAAGTTCGTTTCTGGCCCGCACAGCGCGGTTGTGGAATGGTCTCCCTGCGGATATTTTCCCCAGCACTTATGATCTCGATGGGTTCAAGGCAAGATCCCATTAAATAAGAGTCTCTTGACTGAGCCGTCGGCGGAGCGAGGTAAATAAAAGGCGCGGGAGTTGCGGTATGCGTGCGTTTATTTCGGCTGTTTAAACACGAATGACAATAAGTAAAAACGTTGGACAACACAAACGGCCGGAGCCGGTGGGACATGGGAAGTGGAACATGTTTACATTAGGAAACTGGAAGGGAGAGGATTTGAGTGTCGCAGGGTCCACAGAACACTGGGACGAACACATTTAGCCATGGCGGCCCGCGTTGCCTCTGGCAACGTTAGTTGGGTAGCCGCTCGCTCAGACGGCCCAGGGCCTCCAAGGCCCGCTCGATAAGGGCGCGGGCTCCGACGCGCGGCTGTGGGATCTCGTCGGAGGCCTCATCATCGCTGAAGGCGATCAGTTGCCGCTCGGATGCTACCGTGGAGGCGGGACGGCTGGGTTGGTGTTGTTGCGGCCGGCGGTGGCGTGTCAGCCGGTCCGCGATGGCGGAGCGCTGCATGGGGCGGTTCGCCTGAGTGGGCTGCTGCCGGGGCTGTTGCGGCTTCTTGCCGCCTCTGAATATGGCCGGGGGCGCTGCTGCTGTGGTCGGCCGCTCGCTGAAGTGCAGCAGGGTGTGATGTGCTCGGCCGCACTTGCTGCAGCGAGCGGTGGAGCTGCACCGATTGGTGGGGTGGGACCGCGCCAGGCAGTTGGTGCAGTAGCCCTGTGCGCGGGCCACCTGGTGTCGTTGCTGCGGTGCCATCGCCAGGAAGGCCCGGCAGTATCTGAGGCCGTGGATATGGTGGCACAGCCGGCACTGCTGGACTGTTCGCTGCCTTCTGGTTGCCCTGCAAAACACAAGAAGAGTGTATCACTACAATGTTCCGATAGTGAGTGGATAGTGTATGAGAAGGAGTATGAGAAGGCAGGGCATGGAATCAAATGAGTTTAAGAGGCTATTAAGGGGCATAGCTTGACTACTGGTCTTGTCAAGATGCCAGAGTCAGTGCGGATATCCACGACACGGACATGATTGTCCGGACCGCGATGAATCTTATGAATGCGGCCGAGCCGCCATTCATTGGGGGGAAGCAGGTCGTCTTTAATGACGACCATTTCATTCTCTTCCACTTCCCTTTGCGGATGCTTCCACTTATAGCGTTTGTGGAGATCCTTGAGATATTCGCCCTTCCATCGTCGGGCGAATTGATGATGGAGGACTTTGAGTTTTTCCCATCGGTTTATGAGGGATAGCTCGGAGCACTCGGGTTCGGGGGGTGCGGCGATAGGAGCGCCTCGGAGGAAGTGGCCAGGGCTCAGAGACACTAAACCGCTAGGGTCCTGCGATTGAGGAGAGAGTGGAGGTGAATTGAGCGTCCCTTCAATTCGAGTAAGAAGAGTCGTAAACTCTTCGTATGTGAATCTATGAGAGCCGGCTACCTTTTTAAGGTGGGTCTTGAAGCTTTTGACCGCCGACTCCCATAGTCCTCCCATGTGAGGAGCATGTGGGGGGATGAATTGCCACTCGACGCCCTGAGGACCGTATCGGTCGAGAATATCTTGGGCGATTTCTCTCGAGAATTTGGCAAAGTCTCTGGCCATGGCACGTTGAGCACCGACGAACGTTTTGCCGTTGTCGGTCATGATTTTGAGAGGTAGCCCTCGTCGACCAGTAAATCGGGCGAATGCTGCGCGGAACGCTTCGGTCGTAAGATCCGAGCAGAGTTCCAAGTGAACGGCCTTCGTGGAGAAGCACACGAACACTGCAACATAACCTTTGAGGTAGGTTGAGCTACGGAGCATGGAAGCTTTAATCTGGAATGGACCAGCAAAGTCGATTCCGGTTGTGGCGAATGGGATTGTAAGTGTGCATCGTTCGGGGGGGAGCGCTGCCATGATTTGTGTTCGCAGCTTTTGCTTGTGGATGACACACGTTTTGCATTGAAAAATGCACTTTTTTATTTGCGGCTTTAGGCGCGGAATGTAATATTCCTGCCGAACCATACGGAGCATGAGTCGTTGGTCCGCATGCAGTAATAGCTTATGAAGGAATTGAAGAAGCAAACTGCAGTAGCGGGACTCTGGGGGGAGAATAATGGGGTGTCGTTCATTATACGACAATGCCGCATTGGCGAGTCTGCCATTAACTCGCATCACCTTCTGTTTATCTAAGAAGGGATTGAGTACCAAGAGAGAACTTTTCTTGGATATGGGAACAGAATGAGAGAGCGCTTGTCGTTCCTGGGGATAATGGGAACTTTGCGCGAGAGTTATAAGGCGATTTTTAACAAATGCCAACTTTGAGTGGGACAACAGTGTTCCGTGTATGGGATTGTGTTGGCGACGAGAGGAGATGCCGTTATTTACAAATCGGAACATGTATGCGATTACTCGCAGGGCTCGAGAGAAGCTGGAGAACCGATCGAGGATGTCGGTCTGCTCTTCGAGAAGGTGGTGGCAGTCAACCGCTCGTTGTTCCGGGATTGGAACTTTGTGAGAGTGACCTTTGGGCCAATCATCGGAAGCTTGCTGCAACCATTTGGGGACATTCCACCACAGAGTGTGATCTTTGAGATCTGGCGGCTTGCATCCGCGCGTTCCTAAGTCCGCGGGATTTTCAGCGCTTGGAACATGTCGCCAGGGAGCGTTGTGCACATTTTGACGTATTTCGGTCGTGCGGTTGGCAACATAGGTTTTCCATGTGCAAGGTGGTTTTTCCAACCAAGCAAGGACAATTTCCGAATCGGTCCATAAATGGATTTCCGATTTGTCGAACCCGAGGTGAGAGCGGAGGGATTTGATGAGCTGGGAGAGTAAAACTGCTCCGCAAAGCTCTAAGCGAGGTAAGCTTATTGTCTGGAGAGGTGCAACTCTTGTTTTTGCAACAAGGAGATGTGACGAGAGGTAGTCACCATTTGTGCTAGTACGGATGTACAGAGCTGCACAGTATGCCTTTTCGGAGGCATCGCAAAATCCATGGATCTGAACATTTCGATTGGGGGTATAGTGAACCCACCGGGGAATTTCGATAAGTTCTATGGCAGGCAAATTCTCAATGAATTGCTGCCACTTTATGGGTGATCCTGGCTTTATGCACTCATCCCACTCAGTGCCTTCAAGCCAAAGCTCCTGAAGAAGCTTTTTGGCAAGAATCATTATAGGCGAAAGCCATCCTGCGGGATCGAAAAGTTTGGCAACAGACGAAAGAATTTGCCTTTTCGTGAATGAGTTTGCAGGAGTAGTGGGAGAGATAGAGTATGAAAATGAGTCCGACAGAGCATTCCAACGGATGCCAAGAGTCTTAGTGGAACTCGTTGAATCGAACTTGAGGAATTCCGAATCGAAAAGGTCGTCTTCGGGAATTTCCTCTAAGAGTTTTGCGTGATTAGCCGTTATCTTTTTAAGAGGGAATCCCCCGGAGTTGAGGGTGGCTATCACTTGAGAGAGGGCTTCCTTAGTTGTGGCAAGATCGTGACCTCCGGAAAGAATGTCGTCGACATACGTTTCCTCGAGAAGTATTTTTGCCGCTAACGGGCTGGATGGCTGAGAGTCGTGGGCCAATTGATGGAGCGTTCTGATGGCCAAATATGGCGCACAGTTAACCCCAAATGTCACAGTTTTCAATCTGAAGTCTTGAATAGGAGATTCCGGGGATTTGCGAAAGAGTATTCGCTGGAATTCCTGGTGATCATTATGGACCCGAATTTGCCTATACATCTTCTGGACATCGCCATTGAAGACAAAGCGGTAAAGGCGCCATCGGAGAATGAGAGCTGTGAGGTCATTTTGAAGAGTGGGGCCAGTATGCAGAACGTCGTTAAGTGACTGACCAGAACTTGAGGACCTTGAGGCATTGAAAACTACTCGGACTTTGGTAGTCTTCTTTTCGGGGCGGATGACTGCGTGATGAGGCAGATAGTACGAAAAGTACTTGCCATTTTGGATTATCTCACGGGGATTTGTGAGTTCCATATGGTCAAGGGTGAGGTATTCCTCTAAGACGTCATCGTAGATGGTCTTGAGGTTTCCCTTTCGGGAGAGATTTCGCTCCATGCTAACGTATTGCTGGAGGGCGTTTGGGCGGGAATTGCCTAACGCTATGGAGTATGGAAATTCTGCCTTAAAGGGGAGTTTTACAGTATATCTACCATCCGATCCACGGGTTGTGGTCTTCTGGTATAACTCTTCGCAATAAGTGTCATCCGAGGAGACAGGTGTCGGGAGTTTGACTTCTTCCTGCTCCCAGAATTGCCTAAGTTGTGAACTAAGTTCCTCATTGGAGACTTCTGCCACGTATGTCGAATAAGCTGACACCGTGTGGGGTACTGGCCCGCTGAGTATCCAACCGAAAATGGTGTTTTGGGCTAATAAGCTGCCACAGATATTTCGGCGGATACCTTCGAGTAAGATCTGGGGAATCAGATCACTGCCAATAACTAAGTCTATCTGCGCTGACTCGAAAGGACTTGGGTCAGCGAGATTTAGCGTGGCAAATTCTTGCCAATTGGGATGGCTAATTGTGAATGGGGGTAGCAATTTCGTCAATTGGGGAAGTACTATTGCTTGCACATTGAGGGTCGTGCTGGAGTTTGGAACTGCCAACGTCAAAAAGCAGATGTGATTGGAATTTTGCACAATTTTACCGCCCATGCCTGAAATTTCGAAGTGCGATCTTTCAATAGGCAGTTTTAGGCGTTTTTGCACCTTCGAGGAAATGAAGGTGCGTTGCGAGCCTTGGTCGCTCAACGCTCTAACCTTGAACAACTCTCCTAAGTGGGCAATAGACACCAGTGCCGTAGGCAGAAGGGATTGGGTGCCATTATTGGAATGAAGGGCTTGTACTTGAGGCGTACTTAGCCTTGAAGATGGGCCGGGTTGCGCATCTGAAGTGGGGGCATGAGTAGTGGAGTTATTGTTCGGTTGTGGATGAGCTGTTGCGACCTGGGAAGTGGTCGTTTGAGACCTATTGAGAGGCTGCGGGGCTTGAGATTTGTTGTTGGGGAAATGAAGCAGGGAATGATGCTTCCTTTGGCAGTAAACACATGTAAAACTGCTTGTGCAATCCTTTATAGTGTGAGTCGTGGCAAGACAGTTTTCACATAAGCTGTGCTCTTTGACATATTTCAGTCGGCTCTGGGGGCTGAGCTTCTTGAAACTCTGACAAGTTCGTATAGGGTGGTTGGCGTTGCAAAGCTTGCACGCGAAATCTTTTTTCACCTCAGTGTGGAAGAGCTGAGGTCTGTGTTGAGGCCGATTTTGGGGAGGATGAGAATTGGAGGGTTGTGGTTTTGGCTTAGCGGGGCGAATGCTATTGAGCCGTTCCACCACCTCGTACCTGCAGGTCAGGAACTCGTCCATTTGCGACCAAAGAGGCAGGTCCTTACGAGATGTAAGGGATTGTTCCCAGAGAGCCAATGTCTCTTCGGGTAATTTGGTGCAACAAATGTACACAAGCAGCGGATCCCAATTGTCAGTGTCCACGGCCTGGGACCTAAGTACTGAGAGACAATTGTTGATCGTGCTCTGAATTCGCTGCAGCGCTTCGCTATTTTCGGTGGTAGCCGGAGTTATATTTAATAAGGATCGTATTTGGTTGTCAACTAATATGCGCCTGTTTTCGTAACGGGATTTCAGGGCTTCCCATGCGAGTCCGAAGTTTTCATCGCTTAAGGCAAATTGCTTCACAATTGCACCGGCTTTGCCTTGCGTCTTGTATCGGAGGTGATACAATTTTTGGGCTGGAGTGAGCTTGGGGTGGTTTATGTATACTGCCGTAAACATGTCCCGGAAGGACGGCCACTGCTCATAGCCCCCGAAAAATGTTTCGGTATCGCAAGGTGGAACTTGTAAACAAATATTCGGAGTATTTGTTGGTTCTGGGGCTCGAACCTGTTCCGTATGCGCAGCGTGCTGAGTGGGTGGAGGCTGGAGCATCTCAATGATGTCCGACATTTGAGCCATGCACACCTCATATTGGTCTATGCAGGCTTCGTTCTTCTGCCGAGCCGACTCCTTGAAACCGTCGGGCTGGCTACTGTCTTCCGCAATGGAGACTGCCTCATATGCTTGCATAAGCCTAGTCCATTGGACTTCCAAATTCTTTTGACGAATTTGGACGAGGGACTTCGTTTGTTCCTCAATTGGGGTCGCGGAAAACTTTGTGCATAATTGCACGAGCTGATCGGACTCGAAAATAAATTTAGTAACGCTAGGATCGGTTACTTTGAGTGTGGGGGACTTGGAGCGCGTTTTTGGCGGCTCACGAGTGACAGTGTCTGTCAAAAATAAGTCAGTTGACACCTTATGGGGTTGTTTGGAGGCGGTTGACTCCATCGCGTCTGATTGCTTTTTGGGCGAACGCTCTACCGGCATTGAAAAATATAAAAAAACGAAGCTTGAGAGATAGAGGGGTCAGGTGCGAAAAATTGAAATTTAATTCACACCTGAGAATGGGAATGCACGAAAGGGTTAAAGTTGGCCGCGTCCGCACGAACGGCTTAAAATGTGAAAAAATCGAAACGTTACACGAATGTGTTAAAGTCGTTTGATTGTATGGGTAATTGCCTTTAATTGTTTGGCCAACTTTACTAAATGTATGGGAATAATACGAGAAAATCTCACAAAAATTGTAAATTTGAACCGCTGAATCCGAGAAAATGAGAGTTTTTATAAGTGTGTATAATTTAGTACAATGAAAACAACAAGTGACCGTAAATTGTAAGTGTGTATGTGTATTTGTATTTATTTTATTAAAGCGACAATTAATAAATATGTGTATGTGTATAAATGTGTGTAAAATGTATGCAAAATAAATATGTGTGGATATGTGTATAAAGGTATGAGTGTATGTCAAAATATATTTTGAAATATATTTGTTAGTTGTTATTAAAGTTAGTAAAATGTCTTTAAATGTAGAAGGGAGAAAACAGGTATTTAATTTTGTGCACCGGTGGGATGTCTTTGTCCCACTGTATGTATGTATCGTGTATGCGCAATGAACGTTTATTATGTACAATTGAAAATTTTCGACTTAGAAATTTTCTAAGTCGAAAATTTTCAATGTACTTTGGATGGGTATTGTTGTCCCACTGTATGTATTTAAATGAATGTGTATATTGTGTATGAGTGTATGTATGTGTGTATATATGTATATATATATGCACGATTGAAAATTTTTCCAAGTCGTGGAAAATTTTCAATGTGTCGTGAAAATGGGCTATTTGTCCCAATGTACCCGCTTTGTACTTTCTTAGTTATGTATATATGTACATATGTGTATATGCACTTTGGCCAAGCAGCTGAGTTGCGCGCTGCCAAGTGCGTGCGGATATAGCACAAAGGGAAATTTTAAAATGTGTGCAGAAGTGCGTTATGTATATACACAGCAGCTGGGCTGTTTGCCGCTTTTATGTTTTTTTTTTTTTTTGCAAAGCACAAAGAAACGAAGTGGAACTTGAATATGTATGTGCGTACAGGGAGCAGCGCGAAAATGGGGACTAGCGGTGGTTGCTATGTGCACTGAAAATGTGCAAAATATATTTTGCAATAGCGGAATTGCTTTTTGCGGGAATTTGATCCAGTTGAATATTGTATATATATACAATATTCAACGGCAAATATTTGGGTATGAATGTATGTATATGGGTAATAAATAATTGTCTCTACAAAATTTTGGTTATTTGTAAAGTATGTTAATGTTAATTAATTTGTAAATGTTTTTTTGTGAAACATTTTTTTAAATCGTGCGTGTATGTTTGTTAGTGTATGTGTTACTGTTTTAAATAAAATTGTATGGGCTTATCTTGCTGGGCCCAGTGCCCGAGTATGGGGATCTGCTTTATGTTTTGTGCTTGATGTCCGTCCAACGTTGTGCTGTGGTGCTGATGTTGTCTGCCCTTTTCCTTTTGCTGTCGCTTCCCTTTTCGTCTGCGTTGCGTGTGTGTTGTTGTTGGATGTTTGGAGGTTGTTCTGCACTGCACTGCACTGTGTGTTATATGTATTAATGTGCACTGCACTATGTTTGTATATATTTTTGTTTTGTTTTTTGTTTTTTTAGCAGGGGGGCCGGGGATGGCTTTTGTTTTCTCTCCTTTTTTTTCGAATGGGGGGGGGCCGGGGATGGCTTTTTGGTTTTTTTTTTTGTTTGTTAGGGGTCACCGCACTGTTAACTTTTTCCTTTTTCTTTTTTGTTTGGGATTTACCTCATTTTATGATGTGCGTTGTTCACTTTTGTTTTTCACTCTGTTCACTGTTTTGTAATTGTTGCACAGTTTGGATGTTTTGTGTCACTATTGCTGTTTTCGTTCACTATGTCACTTGTTTTTGTTATACTTTTATGTTTCACTTGTTAAGTGTTTATATTTCTTCGCGGGTTCGCGGTGGCTCGAAGGACCATAAATAAGAGTCTCTTGACTGAGCCGTCGGCGGAGCGAGGTAAATAAAAGGCGCGGGAGTTGCGGTATGCGTGCGTTTATTTCGGCTGTTTAAACACGAATGACAATAAGTAAAAACGTTGGACAACACAAACGGCCGGAGCCGGTGGGACATGGGAAGTGGAACATGTTTACATTAGGAAACTGGAAGGGAGAGGATTTGAGTGTCGCAGGGTCCACAGAACACTGGGACGAACACATTTAGCCACCCATAAACCCTTTTCTCATAACCCTTTCTCCTAACCTTTATATCCTTCCTGAACCAACGCAATGCTTCGCATTAATAGGGGTCATCCACTGCGCGTTTGTTCCTGTTTAAAAAAAAAAAAAACAAAGCCCTTAAGGGCACGAGCGTAGCCCCGGCAGTAGCCAAAGCGGCGGAGAAGCGTGTTGTAAGCCGCGCAGTTACCAAAGCCTCCGAACCAGCATGTCTGCCTGCCCGGCGAAATCTTCGTCAGCGGAGGGCGGCGAGCTGGATCTTCGCCCAAGCACTTCCAAAGGTGGGGCCAAGCCATCGTATAGCGAGAAGGCTGCCGGACCGCAGCCGATGGCAGTGATTGGGAAAAGGGGCCCTGACCACAGGCTGACTGATGCAGAACTCAACTTCTGCAAAAGCCAACTGATGCGTTGAGTCATTACCTCCGGTCCTGAGGCCAATGCGAAGGGCTATGAGACAAACGACGGCACTATACTGGTGTCGTGTGCGTCTCAGGCCAACTTTGACTGGATTAGGAACGCGGTCAATGAGTTGCCTCCTAAGGGAGGGGTCCGCCCGCTTCGCGATCTACGAAGGCGAGGTTGAGTCCCTCAGGAAAGCTATTGGCTGGATACCGGACCCTGACCTGTCCACAGCAGATGTGTTCTCCTGTCTGCCTGCCCAGATCCCAGGCATCGACACCAGGCTTTGGCGTGTTCTGAACCACCTCAAGAGTACCAACCGGGATGGCAAGGAAGGTGCTTCTTTTGTGGTGAGAATCGATGAAGCCTCTGCTGATGTCCTGGGATACCGGTACGGGAACTGTCTGAGTCTCTTCTTTGGGACTGTCAGTTTTTATGTCTATCCCAGATGATTGGCTCAGAGGGTTCTTGTATTTATCGTCCTCTGTCGGTAACGCAGATTAACTTGCAGCATTGCAAAGCCGCTACTGCACTTCTAAGTAGTCGGCTCTCCCGGCTGCACACATTACCCCACATAACAACTATTCAAGAGCCCTGGGTCTTTAGGGGCCGGGTGTCTGCCCTTGAGTCGTTGAAATGGGCCACTGTACTGTATGATAGGAATTCGAGTAGACCTAGAACCTGTCTTATAGTATCATCTCATCTTACGGTGACGGTGCTGTCAGGACCTGGTTGCCGCTGAGGTGAGCTTCAAGGGTATGCACGGATGGTCGAGGTTCGCGATTGCGTCTGGGTACTTTCCTTACGATGCACTGGAAGCGCCACCACCTGGGAAGGTCGCTAGTCTCGTGAGGTTTTGTGAGCAGCGCAGTCTCGGTCTCATTTTATGTTGTGATGCTAATGCCCAGCACACAATCTGGGGCAGCAGCAAATGTAACGACCGATGCCCTCGACTGTTCGGGTATATTGCATGCTCCGGCCTGAATATTCACAACACTGGCAATCAGCCTACATTTGTGATCACAAGAAGACAGGAGGTGATTGACATCACTCTATCTAATACTAGATTGGGGTGGTCAATCAACAACTGGAGAGTCCTTAACGAAGAATCGTGTTCGGACCACAGGTATATCGAGTTTCAGTGCGGCGAGGAGGCACAAATGCCATTGCCCTCTAGGAACCCGAGAAACGCAGACTGATCGAAATTTCGGGAGGCGTTGCGGAATAAATACGCGACGCCACCGAGAATTCGTAAGGAGCGGTGTATTGAGGCGGCGGTTGAGCATCTTAATACTGCCCTAACATCAAGCTTCGAACTAGCCTGCCCAACTAGACCTCCCCTTGGCCGGACCCCCGTTCCGTGGTGGAACAGGGAGCTTGAGTTGCTGAGGCGTGAGTCTAGAAAACTTCTCAACCGGGCCCTCAAGATGAATCTTGACGAGGACTGGGAGCGCTACCGATGCACTCAGAGGAACTATAAGAGGCTTATTCGAGCTTCGAAGAAGGCCTCTTTTAGAGATTTCTGTAGTGGCATTGAATCCTTGAGCGACACAGCTAGGCTGGTAAAAGTTCTGAAAAAGGACCAAGCCGCGAAGATGGGGTCGCTTAGGAAACCTGATGGCTCCTACACGGAGAGGAAAAGTGAGACACTCAGTCTACTGATGGAGTCTCACTTTCCAGGAAATCAGGTCATTGTTGCCCAGCAACATTCGTCCTTGGATGGAACTATTGCTAGGGCAATCACACCCTCTCGACATGACTGGTACGTCGCTAGGACTATGGCGAATGAGGCTGCCATTCGATTTGCTATCAAATCCTTTGCCATCAAATCGCCGGGTCCTGATGGCATTTATCCTATCGTGTTGAGGGAAGGTATAGAGTCAGTAGTTGTGGCACTGAAGAAAATCTTCACTGCATTCCTGGCACTGGCCTATATACAACGCCCTTGGAGGATGGTGAGCGTCGCGTTCATTCCGAACGTTGGAAGGGACGACTACACTAGCCCCAAGAGCTTTAGACCTATTAGCATGACTTCTTTTATGCTAAAAAGTCTCAAACGGCTGGTAGAGTTACGGATACGTAAGGAGCCGCTTAAGATGCATCCTCTGTCTCCATTTAAGGATGCCTACCAAAGTGGGGAATCCTGCGAGTCGGCTCTGCAAAATCTGGTTGGTAGGATTGAGTGAGCCATCGACAGGAGGGACTACGTGATGGGAATCTTTGTGGATATAGAGGGCGCATTTGGCAATGCGACTTTTGACAGTATGTGTAATGCTGCTAGCCGACACGGCGTAGACCGGGCTTTGGTAAATTGGATACGTTCAATGCTAGCTCTACTGGTGTTATCCGGTGTAAATAGAGGCTGCCCTCAAGGTGGGGTGCTGTCTCCATTGCCCTGGTGCATGGTGATTGATCCCCTGCTCAACACTCTGAATGACTCTGGAGTCTACGCACAAGCATACTCGGACGATGTGGCCTGTCTCGTAACCGGACCTTCCCTTATGCAAATCTGCAGAAAGGTGCAGAGAACACTGGATATGATTGACAACTGGTGTAATGCGAACGGGCTATCTGCTAATCCCGCCAAAACTGGTATGGTTCTCTTTACCAGGAGGAGGAAGCTCGATCTGCCTGTCGTTCTACCCACACTCAAGGGGGTCACTATCCAGCTATTCAAAGGTGAAATATCTGGGTGTTATCCTAGATGAAAAACTCTATTGAATCTTGCAGCGGCACCACAAGATAACCAGCATCTGGTTGCACTTATCAAGTGGTGACCGCTGCAAGAATTCAAGTAACAGACACGATAAGAGCGTGTGGCCAGCATGTGGTGCTGGTATGCTCTTATCGTGCTGTATATTTAGGCTGCCATGCACTTTGGGTCATGCTACTGCCCTGGTGAACCTTCCTCCACTTGATGGTTTCATCCAAGGAGAGGCTCTAAAGGCCATCCGAAAGCGAAAACACAGTGGCCAGTGGTATGGCGCTTGTCCGGTACTGGACAATTGTGCTGGCGCCGACATCGACCTCACAGTCATGTCCATGCCCCTCGACTCCATGCCTTCAACTGTCATACTAAAAAGCGGTACATGGTGTTGCTGCCTGAGGCTCACTCGTGGTCAGATCCTGAGGATGAGCCCGGTATACACTGTTTCCGTATATTCACGGACGGCTCCCGAACGGAGAAGGTTCTGGCTCTGTGGTTTTCTTTGAATCCACGGAGACTGGACGGTTCTTTGCCCTAGGCTCGCGCTCATCTGTGTTTCAGGCAGAGGTGCATGCGATACTTGAGGCAATGAACTTTGTCATAGAAAATAGGTGGAAAGGCAGGTCTATCTGTGTCTGTAGTGACAGCCAAGCTGCGCTTATGGCCTTGGACAGCCCTCGATGCTAGTCAAGTCCTGCAAATCCAGGCTTAATTATGTTGGCAAATATAATAGCCTGATGCTCACCTGGGTCCCGGGACACGCAGGAATTGCGGGTAACGAGACCTCGGATTCCTTAGCTAGAATGGACTCTGAGGCTGCTTTTGTCGGCCCTGAGCCTGTTCTGCCACTCCCATCTGCGGCCATCAAAGCCACTGTAAACGAATGGATCACTATGACCCAGGAGCGAGCATGGCAGGCTGAGAGCGGCTGCAGGTGGACGAAACTTATGCTTCCCGCCATATCCAACAGATGCTCACAGTTTCTTCTGTCACTAGGCAGAGGGGACTACAGGCAGATGGTCGGGTTAATGACGGGCCATTTTCTATGGGAAAAGCACATGGAAATGGTAGGCATGTCTGACAGTGCCCTATGTCCTGCCTGTGGGGAGGACGTTGAGACGGCGGAACACTTCCTGTATCTCTGCCCCGCGTTCGCTCGTATCAGGTTTGAGACGTTTGGCACTAATGTGCTAAGAAGCGACCACCTTGGTGGCAACCCAGGATCTATCAAGGTTTCTTCGGAAGTCGGGTAGATTTAAAGCAGGCTGTGGCTGCTTATGTCGGCCCTGAGCCTGTTCTGCCACTCCCATCTGCGGCGATCAAAGCCACTGTTAACGAATGGGTCACTATGATCCAGGAGCGAGCATGGCAGGCCGAGAGCGGCTGCAGGTGGACGAAACTTATGCTTCCCGTCATATCCGACAGATGCTCACAGTTTCTTCTGTCACTAGGCAGAGGGGACTGCAGGCAGATGGTCGAGTTAATGACGGGCCATTTTCTATGGGCAAAGCACATGGAAATGGTAGGCATATCTGACAGTTCTCTATGTCCTGCCTGTGGGGAGCACGTTGAGACGGCGGAACACTTCCTGTGTCTCTTCCCGCGTTCGCTCGTATCAGGTTTGAGACGTTTGGCACTAATGTGCTAAGAAGCAACCACCTTGGCTCCTTGGCACCCCAGGATCTATCAAGGTTTCTTCGGAAGTCGAGTAGATTTAAAGCATATTAACAGGGAACAAGAAGTCGTAGTACAATGGGCGTATAATTGTCTGAGTGCTACGCTTGCTAGATCGTTCCGACAAGGGAACAAAAAAACAAAAAAGAAAAAAGTGATGAGTCCCTCCCTATAGTGAAATCAATTCCATAATTCGATGGAAAGCATGAAAACTATGTTTCTTGGAGGCAAGCGGCGCATAACGTCTACAAATTGTTTGAAAGATATAACGGTAGCTCGAAGCACTTCCAAGCAGTAAATGTAAATGCCGTGCTAGCCTCATTCAACACTGTCTTGAACTTCAGGGCAATAATTGCACGTCTGGATTTCACATATGCCGACAAGCGGTCGCTACATTTAATCGAAACAGAGCTCAGCACTCTGCGACAGGGTAACATGACTCTTTTTGACTACTATGACGAGGAAGAAAAAAGCTAACCCTATGACGTACGATAGCACCCTGGTAAACGCTCTCAACGAAAAATATAGACAGGATGCTTTGCGGGTGTTCGTGTCGGGCTTAAAAAATTCGCTCGCAGATATTTTATTTTCGGCTCGTCCGTCTGACTTGACTACTGCGTTGGCCTTGGCACAGGAGGCTGAATCTAGCAGCAGTCTGTCTGAGAGCGAAGCCTAGCGGTCGTGTTTTTTCGAGCTCGCAGTGAAAAGTCAATTAGAACTTTAGAACTTCTTGAACTTCTTCTATAATGCCGTGTGTGTGCGGGCAGAAAGTTGACCGTGCACGTTCAAAAGTCAAGTGTTTCAAGTGCAATGAATTGTTTCACCTTGACTGTGTGGGCATTTTGCCAGTGGATCTGGAGTTCCTGAACAATTCGAATAAGCCTTTTTATTGCAAAACCTGTGCAGTTGCCCGCCATCAGTCTATTCGGTCTCCTCCCCCATCCGTGGGTTCAGTTGATGATGCAGTACAACAAAATGCTAATGACAATAAACAACAGTTATCACTGCTGACGCTTTACAATGAAATTGTTGCTGTGAGAGCTGATAATGCTCGTGCCCTTGCCATAATCTGCACTCTTCAAGAGGAGAAAAAGCTCATGTTCCAGAATACTGAGCTTTTGCTTGCTGAACTACGCTCTCTCCATGACAAATTTCCTGTGGTTGTCTCGACCGTTTCTACGCTTGCTGGTGAAGTTAAAGACCTGAGTGGGGCTGTCTCTGCCTATGTCCACAAAAAAATTGGTGCTTCAAATGCCAATGTGGCCTCAAAAGCTACTCAAACCGAATCCGCGTACGCTGTTCCTGCTGATGATGCCCTCGATGCTGATGTTCTCATTGCTGCTAGCTCTTCACCATCTATCGCTGCTGCCTCTTTGCCTCAAATAGTCAATGAGGCTGGTGCTACTGTTGCTTCGTATGCTGCTATTACCGCTACAACTGCTCCGATCCCCGCTGATGCGGCTGCTACCGCTGCTTCGTACGCTGCTGTCACTTCGAATGCTCTAGCTGCTGCGCCGCCTTCGTCTGCTGCTGCTGCTAATTCGGCGCCTGTTTCTGTGACGCCCACTGGAGGCGGCGATGGTACCAGACGCGCAAAGCCAAGGAATGTGATAGTTGGTACTCTGGTCTTGAGGTAGCTCATGGTAAAAAGTGGCTCCACCTATCGTCGTTCCAGCCCTCGGTTTCGGAGTCGAATCTAATAGATTACATCGCCAATAAAATTGGCGTTGAAAAGAAACACCTCGCGTGCTTCAAGCTCATCAAAAAAGATGTGCCTATAGAATCGCTCAAGCGTGTTAATTTTAAGCTTAGTGTGACTGCATCACTGTATGAGAAACTTTTAATTCCGTCTGTATGGCCAGCGGAAGTCAAAGTACGCCCGTTTCAGTTTTTCCCAAAACCTGCCCTGCTGCCAACGAAAGGTTAGTGTCTGCTCCTGTGGTTCCTGCTAATAATCGTCTGAAAATCTACATGCAAAATATTTCTGGACTCAGAACTAAGTCACAGATTTTGCGTTTATTTAGTTCGCATCTTGAATACGACATTATAGTCATCATTGAGACTTGGTTGAATGAAAACTTCTTCAGTGATGAATATTTTGACTCCAATCTCTACAATGTCTTTCGTAAAGATAGGGATTCTAATCTAACTGGCTGTGCTAGGGGCGGCGGTGTTCTTACTGCTGTGCAAAGTAAGCATCAGGCTTCTGTGGTTGCACTTAAGAATCAGGATGCGCTTCTTGATCAACTTTGTGTCTACATTAAGGGTACTCCTGACTCCCTCTTTGTTTGTGCTTCATACATTCCGCCAAACAGTAGCCACAACCTCTACACTGCCCATGTTGACAATCTCACATCACTAGCTCAGAACAATGCAAGGGGTTATCATCTTTGCGTTTGATATCTTTAGGACTACTGTGGTAGACATCTGCAAAAGTATTTGCCCTGTTATAACGAAAAAGCAATATAAAGTGCCCTGGCACAATGCTGCTTTGTTGAAGCTTCGCAATAAGAGAAACAAATATCATCTGAAATTCAAGAAGAGCAACAATTTGGATTATTACAACTTGTAAAAAAAATATTCTAAGAAATTCCTATGTATGGATAAATTTCTGCATAGAAATTATATCCTAAGCTATGAGTCCAACATAAAATCTAATCCGAAAGCATTTTGGCATTTCGTTAACTCGAAAAAATCCTGCTGCAGTGTTCCCTTGGCACTTTTCCTTGACGACAAAGCTGCCAATACTCCTGCCGATGCAGCTAATCTGTTTTCGACGTTTTTTAAGTCCAATTTCACAGCTGAATTTAGTTACGATGATAATGTCTCATTCAATATACAACAATCTCTCGATTTCGGCAAGCTTGAGTTGTCTCTCAAGATGTACTCGATGGCATTGCTCGACTTAAGTCCTCCCTACAAACGGATGTTGATGGCCTTTCTGCAGTCTTGTATAAGAAGTGTGACTCTCTAGTGTACCCATTAATGGTCATCTTTAACAAATCTCTTTCATCAGGTACTTTTATTGATGCTTGAAAACTGGCTCTTATCTCTCCAATCTTCAACAGTGGTAACAGAAATGACATTAGCAACTATAGACCTATTTCAAAACTCTCTGCAACATCAAAACTTTTTGAATGCATCATTCAATCTAAATTATTATTTTCTGTAAAGAATATAATTTGTCCGGAGTAGCACGGATTCATTCCAGGTCGCTCAACTGTGTCGAATCTAGCTGTTTTCTCGGATGATTGCATCTCTGCTTTTCATTCAGGTATCCAGGTTGACACTGTTTATACTGATTTCTCTAAGGCTTTCGATAGGGTCTCTCATGCTATACTGCTTAATAAATTAGCGTGTATGGGTTTCCACTCAGCTTTTCTGAGTTGGATTTCATCTTACCTACACAATCGTAGTTGCGTGGTTGTTGTCGACAATGTTAGGTCGGTTCCTTTCGTGGCATGCTCAGGGGTACCCCAAGGTAGCATCCTGGGCCCACTGCTTTTTGTTTTATTCATTAATGATATCTGCACATGCTTCTCGACAGCAAAGTTTCTGCTTTATGCGGATGACCTAAAGATTTATTCTCTGATCAGAGACTCCCACGATTCTCAACTACTGCAGATCGATATTGATAATGTCAGCAATTGGTGTATCAAAAATCGGTTATCACTGAATATAAACAAGTGTTTTCATGTTACCTTTTCTAAACGTTGCAAAGTCATTGACACTTCTTATCACATTTCCATGACACGCCTGTTGCATGTTGATGAAATTAAAGATTTGGGCGTAATCTTTGACTCGAAGTTCTCGTTCGCTAATCATATTAATTTTGTCATCTCTAAGTGTTATGCCATGCTTGCTTTTGTGAGGCGTCATAGCTCGGATTTCACCGACCCGTATACGCTGAAGCTTTTGTATACGGCACTTGTTCGTTCCAGGCTTGAATATGCGTCCTTCATCTGGTCTCCATATTTTGCGTGCCATGGCGCTAGGATTGAGAGGATCCAAAAAGTTTTCCTACGCTTTGCATTACGTAACTTACGCTTTACAGATCCTATGCCTAGCTACGAATCGCGATGCCTATTGATTAACTTAAAATCTTTGCAAAGTAGGAGAACAATCCTGTCTTTGTCCTTCATCTTTGATGTACTCCGTGGTATGACGGATTGTCCCACACTCCTAGAGAGGATTTTTCTGAGTATTCCAGCTAGATCTCTTCGTTGCTCAGAGCTCTTCCATGTTGGTATTTTTAGGGCCCTGTATGCGCCAAATGCACATATCACCAGAGCCTTAATTGAGTTCAATAGAATCTCCAAAATTGTTGACATTGATTTTTCAATTTCAAAAAATCGTTTCATTTATTTGTTAAATCTTTTTTATAAGTAGCTTCATGTGTTCAACTTAGCCTATACGAATTTTTATTGTATTCATTGGCTAATCAATACTAAATAAATAAATAAATAAATAAATAATCATGAGAGATACAGATTTGCAGCAGGTTTTGCTAGGAGCTCGGAGGAAAAATCGCAAAGGTAAGTATTCGGGCCAGCATTCGCATGAACGATCAGTGAATAATTAAATTAACAGCCAGCAGGGAAACACACGGCAGGGCTATGAGAAGGGTGACTTGGGTCGAGAGAAGACGGCATACTTCACCAGGGGACATTATCAAGCTCAGGGTGGTGGCCAGCAGGTCGTCAATAGGCGCGATCAGGTGGATAAAATGGACGTGGACCCGTCTACATCTCGTTTTAGACAACTGACAGATTACCAGAGACAGAACGATAGTCAGTCCATAGGCAAACGTTTAAGAGACCAAATGGCTCCGACAGACATTCAGGGCAAAGGCGACAAAGAATGAATCACATAGCCCAAGAGGAATCCGTGCAGGAACAGGAATACGCGGCTGTAGCCGAGGCAGCAGCAGCTAACTCGGAGTCAGAGTGTGAATTTGACTTTGACTCTTTTTTAGAGCACATTCCCTGCTGCCGTTCGTACAGCGGAAAATAGCGGGGATTAGTAAAATTTCTAATTGATACAGCGGCGTCCAAAAATTACATTAAACCCCTGGAGGAGATACGAAATGTTGTTCCGGTCGAAACTCCGTTCGTTGTGAAGTCCATACATGGCTTTAATAATATTAAGAATAAATGCTTTTTGAGTATGTTTGGTACAGACAGCACCTTTTTCATTTTACTTGATCTTGATAGGCTTAAGAAATTTGTGTAAAATTAGTTCATTAGGGTAACTCAAAGAAGACGGAGTGCAACTTGCTCTGCAGAATAAAGGCAAATAAACTAACTTATACCACAGAATAAACAGTATACAGAAGGCGCATCTAAAATAATTTTGCGATTTCATTTCAGACGCGGGCGGGAGCAGCAAAGATGAGGAAAATGTATATGGAACCGAGAGACTTCGGCTATTCGAAGATATTCGCGATGACTTCGGCACACTTCTTAATTCGAAGTCAGCTTTCATAATTTGCTTTATGTTGATGTGCTCAATCGCACATCAACTGCGAGCTGTGATTTTGCGACTGCTGCTGTGATTCGCCTTGTTCAGTGTTGCCGTTTTGGTCCAATTGGACCAAAATTGGTAGCTTCGTTTCATAAATTAAGACTTTGGTAGGTTGGTTGGTTTGTTGTGATTTTCAAGGACTTTTGGTAGGCAACATACTGCAGTAATAAATTTTCTATTAGTTTTTGTATGATTTTAAAATTACTCTGTAGCTTGTGAACAAATTTTACATGCAAAAGTTCAAACTTCTCTGCAGGGAAGATCTAAAGCTATTAGAGATTATAACGCCACATTTAGTCCTTTCTGAAGAAAATTTAACTCTTCTTCCTTTGATTTCAAAACTTCGAAATTTAGTGCACGGCGATCCAGATAAAATTATAATGCAGTAAAACTAAATTTTTGTTTAGCAAATTTATTTTGGTAGGCTGAGATTGATTTTGCATCAATTTTGGTAGGGGAAAAAAATTCTTAGTGGCAACACTGGCCTTGTTACCAGCGCAGCAGGTCCCATGCGCACTTCGGCTATTCGAAAATATTCGCATAATTGTGTGCGCTGACTTCACATGCAATGAAATAATTAACCACCAAAAAGCCAACAAAAGCAAAAACACAATTTCCCTTGTTCGCGCTCATTTTTTGTGTGTATACTTATTTTCGTTGACGATCGCTTTCGCTGCAACAAATTTGCTGATAACAGCTCGTTATCAATCTAATCGTTGCGCTGTCTGGTTGCGTGTCTTGAAATGAATCCAAATGAAATTTGTTTGAATTGAAAAATTTAAACGAATTCTGACGTGGTTGAATCCCCACAAAATTTGTTTAAATTGAAAAATTCTGTTAACGACCATCAAGTTTTTATCATGAATGTAATTAGTATAATTTGTTGAAGCCTTGTAATTTACAAGGAAACGAAATGTTTATATTTTTCAAAAATTTCAACTATTTTAATAGTAGTTTAAAAGCAAAAGCCCCAGGCGACTCATTTTTTATTAATTTCAAAAATCTTTTACAACACATTTCATACGTTTTTTAAGGAAACCCCTCATTCCTCTAATATAAAAAAGCTTTTGTACAATTTGTGTGTTGCAAATGTAACAGAAGTAGATGAATAAAAAAATGTGGTTTTCAGAACCGTCTCCTTGTTTATTTATTTATTATTTATTATTATTATTTATTTAATTTATATTAGATTACTTTTTAATAATTTTACTTGGAAAAAATTGCATTTGGCTAAAAGAGCACATTGCAAGTAAAACGAAAAATAAGAATAAAATAAAAATACTAAAGAACACATAAAAATACTAAATGATATAAACTTTAAGAAAATGAAAAGAATAAATAATGAAGAAAAAGTTAGAAATACCAACTAAATAAGAATAATAACATTAAATAACAATAATTAATAATTAATAATAATAATAAATACCAATAATTAAATTCATGTTTTGTTTTTGTTTTGTTAATTTAATTAACAAAAAATTTCAATTTGTAAGCTATTCTCAATAGCATTTACACTTTTGACAATTTATCAAGGAAAGAGCTTTTACTTTTAGAAATAGAATGCCAATTCTTAATAAATAGTTAAAACTTGACAAATAGTCAATATGGTGAATTTATTAAGAATTGGGCTGTTAATACATGAATTTGAAAAATTTATCGGTATGAATTTCATTAGGCCAGAAGGCAACGTAGCCTACATGAATGCCAACATTGCACAGCAGAAATTCATGGTTTTGTTTTTGTATCAATAAGAACGCACACTCTACTGTACGCATTTGCGAATTCACATGGTTCATTATTCATAGCAGAACCGAAAGCCATGGAAATTCAATTTGCTTTTCATCTTGTGCAGTTGCTCGTATTGTTTTCAATCGCCTCAGCGCATACACAAGCAACACGCACGTTTATTTTCACACGGACACACACCCTTGCATATTCGAATTTGCAAACGGTACGCCGCGGCGCGCCGTCTCGTGCCAATCAGCACAGCACAGCTCGCAATTGATGTTCCTTGTCGAACACCCCAACAGAGAATGAAGGTGATCTTCGAAAATTGAAGTTTGCTGAAGCCAGCGACAAAACTTCGTATAGCCGAAGTACTACTGTGCCTCGTCCCCTTTACTGCTTCCCCCCGCATCCACAAACGGGCCGTACCGCTGGAACCCGCAAAGAAAATTTTCTTTACACCAGATGCGCATTCTGTATATTGTTTGTTCTGTGCTTATACTTAAAACATAAAATAAAACAAAAAGCAAAACAGCAATACGCAAACAAAAATTGAAAATATTCTTTCAGAAGCTGCACTACTTGCTGGAGTGGCTAATAGTTTCAAGCTCACTTTATATAGAAGTGGAAATTCAGCTTTATGTGAATTCCACCACTGCAAGATGTTAAGGGGGTCGTCTACGTAGCGGCCTGATTTTCGAGCCTGTTTTTCAAAAAAAAGATATTCACTCACACGTGCCCTCATCAGAATTTTGATATAAATTTCCCTGCACGATTTTGGGCCAACCACGTAACCTACAACAAAAAATGAAACTAATCTGTAATTGATATTACATCAGTTATGTTTAGACATGAGCTTTTTGTAAAATTCAAAAATCTCTCGAAATGTTGGACATCTTTCGAAGAAAATTTATTTTTCCCCCTTTTTTTCAAATGTTTATTGCCTGTTATAATTAAAAAAAACAATATTTTGTTAAAAGCTCGTGTCTAAACATAGCGACATGTTTTCTGACCAAGTAAAAAAAAAAATCGTGCAAGTAAGTTAGAAAAATGCGACTTTCGGGAAAACGCGTTTAAAGCTCACAGAGAGCGCGCGGAAAAACAGTGAGCGAGCGTGCTCAATGCTCTACAGCTCAATAACCGTGAAGAGTTTACCCAAATCCTTTGGAAATAACATTCCTCACGTCTTCCAAATGAAAATTAAAAAAAAAAAAATGATTTTTTAAAACTTTGTACGTAGACGACCCCCTTAAAGTCATCATGAAATCCTTCATCCGTATTTTCATATAAGCGGATTTCATGATCTATTTTATCATCGGAGCTTAATGCAGCCGACTCTTGTAGAAGCTCTGAATTAATGTTGACATTTTTGATGTTGAAGGAATGTCATCATCTTCTTCACTAATGTTTTCGAACTTCTCATTAACTTCTTACATTCAGCTTTAACAACAGTTTTTTCTTCCTCGGTTTATTGTTATAACTTATTAGTTGGTGGGAAAAGAAATAGGGCAATCTTATGGCAAATAGTAACATTTTAAAGGACTATACCATTTTGAGCGTTTTTTGAGGGCATTTTTGACAATTTTTTACTTGCAAATGAATACCAATAGACGGATGAGGTTTTTTGTAAATGAAAGAACTTGTATTAGTGTACAAAATGGAATTTTTTTATCCATCCACCCCTCACCGCTCTCCTCCCACAACTCCTCGAAGTTACGATCTCCTTGTTGCAGCGTTCCGCGGTGGTCACGATTGAGCCTCTGGGATTTATCTGAAAGTCAAAATTGTTTCACCATTTTGAACTATAGGTTTGTCGCTCGTCATTAACGGATGGGATTTTTAAATTTCAAATTAAAAAAAAAATGGCGGCCGTTTAAAGAAAAAATCTCTATTTTTGACTGAAAATTTGGTTTCAATAAGGCGGAAAAAATTTGCTAATTGAGATATCAAAAAAAGCATCCGTTAATGACGAGATACTACCCTTAGCTTGGAATATACGAGATTTCAAGTGAATCCGTTGAATTGATTCCGAGAAATCATGACCACCGACTTTGAAAACATGATTTCGAGAAAAACGGGTTTAAAGTTTTGAAATCAGTTTACACTGGCCTGACCGCGCTAGGGAAAAGCCTCATATCTCAACAAATTTTGCGAATTTTGCCAAATGGCTTTGCAAACACATTCTCAAGGGTTTACTCTAATGAATTAAGCAAAAAAAAAAATTTCGATTTTTCAAAACCGAAAAGGTATACTCCCCCCTTAAATTTTAAAGCGCGCTTGGCCGGTGCTCGACACTGCTCTATGTAACGGCCTGTAACTTTTGTAATTTTTCAGATTTTGATTTGAAATTTCTGGAGCACATTTTCTATCTACACGATAAGGCAAAAAAAAAAAATCGGTTTTTTTTCCCCACAAGGTGAGAACCTGCCTTAAATAGAAGTGTAATTTTTCTTTCTTCTTGATTAACAACACACATTTTCATTTCATTTCATTTATTTCATTTCATTTCATTTATTGAACCAAGCGATACAATGATCTACAGGCTAGAAAATTAATACAATAAATAACACTTACGAACTAGAAAAGATAAATAATACAGTTAAAAGTACATCCTTTTTATAAGCTCCATAAACTTATGCCTAGGAAGTGAGAAATCAATTTCAATATTGGCAGCTAATTTATTAAATTCACATAAAGACCTCACAAGTGGTTGATTTAAAGCATAGCTTGTTTTGTAACATTTTACAAAAAATAACTTATTTAATCGAGTAGTCCTGATTGGAACAAAGAAGTTAATGAGATGTAGTAAAGCAGAACAATTAATGTTGCCACAAATAATATCGTACACAAACATCAAAGAACTTATGGTACGTCTACTTTCTAACGATTTAAGATCAATAAGCAAGCAACGTGACTTATAAGAGGGAATCGGTTCTTGAAAGTTTAGTGAGAACAAAGCAAATTTCAAAAATTTTTTCTGTACTCGTTTCAGACGATTCGTGTGAACAGCATAAAACGGATTCCAAATAAAGGAGCATATTCCAACCTGGACCTTACAAATGCTGAGAATAAAAGCTTATAAGTATAAGGGTTAATCTATGAATATGAATATATACCTACTTACTTACTTAACTGGCCATAACAACCCGTTATCGGGTTACGGCCTGCCGCAAAACTTCTCTCCAGGCGCCTCTGCTTCGCGCCTTCTCCAGTTGGTCACACCAAGAGATAGCAGGGCCTCTTGAACTTGGTCCTGCCACCGGAGACACGGCCTCCCTCTTCGCCGTCGACCTCCAACCATTGCATCGAACACCTTTTTCGCCAGAGCTTCGTCGTCCATACGGCAGACATGACCGAGCCAGCAGACTATCCCACCAACACTACTTCAACCAACGCGATTCCCCACCCCCCTGTCCAATATGCAACTCCTATCCCGCTCCAACTTCACTCCTACTTCACATCCTAAGCCACTGCCCTCTACTACAACCTATTCGTAACCAAATTTTCCCTAGCCAATCCCCTCTCACAGCACTGTCTACACCCACAACAGATAAAATAAAAAATATTATACTATTTCTAAATAAAAGCAACTTAATCCATCTTGTATAAATAGTGATATTACTAGAAAAATAAGTATTGTGATAACAAATCCAAATTCCAATCCTATGCCGTGCAGCTATACCTCTGACTGAATTTAGGGTCGGCACTGTCAATCATGTAAATACATATTATCTAATTCTCAAACTTAGGAGCTGAAGGCCGTCGTCGCTCTTGCTCCCCTCCCATTAGTTTGTAATTTTAATTATAAGGTAATGTAATAAATAAATAAATAAATAAATAATTGTCAGAGTGCTGCGCTTGCTAGATCGTTCCAACAAGGGAGGAAAAAAATTAGTATTGAACTGAAATTGAAATTAATTTGGTAAATTGAAATTTAATTGAATAAGTTAAAACTGTTAAAATTATTATAACTATGTATGTAACCCTCGACATCCGCTGCAACAAGGGGCCAACTGAAACCGGCCAATCCTAGACCACCGTCCAGGTATAAGCAGTACCAGAGGGCTTTGGCTATCCTCGGCAGGATTAGCAAAAACGAAGCCGCTGGTACTGCCCATCCCAAGGATGCGGAGGACAAGGTGCGGTTTCAGAAGGTAGTCGATGGGTACCCGGAGTACCAAGCGACCTTGCCAAAAACTGAAGCGACGAAGCGAAACCGGTCTACTCAGGAGAAGTCAGACCGCGACACCAAAAACCCAAAGTGGCTGGGACAGCAGAACCGTCGAAACCGAAGAGGATCTTCAGTGACGTTGTGCGTGACCATCTGCAGGTTGCACTCGTCGACGCTACCACCAACCGCGGCAAGGAAGCACTAGAAAAGTGGGGAGACATCAAGGCCAGGTTGACCCAACTGGTAATAGACCATGTAATGGGCAACCTGACAGCGAGCCCGGCGGCACCTCTTCCCAGCTTCGACTCTGCGGAGGTTATCCGGGGATATAGGGTAATCAAATGCGAGGATCAGTTTTCTAAGGATTTTCTGGAAAGCTGCATCTCCAAGTTAGGGGAGGCAGCGGGAGGCTTAAGGCTTAACCCAGCCAGTGAGATCCCAAGGAGACCACGAGCTCGCATATGGTTACCAAATATGCCACTGGACACCGATAAACTGGTGACGTACATGCAAGCGCACAATCCCTCCATACCGATGACTGACTGGCAGGTGATCAAAGCGGAGGCTCCGCAGAAGGCCAGCATGTCATTCCTCCTCATGATAACCGAGGACAGCCTGGCCGCCCTAGAAAAGGCAGACCACAAGCTTCGCTTCGGCGTTCGGCACGCGAAGGTGAAGGTGTTCCACTCATCCGGCGGGGATGAGGAGGCCATTGACGAGATTGGGGACGCAGAAAAGCTGATGGACGGCGTCAAGCTCAGCGATCCCAATCCCCCCCATACCGACGTCTAAATGGGATTGAAGGTTGTCCAAGTCAACCTCCAACACTCCAAGTTGGCAACGGACAACCTCTCCGTCCTCCTATTGGAGGCGGACGTCGACATCGCCCTCGTCCAGGAGCCATGGGTGCGGAGCACTATGGTGAAAGGGCTCCAACGAAGCGACTACAATCTCTTCTATAAAAGGATCGACGGTAAGCCGAGGACCTGTATAGTCGCAAAAAAGCATCTTTGTACGTTTCTTCTACCTCTTCACAGCACAGGCGATGCCACGGTGGTCAAGCTGGAGGCTGCTGACGGGGTCAGCATGACACTAGCCTCAGTGTACATGGCGCACGATCAGCCAGCGCCCCCGGAGGAGCTCCGAAGACTGGTGGCTGGCTGTACCGGTACACTGCTCCTAGGGTGTGATGCCAACGCCAGGCACACACTATGGGGGAGCACTGAGACCAACGAAAGGGGTGAGTACCTTTACGACTTCATTATCAATACTAACCTGGTAGTGTGTAACAGAGGTAATACTCCGACCTTCACTTTTCCTAGCTCGGAAGGCTTCAGTGGCTGGGAGGAGGTCCTAGATGTTACACTACTAACTGAAAATGAACTAGTATCCGTGGATAAGTGGAGGGTATCCAATCAGAAGTCCTTTTCGGACCATGCTTGGATACTGTACGACTTAAATGTTCGGGCTGAACCCCCTCCACCCTATCGAAACCCCAAACGCACCAACTGGTCTAGGTTCGCTAGGATAGCCAAGAAGAAGATGGGTAGGGCACCCAGTTCAGACATAACCTCGGCAGGAGATGTAGATAGCAATATCCGACGGTTAGAAAACGCGATGGCATCCGCGTTTAGAATATCCTGTCCGGTAAAATACTCCAAAAAATCATTTCCTCCCTGGTGGAACCAGGATTTCACTAGCCTCAGGGCGGAGACTCGTAGGATGTTTAATCAGAGCTACTCCTCTGGCAACTGGGAAGGTTACAAGGACAGTCTCAGAAAATACAAAAAAGCAATCAGAAATTCCAAAATCAAGGTCTGGAAGGATTTCTGTTCTTCAATAGAAACCACCAAGGATTCTGCTAGGCTAAGTAAGATCTTATCCAAGGACTATACCAGCCCCTCTTTTATAAAGAAAGCGGATGGTTCATGGACAGGTAGCACGCAGGAAGCCTTGAATCTACTTCTAGAAACTCGTTTCCCAGGATCTTCGGATGCAGAGCAGGATTTTGAGCATCAGAGGTCACCTATCACGGGTATTGGTACCGTGATTATAACGGAAGACAAAGTCGCATAGGCAATCAAAAGTTTTTCAGCCTACAAATCACCTGGACCGGATGGAATCTTTCCTATGATGCTTCAGGCTACACAGGAGTGGATAATTCCTTGGCTCATTGCAATTTTCAGAGCATGCATAACAATTCCATACGTCCCTTCTAGTTGGAGAAGGGTCAGAGTTGTCTTTATTCCCAAGGTGGGGAAAAGGGGACACGAGTCAGCCAAGGATTTTCGGCCGATAAGTCTAACATCCTTTGTTCTTAAAACCTTCGAGAGGCTGTGGTGGGAAGCAAGCTATCCGATGCCCAACATGCATACCTAAAGGGGAAGTCGGAAACGGCACTCCAAGAGGTTGTAAGGACGGTGGAAAAGTCCATAGAACACAAAGAGTATACACTGACGGCCTTCATGGATATTGAGGGGGCCTTCAACAACATCCGAATAGATGCGATCCGGGAATCGCTAGAATACCTTGGAGTTAATGTAGACATCTGCGGCTGGATAACAACAATGCACCATTCAAGGGCGATCAGCGCTGAACTGGGAAAAAGTACGCTGATCAAATACCTAAACAGAGGCACCCCCCAAGGAGGAGTTCTATCACCTCTACTTTGGGTTTGTGCCCTGGATAGAATACTAGCTGAATTAAACGGTAGAGGTATCAAAGTTGTGGCATACGCGGATGACGTCGTGGTGATGGCATCGGGGATGTGTCTCGAAGTGATTGGTGATATCCTTCAGGCAGCGCTGAAAAGATTGAGGGCTTGGTGCACGGGTCGTGGGCTATGCCTTAATCCAAGTAAGACTGAACTGATGCTTTTCACCACACGTACCAAGATACCTAGATTTAGATTACCTATGCTGAACGGAACGAATACTATCCCTCTCGTCTAGCGCCAAGTACCTGGGGGTAATCTTGGACCCAAAGCTAAACTGGAAAACGAACATCGAACACAGAGTCAGCAAAGCGGGCTTTGCTCTGTACGCCTGTAAAAATATGATTGACCGGAAATGGGGGCTCCGTCCGGACCTAATGCTATGGATGTACAAAACGGTTGTACGTCCAATCTTTTCTTATGGTTCCTTAGTTTGGTGGAAAGCTCTCAGGAGAGACTATAACATCACAAAGCTGAGTAGAATACAAAGAACGACATGCGCGATAACAACAGGGGCGATTAAATCCTGCCCTACAGAGGCTCTGAATGTGTTGGCGCACTTACTTCCGATAGACCTTCATATCGTCAACACCGCCACTTTAAGTTCTCTTAGGCTAAGAGAGATAGGATGCTGGAAGAATAAACCGTATGGGCACGTGTCTATACTAGAACAACTGCAAAATGCACACACTGCGGAGAAAGACTATAAAATTCCCACTGTATTCTTCGGGAAAAGGTATGGCATACGAATTCCCTCCCGTTCGGAATGGAAGAAAGGAAGAGTCACAAGTGGGAGTGATACCGAAATCTACACTGATGGATCAAAGATGGACTGCGGTGTAGGAGCGGGAATCTACTCAGAGAAGCTGAGGCTCAGCAAATCTATTCGCCTCCCAACACAGCTACCGCCTTCCAGGCGGAAGTTTTCGCTATTAAAGAGGCCTGTAGGATGGTAATGGACGATACCACCTACAAAAGCAGCATATGCACACTATCTAATAGCCTTGCTGCCATCAAAGCGCTGGGCTCGTCTGTTATAACATCCAAGCTGGTGTGGGAATGTAAGGAGGCTTTAATGGATCTGGCTCGTCGGTTCCAAGTTACCCTAATCTGGGTGCCGGGGCACAAGGATATTGAGGGTAACGAAAGAGCGGACGAGCTGGCCAGGGGTGGTTCCGCACTTGAGGAACGGGTAGCGGAAATGGTCCGCATCCCAATCGGTTCCATCAAGACCGAAATCTCCAAGGGCTTCCTTGCTAAAGCCGATACCAGATGGGCCCGGATGCGTTCCTGTAAAATCAGCAGATCCTTATGGCCAAGGTACGACAGGAACAAATCAGCCGAATTAATTAACAGAGGCCGACGTGATGCAGCCAAGTTCACCGCTGTCATCATGGGTCACTGGCCCATTGGAGAGCATGCTGCCAAAATGGGCATTCCTCATAATACCTGCTGCAGAAGCTGCAACAATTCCGAGGAAAAGGAAACGGTTCAACATTTTCTCTGCGATTGCCCGGCCCTAGAAAAGAGACGGTGGAAAACTCTAGGTAAACCGACGTTTACGAACGTTGACGAAATTAAAGACTACAAGGTAAGCTCACTTCTTGCCTTCCTAAACCTCTCGAAATGGCTGTAGCGGATAAGTTATCGGGAGTGCAACAACCATCTACCTAGGTTGAATCAAGATAGTGGTCTCAAAACGGCATATCTGCGCTAATTGGATGCCTGGGGCATCACCACTCTAACCAACCAACCATGTATGTAACTAAGTACTTACCGCTCAAATTGTACTTACTTACCGCTCCTATGCCGGCCTCGATAGCCCAGCGGGTAGCGCGCTGGCTTCTCATACCAAGCGCCCCAGGTTCGATTCCTGGCTCGGGCTGGAAAAAACGCTCATCTACTTCTATCGCTATCCACAAGAAGCAGATGAGAATTACAAGAATCGCACAAGTGCGCTCTTGGCAAACAATGGCAAAACCTCCAAGTGTGAAGGAAAAACTGCCAATCGCCGTTCGGATTCGGCGTTAAACTGTAGGTCCCCTCCCCTCCCTTTCCCCATCCGCTTGAAATGTGTGCTGTAACATATGTTGGAAAAAACAGTGTTGCATACACATTTTAAAACGGGTGAAATATATGTGGTATCACAATGGGCCTTTCGGGCCTCCGAGTGTGTCTCTTATAGAGGCAGCCACCATAACCTAACCTAACCTACCGCTTCTATTGTATTTACATACTGTACCGCATGTTGCTTGTTTATGTACTCCAGAGAGAGTACAGTTGTAAACATCATTATAAAAGGGAATAAATTGTGGACCAATTGTAACGAAAACGCGAAACCATAAACAACTCAATGCAAAAACTATTGAATTTTTTCAGCCTCTATTACACAGCACAAGGTTAGAACCAAGAAGAAATTCAAAAATTGACTCACCCCTACTATTGGTGTCGGAACTTCCCCACAGCATGTGGTCTGCATTGGCATCACACCCGATGATGAGGTCGAGCCTCCGTGATCGGGCGTGCGCAGCAAGGTCCCGGACTTCCATCGGCGGTGGTTCCTCATCTTCGAAAGGCATGTATTCGGACGACAGGATCAGGTCGTGCCCCTCGCATAGTTCGCATGCAGCCACACACAGGCCACCAGTACTGTAATGGGACAGAATAAACAAATGAATGCACTTTCTATATACAATACAGGATCGTATCTTACATTCACCGCGTGAATGAAGCAATCTAAATTGACTTGAATCTAACCCACAAACTCTGTTTCCGACGATAAAGGGTTCCTGAATTAGAGCCAAGTCAACTCCGGTCTCCACAAGGAACTGCATAAGGTCGTGGGTGGCGGCTTTAGAGTGGTGCAGGTTTATCACCACTTCCTTCAGCCTTCCCCTGTGTGGCGCGCTCCTTATTAGGGAAGCGAGCTTTGAGGGAACCCGAACCGAACTTAACAACTCCCAAGGAGTCCCGCAGATGGGCAAAGGATGGTTGATCTACAGCAATCACGAGGTTCTTACCCACCTCATTCTTGCAGGTAGTGGAGGATATTATTCTCCACTCTCCTGTGCTAAGGCCACTATTCTGCCGGCCTATCAACTTCACCGTGTCGGCGTCCTCCATAACTGGAGGGGTGACCCACAGTGTGACGATAGGCCCGAGAGGGGCTCAGCCCCCTGCCAGAGGGGCTCAAGACCGCCGATAGTGCGCACCAAGAAGTTGAGGGACTCCATGTTGCCACAACCGACGATTTTTACACCCTTCTGCCAGCCAGCGCCGTCGAAATCGATTTCGCCGTCGGCCACCTCGAGCATCGCTCGCAGAATGCGCGCCTCTACAGATAGCCAGTTTTCCGGTCGGATTTTCCCATCAGGATCGCTCCGGTCCACTACGACAATCTGCAACTCCTGTGGAGATGAGGAGCTAGCTGTGGGCTTCAGCTTTTTCCCCTCCCCTGTTGGCTGGTCGTCACCCGATCTTCCCCTTTTTACGGCCTTTTCCACCGTGGTGGAAGTGGGCCTCGAAGAGGTGGTGGGTCTTTGACCAGTCTTTCTTGGCGAAGCGACAGCGGCACTATTTTCAGGCTTTCCCGTCCCCGTTTTGTCTCTCCCCGGTTATGCAGTAATGGTGGATGTGGCCTTGTTCCTAGGCTTTTCCGCCTCTACTGCACCTCCGGTGGGCCATACAGCCGTGGCACGGTCTCCAGGCGTTGCTGCATCGGTCGTGCTTTGTGCACCAGAGATCGCCGCCTGTTTTTTTCGAATTAATCTACGATCTTCTGGTGCTTTCTGACGAGGCTTCTCCTTGTCAGACAAGGATCCAGGCACTTCACTCATTTTGCGGTGAAACGCAAGAAAGCGCCGGTAGCCATCTAGCCATCTAGCTTTTTTCGCAGCACTGTTCGCCTTGCGTTCCCCCGCCGATGATGTTCCAGGAGGTGGAACCGGTGGCCGCAGGTTCGTCCTTCTCCTCCAGAAGTGCTGCCTCCGCCTCACAGTCCATCGACCCGGCGTTGCTACTATGCGAGAGGATCATAGATTCCCCTTCCATAGAAGCGTCGAGTCGAAGGCCCTGGAGATGAGGCGCCACCCCGAAAAGTGAGGGGCTAGCCTGAGCGGTGGTCTCCTGCGACCTTTGCCTGCTTAATGCAGATTTGGGCGCCTCCTGCTTCCCAGTAGCATTAGTAGTAGACCGCGCAGCCTGGGGTCTCGCTGCACAGCCTAAGCGGTCATTGGATGACGACGCCACACAGCCCGCTCGCCCGCTGTCTACCGCTGGTACTGGGGATCTGACTCCCTGCACCGTAAAAGAGTCCTTATGGGAGCCCTCCAGAATGGTTTTGATGAAAGGGGTCGCCTTCCCTGTGGGGTTTTTTTACATCTATCACGCCACCAAAAGATGATGCAAAAACCAGCCGCTCTTAACATGGAGATCAGACGCTGACCAAGGAGCTGCCCACTGTGGGTCAGACGCTCTTGGATTTCCGCCGCTCAAACTTGGCCGGCTAGGAAGACAAGCTCCAACAGCCGCCCGGGGACCGCCCGGTTGCAAAAGCAACCTTAGTGGGGACGTTGAGTCTACTTGGCCATATGGATCGGAGCCGAACATGCAGACCATGCCCCTATCCGTGCAGTCAGGTGATTTACCTTATGGACCCAAACCCTGATCCCCACGATCGGCCGGTATCTCACGAATAAATTCTTCAATATTGGCTTTCAGTACGTCAACCGTTGCGGGCTTGTCGCTATAAACATGAGCCTTAACAAAGCCCCACAAAAAATAGTCTAAAGGCGTTAAATCGCACGATCTAGGCGGCCAATTGATCGGCCCCAAACATGAAATAAACCCTTCAAGGAACTCGCCTCTCAATTGGGCCATTGTTTCCCGTGCTGTGTGGCATGTGGCACCGTCTTGTTGAAACCACATGTCACTCTACACATGCGTGTTGGTGGTTTAATGTCCAATAATGTATATTTGGTGCGAAATTTAGTCACAAGATTCCGAATAGTCACAAGACCGCCTCAGAAGGTCGCCCAAACTGACCATAAAATGAACTGACCGAGCATGAATTTTGATAATAAAATTTAATAATCTGCAAGCGTTGTTTGTTTGTAAGTCCATTCATAGTTAAATCATAGACCAAACTGAACAAGTTTGACAGCAACAAGTTACACGAAAACAGTTGAGCTGCCAAGAACAGTGTTGCTAAAAAGAAAGTTTCTACAAAATCACCCTATATATTTAATGCCGAAAAAAACCCCGGGATCCCGGGATTGCAATTTTCAGTCCCGAAAATACCGGGATTGTAAAACTGGTCCGGAATTACAATCCACAGTACATATGTACATACAGTCGGCAGCAAAAGTCTGCGCACAAAGACAATTCAAAGCATTCCCCTGGTCAAAAATAGTTATGATCGAATATAATGAATTTAAAATTATATTTCATCTGTGTATCGAAGTTTTGTACATTGGTTGAAATTATTACAAAATATAAAAATAGGCACATGAGTAAAGAAAAACAACAAAACCAAAATATTTCAAAAATCTGCGTACAAATTGCACCAGGTATTGGAACAGTCTAATATTTAAGATTATTAAGTGAACTAATAAGAGGTTGGATAGCCTTTATATTTAAGAACCTCCTGTAAGCGTTTTGGCATAGATTGAACTAGTTTTGAGGTCTCTTCAGAGGTAATTTTTGACCATTCGTCCAGCATCACATTCTGGAGCATTTCCTTAGAAGTTATTGTCCGCTGACGAATTCGGTGTTCTAGTAAATCCCGATAGGATTCAAGTCATTCGATTGGGGCGGTGTTTTAAGTTGTTTCGGGACGTTATACTCGTACAGCAGCCAAAGCTTCGAATCGTGTGCAGTGTGCTTTGGATCATTATCCTGCTGAAATATGTAATCGCTTCCTAGCTCCAATTTCTCATCACTTGGCTTCAAATTTTCTTTTAAAATGTTCAGATAGACTCTGTGATCCATAGTTGATTTTGTGCCAGGTTGCCTATCCTCGTCCAGACATACACCCCCACACCATAAAACCGCCTCCGCCACGCTTTACAGTAGGTTTTAAATTTTGAAAATCAAGGGCTGTGCCAGGTTTTCTCCACACAAGCTGTCGACCTTTGATCCCGAAAATGCAAAACTTGCCTTCATCAGTGAAAAGCACCTTGTTCCAAAACTCTTTGGGCTTGGAAGCATATTCTTTAGCAAAAGCAATCCGCTTCTGTCGATTGACAAGCGACACCAAGGGCTTCCTTCGTGCTACACGGCTGTGGTAATTAGCTTTCTTCAAAGTTCTTCGTACTGTGTCTTTGCTTACCGTCTTATGAAATTGCTCCTTGATATTTTCAGCGTGGGCTTGATTCGTAAACTGCACTCTTTTTAAAGTTGTTGACAACTCTTTGAACTGAGGAGTATGCTCTGCCGATAGTTTTTCCTATTTCACGAAAAGTTTTTCCTTCCTGCCACAACTTGATCATGATTTTTCTCACTCCGACTCAGATTTCGTTTCCTCTTCGCTCCATACCAGCTCTCCAGATATTATTTATTTATTTATTTATTTATTTAGAAAAAAGTTAGACATTTGTACAATACTTGTATAAGAACTAAGTCTTTTAAATGCACATCAATCATTAATAAATTTTACAGGAATGAAAGAAAAACTTAAATCTAATAACAATAATAATATTGTAATGATAGGACAGTCTGTCGCTGTGCAAAGCAACCCTGTCGCTACGCGCCGTGCTATAATTCACCCTGGCAATGATGGCCGCGATAATGGAAACTTTTAGTCCAACCTGGCAATGATGGCCGCGAATGGAAACTTTTAGTCCAATCTGGCAATGATGGCCCGCGATTATCATGGAAACCTTTAGTCTACTCTGGAATGTGCGAGAACGATCTGCGCGGTAACCGGACGGGTATAAAAGGCAGCCGGGTACGGCGCAGCGAGTCGGTCGGATTTTGACTAGCGAAGGTGCCATACGGAATAATTAAGCAAATATTTAAGTGTAAAGACAGTGAGGTGTAAATCTGTGAAATAAAGTGATTGTTGGTTTTTATTGACTGCGTTTGAGAAACTAAGTGTGTTTTGTTTATTTCAAATTGCACAATCCAGTGATACGTACCAGAGCAGGAGCAATTTCTTATCAGTGTGGGAAAAATTTGGTTTGTGGTTAAGTGTGTGTGGTTGTTGTTGTTGTAATTTCTTATCAGTGTGTGAAAAATGTGGTTTAGTGTGTGTGTGTGTTGTTGTTGTAATTTCTTATCAGTGTGTGAAAAAAGTGGCGCGTGCTTGTTGTGGTTTATTGTTGTGGTTTTGTTGATAAGGTGTGTGGTGGCGCGTGCTTGTTGTGGTTTTGTGTGGGTGTGTTTGGTAATAAGGGCGTGGGAATGTGTTTTTTTATGTGTATATATTTTTGTTTTCTAAATAATGTTTGTATTATTATAATTTTTAAATATTTGTTGTTGTATGTGTTTTTTTTTCTCGTAGGAGGTGGAAATCTTCTTAGACACGCTTGAACCCGTGTTCAACAGCGTGCCGGATTTTTACCGGCTAAAACCAACCCCCTTTATATCGCCAGCCCGTTCATCCCCGCGGAACTGCCGCTAAGCATTGCATCGCAGGGCGGGCAACTGACCCTATTGGTCTGGCTCGGGTCTATTGCATGGGATTTGAGTCCTACGCTCTTGCTCTTGCCGTCGCTGAGCTATCATTATGATTGCAGAAAACTTGCAGACTGCTTCCCACTTCTCTGCGCATTGAAGCATTTGTGGTACTAAGTTTTGAACATTTATTGGCGTGCCGAGTGCGCGTTCCAGCAACTCTCGCTCGACCCTGTAGCGAGGGCACTGAAATAGGACATGTCCCGCGTCCTCAGCCTCGCCAGCACAGATTGTACAGTCCGCAATTTCTTCATGGCCGAACCGGCACAGGTATGCCGTGAAGCAGCCGTGACCTGTAAGCAATTGTGAGAGGTAATGGGTTACCTCACCATGCTTCCGGAGCAACCAGTCTTCCACCCTAGGTATAAGCTGGTGCGTCCACCTTCCCTTCTGCGTAGTATTCCAACGTTGTTGCCATTCGCTGATGCTCTGCTGCCTCTGGTGGCCATCTCCTGGGCCCTTTGCTTTTTTGTGCGCCTCGCGTGCCAGGATATCCACTGGGATCATTCCCGCGACAACACGTGCTGCTTCGTATGATGTGGTACGAAAAGCGCAGCATACCCTCATGGCGCTGAGCCTGTATACAGACTCAAGCTTCCTCCTATAGGCTTTTATAGCCATAGCCGGAGCCCAAATTTGCGCTCCGTACAGCATTGTTGAGGTTGCCACTTTTGACAGCAACAACCTCGTTAGCTATCTTGGTCCTCCCACGTTTGGCGTGAGCCTTGATAGCGCAACCACCGCCTTTGCTGCTCTCTCGGCTGTGTGCTGGAGGTGCTGCTTAAATGTTAGCCTGGTATCTAGAATGACACCCAGGTATCGGATCGCACTACTTGACCCGATTGTGTGGCCGCCTACGCACACTTTTGCTGTTTCCAGCTTTTTCCTGCTAGATATAAGCAGTACTTCTGTTTTCTGCTCCGCCAACTGGAGTCCAGCTTCGCCTAGCCAGTGCTGTACTTTCGAGACTGTATCATTGCAGACCGTCTCAATGTCCTCTATATGTTTGCCAGTCACGACTATAACTATGTCGTCTGCAAATCCTATTATTTTGGCTGCTCTATGTATGTCTAGCTCTAACACGCCATCATACATAATAACTATTCCAGAGCATGGGGCCTAGCACCGACCCCTGTGGAACGCCACCGGTAACGATATGCGTCTTCTCACCTACATCTGTGCAGTAGACAAGACGCCGATGCTTAAAATAGCTGGCTATAGTCTGCACCAAATATTCCGGTACACTTTTTTTCCGAAGAGCTGATAGTATTTGGTTCCAGTTTGCGGAGTTAAACGCATTTTCTACATCAAGCGTCACTAAGCAGCAGTACTCCTTACTGCCACCCTTCCATCGCTTGCCGCTAATTGCGTTTCGTGCCGCTTCAACTACCACTCCGATGGCGTCTATTGTTGACCTGGCCTTCCTGAAACCATATTGGTGTTTAGAAAGTCCGCCTGCTGCCCTAATAGCTGCCTCCAATCTGTTGGCAATAACACGCTCTAGTATTTTGCCCGCTGTATCTAATAAGCAGATCGGGCGATACGCAGACGGATCTTCGGGGGGCTTGCCACCCTTCGGCAATAGCACTAACCATTGGACCTTCCACAAGTCCGGGAAGGTCCGTCCACGAAGGCATGCATTATATGCGTCCACGAATAAGTTTGGATGTAGCCTGATAGCTGCCTTAAGCGCAGCATTTGGGACGCCATCACAGCCGGGAGCTTTCCGGTCACCTATTCTATTGCACGCCGCAACGACTTCCTCCACATTTACCTGCTGAATGCTGTCACAATCGTCTCTTGCGGCATTGTCCGTATCTAACAATGGCAGCTGGCTAGGAAATAGACAATTGACTATCCTAGCCAAAAACGGCGCCGAAACGGGAGGTGGTGGGCAGAATGAAGAAAGTTTCTTCATCACCACCTGATATGCCTTTCCCCATGAATTTTCCTCAACACTGCTTAGGAGATCTTTAAAGCTCTTCCTCTTACTCTCCTTTATAGCAATTTTCAGGCTCTTACGCGCCTTCCGAAAAACTGCTTGGCAGTTGAGCCTACTATTGTCATCACTGGCCCGCTGGTATTGCCGTCTGGCTCTGTTGCACTTTGCACGCAGGTCGGCAATGCCAGGGTTCCACCAGTAGACGGGCGTGCGGTGCGTTGCACTGCTCAACCTTCGCATTGATGCATCACATGCTTCAGCGACCCGCTGCATCAGCTACTCGACCTTCTCTGTCGCTGAGCCTTCCAGCGGCGAGCTGTCTAACGTCAACTGAAACAGATCCTTGTCACACGTAGTTTGCTGCCAGCGGTGCAACTGTTTTTTGCGGGCCCCCTTTGGGCGGACGCGTTTGTGCAATACCCTGCCAATTATCGCCTGGTGGTCGCTGTGCGTATATCTTGGGCTTACCTCCCACGCAGCTGATGGCGCGAGGCCAGAGCTGATAAACGTAATATTAATGCAAGAACTTCTGCCATTTTTGCTAAACGTTGGTTGGTTTCCCGAGTTTAGCAAGATGACATCGAGCGACGCAAACGCTTCCAGAAGAATATTTCCTCTCGCATTTGTCCTGGTTGATCCCCATTCCACAGCCCAAGCATTAAAGTCTCCAGCAATTATTTTGGGGGGTTTGCCTCTCGCATCAGATACAATTTCCGCAATCATATCTGTATATTCAGTTATCGTCATGCTGGGCGGGGCGTAGCAGCTATAACAAGGTTAGGTTAGGTTAGGTTGAAGTGGCTGCCTCTGTATGAGACACACTTAGGCCTCTTAACGGGCCCGTTGTGATACCACAGGAGCTATACAAAGGATGCCATCAATTTTCGCCCGCACAAAACCTCTGGACACCCTTGCTTGCTCCTCGAAGGGGTTTTGCCCACAGAGCCAGATTGCCGCCTTCCCCGACTCATCCGACGCCCATACGCCATTACTGCGATGCTCGTACGGTTCGCTTAGAAATGCTACATCTGCATCGCATTCCACCACTGTTTGGGCGAGAAGATCCTGCGCCGCTTCACAGTGGTTGAGGTTAAGTTGGATAAACCTCGTTTTTGTTGCATATTTTTCAACGCT
This sequence comes from Melieria crassipennis, assembly GCA_963668005.1. NCBI lineage: Eukaryota > Metazoa > Arthropoda > Insecta > Diptera > Ulidiidae > Melieria > Melieria crassipennis. The sequence continues at coordinate 48,111,461 of OY764963.1, read as the reverse complement.
GCCTGATACACCGGGCATTTATAACTGCCAGTGACATGATTTGCGTTCAGTTGGTTTGCAGTGCAGTGCATACATTTTGGCGCCGAGGTGCACCCGCTAATTTTGTGGCCTTTTTCTCCACATTTTATACACGACTCTGACCAATTATTTTCACTTTTGCAGTGTTTGGCCATGTGCCCAAAGCCCAGGCATTTATAGCAGCGGCGCAGTTGGAACTTCTCCCGTATGCGGCACAGTACCCAACCAACTCTAATTTTGCCTGCTCTTAACACCACATTGGCCGTATTTGTAGGTAGCACAACCTCGGCTATCTGCGTGCCGGCAAAACCCGGTCTCAATGACTTAAGAGCTTCTGCCATTAGGCCTGCCGCCTCTGGAAATTGTCGTTCCAGCGCTGCCACTACTTCCGCCTCTGTTGTGACTTCATCCAGGTCCTTGATCACAATCGTTGCCGTCTGCGTAAGTGTTTTGACTTCCGCTTCACTCTGCAACAATTTTTCCACCGCCCGCTGCAGATCGCCTGTTGAGGAGCATGTTGCCCTCTTAAGCTCAAAAAGCAGCTCGCCCTTCGCCGTTTTCCTTACGTGGTTCACGCTCTGCCCTAGCTCCTTTAGCTCCGGAGCGGCCTTCACCTTTCGCAGCATATCGGCATACGAAGCCTGGCCTGTTGCCTTGACGATCAATGCATCGGGCCGAGCTGATCTTTTTCTCGGCATCCTATTGGCTGGCACTTTGGTCCACGCAGACTCTTTGCGGGCACCATTTTGCAATACACTATAGTACTGCTGTTTGGTGCATTTTTTGTTACGTTTGCGGGGTCCGTTACATCCGCGCTCAGTCGCTTGTTAGGCTCCCCCTCTTTTCTTTTGTGCATTGCGTGCTTGGCACCCACGCTTGCACTGTTGCTATGTTGTTGTTGCTGCCCTTTCGCGTTTTGCTGAGCAAGTCTGTCGCTGTGAAAATCCGGCCTTGGCGAACTCACTCTCACTGCTGCGGGGATTTTTGCATTTCCTCATCCCCATTATTCGCCCTGGCTCTCTTGCCCTGGCCACTCCCGCTTAATGCGATTGTTTGTGTAGCTTTTGAAAGCACAACCGCCTTTCTGTTGTTTCTGCACTCCCATGCACGTTTTTGCAGCGCAGCTAATGAGGCCAACAAGATCCTCATTGGCTGATTTATGTGGCGCTGGCTGTCCGAAATGCTGATCAGCTCTTCAATTTTGTTGCCTATTTTTGCAAGAACAATATCCATTTCTTCTCGCGGGACTCCGTTACCAGCTTGCTCATCGCCGGTCCTGATCACTGCCTGCTGCTCGGTGTTTAGCCCAGTGTCGCAGCGTTCTTCACTTTTCTTCCCCTCCTGTTCACCAGGGGCTTTGGTTTTCTCTTGTGGGCCAGCTTGCCCTTTAGCCGGGGATCGTGGCGTTTTTCCGCTTTTCCTGAAAGGATTAATTTCTTCCCTACTTACCGCTGCACCTTTAGGCGTCGACATCTCCTCAACCGTTGCCGCCGATCGCGGCGGTTTATGGGCGCTCATAGCCGACCCCCTACGAAACGTACTTCCCTGTTCGTCTAGTAGCAGCCACGGACCAACGCAGAGAAGCTTTTTATTTTTACGATATTGCTTATTACGATATAAGCCAAGTTACCGCACGGAGTGTAATTAAGGGTTTGTGCCCTTACTACAAGGAATGGGGGAATTTTGCTTAGCCGACACACTAACTCCCAACCAGAACTACTGCACGATCTCAGCTAGCAATTGACCGTAGATGTGCGCACTATGCCAGCATAAGCACTATGCTTGCATAGTGTGCCGATAGAGGCACACCACAGCCAAACAGACAACCCTGAACAAACACAAAAAGAAAGACAAGGAGGAGATCAAAAGGGATAACGATAAAAACTTTAGAAACACACTCTTTGTCGACCGCTTATCAGTGATGATAACCAAACAAGAGTTAAAAAACGACATATAAAAAACGACACTGATAGTAGGCAACACTAACACCGAACAGCTGCAAAAAGGTAAACAGAAAACAGCTGTTTTTCGCGCGCAAAAAGAAAACAAAAGAATTTTGTTATTGTTTTGTTTATTGTTTTGCCTTCCAAGGCTAGATTGGCTGCAGCCGTCGAAATAATTTCGATTCACTACACCAAGGTGTCCCGGGTAACGATCACTATATGAAATACCGACACGCTACACCTTCGCACAGATTTTTTGGGGCTTGTCACAATTATTGAAGCCCTACAACCACTTCACGAATGCAATAAACTAAGAGCTCGAAAATTTGCGTCTTCTCACGTCTTTTCACTCAGACGCAAATATGTTGTATGTGTGTGTGTGTGTGTGTGTGGTGTGTGGTGGCGCGTGCTTGTTGTGGTCGTTCGTTCATGTTGGGTTGGGGTTGGGGTTAGGGGGAACCGTCGGCGTTTTGCGTGACTCTGAGCTGGCAGCTGGCGTGTGTATAAGTTAATAACTCTTTTTTCTTTCTTTTCTTGATTCCACACTTTATTAATGAATTCTTGGCTAGAACTGACTTAATGGTAAATTTGAGCCTACTTAAATACTAATTTGTCACGTTGCATGCATTGCTGCGCTACTACTGTCATCGCTGCGCTGCTACGGTCATCGCTGCGCTGCTACGGTCACGTTAGCGTCGTCAGCATTTTCGGGCGTGTGCTGTGGTCATTGCTCGTTGTTGCGTCGTTGCTGCGCTGCTACGGTCACGTTAGCGTCGTCAGCATTTTCGGGCGTGTGCTGTGGTCATTGCTCGTTGTTGCGTCGTTGCTCCCCTGCTACGGTCACGTTAGCGTCGTCAGCATTTTCGGGCGTGTGCTGTGGTCATTGCTCGTTGTTGCGTCATTGCTGCGCTGCTATGGTCGTGTTAGCGTCGTCAGCATTTTGGGCGTGCGCCTTTCACAGGTGTCGTTCACTTGTGAAAATGCACTGACTGCGTTGGCCTTGACTTTGGGTATCGTCTGTCGGCGGAAACGTAGCGGCCAAGTCGATACCAGCGTGCATGGTGTTAACTCTTCCCCCTTTAAAACATGCAACGTCCTCGTTGGATGGCAAAATTACGGAATCAGCTGGTGGAGTTATTCGCTTCATTGGCGTAGGGTGGTTTGCTTCCGGGGTGCTTACATTGATCTGGATTTGTGCTTTTTTGTTTAGGATAATTTTTCTTGCTGCTATGATTATCATGGTTTTAATTGCTACTGCTACTATGGTGGACCCTGTAAATAGGCTGGCTTTATACTTGGTATTGAGGGTATCGATTTCCTTGATGTTAGCCAGGTTTAGTTCCTTGAGTAGTTGTAATGACAGGATTTCTTCAAAAGTTGTTGTGGTGTTTGCTGCTTGGATAATGGCCGGGAGTGGTTTCGCAAAAATTCGTTTCTTGTTAGTGTAAGTTTTGTGCTGAATAGTAATGCTGGAATCGTCGTATTGTATTAGGAAGGTGCCTTTTAGATGTAAAACTTCTTGGTCTATTTCTAAAGTTCCATTATATCCGTTGATAAATAGTATGCCAGGTGTGAGTTCTTCGATTGATGGTATGTGGTGACTATTGAGCGCTGTGCAATTGGATGGATATCCTTTCAACAAATTCGGTATGCAACTGGTTTTGGTGATTTCATCTAAATTGTCTTGCTTACAGATTAACAGATCATTTATGTTCTTACAACTAGATTTTATACCATAGATATTATTACTACATATAATTAAGTTTTCATATTCAATTTTAATTATCTTATCATCTATTTTGACAGGTTTGATTATTATTGATTTACATATTTCTTCAGCCGTTATTGGGATATTTACGATGTAAATAATAGATGACACATTTGAGGCAATCTTAATATCACTAAATTCGATAGCTTCGATTAAGTTTAAATAGGGCATGTTTTGTTTTTCAAATATTTCTTTTATTACAATTAATTCTTCGTTTGATAATACAAATGAATTTATAATTCCTGCTTTTGCCCATTGAATTGAATAATCTATATTTGTTAATTCTTCTTTTACGATCTTTAGTTTTCTTTCAATATCTTTTTCTAATTCTATTCTAAGTACATCACTAGATTTTATTTCATTTATTATGCCACTAGCTGGCCCCTGCGGCTTTGCACGCAAGCTCTCCTGTTTCCCCCGATACGAATTCTTAACCCATTGTTGAGCCCATCACATTTTGATTTAAAAAAAAAACATGTGTCTATCTTTGATTTCGAGTGTTTTTTGAAGTCAGAAGGCCCTTTAAATCATATGTTTTCACATTTACTCCAAACAAATTCTTAACCCTTGGTTTACCATGGTAGATTTCGATTTTCAAAAAAAAATTAAAAGCACGTTTTTATTATTTCCCGATGGAACTGCTTTTGATAAGTTTGAAGTCAGAACGCCCAATAAATCTTGTTTCTCCATACAAATTGTTAACCCATTGTTGACCCCGTTAGATTTTGATTTTCAAAATAGTCAAAAACACGTGTCAAATTATTTCTCACAAAGAGTACTTTCCCCAAGTTTCATGTCAATTGGCCCATTAATTCATATTTTCCATTTCACAGTTTCTCCATACAAACTTTTAACCCGTCGCTAACCCCGTCCAATTTACATTTGAAGTACTTTCACAAAGTTTGAAGTCAAAAGGGCTCAGCAAAATTTCTTTCTCCATACATGCTTTTAACCCGTCGTTGATCCAGTTAGATTTCGATTTTAAAAATAATAAGAAACACGTGTCTAATTTTAATTATTTCAATTATTTTTACAATTATTGAAGTCAATAGGCCCATCGGTTCGTGTTGTTTGTTTCGGAGTCTTTCCGTAAATAAACCTTAACCCATTGTTGGCCCAGTTAAATTTTGATTTTCGAAAAATTATAAAATACGTGTCGAATAAGTTTTGATCTATATTAGAATATTTTCAGGAAGTTCAAATTCAATATGTTTATTAAATCACGTTTCTTCATACAACACTTTAACCCATGTTTTGCCTTTTTAGACCCCGAAGTTCAAAAAATCCCGTCTTGGCGAAAGTTAATTCTTTAAGATGTACCTACAGTCCAAAATTCATGTTTGTAGCTTCAGCGGTTTGGGCTGGGCGATGATAAATCAACCAATCATTCAGTCAGTCAGTCAGGATAAACAATCTATGTATAAAAAAATGGAGGCGGTACCACGCCCCCGTGTCAAAAACCCACCCCATTCCTCTTGTCGGAGGACACGACCAAATCGTTAGTTTATACCGAGTGTCATTGATGTGAACGCTCTAGCTACAAAGTTATACCGGAATTTAAAAAGTGCCACGCCCCTGTCCAACGCCCATTAAATTTTACTGGTGGAATGACACGTTTACGCCATGACACTGTACCAAATTTCAATGCTGTACGACTTATAATTCTGAAGATATTCCATATTAAAAAGTTGGGTTGTATGGGCGGTGCCACGCCCCCGTGTCTAAAACCCGCCCCATTCCTCCTGTCGAAGGACACTACCAAATCGTTAGTTTGTACCGTGTGCCATTGATGTGAACGCTCTAGTTCAAAAGTGACACCGGAATTTAAAAAGTGCCACGCCCCCTGTCCAACGCCTATTAAATTTTACCGGTGGAATGCCACGTTTACGCCATGACACTGTACCAAATTTCAATGCTCTATGACTTATAATTCTGAAGATATTCGGTATTAAAGAATTGGGTTGTAAGGGCGGTGCCACGCCCCTTGTCAAAAATCCATCCCATCCCCCTTTCGAAGGACACGACTAAATAATAAGTTTGTACCGATTGTCATTGATGTGAATGCTATAGTTCAAAAACTACACCGGAATTAAAAAAGTGCCACGCCCCTTGTCCAACGCCCATAGAATTTTGCCGGTGGAACGACATGTTTACGCCACGACTCTGTACCTAATTTCAATGCTGTCCTATTTATAATTCCGAAGATATACCATATTAAAAATTTCGGTTGTATGGGAGGTGCCACGCCCACCTGTCGTACAAACATCTAATATCGCTATAAACCACCGCATTAACATCTTCTATCACATACGAAAAAAATTTTGCCGAAAGAATGAACCGTTTTCGCAAACACTGGCTACACACAAGAAGTCAAGTTTTTTTTATATATAAGAAGATTAGTAATAGTTGTTAGTTTATTTATTCTTTCTAGTATTGATTTGTTAATTATCACTTGTTGGTTATTGTTTGCTAAAACATTATTAATTTTATCACTGATAATTCTAAAGTCTTCATGATCCGGTGATCCAGCCAACCATTTCCAGGCTGTTCCGAGAAGTTCTATTGCTCTTTTATTTCTTTTGGGTTTTAGTTGGGATAACAAGGATTGGATAGATTTTGCTTCATGGGATAGGAATGGGTAGTTTCGGTTCTTCCTTGTTATGTCATGTTCTATTGCAAGGTTTATTTCATTGATAACGGATTCGTATTGGTGGAGGTCTATTGCGTGTATTAATCTAAATGTTCCAGTCTGAACTTTTGCGGTTCCTGTTTCTACTGTGACTATTCGGCTGTTGGTGTAATCCAAAATTTGTCTTTCCGCATTGCACAAGGCAAGCAGCATTCTGCAAAGAAATGGGTAACGTTTACTTTTTTATGTGGCTTTTGTGAACAGTACGTCCTGATTTCGTTATTACTGTGTTTCCTTTGGCTTCCTGGACTATTTCCTTTTTGTATCTGGGTGTCAACTTGTTTCCTATTCGTTTATTAATCTTTACGTAAATGATATCGTCAGTACTAAATGTCTTGAAATGGATTCTATTTTTATTATGAAATTCTAAATCTTTCTCCTGTTTTCTTTTAATGTTCTGTGTGTTTTCTTGTCTGTCTATTTCGATTGTATTGGATCTGATTGTTCTTCCGAAAAATACCTCTATGGGTTTTCGTTTAGTGGTGGAGTGTATGGAGTAGTTATATTTGTGTAGCGATCTATTGAGTAAATCTTCGAAATCACTGTGTGTATTTTCTGCTTTGGTGCAACGCAATACCTCAGTAAGTGTAGAGTGGAAACGTTCTATTTGTCCGTTGATCGAACTTGTGTACTTTGAAAATTTCAATTCCGAGCTGATTTTCTAGCATAAAAGTTATGGGAGTTGCGCTCAGAGATTTTTCATTATCTATTACGATTCTTTCGGGGATTCCAAATGCTGTTAGAAGTTCTTGTAGAGGTTTTTTTATATCTTCAGATGCTCTTGAATTTATTATTTTTGCTTGCGCGTATTTCGAGAATTTATCTATTGCTGTAAGTATTACCTTCTTGTTAGTAAAATAAAGGTCGATGTGGACAATCTGGCCTGGGTAAGTCGGAATTGGGGTGGCTTTTAAAATTGGTTTTACTGGGTGTCTTTCATATTTGTTTTCTAGACAGATCTTACATTGCTTTGTGAGTTTCTTTATTTTTGCGTTCATCTGCGGGAAATAAAATTTTTCTAGTAGTTGTGCTTTGTTTTCTGAGGGATTGCGGTGAGCTCTATTGTGTTCATTAATAACACAGTGCAACACTGAAAAAAGGGACAAGGTCAAACCCATCTCATTCGATAGAGGACCTCAGTAGATGAAAAAGTGTCAAGGGATTTTTCCCGGGATGTTCGAGTTTTTTTTTTAATGCAGTTTCAAGATGGCGGCTTAATGTTCCTTACTGAAACTTTTAAAACATCATATCTCGTGACTCAAATGTCAGAAAGGAATAATTTTTACGTCAAATAAAAGCTAATGTTATCAAGTCGATGACACGATATCCTTTTTGGGAAAATTTTATGAAAAAGGATATGAAGGACCTCAATTAAATGTTTATTCTTGAATATCCTGGAAACCATAAGAGCTAAATTTATATAAGTGACTTCTGGTAAAAAAGCATTCAATCATCTATACTGCTTATAAATTTCATGTAAGTCACTTTGATAGTTAAGACTCTACAACGATTAAAAAATTTGCTTTGCTACATTCGATGTTTTCAGTAAGCAGCTACGAGATATTCTGTACATACTATAAATGCATGAAAGTAGCAGAGTATAATTTTTGAAACGCTGTAGTGGCGGAACAGTGAAAGTGATTGAAATGAAATTAATATGCAGTATAGATCTTTGAATGCTTTTTTACCAGAAGTCAATTATATACATTTAGCTCCTATGGTTTCCAGGATATTCAAGGATAACGATTTAGTTGATGTCCTTCACATCCTTTTTCATAAAAATTTCCAAAAAGGATATTGTGTCATCGAATTGATATCATTAGCTTTCATTTGACGTAAAAATTATTCCTTTCTGACATTTGAGTCACGAGATATGATGTTTTAAAAGTTTCAGTAAGGAACATTAATCCGCCATCTTGAAACTGCATATAAAAAAAAAATCTCGAACATCCCGGGAAAAATCCCTTGACACTTTTTCATCTACTGAGGTCCTCTATCGAATGAGACGGGTTTGACCTTGTCCCTCGAAATTTTTTTTGAATTTGTTGCACTGTGTAATTTCTGTCTCTTGCGCGGATTCGGTTACTAATTTTCGGGTGTAGAGTACTCTGTATCTGTTAAAGTGTGTTTGGTAGATGGCTTGAATTTTCCCTAGTATGCTATCTTCTGTTCTGATGCAATTGGTGACTGACGGATTTAAATATCGTTTTAGTAGTGTGGTGAGGTTCTCTTCTGTGAAGTTTGGTTCAATTATGGTATGTCTATGGTAGGTGGGGAAAATTATTTGAAATTTATAAGAAGAAGTTTCGCCTGTGGATATAAGAATTTGGTTTTTAAATGCGTTGATGGGTGCGTCGGTAAATTGTATTAAAGTTTGTGTTGAACTTTCGTCGCTGTGTTGTGTTGCTGTCATAGAATTTATTTGTTGTGGTGGTCTAGATAATGCATCTGCTACTACGTTAGTGCTGCCAGGTTTGTATTTAATTTCATAGTTGTATTCTTCAAGTATCGATTTCCATCTTTTGAGTTTGCTATTAGTGTTTCTATTACTGAGTATGTTAATGGCTGATGATCAGTGAAAATTTTTATTGCGGTTGAGCCATATAAGTAGTTCCGAAATGTTTTCAGAGCCCAAATAATGGCGAATAGTTCTTTCTCGTTGGTTGCGTAGTTTTCTTCAGTTTTTGTCAAAGTTCTGGAAATAAATGTTATTGGTTTGCCGTTCTGTTCGAGAACTGCTCCTATTCCATAGTCTGAGGCGTCTGTTGTTAAATGGAATTCTTTTCCGAAGTCGGGATATTGTAGCATGACGTCAGTTGAAACTAGTGAATTTTTTAGTTTATTTAATGCTTCTAATGCTTCTTGATTGAGTGTTATTTTAATTTTGGATGAAATGTTTTTGGACATTCGTCTCTCCTCCCCTCTCAAAAGTACTGTTAGGGGTTTGGCAAGCTTTGCGTAATCTTTAATAATCGTAATAAAGCGTCGATAATAGCCAGAAAGTCCTAGAAAGGATCTAAGGTCTTTTAATGTTTTTGGGGGTGAAAAATTTAGAATTGCCTCTAATTTTTTGGGGTTTGTTTTTAATCCATTTTGAGAAATCACGAATCCTAAAAAATCGACTTCTGTTTTTAGAAATTCGCATTTGTCAAGTTGGATTTTCATATTTGCTTTTTGCAGTGTTTGGAAAATAGTTTCAACATTTTTTAGATGAGAGCCTTCGTCTTTGCCAAAAATTATTATGTCGTCTATATATACGTAGCATATTTTTCCGATATATTCTCTGAGTATATCGTCTAATGCTCTTTGGAATATAGAAGGTCCGTTTTTTAAACCGAAAGGAAGTCTGGTAAACTCATACTTGTTGATTGAAAAAGCAGTTTTTCCAATGTCGGATTCAATTAAAGGAATCTGATGGAAACCACTTTTCAGATCAAGAACTGTAAAAAATTTATTTTGTCCAAGTTGAGAAAGAACTTCGTTTGTTTCGGGTATGGGATAGCGATCGGCTATCGTGACTGAGTTAAGTTTTCGATAGTCAATCACCATTCTATATTTCTTTTCGCCAGATGCGTCTGATTTTTTCGGCACTATCCAGATTGGAGAATTATATGGGGATCTAGAAGGTCTTATTATTCCGTCTTCGAGTAATTCTGTTATTTGTCTTTCTATTTCGTCTTTAAGGGACATGGGATATGGGTAGTGTCTTGAATATATTGGTTCTTGAGTGCTTGTTTTGATTTCAGCTTTAACCACGGTGGTGTAAGTCAATTTCTCATCTGGTTCAGAAAAGAGGGTTGGATATGAGTTGCACAACTTGTGAAGTTTCTGTGTTTGATTGTATGTGAGGTGATCTGTTCTAATTTCGATGCTATTGATTGATTTGGCTGTTTGTTGTTTTATTGCGATTTTTATGTTATTTTTTATTAACATATAATTCTTTGAAGTGAATATTATGGCTTCTAGTTGCTTTAAGCTGTCATTTCCTAGAATGCCATGAAAGGACTTGAGTGTGGGTAAAAGAAAGAATTTAAGATCTTTGGTTATTCCGAAAAGATTGATGAAGGTGTGGTGCGTTATTTTAATATTTCCGCCTACTGAATTTGCGTAAAAGATTTCATTGTTAGTGATAGGTTTCCTAACAAGTGAGGGCTGAATATAATTTTTGTTTGAACCCGTATCAATTAAGAATCTAATTATTTCTCCGTTACTACCTTTGCATTGAAAGTATGGTAACGTAGAGTCCGTTAACCTAAAAAATGAATATCTGCAAATTCGTTTGTTATATCTTCTGTTGAGAGATTTTCGTGTGTAGTGTACTCGTTGTAATATTCTTCCCAAGTTTGCTCTTGTTGTTCGTCGCTGTGCTCGCTTGGTTCGATTTTATTATCATCGGTAAGTGTTATGTTAATTATCCTGTGCTGTTTATATGGTTGATTTGTTTGATTTGATGAAGGGTTAGGACGTTTTCCTGCAAATGCGTTAAAATTCGGTCTATTTGCGTAATCTATGTTTCTGGTTTGATGGGATTCGTCAATTTCCATTGGAGTTGGTGGTTTTGGGTATGTTGGTCTAGGTGGTGGATTGAATGCGTAATGGTTAAATTGATTGGCTGGTTTCGGATATTGATTGGATGGAAAATTGTGTCTTAATTGTTGGAAAAATGGTTGCGGGTTGCGATATGGTGTTGGTGGCGTAGGGTTTTGAAATTGACGTGAAGGTTGAGGCATATACGCAAGTTGGGGGTAAAAAGGTTGTCTAAAGTATTGAGGTCTTTTAGGTGGCAGTTGTTGTGGGTTGGGATGATAGGATCTACGTGTTGAGATTTGGTTGCCGAAAGCATGTTGTGTTCTAAAATTCTGGTTTTGTAGTTTCAGGCATAGTTGGAGGGCTTGGGGTAGGTCAGTTGGTTCTTTAATTCCCAATAATTTTGGAAGTTCTCCGTTTAGTACTCTGATAAATGTGTCTAAAGCCTTATCACGAAATGTTTTTGTCAGTATTTGTATGGCTTCCGGTCCGACGTCTAAGCAAGCTATTTTATTTAGTATGAGGGATAAGTGTGAGAAAACGTCCTGGTAAAATTCGTTAATTGTCTTGTTTCCTTGGAATAGTGATGACATTTGGTATTCCAAGGTACTAATGTCCCGTTTGTCCGCGTAATGTGTATTTAAACATTTAGAAATTGCCTCCCAATTTAATGGGGTATTGTAGGATTCTAAGGCTGCATCTGCGTTACCCGTTATTTTATTGCGTATGACATTTAAAATGCCGAAATATCGAGAAGTGCCTTTTTCATTTTCGTAAATTTTAAGTATTCTTTCTACGCTCTTTTTCCAGGAGGCAAATTCCTTTGGCTCTCCTGTAAAGTCTCGTAGGCTTCGCACTACGTCCGGTACCTTGTCTAGTCCTGTTAAGTTTCCTGCATGTCTTGGGTCAATGCCTTGGTCTGTTACTATTTCGTTAGAAGGGTGAAGAGTTCTTTCAATGAGGGATGGGCCTTCTGCGGTAAGTACTTGGGATACAATGGTGCGGATGATGTTGGTTAATTCTGGAGTCATTTGGGGATTTGGTGGTGGTGGGACAGATGTATTTAGGACGGGGGGTCGAATAACTGAGTCTGAATTCATTTTAGTAAATTATTTTATTCTACTTGAACTATTCCGAGGAGTCTGATTCTAATGTTATTCTATTGGTTTCTATGTGATACTTAATAGATATTTTATTTTGGTCTACTAACTGCCAAATGTATTCTGCAAGTTCTAGTTTTGCTTTGAATTTTTCTCTTTCTGTGCCCTTTGAGTAGAGCTCGTATCGTGTGTTGTAAAATTCTATCTGTTTTTCTAGTAATTTTTTTGTTCTTTCCATTGACTGCTTATTCTTAATCGCTGCTCACTGAATTTCTGTCTAATTTGTAATAGCTTATATCAATTTTCTTACATTAAAATTACTAAGAACATTCCACGGTGCTGGGGATGATCCTTTTTGTCTTCCTACTGGGGGTCCCTCGGTGCACACTCTTCGTGGTTCGTGCGTACTGCTGCTTTTTAGGAGATTTGCACTGCTTTTGTTGCTGCTTCAGGAACTTGTTGCTACTGCTTGAGGGGCGTGTGTGTTTGCACTTAGTCGCAGGACCGGTACTAGTACTACTTCAGGACTCTTTTGTACCGTGATTGCGACTTAGCACGTTGGGCGCCAGTTAATAACTCTTTTTTTTTTCTTGATTCCACACTTTATTAATGAATTCTTGGCTAGAACTGACTTAATGGTAAATTTGGGCCTACTTAAATACTAATTTGTCACGTTGCATCCATTGCTGCGCTGCTACGGTCATCGCTGCGCTGCTACGGTCACGTTAGCGTCGTCAGCATTTTCGGGCGTGTGCTGTGGTCATTGCTCGTTGTTGCGTCATTGCTGCGCTGCTATGGTCGTGTTAGCGTCGTCAGCATTTTTGGGTGTGCGCCTTTCACAGGTGTCGTTCACTTGTGAAAATGCACTGACTGCGTTGGCCTTGACTTTGGGTATCATCTGTCGGCGGAAACGTAGCGGCCAAGTCGATACCAGCGTGCATGGTGTTAACTTATATAAAGCAGAGTACAGGGCGTTTTGCGTGACTCTGAGCTGGCGTGTGTATATAAAGCAGAGTACAGAGAAGAATCCTTTCAATTCAGTTGTTGTTACTTGCACAGTTGTTGATTATCAAGTATTTAAAAATGTTTTGGATTCAGGAACTCAGAGAGGGTGATTCATATTGCGTATGCAAAAGCGGATGGAAATATTTCCAAATAGTTCATGCAGATGTTGTTGAGCAACATTTGAGAGTGTTTTTAACTGTAAGCGATGGATATAAGACGTTATTACTAGATATGTCGAGGGGTCATCAAATGCCGCATAACTTTGTTAATGTAAAGTTTGAATTTGGAGCTGAACAGCATACGAAAATCGAAGTGTTTGGCGGAAAAATAGTATTAGTTGGCGTTAGTTATGTAGGCATAAGACAAAGTGCATATTTAAAGAATTATTCAGCAGCTTGCATGTTTGCTGACTTTAATGATGAACCGGCGCTAAACTCATCAATTGAAATAGGCATGTTTGACAATGTGAGCAAAGGTAGTATTGATAGTGATTTAAATTTAATGGATGAGTTCACGAAGCAATCGCATAAGTAAAATATGAAATAATAATACAATAATATTGAAATTTTCTGTTTTTTTGACGATGGGCTTCTGTTTACGTTAAAGCTCAAAGCATATTTAAGGAATTTGTTGATAAACACTTAGTGATGTGTGGTAGGGCAGTTAAGTTGTGTTCGAGAGTAATTCTGTTAAACTTATTTAAGTAAAATATATGGAAAAATGAATGAAAGTTTCGAAATAGAAAACTTTATGAAAACGTTTGATGGTGTGTTAATATCCGACCACTTGTGTAAGCTGTAGGATGTACGACTATTACTAACTAACAAAGCAAGAAAACGAGATGAAAACTCAATCAATTTATGGGGAACATTATTCAAGTTGTCCATTAAGTACGAATCATTACGTCGTTGCAATAGATACTTGCAAATGTGATGCACTCAATTCACGGCAGGAACATGCGAAAAGATTAATGCTGCTATATAAACAAATTTATGGTGAAGAAAAGGAAGGAGGAGGAAATAAAAACCAACGATGAGAAATTTCTGAAAAAAACCCTATTTTATGAAATAAAAAGTACATTGATTTAAGATAATCTTCATTTTTTATTTATTATGTGAATCTGTAAGTTGTGAATAAGTTTCCTGAAAAAATAAAATAAAAACACAAAATTTATTTTTATTTTTTTTTATTTTTGATTTTTCATTATTATTAATTAATTAATTTATTTATTATTAAAAAATTATAATTTGCTACCGTCCGAGCATCGTCCCAATCGCAAACGGCTGGGTGTTCGGGATTTCGTCCTCCTCGCTCTCCAGGTCGATTTGGGCCGGCACACAATGCGGCCGATTCCCAAAAAGCTGGCCAAAACTCGAAAAATCAAGTAATTGATTCAAAATTTCTTACTCGGGGGTTTTCGGGGTCGCTGATTACGAATTTCATTTTAATAATTTGAAAATCCACCCCCTTCCACCCCTATTGGCCACCCCCTCACGTGAAATAGCGTATATTCTAGAACATAATCAAGATGCATGTCAATTTATATGTTTTCGGGGTCGCTGATTACGAATTCGATTTTAAAAATTTGAAAATCCACCCCTTTCCACCCCTATGGGCCACCCCCTCACGTGAAATAGCGTATATTCTAGAACATAATCAAGATGCATGTCAATTTATATGTTTTCGGGGTCGCTGATTACGAATTTGATTTTAAAAATTTGAAAATTTACCCCCTTCCACCCCTATTGGCCACCCCCTCACGTGAAATAGCGTATATTCTAGAACATAATCAAGATGCATGTCAATTTAAAAATTGTAGGTTATACAGCAAAATAGATTATTTAATTACATAAAAAAATTTTCGTTATCAGCAAGATCGTCAGCATCTACATCTGTCTCTGTCTCAGAGGCCGAACTACAATCAGTACTTTCCAACACTTCTTCCGCATCAATAGATGGAGACAACAGTAAATCAATTGTATCTGCTGACAAAGACTTCATCGGTTTTGCTGGCAACTTTCTGCAACTTGAAATGTATGGGTCAGAAGCTAATAAAAATCGTTTAAACACGTCCTCCATTGTTTTCTGACGATAGTTCTTTCTAGCGAAGTTCAGGCGATAGATGGCAAAAAATTTATTGCAAGCCTCTTGAGCATCTTCCGACATTTGTCCGATAGGCAAAACGGCATCTTGAATGATTTCTGGACCATGAATCAAAAGCTTATGCACTAAAGTTGGCATATAATACCAATTATATTTGTCTACTATCATTCTAGCCAACTTTACACTATACTGCCGGAAGTTTCCTATATTTATCTCATGTCCACTTGAAATGGCTTGCAGGATGATGTAGAAACGATATATGATGTCCTGATCGACTCCCGTTATTTTTGCCGATTGTTGATATTTTTCAAAAAAATGTCGTGCAGTATTACCATCATTCGATGTTCCAGATCCAGATTTAGGCTTGTCAACGTTTAACCCCATCTCTTTACTTCGAGCTTACAGCAATATACGCCAAAACAAAGTCGACTTACTATGGAGTTGCAAGCTTGTATCACTTCCTAAATGAAGCACAAATCCAAATTTGCATGCCCTGGCAACGATTATAATCGCGTGTAAGTGATTCACTATCAAAATCTTGACGAACTTGTTCGAACGCACGCACCCGAAAGCACAAAATTGCGCGAGGTGGCCACAGAAAAATCGCTGTAAAATCCATTGGGGCAAAATCGGGCACCCGATCTCTTCAGGGCAGTACTCACAGAAGACTAGTGAACAATTTTCCCAAAGACGGAACCGTGGCAAGTATGGCCTTTTTTTTTAAAGTCTATCGAAAGCTCAAAAAGTTTAGAGTGTGAAATATTATTTCACACTCTAAAAAATGCTCAACTTTGACGGGCTCTACAAGCAAAACTATTTGTCTAATTTTGTTAAGGTTTTCAGATTTCTTAGGTCCAAGCATTTATCTATCGGACAAGTATAACAGTTTTCCCCAAACTATAGGTAGCAGCCTCAGATATAAGAGAAACGCACCATGTGTATATTTCGATTCTCTCTCTCTCTCGCTCTCTATCAATTTGATTTCAAAAAAAGGGCATAAAAGATGAATAGGCAGCTCTTGGCAGCTGAATCTTGTTTTATTTGGTAGATAATATATTTAATTATCATTTCAATAAGGTTTCAAAGCAGCGTTTTGCAGCGTTTTAATGCAGTATCATTTGAAAAGTCTAATTTTCGGAAAAATTATGTGAAAAAATGACACTATTGTTTATGTTTTCCCTAATTCGCTACTTAACAATTGATAATTAGTACTTTTTTTACTTGTTCTACTCACCTTCAGAAGTGGATTCCATTTGGTCTTATTTGATTTTCTTTATTACATAAAATGTTTCACCTGTACAACCGTTCTCAGTCTATTAACTGTAGAGTGACGCTCGAGCGAAGGCCACATTCCAACTGAGCCTAAGGAAGGGGCGTGACGAATTAGTCATCACTATGAACGATTTTAGTTTCTTGAAGGATCATTGCAGCCAACTCAAGGGTGAAAAACCCCTAAATAGAAACTTGTTTTTTTGGACTTTTGGCCGCACTTTGCGGCTTCGGCCGCTCTGTGCGGCATGAGCGGGATCAGCTGGACCTCTAGGGCGTAGCCCTTCGGCTTGACCGTCCGCACAATCGAGTGCCCGAAACAGAGTGCCTCGAGCACCTCATCCTTTAGCTGGGTGTATTTTTCCGGGAGGAAAAGTACGTGCGAGTCCAACTCGCACATCACTTTCCTCCCATAGCGGGTATAGACGCGGCGCATGTTGAGTACCACTTACTCAACCCCGTTCAACATCTCTCCAATCGGTAGCGTCGGCTTCCGATTGACGGCGTTGAAGGCCTCCACGGCTTCTACGGTTGACAGCGCCCGTTTTACTCCGTTCGACAGCTTTTTTGGAATGAATGTCTTGGTCAAATTTTGGGGGTTTATATATGATTTTGTTCTGGGAAAAGCATACGGCTATCAGCATTCGTCTGCAAAAAAGCGTGTGAAATTTTTTCTTTCCTCCAATCTTTGTGGTTTCTTAAAAAGTGGGTGCGCAAAATTGTTTACAGCAATTGAGCGCTCCTTATCACCCAATTTTTGTGTGGTTTCTTAAAAAGTGGGTACGCAAAATTGTTTACAGCAATTGAGCGCTTCTTATCACCTAATTTTTGTGGTTCCTTAAAAAGTGGGTACGCAAAATTGTTTCCAGCAATTGAGCGCTTCTTATCACAATCATATCACAGAGGGTGTAATGACTAGCGCGCGAGACCTGTTTACCCCGAAACGTTTTGCGGTTTTCGGTCATCGTGCGCAGAAGCGTGTGAAATTCTGGCTTTCAAAAATTGGCGCCTGTTTGTTGTTGTTGCCGTTGACGCTTGAAAAGTGAATTTCGCAATTTTTGGGGTTTCTTAAAAAGTGGGGGGGGGGGGGTGTGTGTGTGTGTGTTTTTTTTTGTTTTAACGAGGAGGGAAGCATCAACAGCCACCCAGTCAGTGCGAGACTTTAACACGCTAAACCCTCCTCTCGTCCGAACGGTTACTCCCCTGGGACCACCGTGAGGTATTACGTCAGGAGGCCGTTGTGAGCGTTGCCACTCAATCGTCTGTTTTGTCTGTCTTTATCGTCTGTGTCTTTGTTGCCGTGTTGGCGGCGCCTTGCTGCTGTGGGAAGAGTCCTTGTGCGCTGCTCTTGTATATCAAGCGGCGCAGCTCCTGCTGCCGCTGTCGGTTAGGCTCCGCGTTCTTCATTTTGCAGCGCTGCGCGCGCCGCTTTCCGCGCACGCTCACTGCGTCTCAGGCTCTGCATGATCATAGCCGCTGCTGATGCGACTGCTCTCCAGTTCTCTGCTCTTTTGCACATAAGCGTCACCAGATTGGTTTGCTGTGGGCGTTGACCGAAAACTGCGCTCAGGTTGTGGCGAACCTCGCTGAAACGCGGGCACTCGAAAAATACGTGCTGCGCGGTCTCGTACACATCCGGACAGCGCGGGCAGTACGGATCGTCTTCATGCTTGTACTTGTGGAGGTACTGCTTAAAGCAGCCGTGCCCACTTAGTACTTGCGTGATGTGGTAGTCCAGCTCATCGTGTTTACGGCTTACCCACTCGCTGATGTCGCCAATGAGGCTATGCGTCCAGCGGCCTTTGTTGGACTGGTTCCATCTGCGCTGCCATTCCGCTACGGTATTACCCCTTTCGGTTAACTTTGCTGCGTCAGAGGATTTCGCGCCTGGCTTGTAGAGGCGCCGCATCTCCATCACCAGTAAATCGACGGGCGGTTTCCCTGTCAGAACGCAGATAGCATCGTCAGATACGGTGCGAAATGCGCTGGCCACTCGGAGTGCGCTGAGCCTGTATACAGCGCGTATGCCTTTCACCTTCACTGCATCTGCCCAGATAGGTGCTGCGTATAGGATAATGGAGCTGGTCACTCTTGACAGCAGCAGGCGCCGGCTTGCGCGCGGACCGCCTACGTTCGACATAATGCGCGAAAGCGCACCATTCACGCGCGCCGCCTTCTCACAGACTGCCTTGAGATGCTCCTTGTAGGGCAGCCTGGCATCGATCAGCACTCCTAGGTATCGCAGTGAAGACTGCGATGTGATTTGGTGTTCTCCCACGGTGATTGTAAGGACCTCGCTCAGCTTTCTAGTACTCAGAAGAACCGCCTCCGTCTTGTGTGCAGCCAGCTCTAACTTTGCGCTGCCTAGCCACTGCTTGACGCGCGCTATCACCGTGTTGCATGCTGTCTGCAGTGCGCTAGTGTGTTTTGCCACTGCAACTACAGCGATGTCGTCCGCGTAGCCGACGATGTAGGTATCTGCTGGCAGCTCCAGTCGGAGAATGCCGTCGTACATGACGTTCCACAGGGTGGGACCAAGCACCGACCCTTGTGGAACGCCACCGGTGACTTCGTAGCGCTGCACGCCATCATCCGTGTCGTAATAAAGTACCCGATTCTCGAAATAATTAGATACCAGCCGCTGGAGGTACGCTGGCACTTTGAAATCGTACAACGCATCCGTGATTCGGGGCCAGTTCGCAGAGTTAAAAGCGTTTTTAATGTCCAGCGTGACCACTGCGCAATATTTTTTGGCGCCGCCTAGCCATCGCTTGCCGCTGATAGCTTCTCGCGCTACCTTTGTCACGGCGTCTATGGCATCCACCGTGGACCGTGCTTTGCGGAACCCATATTGTTGCGCCGAGAGCCCGCCTGGCTTCTCCAGCGTTTCTTGCAGCCGGTTGCAGATAATGCGCTCCATAACTTTGCCAATCGTATCCAGCATACAGAGTGGCCGGTATGAGGAGGGCTGCTCTGGTTGCTTGCCCGGTTTCAGTAAGAGCACCAGTCGCTGCTGCTTCCAACTATCCGGGAACACGCCTTCCTTCACGCACGCCGTATAGAGGTCGGCAAAGACGTCTGGCCTTGTGGTGATTGCTGTTTTCAGCGCAACGTTGGGATGCCGTCCAAACCGGGAGCCTTGTTGTCTGCAATGTTTGCCACTGCTGAAAGGACCTCGCCTGGAGTCACCTCTGGGATGTCAGCGGGCGCCAGCTGGCTTTGCCCGCGCACCCTTTCCCTCTGCAGGGGGAAGAGCGTTTCCACCACGGCTTTCAGCAATGTTGAATCTGTTGGCTGGGGGGGCCTTGGCCCCTTCAGTTTACTCATGGCCACTTTGTAGGCTCTGCCCCACGGATCTACGTCCGCCTCCTCGCACAGCGTCTTGAAGCATGCCTCTTTACTTTTGCGGATGGCCGTCGTCAGCACCTTTCTGCAGTCTTTGTAAACCTTGTGGAGGGGTCCCATGCCGGAGTATTTCTCGCCCTCTGCATCCTTGGGTGCGCCTGGTGACAGCATTTTCTGGCGCTTTCGATTTCGGCATTCCACCAGTATACCGGTTTCCTGCCGCTTGTGAACCTCGTTCTTGCCGCCATTTTGCTCTGGAACGCTTCGCCGTTCAGCGCTCACACAGCCGCCTTGTTTCCTGCGTCTGCCGCCCACTCGAATCTGTCGACGTTTTTGTACTGCTCGCATAGCAGCGCGACGTCAATTTTATGCTCAGCAATTGTTTGCTTAAGCATATCCTGTGCAGCTGCGCAGTGATTTAGATTAAGCTGCAGGATCTTCATTGCGAACTATTTTGCTTTGCCGCTTTTAGTATTTGGCACTTGTAGCTGCCTGCCGCGTGATTGCCCTGACACAGAGCGCACTTTTGCGGATTAGTGCACTTCGCCGCAAAATGGCCGCCTTCTCCGCACTTTCTGCAAAGGGCAGTCCGGTCTTCCTCTGACTTACAGTGCTGCGCCATGTGTCCGATGCCCCAGCATCTGTAGCAGCTTTTCATAGCAACAGCCTCTCGAATTCTACAGGATACCCAGCCCACGCGAATGTGGTTCGCATTCAGCACCTTTTTTGCCTCGTCTGCTGGCCGGGAGATGAAGGCTGTCTGTGTGCCGTTGGAGTTCTTCCGCAGATTGCGTACTGCAGTGTCAGCGTGGAGCTGTATGTCGCATTGTGTGTGGAGAGCAGAGCAGATCTCAGCCGGCGTTGTCACTTCATCCAAGTCCCTGCATTGGATGGTGATCATATGCTGCTTTGCCTGTACTTTCGCCTCGTCCTTCAAAACACTTTCAATTGCGGTTTGGTAGTCTGCAGTTTTGCCTTGCTGTGCTCGCTTGAGCTCCAGTAATAGGTCGCCCTTTGCCGTCCTACGGAAGGCCTGGACATCCTCGCTGAGTGATTTTAGGGCCTCGCTGGCCTTGACTGCTCGTAGGATGTCCGCATATGATGCATTGCCTGTCTTCGATATTATTATCGCATCAGGCCTTGGCCTAATCGGCTTAGTCGCGCTCTTTTTTTCCTGCTTCCCTGCATGCGGCGTTTAATTTATAGATTGAAAGCGTTTCCTTCTTACTATTTGCCAGTCTGCGGCGCCAGTACCTGTTGCTACTTTATTGTTGGCGGTAGTCACGTTCGCCGTTTCACTTGTTCGGCAGTTTCCAAATGCACTGGCACTCGCTTCAGTTTTTTGTTGTTGGCTTCCGAGTTTACCAGCTTTC
Source organism: Melieria crassipennis (assembly GCA_963668005.1). Lineage (NCBI taxonomy): Eukaryota > Metazoa > Arthropoda > Insecta > Diptera > Ulidiidae > Melieria > Melieria crassipennis. Next base: position 48,090,321 of record OY764963.1, on the reverse strand, counting down.
CTGCTGCTGCCTTGTTGTTGTTGTTTTTGCGCATTGCTAATAGCAGTGTGCTTTAGCGACGTCACTCTCGACCGTTTTTGTGTCGGCAACGTAGGATATTCGAGGATCGCGTCGGCCTCCTCACCAATCGGTGCCCTCGCTCTCTTCCCCTGTCTGTCACCCTCTACTGTTGCCTGCGTCGTCTGCGTGCCATGTTCAACCATTTCTTTCCTGCCGGAAATTTTGCTGAGTGCTTGTTTCTGCAGCTTAGTAATGCAGCAGACCAAGTTTTTCATCGGCTGGTTCACATGCCGCTGCCCTTCCATCATTTTCGTCAGCTCATCTAATTTTCGGCCCATTATTGCCAAGATCTCTTGGTGATTTATACCCTCCGGTGCGGAGCATTCGCGCTGACTCGCTGGTGGCTGCCCCGTGTATCCCTTTATTGACGTGGGGGTGGAATTGTTCTCTCCGGTTGTTTTCGTATCTGCAGTGCCGCAGCTCTTTTCCGGTTGCAGGCTTGGTGGTGACGATTGCGACCGCTCGTCTTTTCGAGTCGGTGATCGTGCCATTTTAGTACTGCTCTTAAAAGCATTCACACCAGCTACATCCGCAACAGCCGTGCGTGCAGTACGATCGGTTTGAAGTGCTCCATTCGCCTTTAACGAGCTACTGTCATCCTTCGAAGCAATAAGCGGACTTGCTCTTCCGCCATTGTCGACGCTTCGCCCCGTTTGAGGCAAGTGATTGGTGCTCATTGGTTGGTGTCCTCTTATTGGTCCGCAGTCCGAAGATCACCGTGTAGTCAGCACTCAATCCGTCTGGCAGTGCGCGCACTGCGATTGGTCAGCAGTATATTGGCGAGTATGGCCGTCAAAAATATTTCAATGGCCTCCTACGCTGGCTGCAGCCAATCGGAACAGTCAGCTAGCCAACAACACTAGGCAGGCGCTGTATTACCCACTTTAGTGGGCGTGCGACTTCAGTCGCTCCCAAACTGTCGTTATTTGAGCGCACTCGCAATGTACCAGGAACGTGTCGTATGTCGATCAGCTGATTCGGGGATTGGCTAACGAACCCAGTCTCTCCCAAACTGTCGGCAATTGAACACACTCGTAATGCAAAAAGAACGTACCTTTTTTATCAGCTGATTTGGAGATTAAAACAGCTGATTAATGTTTATATACGAAGACCTGTGAGGTGAGTTTTCGTCGTCCGAGAAAATTTCTGTGAAAGCAGCGAACCATCAAAATTAAAACACAATTTTGGTCCGCTTGTGTCACAGCTCGTGCCTGTACACTTTGCGCATCGTGGCACTACACTTTCGCACTTAGTCAGCTCTCACAATTTCGCGATGACACGCACTACACTTTTCAGAAAAGCACTTTTTGTCTGGAGCAGAAAAAAACGCGACCGTCTTCTTCGACTTTCAAATCTCTGTCTGTGTTTTTTTTTCCAGTAGGGGAAAGCATCGAAAGCCAAACGAGTGCGAGACTTTAACACGCTAAAACCCCTGTATTCACAGTCCGTGTACCTTCATCGTGGCACCACCGCGAGGTATTACTTCACGATGAAGGCGGATATGTCAGCGTTCAGCTACGTCCAGGCATGAGTCATAAGATGCTCTGCCGAAAAGTGTCGTGTTCGGACGGACGGATAGTCAGTCGTTGGCAATTGTCACCGAACAGTCCCGTAAGTCTCGTCTCTGTATGAGCATTATGCGAGCAATGCTCCTGCACGCTCGGTCCTATGATTCTGGCGACGCAAGCATGTATGACACCAGTGAGGATGGAGTTAAGGCACAGCCGATTGCTTCTTCGAGATCAGCTCTCTCATCGGTGTATTTGGCGCATTCAAAAAACGTATGGTGGGCCGTTTCTGCCACCCCGATACACTGATTGCAGTGAGGGCTCTCTGCGTGCTTGAATTTGTGCAGGTATGCACGGAAGCATCCATGGCCAGAGAGGAACTGCGTGAGGAAAAAATTCAGCTCGCCATGTGTCCGCTTTAACCACGGAGCCAGCACTGGGATGAGCGTTCGTGTCCAGTTGCCTTTCGAGGACGAACTCCATCTACGTTGCCTTGCCACTATCGTGTCTTCGGCCGACACCTGTGCACCTCGTTTATGCCAGTACGTATTGGCCTGTTGCAGGATCACTAACTGAATAGGGGGTCTACCAGCGATCACGTCGGCCGCCTCGTCCGAAACCGTACTGAAAGCGCGGCAGACTCGTAGTGAGTTTAGCCGATACGCCGTTTTTAGCTGCCTACTGTAAGAGGCCACCATCGCCGCCTTGTGCCACACCGGACAGGCGTAGGTTGAGACAGCTGTGTTAACGACTGCAAGCAGTGTTCTTGCTTGGGTAGAGGGACCACCAACATTCGGCATCAACCGCTTAAGCCTGGCGGTTACTTTTAGGGCCTTCTCGCCGGCATGCGACAGATGCGCCTTGAAATTCAGACGGCAGTCCAGCAGTATGCCGAGATATTTTATTTCGGGGCGCGACTGTATGAGATGCCTTCCAACATTTACAGTCACGCTTTCCACACATTTTCTGCTGCTTATCAGAATAGCTTCGGTTTTTTCACCTGCCAGTTGCAGGCCTGCTTCCGTCAGCCAGGCTGTATGCCGAGAGATTGACTCGTTTGCCTTGGCTTCGATCTCGTGCAGATGTTTGGCAACTACGACTAGCGCTACGTTGTCAGCGTATCCAACGGTAGTTACACCGCTAGGCACCTCGGTTCGCAACAGGCCGTCGTACATCACGTTCCAGAGCAGTGGTCCAAGAACAGAACCTTGTGGGACGCCACACGTGATGGTATGTTTGCGGACACCCTCGCTAGTACCATAGGTGAGCTGCCTATTACTAAGGTAGCTGTCGATTACACGGAGTAGGTAAGCTGGCGTTCCTAGATCTCTAAGGGCATCGAGGATTCTGGTCCACTTGGCAGAGTTGAAGGCGTTACGTACATCAAGCGTGACGACCGCACAGTATTGCTTGGAGCCCTCTCTCCAGCGCTTTCCTTCAATTGCCTTCGCGGCGATGTCGACCACTGCAGCTATGGCATCGACAGTACTACGGCTTTTGCGGAAGCCGAACTGGAGTGGAGAAAGACCATTTAGGCCTTCCGTGTATTGTTCTAGCCTGACGCAAAGCAGTCTTTCGTAGAGTTTACCCATGGTATCAAGCATGCAGAGTGGTCTGTAGGCAGATGAATCGCCGGGAGATTTCCCTGCTTTGGGGAGGAGTACTAACCGCTGAATTTTCCAGCAGCATGGGAAGATGCCGGCTTGTAGGCAATATGAGAAAACGTCAGAGAAAACTTGCGGCTTTGCGACGATTGCTGCCTTGAGTAAGGCGTTTGGTATGCCGTCGGGGCCTGGCGCTTTGTTGGCTTTAAGCCTGTACGCCGCAGCAAGAACCTCATCTATCGAGAAGTCTTCAAAGCTGTCGCCACGGCAGGTCCCGGGAAAGAGGATTTGACGACGCGGGGGAGATTGGGGAAATAGTGTGAAAACTATTAGTCTCAGCATCGCAGGACATGTCGGCGGCTGGGGTTTCTGCTGTCCCAGTTTTTTTACTACAATCTTGTAAGCATTTCCCCATGGGTTATCTTCAACCTGCTCAACGAGTTCACTGAACGTTTTCTTTTTGCTGGCCTTAATTGCCTTGCGCAAAGCAGTTTTTTTCTTTTCAGCTCGGTGCTGTACATGTCCGGCCTATCACGTCTGACAGCGCGCTGCTGTAGCCGCCTCAGCCGGAGGCAGTCGGCGCGGAGGGCTGCTATGTCGTGATTCCACCAGTCTACTGGCTTCTTGTGGACGCCAGCACCCTTCCTCGGCATGGTAGCATCACACACGTCTTTGAGTTGTTGAATGAAGCTGCCTATGCATTTCCTTAAACTCGGCCGTGGAGTGAAAGTCAGCTCGGTGAGCAAGAGCTCTAGGGTACCGCGGTCCAGTTTGTGAGGTAGCCAACCTGGTTTTACGCGTTGCTTCACAACACCCGGGGTGACGTTTAATTCAAAACGGATAGCGTTGTGATCGCTTTACGTAAACGCATCATCCACGTGCCATTTTGGTTCCCGGGCGAGCGGATCGCTGGCAAAGCTGAGGTCGATGACAGAAGATGCGCTGCCCTTCACAAAAGTTGGTGTATTGCCCACATTGAGAAGCGTCACGTTAAGTGCTGAGAACGCCATGAGCAGAGCGGACCCACGCTTGTTTGTGCGTGCACTGCCCCAGGTCGTTGACCACGCATTGAAATCTCCTGCAATCACAGTCGGCACATTGCCACCTGCTTCGTTTACAAGAACGTCAAGTGCATGTTCAAAAGCGTCGTGTGTCAAGCTAGGGGGAAAGTAGCAGCTGAAGAAGCGTATGCCGCAAATAACGGCCTGGGCATAAAAACTTCTTGCTTGGGGAGCCGATTCGACAGCATGACCACCACAAACCCAAATGGCTGCCTTCTTCGTTACATCCGCAATCCAGTTGGGGTTTTGCGTATGAATACGGTACGGCTCGCTCAGCAGCGCGATGTCAATATTTTCCTCTTCAACTGTTCGCTGCAGCAGATCTTGTGCAGCCTCGCAGTGATTGAGATTCAGCTGCAGGACCTTCATGGGCGCGCTGGTCCTTTTTGCGAAGCTGGGCAGTTAAAACTCCCGATGCGGTGACTGTAAGCTGCGTCTGCAGCCTTGCACAGTGGACAGCTCGGTGTATTGCTGCAGTCCTTAGCAAAATGCCCTTTTGTCCCGCATTTTATGCAGCATTCTGACCTGTCATTGCCTTGACACGTTCTGGCAGTGTGGCCAAGGGCGAGACACCGGTAGCATCGTGTATGTGCCACTTTTTCGCGTATGCGGGCAATTGTGAGGCCAATTCGGACTTTTGCAGCCATTAGAAGCGTATTCGCCACAGAGGCCGGCACGCTTATGCAAGCGGTCAGGGTTCCGCCGTGCGCAGCCCGCATGCTTTTAATCGACTCCGTACTAAGGGGGGGAGCGAGGGGAACGCTTGGGCTAGGTCTTCAGCCACCTCTTCTCTTGTTGTGAACTCAGCTATGTCACGGAGTTCAACCTGGCACTCTTGGGTTTTGGCCTTGATTTCTGCCCGCTCGCCAACTACTTGCGCAATTTTACCGCTTAGCAGGGTTGTGTCTTCTTTGCTATTTTTTGCTACCTGAAAGAGCATTTCGCCTTTCGCAGTTCTGCTGATTTTCACTATATTTTCCGAAACGTTTTTGAGGCTCGGATCGGTTTTTACCATCTTCAGGATGTCGCTGTACGACGTTTCTCCTTTCGCCTGAAGAATAATGGCATCGGACCGGCTTCGTATAGCTGCGTAGGTTTTTTGCGTTGGCTTTGGTTGCAAGGGGGTCGGCGCTTCTCCCTGTCGCCGTTTTTTCTTCGCTGGTTTGGTCACCGTTACGAATGGGGCCTCAGTGCTCGTATCCCCCTTGGCTTGCTGAGCGCGTTCTCTTATTGAGCTTCTCTACCGGCTTGGGTTCGGCAGAGATGCTAGCACTTTGCAAGAGCCGTGGGGGGGAGTGACTCAGCGTGTGGTCCTTGCTTCCGGTTTTAACCCTCAGAGGCCATACCTCTTCCCAGTAACGTAAAGACCATACGGGTGCAAATCTGGTTTTCACGATTTTAATTGTTTATTTGTTTTGGCATATGTGATAAATATATAAGAATCTATATTATTCTGGGGTGAAATTTTTTGGGGAATCCGAATATGCTATCAGAAAAACCGTCGGAGTAATTTAACACATAAAAAAATGACAGTTTTTAAATAAACTTTTTTGACATTTTCTTTTTTGCCAAAAAAATTGTACTTTCTTTACAAAGAAAGATAGATCAATGCAACTTGGGGAAAATGACAACGGATGCTTGAATAACAATAAAAAAAATTACTCATTTCATAAATCATATTTTAAGTATTTTTAGCAGGTCCTTGAAAAGCGGATGATTTTGAATAGGTAAATAACCATGTCAAGTACAATGAACGTGTTTATTTTGCAAAATTGAGTACATAGTACGTGTTCATATTCTACCTCCGGAGTAAAAATATTTGAATATATTGAAATAGCAAACAAGTTTTAAAAAAAAATTTTTTGATTGATTTGTTGTTGATGCCCTCTGACGAGGTTAGGGTTCTCGAGGCATCGTAAACAAGAAAGAGAATCGTGAAAATCGTATATACTTGTTAGATGCTCGAAACGCTGCTCGTCGCATCACATAAAAATATTTGGAGCACCGAATTTCGGACGCCAAGGCCAAACGGGTGCAAATTGGGATTTACAACACTTTTCGGTGTTCTAAGCAAATCAGCTATGGAGCGAATGATGTCGAACTTTTGCTCGATGGTTAAGCCAGTGTATCGGCATAATTCCCGTACAACACAGATGGCGCTGAAGTGCGTATTCTAACAGAGAGAGTTATCCGAAATTTTCGGCCTGCCCGATTTGCACCCGTATGGCCTCTGAGGGTTAACAACCTCATCGATCACCGTGGCCATTTGAGCCTGTATGAAGCCGAACATTTTCCTATGAGCTCTGGTGACGGTTCTGCGATCCAGATCTAGGAAAAGTTCGGCACCTAGCTCCTTGAGCAGCCTCTCAAATTTTGCCACCTGCTCTTTTAACCCGCAGGGTTCGGGGGCGGCACGCTTCGGCGAGGAGTTGGGGGTAAGTGCTATCACAGCGTTGCGCATCGGGCTTGCGCCACCATCATTTTTCACCGGTGGAGTTCTAAGTATTTTAGCCGATTTGGCAAAAACCGTGGCCGAAGGTGAGCAGTCCATATTCGCTTCAACTTCCACATTGCTGCTGCGTGTCAGCCGAAGCGGGGGTGGCTCGCCTGCCGAAGGCTTCGGCATGATGCGCTAGATCTGTCGGCGCAGCAATTGGCAACTCTGCTCCTTAATTCGGTAAAGCAGTGTCGATAACGCAGTGCGTAGTATGGCAGTAGGCTAAACACGGCTTGATCAGCGGATATTTGTTTATCCGCTAATAAGTGATTTGCGCTTTTTGTTGTGCACGAGCGCAAAGAGAAAAAGCAGAAAAGCAAAAGAAAAAGTAGTTCTACTCACTGCACCAGCTAACTTAACTTTGGGAAAAAGTCCAAGAAGCCGTCAACTGATCCACGGGAACACACTTCAGCAGCTGTCATCCAAGCGCCGCGACTTCCACCACCTTTCGGTGCACTAATCACTAAAAACCAAAGGTTTAAAACCACGAAAAATAGAAAACTTTACAGACCCTGCAAGCAATTCGGTAGTCGACTACGAAAATAACTAACTTCTAGTTAACTTTCATGACCTAACTACAAGCTAACTACAAAGTAATGCAGAACTTCCCCAAAATCAATGCTTTTTGGCATATTTTAAAGAACAGTTAATTGCTATTTGTTCTTAGTCTATTTTATGTCCCTAACTATAAGCTAACTACAAAGTAATGCAGAACACACCCAAACTTAGTGCGGGCGTTTATGGCAGAGTTATTTAAAAAACAGTTAATTGCTGTTTGTTTTTTGCTGTTTGGAATTTCATTTTACATATTTGTCATTTTCTTTCGTTCATTATGAAATCATAATAAGTGCTTAGTCTCGTGCGTGCGGTCGCAGTGCAGCGAAATAAATATTTAAAGTAAAGTGTAAAACTAAATTAAAAAGGTTAATTGATTATATTTTTTTAAGTGATTGCTTTAATTTCAATTATTTAAGCTTACCCAAAATGAGAGGTGCAAGCAAAAGAAATTTAAGAAGGCTTTTTAAGAAGGAAAGGGACTTATTTTCAAATAATTAAATTCGTGTCATGTTGCTGATGTGCACAGTCAAAACGAAATTTATTTTGAAAACATTGGTGTTAGCAATGTTTTCCAAGAACAATCTCCAACAAAAAAGACATTTAAAGAAAAAATCGGTGATTGGTATTTCAAAAATAGGCCATCTCGCAAGTGTTTTGAAGAGTTGTTACATATTTTAGTGGAAGAAAATTTAGATGTGTCTTTGAGTGCAAACTCATATATTGGAAAACAGGACCGCTTGTGCGTAAGGAACATTTTTCCTGGTGCGTATTGCCATTTTGGTGTTAGAAAGCAACTATGCACAATTTTAAACATCATCAAAAGTTGCCACAAAGTAGTGATCGACATAAATATTGACGGATTACCGTTATTTAAAAGTTCAAGAACTCAATTGTGGCCGATTTTGCCAAAAATTGTTGACTTCCCTTGCATTTCTATTTTTAATATTGGTGTTTACGTTGGAATGAGTAAGCCCTGTAACATCGCTAGTTTCCTAGTTGATTTGGTGACAGAGTTAAAAGATTTAATTCATAACGGAATATTGATAGAAAATAAGTTGATGGCATTTGAAATTAGAGCACTTATTTGTGATGCCCCAGCAAAAGCTTTTGCTTGCGGAATTGTTGGTCACACTTCTTTGCATGGTTGTACGAATGCGTTAAAAATAAAAGTAACAAATCTTAAATGTAATTATATTGTACTTAATCTTAATCTTAATCGTAATGTTAACCGTAGGCACATATTTGATTGAACATATTTACTTTTGTATATGTTATTGATGTAGAAGTTAAGCTTCCTTTTGTACATATTTCTATTATACATATTTTTCAAATCAAAAAGAAATAAAAAATTTACAATTTAAAAAACAATCATAGAAACATTCATTTTTATGGATAACGATTTCACTGCAACGTATTAGCTAATAGTTGACTTATAGCTGATTGCAGCTGACTGAAATGTAATTAGTTTATAGCTAATTATAAACTAGATAACTTTTAACTAACTTTTAAACAACCAACTTAAAATTAGTTGAAAAGTAATGCAGAGTCGGACAATTGACTACTGCCTAGGCCATCGCCATGTTAAAATAGTCAGTTGGCTCCATTGAAAATAATCCAGCTATCAACCACAACTAGTTGAGAATAAGTTAGATTAAAGTGCGTTAAAAGTTAGGTGAGTTGCCGGCAGGGAAGTGTAAACACACTCTCTGGCTGTGTGCGTGTGTGTGTGTGTGAAATTGCAATTTCATGTTTACAATGTATATATACCCTGCCGGCAACTCACCTAACTTTTAACGCACTTTAATCTAACTTATTCTCAACTAGTTGTGGTTGATAGCTGGATTATTTTCAATGGAGCCAACTGACTATTTTAACATGGCGATGGCCTAGGCAGTAGTCAATTGTCCGGCTCTGCATTACTTTTCAACTAATTTTAAGTTGGTTGTTTAAAAGTTAGTTAAAAGTTATCTAGTTTATAATTAGCTATAAACTAATTACATTTCAGTCAGCTACAATCAGCTATAAGTCAACTATTAGCTAATACGTTGCAGTGAAATCGTTATCCATAAAAATGAATGTTTCTATGATTGTTTTTTAAATTGTAAATTTTTTATTTCTTTTTTATTTGAAAAATATGTATAATAGAAATATGTACAAAAGGAAGCTTAACTTCTACATCAATAACATTGAAGAGAACTCTTGGAGCCGTCGGCGGAGTGAAAAGTAAATAAAAGGCGCGGGATTGCGGATGTGCGTGCGTTTATTTATGCGTTTTTAACACGAATGTACAATAGTAAAAACACATTGGACGACACAAACGGCCGGAGCCGGTGGATTAGGGAAGTGGAACATAAATACGAGAGGGACTGGAAGGGAGAGGATTTGACTTGTGCAGGATCCACAGAACACTGGAACGAACACATTTAGCCATGGCGGCCCGCGTTGCCTCTGGCAACACTACTGGTGCAGCTGCTCGCTCAAACGGCCCAAGGCCTCCAGGGCCCGCTCGATAAGGGCGCGGGCTCCGACGCGCGGCTGTGGGGTCTCCTCATTGGAGGTCTCCTCGTCGCTGAAGGTGATGAGCTGGCGCTCAGCTGCTGCCTCGGCTGAGGGGCGGTTGGCTGGACGTCGGAGCTGGCGGCGATGGCGTGCCAGCCGGTTGGCGATGGCGGAGCGCTTCACAGGACGCTGTTTTGGAGCGGCCGGCTGCCGGGGCTGTTGCGGCTTCCTTCCGCCCTGGAATGTGGCCTTGGGCACCGCTGCTGGGGCTGGCCTTCCGCGGAAGTGCAGCAAGGTATGGTGTGCGCAGCCGCACTTGCTGCAGCGCGCGGTGGAGTTGCAGCGATTAGTAGGGTGGGACCGCGCCAGGCAATTCGTACAGTATCCCTGGGCGCGGGCCACCTGCTGCCGCTGTTCCGGTGCCATCGCCAGAAAGGCCCGGCAAAACCGTATGCCGTGAAGATGGTGGCACAATCGGCACTGCTGGTGTTTCCTGGTTGCCCTGCAAAACACAAGAAAAGTGTATCACTACAATATTCCGATAGTGAGTGGATAGTGTATGAGAAGGAGTATGGAAAAGCAGGGCCATGAGTCGAATTAGTTTAAAGACGCTATTAAGGGGCATAGCTTGACTACTGGCCTTGTCAAGATGCCAGAGTCGGTGCGGATATCCACGACACGTACGTGATTGTCGGGACCGCGATGAATTTTATGAATGCGGCCGAGCCGCCATTCATTGGGGGGAAGCAGGTCGTCTTTAATCACGACCATTTCATTTTCTTCCACTTCCCTTTGCGGATGCTTCCACTTGTAACGTTTGTGGAGATCCTTGAGATATTCGTCCTTCCATCGTCGGGCGAATTGATGATGGAGGACTTTAAGTTTTTCCCATCGATTAATCAGGGATAGCTCGGAGCACTCGGGTTCGGGGGGTGCGGCGATAGGAGCGCCTCGGAGAAAGTGGCCAGGGGTCAGAGACACTAGATCGCTAGGGTCCTGCGTTTGAGGAGAGAGCGGACGTGAATTGAGCGTCCCTTCAATTCTAGTAAGAAGAGTCGTAAACTCTTCGTATGTGAACTTATGAGAGTTATGTGAACTTTTTAAGGTGAGTCTTGAAGCTTTTGACTGCCGACTCCCATAGTCCTCCCATGTGAGGAGCATGTGGGGGGATGAATTGCCACTCGACGCCCTGAGGACCGTATCGGTCGAGAATATCTTGGGCGATTTCTCTCGAGAATTTGGCAAAGTCTCTGGCCATGGCACGTTGAGCACCGACGAACGTTTTGCCGTTGTCGGTCATGAGTTTGAGAGGTAGCCCTCGTCAACCAGTAAATCGGGCGAATGCTGCGCGGAACGCTTCGGTCGTAAGATCCGAGCAGAGTTCCAAGTGAACGGCCTTCGTGGAGAAGCACACGAACACTGCAACATAACCTTTGAGGTAGGTTGAGCTACGGAGCATGGAAGCTTTAATCTGGAATGGACCAGCAAAGTCGATTCCGGTTGTGGCGAATGGGATTGTAAGTGTGCATCGTTCGGGGGGGAGCGCTGCCATGATTTGTGTTCGCAGCTTTTGTTTGTGGATGACACACGTTTTGCATTGAAAAATGCACTTTCTGACTTTCGGCTTTAGGCGCGGAATGTAATATTCCTGCCGAACCATACGGAGCATGAGTCGTTGGTCCGCATGCAGTAATAGCTTGTGAAGGAATTGAAGAAGCAAACTGCAGTAGCGGGACTCTGGAGGGAGAATGATGGGGTGTCGTTCATTATACGACAATGCCGCATTGGCGAGTCTGCCATTGACTCGCATCACCTTCTGTTTGTCTAAGAAGGGATTGAGTACTAAGAGAGAACTTTTCTTGGATATAGGAAGGGAATGAGAAAGTGCTTGGCGTTCCTGGGGATAATGGGAACTTCGTGCGAGAGTTATAAGGCGATTCTTAACAAATGCCAACTCTGCTTGGGATAACTGTGTTCCGTGTATGGGATGTTGCTGGCGACGGGAGGGGATGCCGTTATGAATGAAGCAGAACATGTATGCGATTACTCGCAGGGCTCGAGAGAAGCTGGAGAACCGATCGAGGATGTCGGTCTGCTCTTCGAGAAGGTGGTGGCAATCAACTGCTCGTTGTTCCGGGACTGGAACTTTGCGAGAGTGACCTTTGGGCCAAGCATCGGAAGCTTGCTGCAACCATTTGGGGCCATTCCACCACAGAGAGTGATCTTTGAGATCTTGCGGCTTGCATCCGCGCGTTCCTAAGTCCGCGGGATTTTCAGCGCTTGGGACATGTCGCCAGGAAACGTTGTGCACATTTTGACGTATTTCGGTCGTGCGGTCGGCATCATAAGTATTCCATGTGCAAGATGGTTTTTCCAACCAAGCAAGGACAATTTCCGAATCGGTCCATAAATGGATTTCCGATTTGTCGAACCCGAGATGAGAGCGGAGGGATTTGATGAGCTGGGAGAGTAAAACTGCTCCGCAAAGCTCTAAGCGAGGTAAGCTTATTGTCTGGAGAGGTGCAACTCTTGTTTTCGCAACAAGGAGATGTGACGCGAGGTGGTCAACATTCGTGCTAATACGTATGTATAGAGCTGCACAGTATGCCTTTTCGGAGGCATCGCAAAATCCATGGATCTGAACATTTCGCTTGGGGGTATAGTGAACCCACCGGGGAATTTCGATAAGTTCTATGGCAGGCAAATTCTCAATGAATTGCTGCCACTTTATGAGTGATCCTGGCTTTATGCACTCATCCCACTCAGTGCCTTCAAGCCAAAGCTCTTGAAGAAGCTTTTTGGCAAGAATCATTATAGGCGAAAGCCATCCTGCGGGATCGAAAAGTTTGGCAACAGACGAAAGAATTTGCCGTTTCATGAATGAGTTTGCAGGAGTAGTGGGCGAGATAGGGTATGAAAATGAGTCCGATAAGGCATTCCAACGGATACCAAGAGTCTTAGTGGAACTCGTTGAGTCGAACTTGAGGAATTCCGAGTCGAAAAGGTCGTCTTCGGGAATTTCCTCTAAGAGTGTTGCGTGATTAGCCGTTATCTTTTTAAGAGGGAATCCCCCGGAGTTGAGGGTGGCTATCACTTGAGAGAGGGCTTCCTTAGTTGTGGCAAGATCGTGACCTCCGGAAAGAATGTCGTCGACATACGTTTCCTCGAGAAGTATTTTTGCCGATAACGGGCTAGATGGCTGAGAATCGTGGGCCAATTGATGGAGCGTTCTGATGGCCAAATATGGCGCACAGTTAACCCCAAATGTCACCGTTTTCAATTTGAAATCTTGAATAGGAGATTCCGGGGATTTGCGAAAGAGTATTCGCTGGAATTCCTGGTGATCATTATGGACCCGAATTTGCCTATACATCTTCTGGACATCGCCATTGAAGACAAAGCGGTAAAGGCGCCATCGGAGAATGAGAGCTGTGAAGTCATTTTGAAGAGTAGGACCAGTATGCAGAACGTCATTAAGTGATTGACCAGAACTTGAGGACTTTGAGGCATTGAAAACCACTCGGACTTTGGTGGTCTTCTTTTCGGGGCGGATGACTGCGTGATGAGGCAGATAGTATGAGAAATACTTGCCATTTTGGATTATCTCACGGGGATTTGTGAGTTCCATATGGTCAAGGGTGAGATATTCCTCTAAGACGTCATCGTAGATGGTCTTGAGGTTTCCCTTTCGGGAGAGATTTCGCTCCATGCTAACGTATTGCTGGAGGGCGTTTGGGCGGGAATTGCCTAACGCTATCGAGTATGGAAATTCTGCCTTGAAGGGGAGTTTAACAGTATATCTACCGTCCGATCCACGGGTTGTGGTCTTCTGGTATAACTCTTCGCAATAAGTCTGATCCGAGGAGACAAGTGTCGGGAGTTTGACTTCTTCCTGCTCCCAGGATTGCCTGAGTTGCGAACTAAGTTCCTCATTGGAGACTTCTGCAACGTATGTCGAATGAGATGACACCGTGTGGGGTACTGGCCCGCTGAGTATCCAACCGAAAATGGTGTTTTGGGCTAATAAACTGCCACACACATTTCGTCGGATACCTTCGAGTAAGATCTGGGGTATCAGATCACTGCCAATAACTAAGTCTATCTGCGCTGACTCGAAAGGACTTGGGTCAGCGAGATTTAGCGTGGCAAATTCTTGCCAATTGGGATGGCTAATTGTGAATGGGGGTAGCAATTTTGTCAATTGGGGGAGTACTATTGCTTGCACATTGAGGGTCGTGCTGGAGTTTGGAATTGCCAACGTCAAATCGCAAATGTGATTCGCATTTTGCACAATTTTACCGCCCATGCCTGAAATTTGGAAGTGCGATCTTTCAATAGGCAATTTAAGGCGTTTTTGCACCTTCGAGGAAATGAAGGTGCGTTGCGAGCCTTGGTCGATCAACGCTCTAACCTTGAACAATTCTCCTAAGTGGGCAATAGACACCAGTGCCGTAGGCAGAAGGGATTGGGTGCCATTATTGGAATGGAGGGCTTGTACTTGAGGCGTACTTAGCCTTGAAGATGGACCGGGTTGCGCATCTGAAGTGGGGGAATGAGTTGTGGAGTTATTGTTCGGTTGTGGATGAGCTGTTGCGACCTGAGAAGTGGTCGTCTGAGACCTATTGAGAGGCTGCGGGGCTTGGGATTTATTGTTGGGGAAATGAAGCAGGGAATGATGCTTCCTTTGGCAGTAAACACACGTAAAACTGCTTGTGCAATCCTTTATGGTATGCGTTGTCGCAAGACAGTTTTCACATAAACTGTGCTCTTTGACGTATTTCAATCGGCTCTGGGGGTGAGCTTCTTGAAACTCTGACATGTCCGTATAGGGTGGTTGGCGTTGCAAAGTTTGCACGCGAAGTCTTTTTTCACTTCAGTGTGGAAGTGCTGAGATTTATTTTGAGGCCGATTTTGGGGAGTATGGAAATTGGAAGACTGTGGTTTTGGCTTAGCGGGGCGAATGCTTGAGCCGTTCCACCACCTCGTACCTGCAGGTCAGGAACTCGTCCATTTGCGACCAAAGAGGCAGGTCCTTACGAGATGTAAGGGATTGTTCCCAGAGAGCTAATGTCTCTTCGGGTAATTTCGTACAACAAATATACACGAGCATCGGATCCCAATTATCGGTGTCCACGGCCTGGGACGTAAGTACTGAAAGACAATTGTTTATTGTACTTTGTATCCGCTGCAGCGCTTCGCTATTTTCGGAAGTAGCCGGAGTGATGTTTAATAATGATCGTATTTGGTTGTCAACTAAAATGCGCCTGTTTTCGTAGCGGGATTTCAGGGCTTCCCATGCGAGTCCGAAGTTTTCATCGCTTAAGGCATATTGTATCACAATTGCACCGGCTTTGCCTTGCGTCTTGTATCGTAGGTGATACAATTTCTGGGCTGGAGTGAGCTTGGGGTGGTTTATGTATACTGCCGTAAACATATCCCGGAAGGACGGCCACTGCTCATAGCCCCCGAAAAATGTTTCGGTATCGCAAGGTGGAACTTGTAAACAAATATTCGGAGTATTTGTTGGTTCTGAGGATCGAACCTGTTCCGTATGCGCAGCGTGCTGAGTGGGTGGAGGCTGGAGCATCTCAATGATGTCCGACATTTGAGCCATGCACAACTCATACTGGTCTATGCAGGCTTCGTTCTTCTGCCGAGCCGACTCCTTGAAACGGTCGGGCTGGCTACTGTCTTCCGCAAGGGTTTGGTGCAAAAGTTTGAAATTAAATCTCCACCTGAGAATGGGAGTACACGAAAGAGTTAAAGTTGGCCGCGTCCGCACGAACGGCTTAAAATTGGAAAAAATCGAAAAATTACACGAATATGTGAAATTTATTCGATTGAATGGGAAAATGCTTTTAATTGGTTGGCCAACTTTATTAAATGTATGTGAGTAATACAACAAAATATTAAAAGAAATTGTGTAATTGAACCGCGAAATCCGAAATATAGAAATTAGAAATATAGAGATAAGTGTTGTGTTTAATGGAGTAAAAATAGAAACAACAAGTGACAATAAATTTTATTTGTGTATGTGTATTTGTATTTATTTTATTAAAAAATTTATGTAAAAACAAAATAAATATGTATGGGTATGTATGTGTATATGTGTATGAGTGTATGTCAAAATATTTTTTTGAATATAAAATATTTGTTAATTTTGTTAGTAAATTTAGTAAAATGTCTTTGAGTGTATAAGGTAGAAACACATTTTTTGATTTTGTGCACAGGTGGGATGATTTTGTCCCACTGTATGTATGTGTAGTGTATTGTGAATATGCGTGTATATATATGTATATATATGCACGATTGAAAATTTTCTAAGTCGAAGAAAATTTTCAATGTGCCGTGAAAGTGTACAACTTGTCCCACTGTGCCCGCTTTGTGTTTTCTTGTTTATGTATACAAGTATATATGCACTTGGGCCAAGCGGCTGAGTTGCGTGCTGCCAAGTGCGTGCGGATATAGCACAAAGGGAAATATGGAAATATGGGCAGAAGTGGGCGCGCAGAATGTACACAGCAGCTGGGCTGTCGCTGCTGGTCTTATGTACAAGCGTAAAGACAAAGTGCGCAAGGAAAAGTGCGTGAATATGCAGCTGGGCAGTTTGTTGCTAATTTTTTGTGCAAAGCACAAAGAAAAGAGGAGAGATTGGAGTGTGTGCGCACACGGAGAGGCGCGAAAATGGAAATTGGCGCTAATTTTTATGCGCAGGGGAAATGAGTGAAATATGGAAGCTGTGCAGTAGCGGAACTACTGTGCGGGATTTTTAGATCCAGTTGAATATTGTATATATATACAATATTCAACGGCAAAATAATTTGGTGTGTAGTTATGTAAATGAGCAATTAAAATTTTTATTTTTACAAAATGTTTTGTTAATTGTAATATAAATATGTGTGTATGGGTTAGTGTATTTGTTATTGGGTTTAAATAAATTTTTGTGGGCTTATCTTGGTTGGGCCCAGTGCCCGAGAATGGGGATCTCCTTTATGTGGTGAATGTCCGTCCAACGTTGTGTTGTCGTGCTAATATTGTTTGCCCTTTTTGTTTGTCCGCTGTTGCTTCCCTCTTCGTCTGCTTAGGGTGTGTTGTTGTTGGTTGATGTTTGGTGGTTGTTCTGCCATGCACTGCACTGTGTGTTCTCTGTGTTAATTTGCACTGCACTATGTATATATACAACAGTGGCGTCCCCAGGATTTCGGGAAGGGGGGGGATATGCCAAAAAATCCAGTTTAACGCAATTTTTATACTTTCATCTTTACGTATTATTTTTAATACATGTTGCATAAAATTGTACATATGTATGTACAGACATACATGTATATGTACACATATATATATATACCCAGCAAACCAAACGATATTGAAACGATATCGTTAAAGCGAGAATTTTTCTCGTTTTCGAGTCTTGCTAAAGTGTCTAAAATGATATCGAGAACGAGAAAAATTACACTATCGTAACGATATCGAGAATTTCGAAAATCTCGATATCGTTGCGTTACTGAAATTTTCTTATCCGAGATATCGTAACGATGTCGAGATTTTCGAAATTCTCGATATCGTTACGATAGTGTCATTTTTCTTGTTCTCAATAGCATTTTGGATACCATAACGAAAACTTATTTTCCTTCTGAAAATTGAAATAAAACGCATACTTGACAGTACTGTCACATGGCTAGTTCATTATTCAAATCAAATAACGATTATAAATACAACACAACAACTCTCAAACTTGGGTTTGAATGCGCGCACGTTCACGTAATGACAACTTTTCGTTTGACAAAAAAATATTTAATTTCATTTGAAAATTTTCAAATTCTTCAAAGCAAAAAATGCAAGCATTATCGAGATTATTTCGAGAAACTGTCGCTAAAAATTTATATCGAGAAATTGTTTGCAGGGTATGTATATGTATGTATATGTATACAATTGCTAACATAAAATTCTTAAAGCGAAAAATTCAAGGTACATGTATTTTTAAGTAATAGATCCCAACTAAAAAATTCAAGTTTGCTTTAAGTTAGAACATTTTGAAAACTCTTTCTAATAGAATTACGGAAAACTCAAAAGACTTATTTTAAAAAGCATAAAACATGTATCGGAATTTTTTTCAAATTTCAACAGCTGATGCAGGATTGGCATGAAGCCTGCGTTTGACTACTACTTTAAATAGTCGATACTTTTGGGAACACTGAAAATACAACTATTCTGCGAGAACAAATGCAATACACCCATACCTCGCTATACGGCCTAGATACGTTCCACGAAACTTGGCCGCAAAGCGAAAAGCCGTATAAGGAATCAATTATTTTAATACAAATTCATACAAATTTAATGGGATCGGTTCCAAATTTATTTTTTTTATTTTTATAACAATGTTATAATTTATTTTTATAATAATAACAAAAATATAGAAACAAAAATGAAAGAACTTCGTGTTACATAAAAATATTTTTTTTTAAATGGCTTTAATCTGAAGATGAAATGGTAACCTGCAGATCACTTTTTTCGCAATTGCGTAACTATTATTCGTGACAAATATTTTTTTCTGTTGCCTTATAACTATTATCAGCAAGAAATATTTTTCCATTGCTCGGTAACGTTTATTTGTTGAAAAATATTTTTTACGTCATCGCATAACTGTTATGAGAGAAAAATATTTTTTACGTTGCTCGGTAACGTTTGAATCTGTTATTCCACCGGTGAGTGTGCTCGTGATTTAGAACTTGAGTGGTTCAGAACTTGGATAAGTTTTGCATACAAAATGCATTGGTGCCGGTATTTTCAACGTAAAAAATATATATTGCAAAATAATAGTTATCATTCAACGGAAAAAAAAAATCCCATTCACAATAGTTACTGCCAACGGAAAAAATATTTCCCACAAAATAAACGTTACCGAGAAACGTGATATATCGACATCGAAAAAAATTTTTTTTGGCCGTTATAGCGAAACATTTTAGGCCGTAAATCGAAAACGTGCCTTAATTGAAGAAGGCCGTTATAGCGAAAGGCCGTATAAAGAGCGGCCGTATAGCGAGGTATGGGTGTACTGATTTTTTTATTCATTTATTCTTAACCCTTCTGCGGGCATCCGATTCTGACCATACCATTTTGACCTTTGGATGCACTTTAGTAATTTTTGTGGTTAAGCTATCGAGATCATATTTCATGATATCCTCAACTGATCCTTTCTAAGCACAAAAACCAAAACCATGGCCTGGCCACACCATGGTGTATTTTCATAGAAATTTGGCAGTTAACATTTTGTTTGTTATTTCCCACATAATTATTGTCGGAATGGCTTAAAAATATTTGTTCAGCCCTTTACGGAGCATAGGGCTTCAACTAGGCTTTTCCATTTGACTAGATTTGAAACACCTTTTTCGTGCCATCCCATGTAATGGTGACATAAGTAAGTTGGCGCAAAATTTACCTGGTTCAAGTGTTTTTTGATCGCCTTGGCTTTTATTTTCTTTTGGTTTAGCAAATTATAATTTTTGGTACAAAATAAAGTCGGAACATATTCAAATTTAATATTTATCCATTCATAGTTATGTTCGTGTTTTGGTGCCAATTCAGTTACATTCCTGAAGTGAAGATAGTATTTGTGGTCCTTTTGTGTCTGGTTTCTTATCAATTCGATTAGGTGTTTTCTGTGGCAGAGATGGAAAGAAGACAATGCTATTTTAAGGATCAGGTGGACATAGTTTTTGAACTTCGACGCTGGAGTAAATCAGAGACGACAATTTCTCTGAAAAAATTGGTTATAATAACGGTGCTGACAATTTCAGGCTTTCATTTGGCGCTGAACAAAACTAAGCTTCTGATACTGATAAAAAAAATTATCGTTTAGATAGTTCAATGTGAAGATAGCGACGTCAGTTCAGCATGAACAATAACATGTTCTGCATGTTTTTCTTTGGCAAAGCAGTTCAGAATTGTTAACAAGTAACAGTGCAAGGAATTGAGAGTCAGTCATGATATTGCATTCTATTGTTGCAATAATTGCATTGGTTAAGCAGTTGAAGCAAATCCATAAAAAAAGTATTTTACATTTATACATTTTTTTATTCTTTTTTTGCTTTACTGTCGTATTTTTTGAATTTCAAAATTAATTCATTGAAGTTGAAGCTCGCTATTTACTTAATTATTCAAGTATATTTTTACCGTTTTACGTAAATAAAATGTAGGCAAGCAAAAGAAATCATTGTGTTCACACTTTCTGTTTTTTTTATATCCTTAACTACAATCCTAGACTATCCTCTTGTTTACACCATGGTCCGGCCAGATCATGGGATGTTGAACCATTAGGTTTTAAGTGGGTACTCACAGAAAAGATAAAGCAAATAATAAAAATTGTTCACAATTCTATATTGTTACATCAAATTGTATAAATGAATTTATCCACCAAGGGGGGGGATCCATCCCCCTAATCCCCCCCCCCTGGGGACGCCACTGATATACAATATATATATGTAAGTTAACACACGACGGCACGACGTTCCCATGCCCAACTGCTGCACGTGTCGCAGCGTCAGCACCTTCGGTAACAGGAGACATTTCGCAATTCGGTGCAATAATGCACCTGTGGGAAGTCAAGGCCATGGGCCGTCGCAGACGAGCAGCTTACGCAACACTTGCGTCGCTGCCCTACGCGGAAGGTTTGGAGCTTACGATCGGAGCCGGAGTACGGCAGTCGAGTTTGGGTCGGGATAATGTTAAGTCGCTTAATCCAGTGTTTAGTCATTTAATTTGAAATAAAGTTTATAACGTGAATAATTGGTGTTTAATTTATGAGCTGATGGCTCTTCATTTTTTTTAGTGTAAAAACAAAGGAAAAAGTTAACTGGCGCCCGAGCAGGGACCTGGTGTGGTGACGGTGGAACAATAAAAGCAAAGGAAGACTGCGACAGTAAAAATTAAAAAATTATAAAAAAAAGAAAAGGAAACAGTGACAGTGGAAAATTTAAAAATAAAAGAAAAGGAAACAGTGACAGTGAAAAAGTTGAAAATAAGGAAAAAAGGAAACGGCGCTGTGAAAAACAAGAATAAAAAGGCGCTGAGAAATTAGCGATTCGTTGCTGCTGCCATCGCTGCTTCAGGAAAGTGCGCATCCCGAAAATTATTGACATTTTTCCGGACGATTGAGGACGTCGGATGTTAAAGATCCTGTAAGTTTCTATCTCTCCTATAAACACTTTAATTCCGATTTAGATGGAGGAGCTACGGGTTATGGTGACAAACCTGACGGGGGCTGTGAACGCCCTTCTTGAGAAAACCAACACCCTGGAGAGGCGCGTTTCGCTGTTGGACTCTTTGAGTTCGCAGCTTGCCTTCGCTGGGGGTAACCAGGACACGCCCACGGTCGCAGAGGAGGAGGAACGTGCCCCCTCCACGGAGGCTGATTTGAAGGAAATCAGTCGATTACCCGACTGCGTGAAGGAGCTCCAAATTTTCGACGGGAATCCGGTACAATACGTGTCCTGGGTTCACGCGGTTGAATCAATCTTGTCCGATTTCAAGGTAGTAAGAGGAAAGCCCCTTTACCGAGCGATCCTCCAACACGTAAGGCAGAAGGTGAGAGGAGCGGCTGACGCTGCATTGGTTTCATACAACATATTCGACACCAACTGGCCGAAAATTAAGGAGTGCCTGTCGCTCCATTACGCAGATAAGCGCGATATTAGGACGCTGGAGCACCAGCTGCACCAGTTGTCCCAAAAAGGCACACGCCTGGACGAATTTTACGCGGCGGTAAATCACCAGTTTTCGCTGATCATAAACAAGATCAAGACAGAATCCTACACGGAAGAAACAATCAGGGTGCTCGTTGACACCTATCGCAGCCGCGCACTCGACGTCTTCATTCGCGGTCTAAATGGCGATTTATCTAGAATGCTCCTGGTGCAACGCCCGAAAACATTACCGGAGGCATATTCAGCCTGCCTCGAACTACAAAATGTGAATCTGCGGAACCTTGTGATCCACACGCCACAAACGAACAACCGCGTGGTGGTACCTGTGAATAATTTACCAAGCCACACTCGCGCCTTAAATGGTGGTAAACCTCCACAGTTACCGCCGAGGCCAACTTGGCGTCCCCATGAACATCGTTACCCATTCCCTAGGCGCGATCGTCCTTTTGGACGCGATGATAATCAACACGCTGTGCCGCGCCCCCCTGTCGAGAGAATGGAGGTCGATCAATCTGTACAGACGCGCAGGGTGAACTATATGAATCGACCAAATCAATTCAAACGCGGCGCTCAATCGGAAAATCTCCCACGCAAACAGCAAAGGCTGTTTCACACGGTGTCGGGGGAAAATGATTCAAGCTGCGTTGACCAGGATATGGTGAATAACGGGAAACCGGAGGATTTTTTATCTACCGGTCATCTAGCGTACCTTACATAGAATACACGCTACCTGATGGCCGCGTACTAGATTTCCTGGTGGATACCGGCGCAAACAAAAATTTTATTAGACAATCAGTAGCGACAAAGACAATTCCGGTTCATCAACCATTTAGTGTACGGTCTGTGGGAGGCCTTGTTCCAGTAAAGGAGAAAATAAAAATTAAACTGTTTGGGAGCATCGGCAACCCCACGGAACTTGTATTTTTTGTGTTACCTAGTTTAAGTTCATTCGGTGGCATCATTGGAGATGACACTCTAAGAGAGCTGGGTGCAATAATTGATAGAAAAGACAATTTACTGAGAATCGACAACTTCAAAATTCCTTTGAAAGCACGGACATCCTACGACGTTAATTTCACGGTGGGTAAAGATCTGCCGTCGGAAGTCCAACAAAAAGTTGATACCCTCCTAACAAAGTACGCCGATCTTTTTAAGCCTTTAAATGGCAATGAGCTTATAGATACGAGCGTCCGCGCCGAAATAAATACCTCCACTCCTGACCCGATATACAGCAAGAGTTACCCATACCCAGCGAATATGAGGGACGAGGTCGAAAGGCAAGTTAACGAACTGCTCGCCGAAGGGGTGATCCGACCGTCTAAAAGCCCGTACAACTCACCAATTTGGGTAGTGCCTAAAAAACCAAAGGCAAATGGGGAAAAACAATACCGAATGGTGATTGATTATAAAAGGCTTAATGCGGTTACGATCGCTGACACATACCCGATCCCTGACATAAACGCGACACTTTGTAGCTTAGGACAAGCCAACTATTACACGACAATTGACCTTACATCTGGATTTCACCAGATACCAATGAAAGACGCTGATATCCCTAAGACTGCTTTTTCAACTATGAACGGAAAATACGAATTTCTTCGCTTGCCCTTCGGCCTAAAGAACGCCCCTGCGATTTTCCAGAGAATGATCGACGATGTACTAAAGCAGTACATCGGAAAAATATGTTACGTCTATATCGACGATATTATTGTATTTGGAAAAGACGCAGACGATCACCTGGAAAATGTAGAGAAAATTTTTGTTAGGCTCCTTGAAGCAAATCTGAAGGTCAACTTAGACAAAACATGTTTTTTTGAGAAAGAAGTTGAATTCCTTGGGTATATAATTACTCCTGAGGGTGTACGCGCGGATCCAAAAAAGGTCGAGGCAATAAAAATGATTTCACCTCCAGGAAATCTGAAGGATCTAAAGAGTTTCTTGGGTATGACCTCATATTACAGGAAATTCATCCGTTATTATGCCAAGATCGCAAAACCCTTGACTAATCTCACGCGCGGGGAAAACGCGCAAATCAAGGCTAACGCATCAAAAAAAGTAGGAATAAAACTCGATAGGGATGCCCTTCAGGCTTTCCACGATCTGAAACAACTCCTGGTGTCCGCAGATGTCCTGGCCTTTCCGGATTTTGGGAAGCCATTCAACCTGACGACGGATGCATCGAACTACGCCATTGGTGCGGTGCTGTCACAAGGACCGATAGGCGAAGACAAACCTATAGCCTTCATATCGCGTTCCCTGAACAAGTCGGAGGAAAATTATGCCACCAACGAGAAGGAGCTTCTCTCTATCGTTTGGGCACTAGACAATCTGCGATCCTACCTGTATGGGGATAAAAAAATAAAAATTTATACTGATCACCAACCACTGACGTTTTCCATGAGCAACCGCAACTACAACGCAAAGCTCAAGCGTTGGAAAGCACGGATTGAGGAGTACAACTGTGAGGTGATTTATAAACCTGGCAGGATAAATGTAGTCGCCGATGCACTCTCCCGTCTTAAGACGGAAGCAAATGCACTCACAGACTCTGTCATTGCCGAACCGTCTTGCAGTTTAACGGGGGGACTGTCTGTAACTCCTGGGGCGGACACGGCATCAGAAATTGATGCCGCTACAATGCATTCTGCTGAGCAGGACAGTTCAGACTTAATACCGCACGTAGAAGCTCCTATAAATGTGTTTAGGACCCAAATAATCTTTAGACAGGGGAACAGCTGCTTGTGCAGTGAAGAGCCCCACAAGGGCTATAGAAGGTATTTTATTTCATTGCCAACACTTAATTATGATAGCCTGGTGCCTATCCTGAAGGAATATTTAAACCCGAATGTAGTAAACGGCATTAAAATACCAGAGTGCTACCTCCCTCAACTGCAAAAGGCTTATGTTAATAATTTTTGTAGATATAAGGTGAGAATCACACAGCGTGTGGTGGACTATGTGACAATTGCTGACAGGGTGTTCAATATAATCGAGCAGGAGCACAGGCGGGCTCATCGGAACGCACGGGAAAACAAGACTCAAATTCTTGAACGGTTTTACTTTCCATCTATGTCCAAACAAATTAGAGAATACATCGGCAAATGTGAGACATGTAAAATAAACAAATACGATAGACACCCCCCGAAGCCATACATGCAGCCAACGCCTATCCCTAGTTATATCCGTGTGAGATCCTGCATATCGACCTATTCGAAATAGAGCGTCAGAAATATTTGAGTTACATTGATAAGTTCACCAAATTTGCTAAACTATTCCCAATAAAGAACAAATCATCCACTCATTTGCGAACAAAATTAACAGTTGCTCTGCACTATTTCACAGTACCACGGGTCTTAGTTATAGACAACGAGCGCGGATTCCTAACCCCGCTTGTATTAAACTACATTAGATCTTTAGGTATAGAAGTCTACCAAACGCCGACGCAACGAAGTGAAGTTAATGGCCAGGTCGAGAGGCTGCATTCCACCTTGATTGAAATATACCGTTGCCTCTGCGCTGAGTTTTCTAGACTAACACCAAAAGAACGCGTAGCGATAACGGTTGACAGGTATAATAACACAGTCCACTCGGTGACAAAGAGGAAGCCAGCCGACGTCTTCCTTAATAGGACGGCTAGAATAAATTATCAGGAACTAGCTAACTTTAGGGAACACACCTACGAGGACATTAAAGCCTTGTTATTGCACGAGCAAGAAAGTAGAAACGAAAGAAACAATAAAAAACGCTCACCCCCACGCAATTTCAACAGCGGCGACCAATTGTTTATTGCTAACAAACAGATAAAAAGCAAGCAGAAGCCGCTGTATAAGAAAGAAGCTGTCGATGAAAATAGAAATGCGACAGTAATCACGCAAAGTGGAAAAAAATTCCATAAATCCGACATAAAAAATGTCTGACGACTAATAAGAAACAACATCGGTAAAGAGCATATAACTCATGCATAGATCCTTGTGCCCCAGCGGTCTGGGTACAAATTCGTTTGTAGTCGATCAAGCCGGATTGGTTCAATTCCAGTTAACTCGGTGGTCCGAGTGGCGACAATCGAAGTGGTTCAACTCCACCGGGAGGACTATGTCTTTAACTGACGTGAAATTACTCGTGCCATGAGTAGGCCATTTGCAATTATTAACGCTTTTGGCTAAAAGGGAACAACACGAGCTTTCCAATGTCATCTGAGTGAAGTGCTTCTATGCTGATAAATAGGAAGAAAGGTAAAAACGAGAAAAGAAAGAAAAAAAAGAAAAAAAAAGAAGAAAAAAGAAAAAAGAAAGGAATGCGTTCCACGAAAAGATTTTACAAAACACAAAACACTAATCCTAACAAAGTAGAGTAAATCACTAACAACGAATAAACATTAACACCAAAAAAATACTAATCCTAACCAAAGAATAAAAGCATAAAAAAATCACTAACAACGAATAACATTAACACTAAAAAATACTAATCCTAACCAAAGAATAAAAGCATACAAAAATCACTAACAAAAATAACACTAACACTTAAAAGCACTAACAAAAAAATACTAACAATAAAATGCTAGCCACTAGCTAAACTGTTCCACCCTCAACATCACCCCCAGGCTCCTAATGAATCCCTACAAATCCTTACCCTACTCCAACTCGATTCAATAGTAATAATAATAGAACCTAGAATTTATTGTAAAAGAAACCTCCTGTAATAGGCATAAGACATACTTAGTACCATATTTACTTCAAAATGTTATGAACCATTAGACTTAATTCTAGATTTACTTACTTTGAGCTATTTGGGGGTCATACCTAGGTCTAAGTTAATCAATTGAAATTTAATCCCTAGAATCTGCCTCTGCGCAACCGCGCAAGCATATGACGTATTCAACATAGATTCTCCCGTCATTACTGTTCGCGATGGATACGGATGGATCGTCAACGGCCACTTTAAATTAATCCACATGATAAATTTGACTCTCTATGAATCGACCACGGACAACCTGAAGCACGCGATCGCCAACCTGGATGAAACAAGCGCAACCAGAGATGTCCTTGCCTACCAGCTGAGAAAAATTCAAAACCATCTCAGCGAGCTAAAAGGACCAGAAGCCAGGAGACCGAGGCGTTCAATTAACTGGATTGGGTCGGCATGGAAGTGGATAGCCGGCACACCTGATGCCTCCGATTGGGATGCGGTCCTGCAGTCACAAGATGCATTGGTGGCCAATAACAACCACCAATATAAGGTAAACGCTGAACTTTTCGAGAAAACCCAAGAGCTATTACAGGGCGTCAACGACATGGCAACCGCCACGAATGAGGTTCTGAAACACGACCACGGGGCAACGGTTTTTCAAGAAGTTCAGCATAAAGTGATGATCCTTAAGGACGATGTTTACGAAATGGTTCGAGCCTGCCAGATGGCCAAGGCAGGGTTGGTGAACAGCAACCTGCTGAATAAGGAAGAGATTAACCAACTGGTAAGCGAGATAGAAGTCCTTCCCTACAGTAATGTCATCGAAGCGGTCGAGTACAGCGAGCCATCGATCTACACTAATGGCACGCTCCTGCTTTACGTTCTGTCCATGCCAAAGGTGGCACCAACAAGATTCAACCACCTGATCACTCGGGCTACCCTGAAAGAAAGTCACAGCGTCGAGCTCGAGTACAGGACAATCCTTCTGAATAAACAACAAACGTATGGGGTCAAGAATAGCTGTCTGCATCTCACAACTGCGTTAGTTTGCAAACAGGAATCGCTCGACCTACTGCCCGAGGAGGATTGTTTGCCTCGCTTGCTGAAAGGTGGCCAGACGAACTGCCGCTACGTATTTCGCAACGAGTCAACGATCGAAGTGATAAAGGAAGACACGCTTTTCCTAAATAATTTCAATGGCAGCGTGTGGTCAGGTAATGTGCATAAATATCTTCAAGGCTCTTATATCCTTCAGCTGGACAACGAAACAATAACGATCAACAACCGGACGTATTGGAGCACGACCAGCTCAGGTGTACAAGTGCTTCCCCCTGTTCTGGCCACAATTACCAATAGAAGTCTCGCGGTGAACCTTAATCTCGTGCACGAAATGACGACTGGAAACATCAAACTCTTGAGGTACCTGGGAGATAAAACTGATTGGTTCGCGACCTCCGAGGTTGTGGGTTTCCTCTTATTGATGGGTCTGGTCTGGCTCATTTGGAGGAAACTAAAAACAGGTGTGAGCCTGCCGGAATTGAAGCTGACTGCCTTGGGACAGAATGCGCATAATCCCCCGGAGAAAGCCGCCCATCCACATCCTGGTCTGCGGGACGCAGACTTTTAGAGAGAGAAGAGTTAACACACGACGGCACGACGTTCCCATGCCCAACCGCTGCACGTGTCGCAGCGTCAGCACCTTCGGTAACAGGAGACATTTCGCAATTCGGTGCAATAATGCACCTGTGGGAAGTCAAGGCCATGGGCCGTCGCAGACGAGCAGCTTACGCAACACTTGCGTCGCTGCCCTACGCGGAAGGTTTGGAGCTTACGATCGGAGCCGGAGTACGGCAGTCGAGTTTGGGTCGGGATAATGTTAAGTCGCTTAATCCAGTGTTTAGTCATTTAATTTGAAATAAAGTTTATAACGTGAATAACACAGTGCAACAAATTCAAAAAAATTTCGAGGGACAAGATCAAACCCATCTCATTCGATAGAGGACCTCAGTAGATGAAAAAGTGTCAAGGGATATTTTCGGGGATGTTCGAGTTTTTTTTTAAATGCAGTTTAAAGATGGCGGCTTAGTGACCCTTTCTGAAACTTTTAAAACATCATATCTCTTGACTCAAATGTCAGAAAGGAATAATTTTTACGTCAAATGAAAGCTAATGACATGAGGTCAAAGAAAAAATATCCTTTTTTGAAAAATTGTATGAAAAAGGACATTAAGGGCATAAACTAAATGTTTATCCTTGAATATCCTGGAAACCATGCGAGCTAAATTTATATAAGTGACTTCT
Source organism: Melieria crassipennis (assembly GCA_963668005.1). Taxonomy (NCBI): domain Eukaryota; kingdom Metazoa; phylum Arthropoda; class Insecta; order Diptera; family Ulidiidae; genus Melieria; species Melieria crassipennis. Next base: position 48,061,845 of record OY764963.1, on the reverse strand, counting down.
GGTAAAAAAGCATTCAAAGATCTATACTGCATATTAATTTCATTTCAATCAATTTCACTGTTAAGCCACTACAGCGTTTCAAAAATTATACACTGCTACATTCATGTTTTTACGTACAGAATATCTCGTAGCTGCTTACTAAAAACATCGAATGTAGCAAAGCTCATTTTGTTAATCGTTGTTGAGTCTTAACTATCAAAGTGACTTACATGAAATTTATAAGCAGTATAGATCTTTGAATGCTATTTTACCAGAAGTCACATATATAAATTTAGCTCTCACGGTTTCCAGGATATTCAAGGATAACAATTTAATTGAGGTCCTTCATATCCTTTTTCATAAAATTTTTCCAAAAAGGATATTGTGTCATCGACTTGATATCATTAGCTTTCATTTGATGTAAAAATTATTCCTTTCTGACATTTGAGTTAAGAAACATGATGTTTTAAAAGTTTCAGTAAGGGGCATTAAGCCGCCATCTTTAAACTGCATTTAAAAAAAAACTCGAACATCCCGGGAAAAATCCCATGACACTTTTTCATCTACTGAGGTCCTCTATCGAATGAGACGGGTTTGACCTTGTCCCTTTTTTCAGTGTTGCACTGTGTAATTGGTGTTTAATTTATGAGCTGATGGCTCTTCATTTTTTTTAGTGTAAAAACAAAGGAAAAAGTTAACTTGTATATACAAGTATTTTGTTTTTGTTTTTTTTTTGAAAAGGGGGGCCGGGGATGGCTTTTTTTGTTTTCTTTTTTTTTGATAGGGGGGCGCTGGAGCTGGCTTTTCTGTTTTTGATTTTTGTATGGGGGGTTACCGCACTGTTCACTTTTTCTGTTCACTTTTTTGTTTTTATTATTGAGATTTTTCTTTTTTTTTTTTGATTTAAGGGTTTTACCTCATTTGCGTTTTATGTTGTATGCTGTTCACTCTTGTGTTTTGTGTAGTTTAGTTTTAATTTGTTACTGTCTTCACTGTTTGTAATTTGTTGTTGTTTTAATGTTTTGTGTCACTGTTGTGTTCGGTTTGTGGCACTTGTTTGATTTATGTTTTTTATGTTATATATTTTTTGTCGCGGGTTCGCGGTGGCTCGAAGGACCATGAAGAGAACTCTTGGAGCCGTCGGCGGAGCGAAAAGTAAATAAAAGGCGCGGGATTGCGGATGTGCGTGCGTTTATTTATGCGTTTTAAACACGAATGTACAATAGTAAAAACACATTGGACGACACAAACGGCCGGAGCCGGTGGATTAGGGAAGTGGAACATAAATACGAGAGGGACTGGAAGGGAGAGGATTTGACTTGTGCAGGATCCACAGAACACTGGAACGAACACATTTAGCCACAAAAGTACAAAAGTAAATATGTTCAATCAAAAATGTGCCTACGGTTAACATTACGATTAAGATTAAGATTAAGTACAATATAATTACATTTAAGATTTGTTACTTTTTATTTTTAACGCATTCGTACAACCATGCAAAGAAGTGTGACCAACAATTCCGCAAGCAAAAGCTTTTGCTGGGGCATCACAAATAAGTGCTCTAATTTCAAATGCCATCAACTTATTTTCTATCAATATTCCGTTATGAATTAAATCTTTTAACTCTGTCACCAAATCAACTAGGAAACTAGCGATGTTACAGGGCTTACTCATTCCAACGTAAACACCAATATTAAAAATAGAAATGCAAGGGAAGTCAACAATTTTTGGCAAAATCGGCCACAATTGAGTTCTTGAACTTTTAAATAACGGTAATCCGTCAATATTTATGTCGATCACTATTTTGTGGCAACTTTTGATGATGTTTAAAATTGTGCATAGTTGCTTTCTAACACCAAAATGGCAATACGCACCAGGAAAAATGTTTCTTATGCACAAGCGGTCCTGTTTTCCAATATATGAGTTTGCACTCAAAGACACATCTAAATTTTCTTCCACTAAAATATGTAACAACTCTTCAAAACACTTGCGAGATGGCCTATTTTTGAAATACCAATCACCGATTTTTTCTTTAAATGTCTTTTTTGTTGGAGATTGTTCTTGGAAAACATTGCTAACACCAATGTTTTCAAAATAAATTTCGTTTTGACTGTGCACATCAGCAAAGGAACAGGTGCCGTCAGCAACATGACACGAATTTAATTATTTGAAAATAAGTCCCTTTCCTTCTTAAAAAGCCTTCTTAAATTTCTTTTGCTTGCACCTCTCATTTTGGGTAAGCTTAAATAATTGAAATTAAAGCAATCACTTAAAAAAATATAATCAATTAACCTTTTTAATTTAGTTTTACACTTTACTTTAAATATTTATTTCGCTGCACTGCGACTGCACGCACGAGACTAAGCACTTATTATGGTTTCATAATGAACGAAAGAAAATGACAAATATGTAAAATGAAATTCAAAAGATCAAAAAACAAACAGCAATTATTTATTTATTTATTTATTTATTTATCGATTCTACGGTGAATACCTTACAGACTATAGGAGTGACAGAATTCATAAGAAAGTACATTAAAGTCTTAACACTACGGATTAAGAGCTAAGTAGCCTTTCAAGGCATTGCGAAAAATGTTCCTAGTAGACGAGATATCTAAGTCTAAAGAATTAAGAATGAGGTTAAACTCAGCCAACACTCTATTAATAGGAGCATTCAAGCCAAACAGAGTTTTGCTGAAACCAATATTAAACAAAACGGAGCGGCGTAGAATTCTGCCCGGAACGTAGAAGTTAATTTTACTAAGAAGGGCGGGGCAATCCACCCTCCCATTAATAACATCAAAAATAAAAGAAATGGACAAGAACGTCCTTCTATTGCGCAACGACATAAGGTTAAGTAACTGACAGCGAGAGCTATATGATGGTAAAGGTTCGGCAAAATTTAGCGAACGAAGAGCATGTCGAATAAACACTTTCTGAACCGACTCAAGACGATGTATATGAATTAAATGATAAGGCCTCCAAATAAATGTAGCGTACTCCAAATTCGATCGCACAAAAGCAGAGTAAAGAGTTTTGAAAGTAAATGGGTCTGTGAAAGCCGAGCTATTACGGCGTACAAAAGCAAGCATGGAAAATGATTTAGAGATAGTGTAGTTAATATGAGGGACAAAAGTAAGCTTTGAGTCAAAGTACACCCCTAAGTCCTTAACTTCATTTCGAGACTCTAGCACAGTTCCAGCAATGTTGTAAGACGTATGTATAGGATTAGACAATCTTGAAAAAGTAATATGATGGCACTTTTTAACGTTTAGGAAAAGTCTGTTTCTAGAGCACCATAAAGACAAATTATCTAGCTCAGCTTGCAGAAACCGTGAATCACTAGAACCATTAATATTCGAATAGATTTTTAAATCATCTGCATACAACAGGTACTTAGCAGTCGAGAAACAAGACCCAATGTCATTAATAAACAAAATGAAAAACAGTGGGCCTAGAATGCCCCCCTGCGGAACACCAGAAGTTGGCTCAAATGAATTGGAGCTAACCCCTTCTAATAGCACAGAACTACGCCTATGACTCAAGTACGAAGTGATCCATTTAAGGAAAATGGAATGGAAACCCAAACGCGAAAGTTTAGCTAACAAAATGTTGTGAGAAGTCCTATCGAAAGCTTTTGAAAAATCTGTGTAGATAGCATCAACCTGAATACCCTTCTGAAGCGCGGCATAGCAGTCATCAGAAAAAACTGCAAGATTAGAGACTGTAGATCTACCTGACACAAATCCGTGCTGGTGCTCGCTTAATAAGTGGTTAATGTTGAAAAGCAGTTTAGATTTAATGATACATTCAAATAATTTAGAAACCGAGGAGAGCTTGGAAATAGGTCTATAATTACAGACATCACTTTTATTACCACTTTTAAAAATCGGGGTAATTGAAGTTAACTTCCATGCATCAATGAAAGTACCAGAGGCAAGTGACATATTGAAAATAGCACGTAAAGGACCCACTAAGGATGGACAATTTTTTAGCAACACCACAGAGAGCCCATCAACGTCAGTCTGTGAGGACGGTTTGAGGTTTCTAACTCCTTCAAGGACATCATCGTCTGAAAGAACCAGCGAACCAAATTCAAATGTCGAAAACCCAACCCCGAAATCGATTAGGGATGATTCTACATTGACATCATCAGAAACAAAGTTCGAAGAGAAGAAATCGGCAAAGAGGTTTGCAGCATCCAAAATTGAATTAGCGGATACGTCATTATAAAAGACTGACGTTGGAATATTTGAGACACTTTTCTTAGACTTTATGTAACGCCAAAAATTTTTTGGATTATGCTTGATATTAGTTTCAAAATTACGAATGTAATTATTGTAGCAAAACTTGTTTAACTTATTGAATTCCATTTTGTGAGTTAAATATAAGTCGTAATACTTTTGATCATTAGTTGATGTTTAATCGTATCGCGGCGGAGCGGTTGAAAATAAAACGCGATGGGTGGTTCGGTTTATGGTGATCGGTCTTTATTGTTAGACGTAAGAATAACGAATAACAGGAATAACAATAAACATTGAACGAGAACAAACGGCCGAAGCCGGGGAGAAGAAAATAGGGGGAAACATGAGTACAAGAGGACAAGGAAAGGAAAGGAGCAGAGGTGGGATCGACAGATCACTGAACAACCACAGCACTCATTTAGCCATCGCGGCCGCCATTGCAGAGTGCAATTGATGAAGTGTCCTTGGTGGCTTGGTGGCTTGCCGAGACGCGGCTGAGGTCTGGCTGGTGGTGGTGCGGCTCACGGCTGGCTGGCTGTGGGTGCGCTTAGGGGTGCGCCGATAACCTCTTTGCGGGGGATGATCGGTCCGGCCGTGCGGTTTGGGAGGCACCTGCTGCCATGGTCGGCTGATCTGCAAAAGGATGAGATGTCATTTACTTGTAAACAATAAGTCTTGAGGCGACATCGTGGGAATGAGGAAACGGCTAAGCTGCGGGGTTCGCTTAAGCTACAGCCGGGGGAATGTCGGAAAATACATATATAAATTTAAAAATTGGCCAAGTTGCCATTTACTTTTTCTGAGTGTTGGGGAATTTGTGGAGTGTGTATGGATAATTTTTGGTGCATATATACATATTCGCGGGACTCGAAAGAAGCAAGAGAACCGAGCGAGAATGTCGGTTTGCTCTTCGAGAGGGTGGTGGCAGTCAACGGCTCTTTGATCCGGAATTGGAACTGTGTGAGCATGAGAGTTACTGGAGCCGTTCCACCCGAGATGGAGATCTTATAGATCTTGGAGTTTATACCCGATCAGTCCGACGTCTGCGGGATTTGCAGCGCTTGGAGCAAGTCGCACTGGAGTGGCGATTGTCCTCTTTTCGGACCCGGGATGGAGGAGGTGTAATGAGGCATTGCGGGGGATTGCAATTTCCGTCAGTTGTTTGGGGCGTAGAACGAGGGGCGTCAAGCCAACGCTCTTGTCGAACCCTTTTCGGAGACCTCATTAGAGGCGAAAGCCATCCTGCAGGGTCGAACCGTTTGGCAACGAAGGGGGAACTTTGCCGGTTTGAGAATGAGTTTGCAGGAGTAGTGGATTCGAAGTGATTTTCCATTATTTCCTGGGGTGGAAACCCTACGGGATTGAGGGCGGCAATCACTTTCGAAAGGGCTTTCTTTAGGGCGGAAAGGTTATTTCGAAGGGCGGGACCAGTATGCATATGGCGAGTTTGTACCTCAGTGGCACATGTCGAATGCGATGAACGGGGTACTGGACCGCTTAATACCCAACCGAATACTGTATGCTGAGCAAGTAAGCTGCCACATATATTTCGGTGGATACCTTCGAGCATGATCTGCGGGATGAGATCACTGCCAATCACTATATCGATCTGCGCTGTCTCGAAGGGGTTTGGATCAGCGAGATCTAGCATGGCAAAATTTTGCAAATTGGGAGGGTTTATATTAGAAGATGGGAGCAATTTCGTAAGCTCTTGGAGCACGATTGCTTGCACGGGGAGTTTCGTGCTCGATTGGGGGACTGCCAATGTCAAGAAGCATGTATGATTGGCATTTTGCACAATCTGACCGCCCATGCCCGAGATTTGGAAGGGGGATTTCTCGATTGGCAATTTGAGGCGTTTCTGGACCTTCGAAGAAATGAAGGTACGCTGAGAGGCTTGGTCGATCAACGCTCGAACCTTAAACAACTTTCCTGAGTGCTCAATAGACACCAGTGCCGTAGGCAGAAGGGATTGGGTGCCATTAGTGGAGTGGAGGGCTTGTACTTGAGGCGTACTTTGCCTGCAAGATGTGCGGGGTTGCACATCCGAAAGGGGGGAATGAGTAGCGGAGTTGTTGTGCATTCGTTTTGGAGCTGTTGCGACCTGTGGAATGGTCGAATGTGACCGATTGAGCGATTGAGAGGGCTGCGCATTGCCTTTGGGAAAATGAAGCAGGGAATGATGCTTCCTTTGGCAATATACGCACGTAAAATTGCTTGTACAATTCTCAACAAGGTGAGATGTCGCAAGACAATTTACGCAGAGATTGTGCTTCTTTACATATTTAAGTCGACTCTGGGGGGTGAGTCTTTTGAAGTTCTGGCAAGTCCGTATGGGATGATTTGCGTTGCAGAGTTTGCACGCGAAGTCCCTTTTCACTTGAGTGTGATAATTAAGGGATTTGTGTGGCCGATTTGGGAGGACATTGGAAGTAGAGGGTTGAGGTTTCGGCTTAGAATTAATAATAATAATAATTGACTGGCACGACAGCCCGCTTACGCGAGACTAAGGCCTAGCTTCCCGCAACCACCCGTGTTGTGCGTGTGAATTTGTACGCGGGTGGAGGGACCTACAGTTTTATGCCGGTTCCGAACGGCAGGTTGGGAGCTTTTTCATAAGCAATTTTTACTCTCAGAGGTTTGCCATTTCCAGCTGAGAGGACAGCCACCGAAAGAGAAATCGAGTTTTCCCGTTATTTTTTTAGGTGTTATTACAGGCAGTATTTGAACCTGAGGTTGCTGCCTGCGACTCGCGGTCCAACGCACTAACCAACTGAGCCACGGCGGCTGGTTTCGGCTTAGAAGGGCGAATAAATTGGAGCCGTTCAAGCACCTCATATCTGCCGGTCAGGAATTCATCCATTTGCGACCAGGGTGGCAGATCCTTCCGGGATGTCAATGATTGCTCCCATAGAGCAAGTGTCTCTTGGGGCAATTTGGTACAACATATGTAAACTAGCAACGGATCCCAATTGTCTGTATCTACGGCCTGGGAATTGAGAACAGACAGACAATTGTTTATTGTGTTTTGGATCCGCTGTAGTGCCTCACTATTTTCAGTGTGGGCTGGAGCGATATTCAGAAGGGATTTTATTTGAGTATCAACGAGTATGCGTTTATTTTCGTAACGGGATTTTAGAGCTTCCCACGCGAGTCCGAAGTTCTCATCGGTTAATGCATATTGCTTAACAATAGCACCGGCTTTACCTTGCGTCTTGTGTCGGAGGTGATACAATTTTTGGGCTGGAGTGAGCTGGGGGTGGTTAATGTAAACGGCTGTAAACATGTCCCGGAAGGACGGCCACTGCTCATAGCCCCCGAAGAAAGTTTCGGTATCACAAGGTGGAACTTGTAGGCAAATGTAGGGGGTATTTGCTGGTTCTAGGGGTCGAACCGGTTCCATATGCGCAGCGGGCTGGGGGGACTGAGGTTGGAGCATCTCAATGATGTCCGACATCTGAGCCATGCACAACTCGTACTGGTCTGTGCAGGCGTCAATCTTTTGCCTAGCCGACTCTTTAAAACCGTCGGGCTGGCTGTTGTCTTCAGCAATGAAGACTGCCTCATGTGCGCACATAAGCCTCTCCCATTGGGCTTGCAAATTTTTTTGCTTTATTTGGACCAGGGATTTGGTCAAATCGTCAATGGGAGCCGATGAAAATTTTGTGCATAATTGCACGAGTCTATCGGACTCGAAAATGAATTTCGCAACACTGGGATCGGTTGCTTTGGGACTAGAGAGTTTGGAGCGAGTGTTTGGTGGCTCCCGAGTGACAGGTACTGTCAAACGTGCGTTAGACGACTTTGTGTATCTGGAGCAAGGAGTCTCCATTGTGACAAGTTGTCGTTTGGGTGATCGCTCAGCAGGCATTTTGTTTAAAAAAGCTCGACAGAGGGTAAAGATTGAATAAATATATGTGTATGTAAATGTAGGGTATTGGGGAAATAGACGTGTAGTCTAACCGCGTCCGCGCGAACGATAATTGTGTATGGGAAGAGTTGGGAATGGGAAAATTCGTTGAAACGAATTTGTACCTCTGTCGAGTAAAAAAGTTTACACCCGTGTGTGTAAACGTGTAGGGATATATATATATATATACCCTACAAGAACAGTGACGATCATTTGACCGGTCATATGACCGACATGCCTGACCGAAGTTTCGGTCAGCTCTCCGAACAAAGTTTCTATCATTTTTGTACAGGCGGTGTGAAAAAACTGACTAAAACTCTCGTGTACGTGTGATAAGAAGAAGCACCAGCTGACAAGAACTCGCATCGGAGTTAATATAATTATTAAGAGCCGGAGGCTGCCGTAGCTGCGTAGCTCAGCTGGCTAATGCGTGCGGCCGCGAGTCAAGACTCCGCGAGTTCAATACACCGTTGCGTTAACACCGAAAAAAAAGGAAAAACAATTTTCTTTTATTTTTCTTTCGGCGGCTGTCCTCTCAGCAGGAAATGGCAAACCTCTAAGAGTAACATTGCAAATATCTGATGCAAATATCGGTCACAATGTGATGTATAAATCGGTCATTCATGACTCAATATTGAAAAAATGCAGGTTTTTATTGAAATTTTTTGGAAAAACCGTTTGCTTTTACTTCTGCCTGAATTTATTTTAAATTAATTTAAATGAAATAATAATATAAAAAATGATCGGATGATCCCATATTGTCGCAATGAAGGCTCCCTTGGTCTTGCGCTTCGGTACTTGCTATGGCCAAATATTGATTATTTAAATATTCAAATAATATTATTTAAAGTAAATTTGAATTCGAATTCTTACCTTCATCCTGCTTTTCCTTTTTTTTTGGTGTTTGAAGCAACGGAGTATTGAACTTGGATTCGCGCGTCGCATTTGACTCGCGACCGCACGCATTAGCCAGCTGAGCTACGTAGCTACGGCAGCTTCCGGCTCCTAATAATTATATTAACTCCGATGCGAGTTCTTGTCAGCAGGTTCTTCTTCTTCTTACACATGCGTGTATAAGCGATCATCTCAGCAGGTCAATTTCAAAGCACTCTGATGACAAGTTCACAATGCTTGCTGACAAGTTCACAATGGGCCAAATTTCATGCGAATGTATTGGTAAATTGAAAAAATGTTATGAATGTAGTGGAGTTTCGGTCAGCCACGTCTTGTAGGGTAGGAACAAACAAAATTTGTGTATGAGTATGTGTATTGGGAAATGTGTGTATAGGTAATAAACGAAAATGTGTATATGGGAATTGGGAATTTATGTAAATTATTATAATATAACAAATGTGTAGTCAAATGTGTATTAAATGTGTTTTTATTTGTGAAAAAGTGAATTTGTTTGTATGTAAAAGTGAATGTGAATGTGTGTGAATATACACGTATGTATGTGTATGTGTATAAATATGTGTATGTATAAATATAAATATGTGTGTAAATATATATGTGTATGTGATTATTTGTTTTAGTGTGTTAATATAAGTGAAAAGTGTAAAAAAAATTTTGTGTATAAAAAAAATTTGTGTGTGCGAGTGGGGATATTTGTCCCACTGTATGCACTTGTGGTGGCAGAAGATGTGCAGTGAATGGGTATATGTGCAGCACTATTAAAAATTTTCTAAGTCCAAGAAATTTTTTAAATGTGCTGCGAAAAAACAGTAACTCGTCCCACTGTATATGCTTTGTTTACTTCTGCTAGCGAAAGAGGAAATGCTTAGGCAGAAGTATGAATATGTAATTGCACTTGGAGGCAGCAGCGGGAGTGCTTGCTGCTTGTGCGTGCGTATATCGCACAAAGCGAAACGCGAAATTGAAAGCAAATGGGAGAGTGCAAGAGTATGGGGGATCAGCAGCTGGAGTGCTTGCTGCTGATCTGCAATATGCACAAAGCAAAATGAGAAGAAATGTGTGCAACTTAGAATAGTGGTTGGAAGCAAGCTGCAGCGGGAGTTTTTGCTGCTTTGCCTGCGTAGGGAATGCGAACACAAAAACGCAAAATTATGCGCAGTAGCGGGATTGCTGACTGCGATGAGCGAACAGTGGCGGAGTACCAGTATATAATTTCGTAACTGGATTTTAAGGATTTATTTTGGGAATGGGTATATATATAAATTTTTTATAAATGATATTTTGTGTTAGTGTATGTGTAATGTGTATGTGTTAATTTTTATAGAAAATTTTTGGGCTTATCTTAAGGGGGCCCAGTGCCCGAGAATGGGGATCTCCTCTACTAGTTGTGTGTTGTCTGTCCGCTGCTTGTGCGCTGCTATGTTGTTCTGCTGTTGTTGCTGCTTGCAGTGCTTTTCTCGTTTGTGTTCTCTGTGGGTGTGTTTGTTGTTGGATTTATGTCTTTTGCTGCCCTTCTTGTATTTGTCACTGCACTGTTCAATGTTTTGTATTTTTCTTGTTTCGTTTTTGATTTTGAAAATTTTGTAATCTGTGCACTTGTACACTTTTTGGATTGTTTCACTATTTGTTGAGTTGTCACTCTATTTGGTTTTTTTTTTGTGTCACTTTTCACTGTTTGTAACTTTTTGTTTGATTTGTGTTTTCACTGTTTGTTTATTATTATTTTTTTTTTATTTTTTAATGTTTCTGTTTCCGCGTCGCGAGTTCGCGGTTGGCTCGAAGGACCATGTTTAATCGTATCGCGGCGGAGCGGTGGAAAATAAAACGCGATGGGTGGTTCGGTTTATGGTGATCGGTCTTTATTGTTAGACGTAAGAATAACGAATAACAGGAATAACAATAAACATTGAACGAGAACAAACGGCCGAAGCCGGGGAGAAGAAAATAGGGGGAAACATGAGTACAAGAGGACAAGGAAAGGAAAGGAGCAGAGGTGGGATCGACAGATCACTGAACAACCACAGCACTCATTTAGCCAGTTGATTTGAACTTTTTAAAGTACTTGTTCCTTAAATACTTCAGATGTTTTAGATTTCTCGAATACCAGGGGAGCTTATGACATAGGTTAGCAAAAATAGGAACAAACTTTGAACATTCGTTATAAACAGTATCTTTAAATATATCAAAGCTTACAGCAACATCATTGGAAACAAGTAAATCATCCCAAATTATATTAGAGAAGACTGAGTTCAGAACTCCAAAATCACAAGAATTGTAATCAAACGATATTTTATGGTTCAACCTAGGCACAGGAAGAAATTCAATGAAGTCTATATCCAATACTAAAGCGGAATGATGTGAGTTAGACGGAGAAATTGAAGAGGAGGGATAATACAATTTGAAATTGATATTATAACTTACAAAGATAAGATCTAGAATACGATTTAGACTATTCTTAAATCCATTAATCTGCGCCAAGTCACTGCCCACAAAATTATCCACCAGGTAGGACTCCGAAGAACTGGTTACATTTGAAGGAGTAAGAAATGTATCGTTGTCCAAATAAGACCACATCAAATTACTCAGGTTGAAATCCCCAAAAACACACAGGTGATGCGCCCCAATTCGAATCTTGAGAGCCACAATATTATCCACGTGCGCCTTGTAGATAGATTCGTCACTTGCTGGTGGGATATAAGACGCGCAAATGTAGAGCGGACCACAAGCCCCTTGGACTCGCACACAAATTTGGTCTAAGAGAGTGTCAACATTATTCAGCGGGATTAATGACGCATGAAACTTAGTCCGAGACGCGATAAGCACTCCACCTCCTCTATTGCATCCTGTTTTGATACAGTCACGGTCCTTCTGGAAAACATCAAAGAATTTAGGATTAAAAAACTCGGCATCGAAGAATTTGTTGTTAAGCCAGGTTTCAATGATGATGAAAATGTCAAACTCGCAAAGGGAACTAAACAATAACACATCTTCAGATTTCGTTCTGAGGCCCGAAGTGTTCTGGAAATATAATTTAATATTCTTGTTGATGGGGCGAGAAGCTGAAGGCACGGCCATTGATGGTGATGCTAAGCAGCTAGCCGCGGCAGCACGTCCTTTTGGAAAAAACGAAACGGTCGCACGGTGACATTCATAGGCCAAATATCCGAATTCAGCATTTTGTCAAAAGAAGCCTCGGGAACACCCAGCTTTCCACATCCATTATATTCTCCTCATTAACGGAAGGTAGAAAAGAAGATAAATGAAGCCACTTATGTCTGATCGCAACATCCAAATCCAGGGTCGAATTCGTACCCACAATGAATAGTTTTCGACGTTTAAATTTCCCCACAGTAGTCCACTGTGCAGTATTCGGTGCAGATGCAGAAACAGCAGTGGGAATGGAATGAGCGACAGCGGCAGCGAGAGCAGGTGACGAAACAGCAGCGGCAGCAACTAAAGGCGAGCAAGCCACGGAAGAAGCAGTAGCAGCAGAAAACTGACGGTCGGCAATGGAACCTGCGACGGCAGTACTAGTCGGCGGGCGAGCAGCGGATGAGAGGGAGCAAGCAGCATTGGAAGCAGCCGTAGCTGATGATGAACGACTGGCAGTTGGAACAGCGGCGATTGCAACTAGCGGTGAGCAAGCAACAGCTGACAGCGAACAAGCAGCACTTGAAACGACAGCCACTGACGAACGAGTGGCAGAAGAAACAGCAACAACAGGCGTAGCTATCTCAGCATAAGAGAGAGCAGCCCTGGTCGAGTTGACGGCAGCGGCAGCCTTTCCATCATCACGAATAACGGTAGAGCGGAGGCCATCTACGTTTCCAACAACAGCATCAGCGCGCAATTGAGAGCCCCTTGGCGCCTTGGAAGCAATTGCACCAACAACATCCAGCGCTTTGGCTTTAGAGCGAGTCACGACATTGGTACCAACAACAAGCGGCGAGCTATTAATATTAGCCCAATTAATTAAAGATGAAAGGAATACTTTAATGCGATCAATGTCAGCCAACGCCTCCTGAATTTTTGATATAGTTCCAGAATCCGGAGTGAGCGGTGCTGAACAATTAGCACAGAATGCCATGTATGATGAAAAATAGAATAAATAAGCGCGATTGTAAACAGACACGTCCGAACTGTAAGAAAGTTCAACTGGAACTGGAAAGTTTAACTGTTTTTTAAATAACTCTGCCATAAACGCCCGCACTAAGTTTGGGTGTGTTCTGCATTACTTTGTAGTTAGCTTATAGTTAGGGACATAAAATAGAATAAGAACAAATAGCAATTAACTGTTCTTTAAAATATGCCAAAAAGCATTGATTTGAGTTAGGTCATGAAAGTTAACTAGAAGTTAGTTATTTTCGTAGTCGACTACCGAATTGCTTGCAGGGTATATATATATATATATATATATGTATAATGTAGGAAATGTCAAAAATAGCTAATGAGGCGTTATTTTGCATTCAAATAGAGGTCGAAAGGCCATGAAAAGCACCGTTTTGACAACACCAGAAAGGCTAAGCGAGTTGCAAAAAGCAGCTGAAAAACGTTTGGCAAACAAACGCAAGAAAGAAGGAAATGCAGATGAAACACAAAAAAAAAGAGGAAGAGCAGAAAAAAACACCGATAAAGAAAACAACAGCAACAAAGAAAAAACCACAAACAAAGAAAGGATCAAAAAAGAAACAAGAAAGTTCTAGCTCTGATGAAGATCGTGATTTTTGCACTATTTGTCTGCAACTCATGCCAGAAATCATGACCAGGAACAATACGATCACATGTAACAAAAAGGATTGTCAACGATCATTTCATCTGAAATGCGTCAACCCAACTACTAGCTTCTACCATTGCCGAGAGTGTGACTCGGACTTAGATCCTTCTTCCGCGAATAAGTCACAATTTTACCAATTTTTTTTTTATTTTTTCATTATTTTTTTTTATTGCGAAAATTTTGTAGTTTTCATATTGATTCTTCAGATGTATTCTTCGAACCTTCAACAAATTAAAATAAAGATGTGATGAATTTTCTACAAGATTTGTGTTCAGTTTATAAAGTTTTGTAATATTTCCCACTTTACCCCACAACTTTTAAATTTGGTCATTTTGAACATGATCAGTCGAAGCTCGGTAACTCTTAGAAAAATCATTATTTCTGGTTCGTTGCTGTGACACAAATATATAGCTTATTTGATTCTCTTTACTATAGGAAGTTTAAACATGAAAAATAATTAGTTCTATTCACTTAACGGAGCTCCAAAAAAAAGTTTCCCACTTTACCCCAATTACCCCTATATAATAAACATGTTTACGGCAATTGTGCGCTTCTTATTACAATCATATCAGAAAGGGTGCAATGACTAGCGCGCGAGAACTGATAAGCCCGAAAAGTTTTTTTGAAAGTTTTCAACCATCGCGTACAGAAGCGTGGGAAAATCTGGTTTTCAAAAATTGCATTCTGTTCTCAGAAAGTTAAGTATTTAAGTGAATGGAATGGAATGAGAGTTTGTTAGTTATTCACAACAGCTACGGGTGCCAGCATGAAATCGTTTACGTGTACAATCTGCGGAAAGCCGTTTCTAAAGAAATACAATTTGAATCGGCATATTCAAAATGTCCATAAAAAAAAACATTCAAGTGTGGGTACAAGTGTACACCCAAGTGCAGTTGTTAGTGTTGTGTCTAAATATTGTAACTTGTGTAAAATAAACGTTAATGCTTCGTTGTGGAATGCCCATCTACGCGCGAATGCTCATAAACAAAAACAATTTACACCGCTTACGGCAAATATAAAAGTGGTGCAAAAACTCTATGAAAATCGTATCGCTACGTTTTCATACGAGAATAATAACGAATCAATTCTTTTGCCTGAAGCATTTATGCAGAAGGCAAAAGAAGAAATAATATCGCTGCTAAACGAGCAGTTAATAAAGCTAACAGCCTTAAATTATAACATGGAAATGTAAAATTCGCGGAATATATAAAATTTAACACAAAATCCGATAATAATAATGACTATAATAATGCTGATGATGATGATGGGGTAGGCGATATAGATAATACTATGATCGAAGTGAAATCATTTCAAACAAAAATGGTCATCATACAGAACACTACCGAATTAGGTGAAGCCTATGAAAAACAGCAGGAGAATATATGCACCAAAATGGAAGAATTCCAAGAAAGTGATAGTGGGTGGACGTTAATCCACATCATCAGGCTTGAGATTAACGTCAACCAGTACAAGCCTATAAGAGGAAGCAGCTATATAAGCCTCCCTAAATATATAGCTGATAAACATGCTTGCATAAACATTCAAAACAAAGATAGCTATTGATTCAAATGGGCAATATTATCAGCAATAAAAAAAAGTGAATATCCCTCATAGATGTGAGGAATATGGTGTTAATATAGAAGACGCTGTGATATGCATTGAGGAAACAATATTAAATTCTGGGAATTTAAATTTTCCGGTACCTATAACAGAAGTAGGAATTTTTGAGCGAAATAATGCGATAAGCGTCAACGTATTTGGTTTTGATGCGGAAAATTCGAGGATCGTTGGGCCATACCACAGCACAATGGAGGAGAAGGATCTCCATATAAATCTTCTCCTTCTACAACAGGATAACCAATCGCACTACGTATGGATTAAAAATATATCAAGGTGTTAAGTGTATGTGTGTGTCGATCCTATGTGGCACGCCCCACGTTCGTAGCGACCCCACGATGGCTCCACTTTCTGTTATATGCAGATCGATATGTACATCTGGCCTCACGTAGAGCACTAAGTTCGGTCCTATGTACATAGGTGTTGGTTTCCGCCCTTTTGTTTCTGCTGCCGCTGCACCTCCACAGTCCCTGTGGCAGGTCACCACTAGTCGTCCTCTTGTTGCATGTATGCCGACACCCTACCTTCGGCCGGTGAGCACGAGTATGTCTACGGGGCCAGCGGGTTTGTTGTACGCGTGCACCTGGCTTTGGTCATCCCGTAGCTTCAGCTGGCGTGGGTTCAACTCCAACAAATCCGCTCAGTAGCCATACCGCCTCACCTACAGCCATTCGGAGCTACACCAACCAACTTCGCAACGACGACCTAGCAGCCTACACTCGGTCAGCATAGGTTTTATGTACCCAGAAAAATCATAACAAACAAATACCTACACACATAAACTAACATACAATTAATTTATGTACACGCTTTAACTCCTGACATAACGGACGGACATGGTAGCAAGTACCATTGCTGCTGTTACACTTTCCTCAGCATCACCGAATTCAGTGGGATGCTCTGAACCCGCCCTACCTATGTTTCCTAAGATGAAATTTGGAAACCCAGTAGGAAAATTAACCCTCCTTACCCCACTTCAGTGACAGACCAAACATTTTTTTCTACTTAAACTTGCATCATAACAATTTTTATTCCATAATCTTAATCTAATACAAACTCAAAATTCTTAATTTAATTTTCAAACTATATCGCATGTTCAAATAATATTAAAAATTTTAATTAAAATTTTATTTATTAAATTTGTAAAAAAAAAATTAGTAACAAAACTTAGCAATGTAAGGAAATCATAAAGAAAGCTTAATTTTACATTTACTTAGGTAATAACGTTTTCTTAAAATTAGCTAAATATTTTATAAAGAAAATTAAACCAAAATTTCATCATATAGAAAAAAAACCCTATTTTCAAAAAAAAAATTTCCTTTTCTCAAATTTTTTTTTTTTGTTTTTAAATTTTAATTTTTTTTTTTTTATTCTTCAAAATTATCTAATTTTCTTAAATTTGTTTTCCCAAGTAAACGCACTAAAACCCGTATTAAAATATATTCAAATTTAAGTGTTCACTCACGGTTTTTTGTTTCTCGCTCCATCGATGCGTTGGGCCCAGCGACATGATGCGCGTTTCAGGAACTTGTTGCTATATTAATTTTTGCGGAAAGAAAATGTATTAAGGTGTACGTGCGTTTCCCCGATATAGCCCATTGAATTTATTTTATATTTTTTTTTTTCACTTCTACCGATTTTTCTTTTTCTTTAATTCGCTTAAAAAACCCATTATTATCTTCTTCCCCTTTATTTTCCTCTTTTGCAAAATTTGTCGTTAACGTAAGTTTACGTAAGGTAACTTTAGGTTTTAGTTATAATTTCGTATTACGTAAAAAACCCATTTTAAACATAAAATAGTAAGAAGAAATACCCTTTTCGTCAACATTTTCATCTTTTTTTTTCTTATGTTCCCAGTAGATAATCCAAATTTAACCGAAGAATTTTAAAATAAAAAAATTATTATCTTAAGCATTAATGTTTTCCCCATTTGTGTATGTTGGAAATATGGCAACCCAATTGCATTTGACATTTAATTTTAAGTCTTTCTTTTATATCCTGTTTAGTCCGAATAAATCGTTGAAGTCGAAACGACACGTTTTTCATTTTATCCCGAGAGCAGGTGGTATAACCCAACAAAGGTTATGGGCCCAGAACACGTGTGTTAAGTTCGGTGTCGAAAATTTAGTAAATCGTTTAAAATGAGCGCGATCGCAAATATTGAGAAACTCTCGGCGGAAAATTACGCGACGTGGTCGGTACAGATAAGGAGTTTATTAATAACTCTGGACTTATGGGAAAATGTGTCCGGTCCGTGTCCGGAGGCAGAGGAGGCCAAAGCCTCTTGGCTGGCCAGAGACCAAAAAGCTCTGGCCACGATCACTTTGTGTGTAAAGCCTAGTGAACTTATTCATATAAAGAATTGCACCATTGCTAAAGGTGCATGGCAGACTCTTAACGCTATTTATCGGACGGACAGTGCAGGACGCAAAGTGGCTTTATTTAAAAAGCTGGTCCACTTTAAAATAACCATGCAGGACAAATTCGCGGCGCGTGTCAATGAGTTTTGTTCAATAGTCGACGAATTAAATGAAATTTCACTTCCCGTGCCGGACGATTTTTTATCGGTATTACTTCTGTGCAGTCTCCCGGAGGAGATGGAAAGTTTTGTTGTGGCCATGGAGAGCCGGGACGTGCTACCAAAATTAAACACGTTGGTGGCCAAGGTGCTAGAGCCTGAAGTGCGGCAGGTGGAAAAGGTTATGCCTGGAGGGCACGAGGAAAAAATATTTATGGCGAAAAATAATAAAAATAAAATAATATTTATGGCGCGAAACGAAATAGTGAAGATGATAAAAGGAGAAATATTGTGTGCTTTAAGTGTGGCAAAAAGGGGCACATACGATCACAGTGCAAGCAATCCACAACCCACAAAGCGAGTGCGAGCGAGAGGGCATGCTCCTTGTTCGAAGAAAATGACACGAATCGTGATTTATGGATTTTTGACAGTGGTGCCAGTTCGCACATGTGTATGAATAAACATTTTTTCAGTGAAATTGTTGCAAAGAGGCAAGAAATAGTGCTGGCGTCGGGAAAAATAATTTACGCAGAAGGCATAGGCAGTGTGAGTTTAAAAACGGAGTATATGAATTTAAAATTGAACAATGTGTGGTATGTGCCGGAATTAAACTCGAATTTATTTTCCATTGGTAAGGCCATAATGTACGGTTATACTGTGACATTTTCGAATCATGGTGCAATGATGAAAACTAAAGACGGTGAGAACATGGCCGAAGCAGTGTTGGAAAACGGTGTATTTATTGCAAAGATGTCAGTGAGGAAACTGGTCGAAAAATTGAACACTGTGGTGGAATGTGAAAATACGAAAAAGTGGCATAAGAGATTTGGGCACGTAAATATAAAAGATTTGAAGCATTTGTGCAACAAGAACATGGTGCGCGGGCTAAATACAAGGTGCAACCCAAAGTAAACAGGACTTTTATAAAATAAAGAAAACGGATGAATATTTTTGTATAATTCTTTTTATTTATTCAAAATACTCTCCTTCTGCTTCGATACAACGTTTTGCACGGTCCAAAAGCATTTGGAATGAGTGTTTTAGGTCATCGGCCGGCATCGCCTTCAGAATGTTGGTACAAGCCTTTTGGATGTCCTCAACGTCCTTATAACGGTTTCCTTTCATCGGCAAATGCAACTGACCGAATAAGTAGAAGTCACAGGGAGCCATATCAGGCGAATACGGTGAATGATTGATGGTAAAAATGCGATTTTTGGTCAAATAATCGGTCGTAACTAGGGCTCTGTGAGCCGGTGCATTATCATGCAATAAACGCCAACTTCCTTCCTCGCGATATTCTGGCCGAATACGACGAATGCGATGCACCAAACGCTTCAAAACTTCAACATAAAACAAAGCGTTAATTGTTTTTCCCGGTGGAACAAACTCTCGATGAATTATTCCCTTTGAATCGTAGAAACAAATGAGATGAGTTTTGATTTTTGACTTCTCACGGCGGGTTTTTTTTGGATTTGGCTCATCTGGGTGCTTCCATTCGGCACTTTGACGCTTTGTTTCGGGATCATATTGAAAGCACCACGTTTCGTCACCGGTTACGATGTTGAACAAGAAATTTGGATCACGTCTGGCTTCCCGAACGATGTCTTTTGCGTGCTCAATTCTCTGCGCTTTTTGGTCGTCGGTTAAAGTGTGCGGAATGAAGCGAGAACACACTTTACGGAGACCCAAATGTTCGGTTAAAATGCGATCAATTGATGTTTTGGAGATGTTCAATTCCATTTCCATCAATTCCAATGATGATTTGGGCTGCATTTTGATAAAATTACGCACAGTTTTGATGGCATCGTCAGTAATCACAAATTTCGACTGGCCGACGTGTTCGTCGTCATTCAAGTCTTCACGACCATTCTTGAATCGATTCAACCACTCATTAACACGGCCACGGGATAAACAATCATCACCATAAACTTGCTTTAACAATTTAAACGTTTCGGTAAAAGTTTTACCAAGTTTAAAACAGAACTTAATATTAGCTCTTTGTTCGATCGACATTCTCGTACCAAAGTTAAAAACATACTGTCACATTGAGCGGGATATTTCGGCGTCTACTAGACCAAATGTCATGAAATTTAGACAGTATGTGAATGAAAGATGTACCTTTCCAACGCATGTCCTCACACATAGATGGCGCCACCAGAAACGTCCCTATTGCAAAAGTCCTGTTTACTTTGGGACGCACCTTGTATAAAGGAAATTGACAATTTACATTGTATTACGTGTGCCATATGTAAAATTCACAGTTTGCCTTACCCGAGTTATGGCAAAGTACTTTCAAAGCAAGTGTTAAATTTAATTCATACCGATCTTTGTGGCCCCATGCGTATTAAATCTCTAGGCGGTGCGTTCTACTTTATCACGTTTGTAGACGATTATTCGCGTTACATAAAAGTATATTTTTTGAAAAATAAATCTGAAGCTTTTGATGCATTCAAACATTTTGCTGTGACCGCGGAGACACAGATAGGCCGCAAAATTAAGACAGTCAGAAGTGACAATGGCAAGGAATTTGTCAATACCCAATTTAGAAATTATTTTCGTGAAAAGGGTATTGTCCACCAAACTACGGTCAGCTACACACCTCAGCAAAACGGTGTGGCTGAGAGGGCTAATAGGACCCTGGTTGAAATGGCGCGGTGCTTGCTGTCTTCAGGTGCGACTCAAAGTCTATGGGGTGAAGCCATAAATACAGCCGTATACCTGCGAAACAGATCTGCAACCAAGGTGCTAAGTGACGAGACTCCGTATGAGCGATGGTATGGTACAAAACCTTCAGTATCCCATTTTAAAATTTTCGGCTGTGATGCAGTAACTTTAAAGAAAGGTCCGCACAGGGGCGGAAAGTTTGACCCGAAGGGCATACAATTAAAATTTGTTGGTTATGCCGGATATACTAAGGGTTATCGATTGTATGATCCAGTTAAGCGAATCATTGTTATAGCCCGTGATTGCATATTCTTTGAAGACTCATTTGAAAAGATGGAGGTTGATGATATTTGTGAAGAAAGACCATTTTATTACCATATACAAATTCCAACTGCTTCACACAATGAGCTGCCAAATATAAATGAAACTGACAATAGAGAAGAAGGTGAAGTACAAATCGAAGCTGAAGAAGATTCATCGGAATATGATGACGAGCCGATAGCAACGCGAAAAAGAGGCCGGGGTAGGCCAGGCTTCTTAAGAACCGGTAAAATAGGCAGGCCACGGAAGCAGTATAAGCATGTAGAAATGTTAAACTATATAATTGACAGTCCAAATAACGTAGCTGAAGCGTTAGATTCGCCAGAGGGAGCAAATTGGAGAAAGGCTATGCAGGCAGAGTTAGATTCACTAACTAAAAACAACACATGGGAATTAGTGGATAAGCCGAAGAACAAAAACGTAATCGGTTGTAGATGGGTATTCATGGTGAAGCGCAATCCAGATGGTACTATAGAAAAATTTAAAGCGCGGTTGGTAGCCCAAGGGTGCTCTCAAAAACTCAACATCGACTACAAGGAAACTTTTGCTCCGGTGGTACGCCATTCTACAATTCGATTGTTATTGGCTTTGGCAGTAAAGTACTCACTTTTAGTTCATCACGTCGATATTGTGGCCGCTTACTTAAATGGCGACCTACACGAAGAGGTGTATATGACGCAACCAACTACATTCGAAGACGAAAAGTTTCCAAACAGGGTGTGTCGATTGAAGAAATCTCTATACGGCTTAAAACAAGCCGGCCGTGAGTGGAATAAAAAGGTGTCAGACATCCTCATAACTATGGGCTTCAAGAGGTGCCAAGCGGATTGTTGCGTGTACTTTAAGAAAAAAGATAATAATATTTGTCTTATTGGGCTGTACGTTGACGATATGCTGTTGGCATGTTCAAATTCAAAGCTGGCCCAAGATGTTATACAGCGTCTGAACGAGTTTGTAGAAGCAGTGGAGCGAGGCCCAATATCATTTTATTTAGGAATGGAAATCAATAGAGACGCATCTACTGGTTCTATATCCATCCATCAAAAGAATTACGTTGAGCAACTGTTAAAATCATGGGGTATGGAATCTTGTAAGCCTGCGGCTACACCATGGGTTGATGGCACAGTGTTGAAGAAATGCGAAAGCGATTGTAAGAATGTAGATGCAAAAAGGTATCAAAGCTTGATCGGCGGATTGATGTATCTAGCAGTCATCTCTAGACCCGATATCGCACATGTGGTGTCAAAGCTGTCGCAATTCAATAATCACCCGCATGAAGAGCATTTTAAAGCTGCTAAACACTTGTTAAGATACTTGAAACAAAATCCCGCCGCTGCAATTACGTATTCATCAGCGGACGAACAGTTAGTTTGCTATACGGACTCCGACTGGGCTGGTGACACAAGTGACCGTAAATCATATAGTGGTTTTGTTGTTTTTATGGCCGGTGGACCAATTGCTTGGGAGTCGCGGAAGCAGTCCGTTGTTGCGCTTAGCACAATGGAGGCAGAATACGTGGCATTATGTCAGGGAG
The DNA here is from genome assembly GCA_963668005.1 of Melieria crassipennis. Classification (NCBI taxonomy): domain Eukaryota; kingdom Metazoa; phylum Arthropoda; class Insecta; order Diptera; family Ulidiidae; genus Melieria; species Melieria crassipennis. The sequence goes on along the minus strand of OY764963.1, from coordinate 48,039,373 downwards.
CAAAAGAAGTCGTTTTCCATCGTGGTCTAATGAAGGAAATCGGGCTTGCGGATTGTGTGAACGAGCCTACTACGATCTATTGCGATAATCAAAGTGCTCAATTCTTACTTAAAAATCCAATGGTGCATAAGAGGAGTAGGCCGGTTTCACTATGTACGAGAAATGTTCAATCAAGGCGCTATAAAGGTGGAGTACGTGAGCTCTGAAGAAAATGCTCCGGATATAATGACGAAATTTTTACAAAAGGGAAAGCACAATAGGGGTTGCAAATTGTTAAAGATTCAATTAAATTGAAATTATTTTGAACTATGTAAATAACTTGAATTGTAACAAATTTGTAATCCAGAAAAGCACATGTTACTTTATAATACAATGAATTGTAATGAAGTAATGCATATGGGTTGAGAGGGAGATTTGTTGGAAATATGGCAACCCAATTGCATTTGACATTTAATTTTCTTCTTATATCCTTATGTCTTTCTTTTATATCCTGTTTAGTCCGAATAAATCGTTGAAGTCGAAACGACACGTTTTTCATTTTATCCCGAGAGCAGGTGGTATAACCCAACAGTGTACAGGCTTGGAAGTAAAAATTTTAATAATAAAATTTATATGACGCACATATTTTTTATACAACATCTTTATTAGTTTATATTAGAAAAAAAATGTCAGCCACTCAACACTTCTGGAACATCAAGATTAGCGCAGCTTCTTCGGACTCCAACGACGACTAAATCGGTTCGGCATTTTCGTCAGCATTCCCGGGCAGCAGCAATAATAGTTTTTACTAATTAATTTTCGTCGACCTTTCATTTATAGTTTTTTTTCCTCTTTGGAATCGTTTAAGTAGTAACTGGGCGTGGTTTTAATAATTAGCACAATTAGCACAAATTTGGTTTAAGTTTTGACGTTGTTACATTTTTGCACTCTGGCCGAATTCAAAATTTCTCTGTTTGGCGATTCGAATTTTAAGTGGCATACTTCGCAATAATTTAAGCACAATAACCACATCAGATTCGATAATATTGTTGTTTATGTAAGTAAATGTCACTTCTGGTCGTATCACCAGAGTGCGCACAGTGCGAAAACAGTACTTGAACTGTGTCGCCTTGGAGAACAATGGTAGTTAAACGCTGTGAAGTTGTGTTACCACTGTGCCTTTATTGATTATCGAACCCTTATTTATATTGACAATATTGCTTACATGCTAAAATATACATAAATACAAAACCCAAAATCCAAAATTGCATAAATGCACAATATGCTAAGAATAATAACAATAATAAGACCCAAAATACCAAAATTGCATAAATGCACAATATGCTAAGAAATAATAACAACAAGGTAAAAATGCCTAACTCGCATCAATATTGCAGCGGTCAATGTCTGCTTACATAAACACACAAACATCAAAATACCAAAATTGCATAAACGCACAATATGCTAAGAACTAATAACAAGGTAAAAATGCTTAACTTGCATCAATATTGCAGCGGTCAATGTCTGCTTACATAAACACACAAACATCCTGCCCCCCGTTGAACGACTGTTCAACTATATATTGACAGTGAAGTCTGCTGTTGATAGTCTTCTAGGGGCTGGTTCCGGGGGTGTGGTTCCAGGTTTCTCATTTGTTGTCGTTGGTCGTCGTTTAGATCGCCAGTACCAAACTGCTAGCAATAGCAGAATAATTGTGCATACGAGAGCCACACTAGACAACGATATGGTGATGCGGCTTTGTGACTTCAGATCGGATGGTAGCTCAGCTATTTTCAATGTGTTGAGCAACGTTTGCAGACTTGTTAGATTCTTCATGTGATCTGTGTAGTCTGTCGAACTGACGTTTGCAAATAGTTTTCTGATGTGCCTTGGTGATGAAAGTTGTGAAATGTTGCCGAAACTTGCAAATGTTGTTCGCAGACAATTAAATAGCGTTTGATGTCCAGTTATTGTCACCGTGTTGCTTTTTATTGTGCAGTCTGGTGCCACAGTTATTATTCCAGCTCCCCTTAAAGTAAGCTGAGAGAAGTCGTGGTCACACACTGTGGTAAATCGCATAGAATCTGTTATAGCAAATAGCCACTGGGTTTTCTCTTCCAATTGTGCCAGGTAATAATTTGATTTAACCTTTTCTAGTTTGCATGTCGGTGAAGTCTCGTTGACAAACAGATTTATTTCACAAGAGCATAGATGAGAACTTCTGTGATATAGAGCTTGGATGTTGGAACATAAGTATCTTCTTGGTGCTGTAATTACGCATTGATTTAATTGATCTTGTCTCACAGGAACGTAGTGATCCATGTGTTTATTTGTCGCTAATGCTGTTGCACAGGGTTTAACCATTATCATGCTACCATTTATTGATGTCGGAATTGGAATTATTCTAAACATTTTTAATTGCTCTGGATTGACTAATGGAAGTGTAATTTCGAAGACAGCGTGATGTTGGCTGATGCCTCCCCTGATCGTCATTAATTTATACAATTGTATGAGATTGCCATCGTCCAGGGGGAGCTCCAAGGACGACGGTAGGTGAGCTCGTATTGTCCTTAATTCTGCTTTCAACTGGCTTGCAGACAATAACAATGTGTTCGTTTTGCCATGATGTGTGTCAGCTAATACATCGATGAGTGCATCTTGAATGCGTTGCAGATTCGCCGCCATTAAGGTGAGTTGTATCGTCATCATAAAAAAGGCTTGGTGTAGTTTCAGCTCGTAGTCTTCATTGCCTAGTTGGTTGAGGGTTTTAATGATTTCTGATAGCTGCGATTCGAGTTCGGAGGACCTCTTTTTGGTTTCGATGGTGTCTGCTCGTAATATATTTATGGTTGAGTCAATAATCGATGTTTGATTTCGCAACAGGTTCGACAGGTGATTCTCATTGGTTTTAATTTCATTGATTGTCTGGGACATCTCCTTTGAATACTCGCTGTCTAATACACCAAACAATGCACCTGCTACATTTCCAATCGGATACCACATCGACGGCTAACTCTGGTAGAAACCTCTGCGGCCAAATATCTTCTGATCCATGCAGAAAGATTGGGCCTGCGAACCAGATATTACAGGCTGACAATTGATCAGGTGGTAGGCCCCTTGATAGGATATCAGCTGGATTGTCCTTGGTGTTCACATGGCGCCACTGAATGGGTCTCGTCAATTCTTGGATTGTCGCTACTCTATTTGCTGCAAAGGTATGAAAACTGGAAGATGACGTATTAATCCATGAAAGAACAATTTGTGAGTCAGACCAAAAATAAATCTGACAACTCTTTAATTGTAGTTCTTCTCTTATGCGATTTGCCAATTGCGCACCAATTACAGCAGCACATAGTTCTAGCCGAGGAAGTGTAACTCGTTTGAGTGGGGCTACTCTTGACTTAGCGCATAGGATTCTTACGCTGATTTGCCCATTTCGCAATACCGATCTTATGTATGCTGAGGCTCCATATGCCTTTTCCGAAGCATCTGTGAAAATATGGAGCTGAATGGCCTTAGCAACTTCCCCGTTGAACATGTGTCGTGGTATTTGCAGATTAGACAGGGATGATAGGTTGCTTCGAAATTCAGCCCACCTTTTGCATACTTCAGCTGGCAGTGGTTCGTCCCACCCTATATTTGAATTCCAAAGCTCTTGGATGAACATTTTTGCTGTCACGACGATTGGTGATAGGAGCCCAAGTGGATCAAATAATCGTGCCAGATCTGATGTTACTGATCGCTTTGTGATCTTGTCAATTGGTGGAAGGTTGACCTTTATACAGAATTTGTCTGTGCTTGGCGCCCATGTTAAGCCAAGTGTTTTGATGGTTCCTGGATTATTATTTGCTAGATCTAGGTTGATCTCCTGGTCACTGTTCGGAATCCCTTGTAGTAGTCTTGAGTGATTTGCACACCACTTCCGAAGCTTCATGCCCGCAGCACCCAATATGGTTTTCAGTTGTTCTTGCATTTCTACAACTGTAGTCAGATTGTCTGCACCACAAAGACCATCGTCTACATACAAGTTATCTTGAAGCGCCTTGGCTCCTAATGGATGCAATTCTCTATTATTGTCCGCGATTACTCGTAGACATTTTGTTGCCAAATATGGTGCCACTCTAGTACCATAAGTGACAGTATTTAGTTCATAGTACTTTATCGGCGAGTCTTGAGTTTCCCTCCAAATCACGAGCTGGTATTTCCTGTCATCAGGGTGTATGAGTATTTGTCTGTACATCTTCTCGATGTCCGTCGTGAACACGAATCGAGGCATCCTGAACCTTAATAAAATGGACAGCAGATCATTTTGTATCGTAGGCCCTGTGTGCATTAAGTCGTTTAATGAGAGTCCGGATGAGGATTTGGCAGAGGCATCGAACACCACTCGCAGTTTGGTTGTAGTGCTGTCAGGTTTTAAGACACAATGCTGAGGGATGACGTAGTTGGGGGTGGTAATTGATTCAATGCAAATCTCACTAATGTGGCCTAGCTTTTCATACTCCTTCATGAAGCTGACGTACTGTTCCTTTAATTTACTGTCCCTCGATAACCTTCGCTCTAATGCCAAGAATCGGTTAAAGGCCATTTGTTTGGAATCACCCAGTCGGGAGGTGTCTTCAATGAAGGGAAGTCTGATCACGAAGCGGCCGTTGACGTTATTGGATGTGGTTTGTGTAAAGTAATCCTCACACTGTTTTTCACTCGGAGAAGGTATTTTTATTTTTGTGTCGATTTCTTCCATCTTTCACAGTCGTTCAATTGCGTCTTCCAATTTGTCGTCTGTAACCATTCCACATGTCAGGTGAGTTGATAAACCTTCATGAATTTTTCCTGCGAGTACCCATCCGAAAACAGTATTCTGTAGAGTTGGTAGGCCCTCGGACAATTTAATTTGCCCTGTTCTCAATAATTGGTGATAAAATTCTGCACCTAGCAAAATATCAATTTTCTCAGATCTGTGAAATGCAGGATCAGCTAGTTCAATGTTTTCTGGTATTTCCCAATTATTTATTTGTAAGTGTTGTGAGGGTTGTTCCGATACGATCTGTGGGAGAACGTAGGCTTCCATGACTACCTTGAAGTTGTTAGATCTTGACTCTATTGTAAGCGCTATTCGACGGTGGGTGTTCATTCTGCCCTTTCCGATACCTTCGATGCTAATTGCCGCAGATCCAGCCCTTAGTTTAAGGTTCTTCACCAATCGGTCCGTTACCAAATTTACTTGTGAGCCTGAATCCAACATTGCACGACATTCAGTGGAGTTTCCGTTGCTGCCAGAGGCAATGACTCGGGCTGTACCCAACAGAACGTAGCCTCGCCTCCCAAGCTGAACTGCTGTGGCTAGAGAAGCTGAGTTAGGTAGTTCTTCGGATGTTGTCGTAGTTTGGCTCGAATTTATGGACTCAGAGACTGATATGGCAGCTATGTGTTGTTCTTCCACTGCTCCCTTGTCTTTATGTACATAGTAAGGTATTGTGCTTTTCATGACACTTGAGACAATTACCATATGAACATTGACTTGATCTGTGTCCCCGCTTTAAACAATTGAAGCAAAGATTGTTGTGTTTTACTAATTCCATTCGTTGTAGAACCGGCAGCAGCTTGAACTCGGGGCATGCAAACAGTGGGTGATTGTTGTTACAAACTGCGCATTCTTTTGTGGGCCTTGTTGCTGCCAAGGCTGTGGTGCCTTGTCGTGTCAATTTATCCTTCGAGCTTAAGGATTCCAACGTCTGGAATCTGGCTTCCAAAAATTTTAGAAATGCACCAACTTCTTGTTGTTCCTTTGGTGACGTCAATGATTGTTCATAGAGTGCATGCGTTTGCCGATCTAGTTTTTTTACGAAAATATATAACAGTATCGGATCCCATGTGCTGACATCAACTCTCAAGTTCTGCAGCGCAAATAAGCATTCTTGTGTAGTGTCATGAAGTTCCCTTAGGTGATGCGCGGTGGGTGCTGCAGTCGGCTGACCTAGTAACTTGTGGATGATAGTATTCACTAAGATCCTCTTATTGTTGTATCGTTCTATTAGCAGATTCCAAGCGGTGTCATAGTTCTCATCGGTTAGTGCTAAATGTTGAATAAGTCGTTCAGCTTCGGATGTGATATTAGTCTTGAGATACCACATCTTCTGGACCTTCGTGGAATTGTTGCCACTTCAGGTAGTCTCCATCAAACTTTGGTATGGTCACTTTAGGCAGCGGGAGCGCATTTGTGCTTACATGAGTTGATGTTGGCTGTACAGGCTCCACTTCGCTTTTTATTGTGAGTTCTGTTATATGTTCTTGTACTAGAGCTTCTAGTTCTAAATATTCCTCGAAATCGTAGCCTGCAGTTGCTGGATCATCATGCATATCCCATATCTCGAAATTTAATGCCTCTATTTGTTGCCAAAACTGCTTGATTTTTTGGCATTTGACCTTGTAATATGCGGACGATTGTTCAGTGAGCAATACTGTGCCCAAAAATCTCCTCAATGATACTTTCGATGCGTTTTGTCGTCTGATTAAGCCATCAATCTTTGTCCCTTGCTTTTGGGGTTTCTTCAGTTGATCATGCTCGGATGGTTCCATGGCGAAAACTTGAGTTGTGCTTGCACTTGCGCTTGCCGTATTGCGTATTTCTTCAATTTTTTTTTTAAAATGAGCCGTGTATTCGTGCACTACATTGCTAATCTCCGTGTAGTAGGTAAAGTATTGATGTTGGAGAGGAATTCCCTTCAGTGTCCTAATGGCGTTGTCGTTTGCTTCGAACTCCTCATAACGGGTCACAATCCGCTTGAGTCGTTCCTCGAAGTACTCCTTCGATGCTTTTCTTGCGTTTGAGTCCTTTTTGTAGTTAACCACTACTTGCTGGATTTCTTTTCCCACAACCTGCTGCAGCTTTATTAGTTCGTCGAATTCCATGGTCGAAGTGTGATACTTGAGTCGGGGTCACCAAAATGTTTATGTAAGTAAATGTCACTTCTGGTCGTATCACCAGAGTGTAAGCACAGTGCGAAAACAGTACTTGAACTGTGTCGCCTTGGAGAACAATGGTAGTTAAACGCTGTGAAGTTGTGTTACCACTGTGCCTTTATTGATTATCGAACCCTTATTTATATTGACAATATTGCTTACATGCTAAAATATACATAAATACAAAACCCAATATCCAAAATTGCATAAATGCACAATATGCTAAGAATAATAACAATAATAAGACCCAAAATACCAAAATTGCATAAATGCACAATATGCTAAGAAATAATAACAACAAGGTAAAAATGCCTAACTTGCATCAATATTGCAGCGGTCAATGTCTGCTTACATAAACACACAAACATCAAAATACCAAAATTGCATAAATGCACAATATGCTAAGAACTAATAACAACAAGGTAAAGATGCTTAACTTGCATCAATATTGCAGCGGCCAATGTCTGCTTACATAAACACACAAACAATTGTCTTGCGAGTTTTGAAACGAATACCACGTTTCACGCGATCGACACTGAAGATTTGCTGGCTCACAATTATGCCATTGTTTTGGCCACTTTGCCCACGCACTTCACCACTTTTATTTCGGCTTTCTGTTTATGTCACTAGTGGACCGCGCGCAATTTCAAAGGCCAATTTCGAAGGCCACCGGCGAACCGCCACAGGTCCATTTATTGGCCACCTCTACGCACCAAACTCCAGACCGACTTCACGATCTGACTATAAACATCGACTCCCCAGTAAGTACTCCTCAACGACTCATCGATCTGCCACCACTCATCCGCGACTCATCCCGATCTTACTGCGGCGGCCGCTTATAAAGGCAAATTTGGCAGCAACAGCGCATAATCGCCTGATCGCCCAACTTCCAGCGGATCACCCCACTTCTTTGCAGAAATACGTCAAAATTTGGTGCAATGGGGTGACCTTTACGTGGTTGGTGGAATGCAGCAGCCAGAACGGCAAAGATTTTCGCAGCTGCACAACAACACCATGGTTGGAATTCTAAGTGCAAGCAGCCGAAATGCATCCCACCAACACTTTGCGCACGGTCATAAAGTGCGATGCGGCCGAAGTGCACTACCACCGCCACACCCCACTATCTGCTGGATACGCAGATGCGATTTAAGAGCGCCGCGCTAGCGCAGTACGAACGTACAGCGAAAGAGAAGGCGCAAGTGCAGCGCGAAAGTTCTGCGCTCATCTTCGTTAGCGTGGGTGGCTCAGCACAACAACAACAACAACAACCATGCTGGCTGCCGAGTGTGCATACGAACTCTAGCTAGCGCTCGCTTGTTCACTGCTGCACAAGTCTAGCTTGATAAGCGCTGGGCTGGTTAGCGCTAGGCTGATTAGCGCTAGTATTTAGTGCAGTGCGTCGCATTAATTCGCGGCCCTGTTTTATGTATCACTATGTGCAGCCGAAGCCTTTATATGCAGCCCAGTACAAAGGTACTTATTGCATTCACGTTTTCTTTCTTTCGACTCTCTTTATATATTTACTTTTTCCTCTAATATTATTTCTATATTTATTAATGAAATTATTATTTTTTCTTATAAATTATTTATATAGATTGATAAAGTCGCAGCTCACACATAATACGAAAGCAGTACATTTATGTAACTTTTGCCTACAATACTCTCGCAATGTGAAAGTTTTCCAAAAACACAAGCTAGAGTGCAATAGAGTCGTAACAGAGATGCAGGATGAAGAGAATGGAATTTTAAGGTTTAGTAAATACTCGAATAAGTTAGATGTACCGTTTGTTATATATGCAGATTTTGAATGCATTTTAGAACATGTAGATGTAAGAGATTCCAATAATGTGAAAACCATAGTAACTCATAAGCCAATAGCTTTTAGTTATTATGTGAAATGTAGTTTTAATCACACTTTAGATAGGCATAGAATTTATTCGGGAGAAAATGTAGCTAAGGAATTTATTCAAACCCTAATTAGTGATAGTATAGATATTTATGAAAATTTTTTAAAGGTTATTGTTTCAATGGCTTCTCTTACTTTAACCGAAATTAATATACAAAATAATAACTCAGTTTGTCATATTTGCAATGAGTTTTTAGGTAATGACAGAGTTGCTGATGATTGTCATTTCACAGGAAAGTACCGTGGCCCCGCACATTCTTCGTGTAATTTAAATTTTAAACTGAAAAAGTTCATTCCTATCTTTTTCCATAATTTTTCCGGATATGATTGTCATCTTTTCGTTAAAGAATTAGAGACTGTACGGGGAGACATTAAAATAATACCGCTAAACAAGGAATTATATATCTCTCTTTCAAAATTTTTACCTATGGCTAGAAACGAAGTCTTGGAATTACGATTCCTTGACTCATTTCGGTTTATGAGCACAAGTTTGGATAAACTAGCAACAAATTTGGATAAAGGAGATTTCGGCACTTTAAGCAAAATGTTTCCAGATAGTGAGCAATTCGAATTACTCAAACGGAAAGGAATATTCCCCTATGAGTATTTGAATTGTGTTAGTCGATTAAAGGAAACTTGTCTTCCTACTCGAGAAAATTTCTATTCAAAGTTAAACGACGAAGAATGTTCTATAGCTAACTACGAGCATGCGGTAAGTGTTTGGAACAAATTCAATTGTTCCACACTTCTCGACTACATGCTCTTGTATCTAAAAACGGATGTTATTCTTTTAACGGACGTTTTTGAAAATTTTAAAAAAATTTGTAAGGGGATTTATGGACTGGACCCATGTCATTATTACACAGCACTAGGATTATCGTGGGATGCTATGTTGAAAACAACAAAAATTCAGTTGGAACTATTTACCGATATAAATATGTATAATTTTATTAAAAATGGCATACGCGGTGGAATAGTCCAATGCTCTAAACGTCATTCCCAAGCGAATAATAAATATTTACCGGATTACAATAGTGAAAGCCCGTCAGAGTACCTTATGTACTTAGATGCAAATAATTTATACGGATGGGCAATGTCTGAATATTTACCTTACGGCGAGTTTGAATGGATCGATGATGTTGATTCATTCAATATTCGTGATATGGATACGGACTCCAGCTTAGGTTACATACTAGAGGTGGACTGAGATTATCCGCAGGAAATACATGACGAGCATAATGACTTGCCCTTCTGTGCAACCAAAGAAAAACCCCATATATCCAAAACAGTTAAGCTAGTCACAAATTTAAAAAATAAACGATCTTACATAATTCACTACCAGAATTTATTACAATGTCTTAAGCACGGGTTGAAACTCATGAAAATACACCGTATTTTAAAATTTAAGCAATCACGTTGGGTGAAATGTTACATCGATTTGAATACACACCATAGAACAATAGCTAAAAATGAATTTGAAAAGAATTTTTTTTAAATTACTAAATAACGCAGTGTACGGAAAAACTATGGAAAATGTCGATAAAAGGATAAATATAAAAATTGTGACTGAGTGGGAAAGTCGTGGCAAAAGATTAGGGGCCCGGGCCCTAATATCAAAACCAAATTTCAAAAGCACCAAATCTTTCACTGATACAATGATAGCTATAGAGATGGGGTGTGTGCGAACAACATATAATAAACCCATATACATACTTAGGTTTTATAGTTTTAGAGTTATCTAAATTAAAAATGTACAACTTCCATTATGAGTATATGAAGCCTAAATATAAAGAAAACGTAGCCCTTAATTATACAAGGTGCAACCCAAAGTAAACAGGACTTTTATAAAATAAAGAAAACGGATGAATATTTTTGTATAATTCTTTTTATTTATTCAAAATACTCTCCTTCTGCTTCGATACAACGTTTTGCACGGTCCAAAAGCATTTGGAATGAGTGTTTTAGGTCATCGGCCGGCATCGCCTTCAGAATGTTGGTACAAGCCTTTTGGATGTCCTCAACGTCCTTATAACGGTTTCCTTTCATCGGCAAATGCAACTGACCGAATAAGTAGAAGTCACAGGGAGCCATATCAGGCGAATACGGTGAATGATTGATGGTAAAAATGCGATTTTTGGTCAAATAATCGGTCGTAACTAGGGCTCTGTGAGCCGGTGCATTATCATGCAATAAACGCCAACTTCCTTCCTCGCGATATTCTGGCCGAATACGACGAATGCGATGCACCAAACGCTTCAAAACTTCAACATAAAACAAAGCGTTAATTGTTTTTCCCGGTGGAACAAACTCTCGATGAATTATTCCCTTTGAATCGTAGAAACAAATGAGATGAGTTTTGATTTTTGACTTCTCACGGCGGGGTTTTTTCGGATTTGGCTCATCTGGGTGCTTCCATTCGGCACTTTGACGCTTTGTTTCGGGATCATATTGAAAGCACCACGTTTCGTCACCGGTTACGATGTTGAACAAGAAATTTGGATCACGTCTGGCTTCCCGAACGATGTCTTTTGCGTGCTCAATTCTCTGCGCTTTTTGGTCGTCGGTTAAAGTGTGCGGAATGAAGCGAGAACACACTTTACGGAGACCCAAATGTTCGGTTAAAATGCGATCAATTGATGTTTTGGAGATGTTCAATTCCATTTCCATCAATTCCAATGATGATTTTGGCTGCATTTTGATAAAATCACGCACAGTTTTGATGGCATCATCAGTAATCACAAATTTCGACTGGCCGACGTGTTCGTTGTCATTCAAGTCTTCACGACCATTCTTGAATCGATTCAACCACTCATTAACACGGCCACGGGATAAACAAGCATCACCATAAACTTGCTTTAACAATTTAAACGTTTCGGTAAAAGTTTTACCAAGTTTAAAACAGAACTTAATATTAGCTCTTTGTTCGATCGACATTCTCGTACCAAAGTTAAAAACATACTGTCACATTGAGCGGGATATTTCGGCGTCTACTAGACCAAATGTCATGAAATTTAGACAGTATGTGAATGAAAGATGTACCTTTCCAACGCATGTCCTCACACATAGATGGCGCCACCAGAAACGTCCCTATTGCAAAAGTCCTGTTTACTTTGGGACGCACCTTGTATGTTTTAATTTCATATTCTATATATTTTCTTAGAGCTTAAGCATTTTTCAGTGCACAAGAATAACGACGGCATCGGTTCCGGAAATTGAATGATGTATGTGCTGTACATCCATTTGATAGTGGTGTTGTTGTTGTTGTTGAGTACTCTTCAACGATGACGTCCAGTTTTTTGCATGGAAACTCTTCCAAGTTGACGACATTTTGTCCATTTAGAATAGTTTGTATCCATTGTTGTTTTTCCAACCCTTTAACGTAAACTTTAACATTGGAAAGGTGTGATTGCAGAAATTTGTTCACTTCTATTAGTGAAAATGCACCGTCATCCCATCTTAAACCGTGGTGATTATCGGTGAGCCAACATGCTTGTTTTTGATAATTCGCAGGCAACATTTCAAAACTGAACGGGGGTTTTATGATAAAATGCTGATACGTGTTTGCATCAAAACAAACCGCAACTTCCTTCACAATAAATAAATTATTTAGGCTTTTAAAACCTTGAACATCGAGTGCTGCAATGCGAGACATTTCGATGTAGTTGCTACTGATTTTGTTATAGCTGTGGTTGCTAGGAGCGTGTGGTTTTTATATAAAAATTTCAACGTGAACTATAGCATTTTCTTTTTTTTGTGTATAGAACATTATCATGTTCGTCTATGTGGTTAATGTTTCTAGACATTTCTTTTAATTTCGCCTGTTAAGGGGTTATATACAAAGTTGGGGCTCTAAAAATCGAAAAAATTTTCTTAGCATTTTCTGAAACTACAGTGGACGTCCAATATAACAAATTCTATGTTGTACCCCCAATTTGTTAAATCGAAAAATTCGTTAAATCGATCGATATTTTTTTTTGTTTTAAACCATCCTTCTTAAAGAAATAAGTCTCACATATTCAGTTTTTAAGCTTTTGCCTGTCTCTAGGGATCTATTTGAGCCCAGGCGGAATTAAAAAAACGGTTGAGCGGTTTTGTGCACTCGTATACTTGTGTTATTTAGAGTTAATCGCGCTTGCAACCCAATAACAAATCGAGAAAAACACTTTTCGGGGCTTTCCCCTTTTCTTTTGTGATTTATGTGTAACATTTCTTCATGTTTTGTCAGTAAATTATATAACCGTTTGATTGGGGTCATCCTGACCCCAAAGGACAGCGAACGCAATTTTGAGCAAAGGACAGACAGAAGGTTAAACAAATATCTGGTTTTATGAAAAAAAAGAGTAAAAGTCTTCGATGCGCAATTGCTTCTTTACCGCAAGTAAACTTTTCTGTATGGCAATTTCTCTTGATTGATTATTGAAATTTTAATTTTTAAAAGAAAAAAGCCGACCGAACGCAACACAAATCCTATAAAAATGATCAGCAATGCATACAAACAGAATTTGAAAATGTTGATAACTTCACGTAAATTTGAAAGTAACGAAAAGAACGTAACAAAAACAATTGAGGTACCGTTCACTTGACAAAACCAAACATTCATTGTTATTGTAAAGAATGTGAATGCTCAAATAAAAACAATTCGAAGGGTACATACATACATATTCGTTATATCGAATAGCAAATTTCACTTTTGTTCGTAATATAAAACCATCAATGGAAACAATTTGGCCGTACGTTAAATCGAAAATTCGTTAAATGGAAAGTTTGTTATACTGGACGTCCACTGTACATAATTTTGAAAATATCTGTGCAAAATTTCATCCAGATCGGATCACTGGTTGTCAAATTACAGCCGTTTGCAGCGCGCTGGTCCTATTCATAGGCACTTGGCGCACAAAACTCTAAACGTGATTATCTCGGAATGCGTTGTTTTCAAAAGTACTGTTGCGGTGAACGTGATATCTCAAAAACTTTTTATCCGATTTTCGAAAAATTTTTTTTCAAATATTTGTATTTATGATCTCGTGTACTTGAACGATTCATTTTCCATCCGAAAATTTTTAACTTTTTGCAATGAATTTTTTTTTGAAATTTTGACCACCAAAAAAAATCAATTTTTTCTGTCAGCGTGGTTTTTTATTAAAAAAAAAATTTTTTTGGGAAACCAAATCGTTCAAGTACACCAGAATACACTTTGCTTAAATAATTTTTTTCCTTTTTTGATTTCAGTTGAGCGGTTCGCCTTGGAGAACGTTCACCGCAAGCCTCTGCAAAAAAAAGCGCTGCGAGGCATATGTCATAACTCCGACAATTTTCAAAATTTTCTCAAAATTTAAAGTGTTTTTATTTCTTCGATAGTAATACTAGAACATTGTATTTTGCTTTATCCAATAAAACTTGCTTAAAACCTTTTTAAAAAATCACAAACTTAGCTCACTTTTTCTCCCTAACTTTGTATATAACCCCTTAATGGGGTATATTCGATGAGGCGGTCGTGTATTAATATACAGTATGCTGATGTGGCTGTGGGAATATTTTTTAACTTTTTAATTCGATGCGAATGTCAACTGGCCCCGTTTTGATTTGCTCATTTTGATGAGTTACATCCACAACAGTAAATGGAAACTTTTTAAAATCATCACGTTGTAGTAGAGGCTGTGAATCACGCATATAATAGGATTGTTGAAATTTAGCGTACATTTCATAGAGAAGAGCGTACCGATCACGTTCAAATATTATATTAAGGTTATCATATGGGTACACTTCAGAGTTGAGATGAACCTTCACATCAGATATATCACAATGTTGAAATGCGTCTGCTTTGGTAAATGCTAACAAACCGGGGCCTTTCATTTTGTGGTGCCAATTTAACATTCCATAAATGATTTGTAGTTGGAGTTAGTAACGGGTTGAAGTAGCAATCCCAGCTGCGAAATGCAAGTGTTATATGGCGTTCAAACTGACGACTTAAACGTGTTTAATGTGCTTAAACAAGTTAAATGAACAAAACCAGTTCGAAAACCTGTTTATTCACATGCAATTGTTGTTGGAAATAAAACGTGTTAAACCATTTAACATGTTTTGAAACGAGTTTAACGCAGGGTTGCATCCGAAAGCTTTCTATGAAAAAGCTTTTTTGTCAACTGAACACAGCGCACACACTAAACACACACCAGAAAAAACATCCCTCCAAATTCAGCTGTCATTTCATCAAAACAAACCAAACATAAATTGAAAATTTGTAAATTTTGAAATGAATAAAAATAATCGTTTTTCTCGCACTGCTTTCATTCCATTCATCGCCTTTGTATGGCGTCTAAATACAAGGCGTCTAATATTTGGACGAAGTTGAGTATGTTGCCGTGGTTTGTGAAATATGCGCCAATATTTCGCTCAAATCATGCTCTCAGCACATCAGTTCACAAAAATATTTATTTGTTGTTTGTAAACAAACGGCTGTCAAATTGAACTTCATTAAGCAGTCTGGACGGTTGTGTTCAACGAAAAGCTCTTTTCACTTAAACTAGTTTAAATGAGTCAGTTTGAACGCCATATTAATGGATGTTGATTTTTAATTAACTTGAACATTTGCAGTTTTATTTCATCGGCTAATTGAATGGGCGGCACCCTCCATGCAATTTGTGTAATCTTCAACTTAAGCTGATCATTTTCTTTTTCCACTGTAGAGTAGGCAGCTTTCTTGTCAGATTTAGAGCGCAATAGAATTAACTCATGTTTAACATTCAACAGCACCTTATTATAGTCTTCGGCGAATCCCAATAACATTTTCAGTGGGACACAAAAATTAAAGTATGACTTTGAAGGTTTTAATTCATCAAACGGAGCCCATCCGGCATTTTGCAGCATCTTACTCTCATTAGGATTTAATGAAACATAATTTTTTACTGTTGTTGTAACATTCAAATGTTTTGTACGATCGATTTCAACACCATTTAGCTCATAACGAATTTCGTCAAATAAATGCGTAAATATGGCATATAATTGTGGTATTCCTTTTTAGTTATGCTCTCGTCAATTACAGGTTTCTCCAATACATTGATTATTTCATTAATTATGCACGTCTTTTCAGCGTAAATCGCAGTGAGTTTATTAAGTGTTAATGTTCAACTCTATTATTAAGTGTTAATGTCTAACACAGCTTTTTTTATTGTTTTTTCTACAACTCTTTTTTTGCGGTTACTTTCGTGTATAGATGTATTGAGAGTTGTTAACGAACTGATGAGTAAATCTACTTTCTGTTGTTTTTATTGTTTCTAATTATTCATTTTTTTTTATGCGTGTGTTGTAGTCTAAGAGAGATTATTTCTCTGTGAATATTAAAAAATGTCCTCCCATCCTGATTTACAATTCTCACACGATGATATTGTTACGAATACCAGTTCTAGTGGGCTAGTACGAATCACTGGATTGTGCAATTTGAAATAAACAAACACACTTAGTTCCTCAAACGCAGTCAATAAAACCCGTCACTTTATTTCGCAAAGATTTACACTTCACTGTCTTTACACTTAAATATTTGCTTAGTTATTCCGCGTGGCAACTCCGCTAGTCAAAATCAGACTGACTCGCTGCGCCGCACCCGGCTGCCTTTTATACCTGTCCGGCCATCGCGCAGATCGTTCTCGCACATTCCGGAGTGGACTAACGGTTTCCATGATGATCGCGACCATCATTGCCAGGTTAGACTAGAAGTTTCCATCATTGCCAGGTTGGACTAAAAATTGCCATCATTGCCAGGTTGGACTAAAAGTTGCCATCATTGCCAGGTTGGCCTAAAAGTTTCCCTTATTATCGCGGCCGTCGTTGCCAGATTGAATTATAGCACGGCGCGCAGCGACAGGGTTGCTTTGCACAGCGACAGGCTGTCTTATCGTTACAATATGTTATTGAGTTGGTCTGTTATAGGCACTTCATCGAGGCAAAGACAATTAAAGTATAAGATGTCTTACGCTCATGGCATAGGGCAAGCTCGAATTTGCAATATTTTCATTATCAAGAGGAAGCAAGCGTCGGCACAGTGAGAGCGTAATAATATTAACGCTCTCTGTTTTGCTCACACAAAGCACAACGGCTTCGATCGCTGCTAAACAAAATTGTGTACACAGTGCAGTGAGTGCAGTGCAAGGCAGTGCAGTGAGAGCGTAATAATATTGACGCTCTCTGTTTTGCTCACACAAAGCACAACGGTTTCGATCGCTGCCAAGTAAAGCAAAATTGTGTGCGCTCACTTCACACGCATTGAAATCAGTGGTGCAGACAAGATTTCATTTTGGAGGGATATTTCACTGCTAATTCTTGTATTTGAGGGGGTTTGAATCCCCTAATATTCCCGCCCCGTGCGCGCTACTGATTGAAACAATCAACTACCAAAAAAAATCAACACAAGAGCACATAGAGATCACACGCATATTCATATCTCTGCTGACTGCAAGCAGACAGAGTTGCTTGCGTGGCTTCATCTTTGCTCTCCGGATGTGGCTCTGCTGTAAAAACCACTCTCACGTGGCTTTATTGAAAAAGCCACGGCAAATTTTTGAAGTGCCACTGTTTTGTATGGACGTGAGACATCTTATAGTTTAATTGTCTTTGATCGAGGGGTGTGTTTTCAATAGTGCTGGACACTTCATCGTTGTTGATGTTAAATAAGAGCGAATATGATTTATAATTTCGGTATTCCTTTTTAGTTATACTCCCGTCAATTAGGGGTTTCTCTAATACATTGATTATTTCATTCATTATGCACATCTCTTCACAATAAATCCAAGCGATTTTAAATATTCTCTATTATTAAGTGTTAATGTTCCACGCAGCTTTTTTTCCTCGAGTTTTTTCTGCCGCTTTTTTTGTTGACCACTTTCGTGTCCAGATGTACTGGGTGTTGTTAACAAACTGATGGATGAATTTGCCCTGTGTATATTTTTATTATAAATAATCATTTTTCTTTTTTAGTCTTGCGGCTTTAAATGAAGTCTAAGAGTGATTATTTCTTCGCGAAAATTAATTAATTTTCCCTCCTGATTCACAATTCTCACAGTGCTACTAATTATTTCTCTTGTATTAACTGGTAGGTATATAACATTTTGCGGAATCTCACTTATCTTATAGCCTGACTCAACGTTAATTGAAAACTGATGTAATGTGTGTGCCGGTGAACCGTTTATATAGGATCCGGTAGTAATACTACATTCAATACATATCACGTTGTTTTGCGTTATCATCAGGCTTTCTTCTGATATGTGTTTTGTACCTGCTGTTAGCACAACTGCCCCAAATCCCAATAATTTTCCTACACTAAATGCTTTATCAAAGTAAATGTTTTCCTTGGATGAATATATTTCCGATTGAATTGTATTATTATTTGCAGTGATTTCAATATACGCATCATCGGCATTATCTCTCAATTCGGTATATTCTTCGTTTATGTACTCAACAATATCATCAAACTCGTACGTTCCCGTTGGTAATTTGATCACATCATTACCGATGTGGAACAAGTTGTTGTCTTCATCAATGTTAGGTATTGCGTGATATGCATGAAAATCAATAAGTGCACATTGATAATCTCTACTCAATTGTATGGGTGGAAAATAATTTGAGGTTAGAATTGATGTTATGTTATAGACATCTTGGTTGGTTTTTTGGTTCCAGTGGCGATGTTCCAACATCCAATTAGCGCGTTAGCGCCGTTTTGATACCACTATTCCCGGTAGGTACCCTAAGGTATATTGTGTGGTGTCATCTGGACTTATATGTATCTATCCATACATATGCTTATATCTAGTCCGAGAGGTTAATGAAAGAGAGAAGTGAGTTTACGCTGCACTTTGCTATCTCTTCGAAAGTCTGAAATGTCGGTTTTCCCAGCGTTTTCCATCTCCTTCTTGCTAAGGCCGGACAGGCGCAGAGAAAATGGTGAACGATTTCCTTCTCATCCGGGTTTTCACAGCTGTGACAGCTGGTGTTATGTGGAATCCCCATTTTTGCCGCGTGCTCTCCAATGGGCCAGTGGCCAGTGATGACTGCCGTCCGTCTTGCCACATCCCGTCGGCCTTTGTTCAAGAGCTCCGCGGTCCTGTTCTTGTTGTATGTTGGCCACAGTGATCTGCTGATTTTATAGGATTCCGTCCTCTGCCATCTAGCGTTGGCTTTAGCAAGGAAGTCCTTCGAGACCTCGCCCTTGATAGAGCCCAGCGAGGCGTGAACCGTCAACGCCTCGTTCTCATCAAGAGCGAAGCCTCTTCGAGCCAGTTCATCGGCCCTTTCGTTCCCGTCAATGTTATTGTGCCCCGGCACCCATATCAGGGTAACTCTGAACCGCTGAGCTAGCTCTATCAGGAGCTTCCTGCATTCCCGTACTAGTTTTGACGATAGAATCGACGATTCCAATGCCTTGACCGTAGATAGGCTGTCGGAAAGTATTGTTATTTGGTTTTTTTAGGATGTGTCCGTCAATGCCATCCTGCACGCTTCCCTAATAGCGAGCACTTCCGCCTTTAGATGTTCGGAGAAAACTCCTGCTCCTACTCCGCATTCCATTTTGGAGCCATCAGTGTAGATAGTGGTACTCAGGTTATTTAGGATGTTCCCTCTCTTCCATTCTAGACGAGAGGGGATACGGATATCGTAATTTTTTCCAAATGCCATGGTAGGAATTGCATAATCCGTCGTTGTAGGCAGGCATCTTTGCCCTTGTGATAACAGACTGCCGTGGCCATACGGTCTGTCCTTCCAGCAACCTGTTTCTCTCAGCCTAAGAGCACTAAGAGTTGCGGCCTTCATGATATGCAGATCGACGGGAAGCAGGTGCGTCAGCACGTTAAGCGCCTCTCCAGGGCAGGATCTAATCGCTCCCGTAGTTCCGGTACAAGCTGCTCTTTGTAGTCTACCGAGTTTGGTAATGTTGTATTCCCTCCTGAGGGCTTTCCACCAGACCAGAGCTCCGTATGATTGTATTGGACGTACAACCATCTTGAACATCCATAGCATTAAACTTGGTCGGAGGCCCCACCTCCTCCCTATCATTTTCCTGCAGGAGTATAGTGCAAATCCTGCTTTGTTTATTCTGTGCTCTATGTTAAGCCTCCAGTTCAGTTTGGGGTCTAAGATTACCCCGAGATATCTGGCACTGGACGAAAGGGGTAATGTTATATTCCCAAGATGAGGTCGTCTAAAAGTTGGTATCTTAGTACGAGTGGTGAACAGCATCAGTTCAGTTTTGCTAGGGTTAATGCTTAGTCCACGTCCCGTGCACCAAGCGATTAACCTATCCAGGCCGCCCTGAAGGATTCCACTAATCACGTCAGGGCACATCCCTGATGCCATTAAAACCACGTCGTCAGCATACGCAACCGTTTTGACTCCTCTCTGGTTAAGTTCTGTTAAAGTGCTGTTGATGGCACAAACCCACAGAAGAGGTGACAGTACCCCCCCCTGTGGTGTGCCCCTGCTTACAAATTTTGTAAGGTGGGTGTTTCCTAGCGCCGCGCTCACCACCCTCGATTGGAGCATTGCAGTAACCCAGCTGCGTACCTGTATGTTAACTCCAAGGGTTACCAGCGATTCCTCTATCGCATTCGTCTTTATGTTATTAAAGGCGCCTTCTATGTCCATGAAGGCTGCCAGTGTGTACTGCTTATACTCCAGTGACCTTTCCACTGTTCGTACTACCTCATGGAGGGCGGTCTCCGTTGACCTACCCTTTAGGTAAGCATGCTGGGCTTCAGATAGCTTATGTCCTACTTCCTCGCGTATGTGGAGGTCGAGCAACCGCTCGAAGGTTTTAAGTACAAAAGATGTCAGGCTTATAGGCCGGAAATCTTTCGCTGAGTCGTGTCCTCTTTTCCCTGCCTTCGGGATAAAGACGACTTTCACCCGCCTGCAACTGACGGGGATATAATTCCAGACTAGGCAGGCCTTAAAAATGGCCTCTAGCCAGGGTAATATTGAGTCCTGTGACACCTGCAGCATTATGGGAAGAATGCCATCTGGTCCCGGCGACTTGTATGGTGAGAAGCTTTTCACAGCCCATGTGAGTTTTTCTCTCGTTATAATGTTGTTATCATCGTTTGCCGGTATTAGGCCTTGCACTGCATGCCTAGTCGAGGTGTCCTCCTTTGTGCAGCCTGGGAAGTGCGTATTCAGCAGCAGGTCTAGGGCCTCCTCGGTACTTTCAGTCCAGGAGCCATCTGGCTTCTTTATGAACGAGGGGCAGGTGTGATCCCTGGACAACACCTTTCCTAGCCTTGCCGATTCCTTCGTAGTTTCTATAGCTGAGCAGAATTCCCTCCAACCCTTGTTTTTAGAATTTCTGATAGCTTTTTTATATTTCCTTAGGCTATCCTTGAAACTTTGCCAGTTACCTGAGGAATAACTTAGGTTGAATGGCCTTCGGACCTCCGATCTCAGACGTGACAGGTCATCATTCCACCAAGGTGGGAATGATTTTTTGGAGTATTTAATAGGGCAAGACGTTTTGAACGCGGAAGCCATCGCGTTTTCCAACTGCCCGATTTTATGATCAATGTCTCCTACCGAGGAGATATTGATTGGGGGAGCCCTCCCTATCCTGTTACGGATCATACCAGCGAAACGATTCCAGTTGGTACGTCTGGGATTGCGATATGGTGCGGGTGCTTCAACCTGAAGATCCAAATCGAAGAGTATCCATGCGTGATCCGAAAAGGATTTCTTGCTGGATACCCTCCATTTGTTCACATTCACCTGTCCGTTATCAGTTAGTAGAGTGACATCGAGAACCTCTTCCCACCCACTGAAACCATCAGTGCTTGGGAAAACGAAAGTGGGGGTGTTACCCCTGTTACACACTACTAGGTTAGTACTAAGTATGAAGTCAAACAGAGACTCACCTCGGTCGTTGTTTTCGGTGCTTCCCCATAGGGTGTGTCTCGCATTTGCGTCGCACCCTATCAGCACCGTACCGTGGGCATTGGTGTTGTTGACGAGCCTCCGGATCTCCTCGGGCGGCGCAGGCCTGTCATGCGCCATGTAGGCCGAGACTATATGGGGCTTTTTTCCTCCGGCTGCAGCTAGCTCCACCACCGTGGTGTCATCTGTGCTGTGGTGAGGTAAAAGGTACATGTTAAGGTGTTTTTTAGCAACTACGCACGCCCTTGGCTTACCTTCCCCTCTCTTGTAGTAGAGGTTGTAGTCGCTCCGCTTAAGTCCTTTCACCTCAGTGCTCCGCACCCAAGGTTCCTGGACTATGGCGATATCCACGTCCTCCTCCGACAGAAGAACGGTAAGGTTGTCCGTTGCCAACTTCGAGTGTTGGAGGTTAACTTGGACAACCTTCAACCCGAGGCCTATTGGTCTACGGTGGTAGGGTCCGGATCGTCGAGCCTTACGTCGTCCAACAGCTTTTGGGCATCGACAATCTCGTCTGCATCCTCCTCTTCCGGATTAGAGGAGCGGGAAACCTTCAGTCTAGCGTGCCGTACGCCAAACCGAAGCTTGAATTCTGCCTTCTCCAGGGCAGGTAGGCTTTCCTCGCTGATTACCAGGAGGAAGGATAGGCTGTTCTTTTGCGGAGCCTCCGCTTTTATGACCTGCCAGTCCGTCATTGGCACTGCCGGGTTATGTGCCTGCAAGTAGGGGACCAGCTTACCACTGTCCAAGGACATATTGGGCAACCAAATGCGCGCTCTTGGTCTCTTCGGAATTTCGCTGGCGGGGATGAGCTTGAGCCTCAAGCCCTCAGTTGCCTCTCCAATCTTGGAGATGCAGCCCTCCAGGAAATCCTTAGAGTATTGATCATCGCATTTGATCACCCGATACCCGCGAACAACTTCGGCCGAGTCGAAACCGGGGAGAGGTACCTTCGGGTTCGCTGTCAGGTTGCTCATCACATGGTCCATGACCATCTGTGTCAACCTGGCCTCAATCTCTCCCCATTTCTCCAAGGCTTCCTTGCCGCGGTTTGTGGCAGCATCGACCAGCGCCACTTGCAGGTTATCCCGTGCCACGTCGCTAAAGGCGCGTCTCGTCGCTGCGTCGGTTGCACCGGCAACCTTCGCCTTCTTCGTCTCGCGGTTCGAGCTGTCGTGAGCAGATCGGTCGCGTTTTGTTGCTGTGGCTTTCGGCAGGGTCGCTTGGTACACCAAGTACTCGTCGACAACCTTCTGAAACCGTACCTTATCCTCCGCGTCCTTGGGATGAGCAGCACCAGCAGCCTCGTTCTTGCTAATCCTACCGAGGATAGCTAAGGCTCTTTGGTACTGCTTATACCTGGACGGTTCCCTAGGCTTGGCCGGTTTCTTGATGGCTTTCGCTGCCGCTGCTGATGTCGTTGGTTTCTCAGTGGAGGTAGGCGTGCTGTGGCCCACAGCGCCTACTCCCACTGAGGAAATCATGGTTTCCTGGCTCGATGCCAGGAGGTCGTCTTCGGAGAGAGTACCCACATCTCTCCTGTCCGTCAGTCGTTTGTCCTTATCCGTTTGTCGTTTGTCCGAGTCCATTCTTCGTTTGTCCGTGTCCAACGTCTGTCCGTCTACTTCCGAGGCTTGTGTTTTTGTTGTCGACATTCTGTTTCTTACGGTCACCTGCCCGACCTGGCGGGCTGTGCGTGGCACCGATGTGAGTGCCAGCACGGTGACCAAGACGGGAATGGGGAAAGGGAGGGTCCGTCACGGCAGAGCCCCTTACCGTGATAAGGCCACCGTTCCTTCCTGAGGCGGCCAGGTATCAGGAAAGCTCCGTTCAAATACAGCCGATATACTCCCTGGCTGCAAATCAGTCCGATGGGCACGGGTCGCATGACACCCCGGATTAGGGAGGTTCCGCTGTGCTACCTTAGCCGACTACGACCAGAACCAGATCTGGAAGTAGCCGTTTCCAGCCGTCACCACGTGGAGGTGTTAGCACACGCTTCCATCAGCCAGCTCAGTTACGGCACGTACACTTTCCAGTGTTACATGTTGATCCCCCTGAGTGACTGACGGCACGACGGCCAAGACATAGACATCTTACTGCGGCTAAATATTCCAATATACTAAATTCAAAACACGTTTTTCTATTAGTATATACAGTGCATTTATTTTTTAATTATTTCTTTTTGCATACACACACACATACATGCATAAATATTTACAAGTATAATTATTATATTTCATTTTTATTGATCCAAGAGTTATGCTCTTTAGAGAATCCTAGCCATTTAACAAAAGCTTTATCATTTTTAGTTTTAAGTATTTTCTCTACTAAATACGCATTGGGATAGCGAGATTTAATAATTCATATTCATAGAAACTGCCTTTAACTGGATTGCTCAGATAATCTTCTAAAATATAGGTGACCGGGTGTGTGTTTTGAACGTGTTGAATTTGGAAAATTTCCGTTGTCCAATTTGGTGTATAGCCCTTATCGAAAACATGTTTATATTTACTTATGCGTACATGGTCACCAACATGAAAATTAGGATTCAAAAAAATCTTATAACTATTGTAGGCAGTTCTTAAAAGTGCTTGCTCATTTGATGGTTTAACCACAGATAACTCATCATATGAGTCATATCATGATGAGTTATCTGTGGTTTAACTTTGTTCGGGGCCATTTTTATTTTTCTATGAAATTTGTTGTTGTATGTATTGAGTAAGTCCTTATATACAAGGTGCGTTCCAAAGTAAACAGGACTTTTATAAAATAAAGAAAACGGATGATTATTTTTGTATAATTCTTTTTATTTATTCAAAATACTCCCCTTCTGCTTCGATACAACGTTTTGCACGGTCCAAAAGCATTTGGAATGAGTGTTTTAGGCCATCGGCCGGCATCGCCTTCAGAATGTTGGTACAAGCCTTTTGGATGTCTTCAACGTCCTTATAACGTTTTCCTTTCATCGGCAAATGCAACTGACCGAATAAGTAGAAGTCACAGGGAGCCATATCAGGCGAATACGGTGAATGATTGATGGTTAAAATGCGATTTTTGGTCAAATAATCGGTCGTAACTACGGCTCTGTGAGCCGGTGCAGAGTGCCGGTGCCGGTGCGGAGCTCGTACCAAAGTTAAAAACATACTGTCACATTGAGCGGGATATTTCGGTTTCTACTAGACCAAATATCATGAAATTTTGACAGGATGTGAATGAAAGATGTACCTTTCCAACGCACACATAGATGGCGCCACCAGAAACGTCCCTATTGTAAAAGTTCTGTTTACTTTGGAACGCACCTTGTATATCAATCCATTTGTATGAACCACGTAAGCTAAACTCTTTCCACATCAAACCCTTTAATGTTCTATTGAATCGTTCGACAATCGACGCTTTCAACACGCTGTATGTTGAGTAATGATTAATATTACATTGTTGCATAAGATTGTGAAATTCCTTATTGAAGAACTCTTTTCCATCGTCAGTTTGTAAGTTCTTTGGTATACGCGCACCACCACCACCACCACCAACACCACCACCACTATCAGCGATAAATATATATTTCATTGCTTTAGTAACATCAGCGGCATTTTTTGATTTAAGTGGCACAGCCCAACCAAATTTCGAAAACGTGTCTATGATTGTTAGCAAATAGCGGTATCCATTATTGTATTTTTAATAAGCACCCATTTCTACTAGATCAGCTTGCCAGAGGTCATCAATACCCTTTGTTATGATTTTACGTCGTAAAAAATTACGCCGGGCTGGCTTATGCAGCTCTTCCACGATCACCCTTTTACTCATTATTTATATTTTTCACTGTTTTATTTTGTATAAGTTCATCAAATAGGTATTTTTCCATGCCATCCAAACGTGAATCAAAATGTTTTATACACTCCTTAATATTCTCATCTATATAAGTTTGTAGCGATTTAAGTTTTTCATAAAGGTTTTCCACCTCTTTCTCATAATATTCCTTATGTTTTTCTAGTTTTTCATTAAGTTGAGTTTGATTCTCATGTATAGTTTTAGTAACGAAATTGCGTGACACACAATCTGTATCAGCAATGGGCTCACCAACGTTTTTTAAACGTTTCAAACTAAAGTTTATGTTCTTATCGCGATCGACTGTTATGCCACAAGTTTCCATTACACTTTTTTTCATTTGTTGTTTATTCTCACTCATTCGAACATTGGAATAGTGCCCAAACTTATCAACACTCATTTTAATATTCAATTGTTTATTCTATAATATCAGCTTCCTTCAGTTCCTCGATAATTGAAACAATTTCATTGTTATGATTGTTATGTCCAGCTGTTTGTGATGAAATTAAAAGACGTAAGCGACCAACCATCTCATTTGGGTCGTCCCAGTAGATATAATTTGTTTTATGCGTATTTAATTGCAATAATCCACCGCCTTCTTTATGATGATGCTGTTGCAGTTGAGGTAACGATGTTGTTGTTGGTTTTAACGCATCTTCATCACTAAACAGTTTCTTTATAATACTTGTATATTTATACGCTCGTGTTCCTTTAATTTGCTCTTTCACATCGAAATTACGTTTATGCACATTTGTTGTTTGTAAAATATCTTTAGTTCTACCTCATCACAATTTTGTGTTTTTTTGTGAAATAGCTATTGGAATAGCCCTGGAGTAAGTAACCATCTTTGCGTTCCAATTATTATTTTATCATCATCAGTTAATTGTATAGGGGCATTACCAAACATCCATACACCATTTGCTGTTTTATGTGGACCATATAAATGATCTAATTTGTTATCTTGTTTCAACACTGATAAATTTATATTCAATTTAGAGTCCTCACTATTGATGGTATTATAAAGGCCGCTGGAGTTATCGTCGGTAAAATTAGTGGGAAGAAAACTATCATTATTATCGTTATTAGTTTTATTTTTTTTTCGGGGTACTAGTTTCCAGCAGCCGCCGTGGCTCAGTTGGTTAGTGCGTTGGACCGCGAGTCGCAGGCAGCAACCTCAGGTTCAAATACTGCCTGTAATAACACCTAAAAAAAATAACGGGAAAACTCGTTTTCTCTTTCGGTGGCTGTCCTCTCAGCTGGAAATGGCAAACCTCTGAGAGTAAAAATTGCTTATGAAAAAGCTCCCAACCTGCCGTTCGGAACCGGCATTAAACTGTAGGTCCCTCCAACCCGTGTACAAATTCACACGCACAACACGGGTAGTTGCGGGAAGCTAGGCCTTAGTCTCGCGTAAGCGGGCTGTCGTGCCAGTCAATTATTATTATTATTATTAGTTTCCATTTTAATGCCCCACTTTTCGGGGTTTTCCTTTTTAATAGTTTCATCATGAGTGTTAGCTGATGCTAGGATTTCTTTTAATGGTTTTGTTATGGGTAAAAATGTTTTCTCCAAACTATCTGCTGTATCCAATTCTCCTTGTTTTACTTGTTTAAATTTATTCTTCAATATTTTTCTAGTTTGCACAATGTTTTTTAATAGGCTTTCATTCATTTTGTAGAAAAATAGCAGATCGGCTCAATATCAGACCAGGTTATATCAGATCAAAGCAATAGCAGATCGGCTCAATATCAGACCAGGTTATATCAGATCAAAACAATAGCAGATCGGCTCAATATCAGACCAGGTTATATCAGATCAAAACAATAGCAGATCGGCTCAATATCAGACCAGGTTATATCAGATCAAAACAATAGCAGATCGGCTCAAAATCAGACCAGGCTATATCAGATCAAAACAATAGCAGATCGGCTCAATATCAGACCAGGCTATATCAGATCAAAACAATAGCAGATCAGGATGTAGCAGGTCAGGTTGCAACAACTCAATAACAGCTTGTGTTGTATCAGGTTAGTTTATAGCAGCTCGATGGTAGAAAGAATACTGAAGTGTATGTGCATACAGTAACATTTTTTATATTTGGATGAAGCAGTTAAATCCTTTTCGATAACGGCCAGTATTTATATCATCGTCTTTACTTATTGTAAGAAAACCATATTTTTCTTTCCAACACTCCTGGCACATATCCATAAACTTGTTGAAATTCATATCACAACCAACATGATCGTTATATATGTATATGTTTAAAATTCATAACATCTTGTTTGAATAATATAATAAAATTTGCGTTATCGCGTACTAAGTGTTTCGGTATTCGTGTGTATGTCTGACACAAATAAAAGCTATCAACGGCAAAAATATGCTCGTATATTATTTTGCCTCTCACAAGCAACATCATCAAAGATTACACTGTGCGTGAAATTTGCCCTCAAAAATTAAGACATGGGGGGACCTACTGGGTGAGTTTTCTATAGGTATACTGAGTTGAGATCCACCAGCCGTTTGCGCAGCGCTACATGGCGTACGAGTGTCATACGCCACGTTGAGTGTTATAATTAAATGACACTCATACGCCACGTAGCGCTGCGCAAAAAAATGCACACATCGCAATTACACAGTTTGAATGTATTTTTTTTGAATTGGTGTCTGAAGCAAATTTGTTGGTCGTTAAAATATCTACAAAACTTGCCGAAGACAGTTCGAAACGATTTAGGACCTACTTAAGCGACAAACTTGACGAAAATTACCTAACTTCAAAGTCGGATTTCTCATAAACTAGAGCCAATCTTACCAAACGGCTGGTGGATCTCAACTCAGTATACCTATAGGAAACTCACCCAGTAGGTCCCCCCCCCATGTCTAAATTTTGGACTTGCACAGTGTTATCATCAATTACAAAATTATAACACTTTTAATTGTGGACACTTATGTTTGCAGTTTTTATTAAATGTAAATCAATAAAACAAATATGCATACTTATGTATATCTATGTATACACATACACATATATTTTAATAAATTAAAATTTTTTATATGGAACATTGCTTGATATTTTCTTTTCGTTGTCTTCCTTCTTCGGGGAATTTTTCAATGTAACAACACTATATTTTATTTCCTTTTTCCAATTATTTTTCGCATTGTCGGAAAGGAAATGCTTGGATTCCATTTTTTCGATCCCAAACTTCCCAATTTCTTATGCCAAACTGATGGTGGTGCTGCTGCTGAACAAAATTGCACAAAGCCACCAAATCTCCAAATCTTAATGTAAACATAGGTATGCACATTCGCGCTCAAAACCCATTTGCATTTATCTTGCATATTTGCCTTTAAACATGTTCTCGCATGCATTTTTTTTTTATACCAACTTAGTGTGTGTAAACAAATAAAGAAATGCATACAAACTTTTTGGTTTGACTCATTTATGAAGTTTTTATTCTTTTTTTTTATAAACTCATACATAAGTAGTCTCTCTCTCTCTCATACTTATGAAATACTCATTCCAAAATTTTGTTTATAACCTTTAATGTTAATTAACTCTACGTCTGAATGAAGTGATGTATCGCCAAATTTCACAGTTTCGATTTCACCATTACTTAATATACGTTCTTGCTCATATTCACGATACTCAAAACATTTTATGCTGAGTGACTTTTTGCGATAATCACTATCATAAGTACAACGTATTCTTATTTGCACATTGCCATAATCTAGTAGAAAATGCTTGTAAAATAGATTGGAACTTTCAATTATTCCAGCAATATCCATCTCTTTTTGTATTAAATCTTTCCTAAATGCCTCTATTGCTTCAGATACGGTGAAATATTCACGTGGTGTATCAGCCTCAAGGTTAAAAGCGTCCACTCCATCTGTTGTTGCCGTTGTTGATGTTCTCGTCGAGAGTAGCGTTTCATCTACTTCCGTTTGATTTACGTATTCGCTAACGTTGGTACTGTTTTTCATTAATTGAAAACTCAATTCTATTTCAACTACTTCGTTATTGGGTAGCTTTAGAGAAAATTCCAGATTTCCTTTATTATCATGTACGTTAGCAAGGGAAATCGGTATGCGTGCACCTTGCACCAAACTTGCCGCTTTTATTAATATTAATGCAGTTACTACTTTTTCCCAATGCATGTTGTTTGTATTGTCCTCGTGTTGTTCACTCTTTGATATAACACCCGAAACTGAATTGAAAGGTTTCTTCTCTGTACTCTGCTTTATATACACACGCCAGCTGCCAGCTCAGAGTAGGGGCGTAGCCAAGGGAGGGGTTTTCGGTGTCAGAACCCCCCCCCATGGCCTATAATTACACAGGGCAACAAATTTCGACTTTTGGTCGGCTTTTCTGGG
Source organism: Melieria crassipennis (assembly GCA_963668005.1). NCBI lineage: Eukaryota > Metazoa > Arthropoda > Insecta > Diptera > Ulidiidae > Melieria > Melieria crassipennis. Next base: position 48,009,423 of record OY764963.1, on the reverse strand, counting down.
TTTGACATCAGTTCTAGGGTAATTAGGGAGCGCTGATTTCGAATTCGCAAACCGTTTTTAAAACTTAGTTTCCGTTTTCGCAAAAAATGGGCGTGTCACTTTTTCGCATTTTCCCTGACTTTTTTCATGTTTGGGATTGTAATTTCTAAACCAATAAACCGGTGGACATGATTTTCACTTTGTAGCATTTACAACACCTCACGGCTTCTTCTCCAATGTAATTTATTTTTAGAAGTTTTACAATTCCGCGGTAATTGGACCTCAAAGTCGGAAAATATGGAATTTCAAGGCGTTTTCTTTGATGTTAAAAAACATGCACCTTTTTCGTAAATCAATTAACGAGTTAGGTGTATAACGAAAGCGGAAACATCAATAAATACAACACAGCCACATTTTTTAGCGTAAGTCACATTCTCATCGAAACAATAGCAAAAATGTTCTATAGCCATTTTCAACTTTTTTCAGTTGTTTTCTTTAAAAAACTAAGAGCCTCAAAATATGCAAATTTTCAATTTTTTTTTGTTTTGAGCAATTCAAAATTTTGTTTGTTTGTTGCTTGTATTCCAGACTGTAAATGGAACATATAAAAGAGCATATTTTGAGGCTCTTAATTTTTTAAGGAAAAGAGCTGAAAAAAGTTGAAAATGGCTATGGTACATTTTTGCAATTATTTCGATGAGAATGGGAATCACACCAATTAATTTGGCTCTGTTGTATTACTTGATGTTTCCACTTTCGTTTATACATAACTCGATAATTGATTTACGAAAAATGTGCATGTTTTTCAACATTAAATAAAACGCCATGAAATTCAATATTTTCCGACTTTGAGGTCCAATTGCCGCGGATTTTTAAAACTTATAAAAATAAATTACATTGGAAAAGAAGCCGTGAGATGCTGTAAATGCTACAAAGTGAAAATCATGTCAACCGGTTTATTGGTTTAGAGATTACAATCCCAAACGTGAAAAAAGTCAGGGAAAATCCAAAAAAGTGACACGCCCATTTTTTGCGAAAACGGAAACTAAGTTTTAAAAACGGGTTGCGGATTCGAATTCAGCGCTCCCTAATTACCCTAGAACTGATGTCAAACCCAGAAAAGCCATTTTGCTGTTGATCAGTGTTATTTAAAATTTGCAATCACTATGCAGCCGCCGTGGCTCAGTTGGTTAGTGCGTTGGACCGCGAGTCGAAGGCAGCAACCTCAGGTTCAAATACTGCCTGTAATAACACCTAAAAAAAAATAACGGGAAAACTCGTTTTGTTATTGAAATGCTTAAACTTCGCCTTACCAAAGACTTTTGTATGCGTCGTTTACAAATACCCATAAACTCGCTCACTCACAATAAATACGTACATCCTCTGGTCCTCTGGCAGGGGCGTAGACAAGGGGTGGGGGGGGTTAGGGTGTCAGAACCCCCCCATAGCCTATAATTTGCCAACATTTTCAATCACTATGCATCGTATGTACGTTCCCACATTCTCCAGGGTGGGCGAAGTATGGCCAGGCGCGAAACTTAAGGTCGTTGCTAAGGATCAGGTCCCTAGCCGGCCAAGACCGCGTGCCTGGATCCCAGCTGAACCCTCTGACCCGAAAGTTATCCTGGAGATAATTCGGAGAAGCAACCCAAAGCTGGTGACTTCCAATTGGAAGGTGATTCGGCTGGAGGAGCCGAGAGGGGACTTTAGATCCGCCATTTTCTTGGTGGACTCAAATTCCCTGGCCCCCTTGTCAGCCACAAATGGAGTCATTGGCTATGCTTTCTCCTCCATAACCATGAGGGTCTTCAAGAAAGACGGTGACACCAGCGGCGTCAAAGCTGCGTCGGAAGCACCAACTGTAGCTGACCAAAAGCTTGCGGAAAGTGCCCCCCGACAAGTGATTGCCTCTTCCAACCCAACCTTATCCCTGTCCAACTCTGCCGCCGGTATTTCAGTTGTAGCCGACCAGAAGCATGCAACTGAAACTGCCTCCACGCACGGGTCTAGTGTTAGTGATGACACTGACATGGAGCTGGCGGACTTCTTTTGTTCATCCCTGATGTACGAAGAAGATCTGCTGGAGTCAGACCCCGAGGACGCGGCTAACATCACCGTGGTGGGGGCCACTAGTACCACTCGAAGCAGTAATGCTGAAGGTGGTGCAAATTAACCTCCACCACTCTAAGGCTGCGGCCGCCAGCCTCATTCTCCGCTTGGCAACGCACGGAGATGACATCGTCCTGATCCAGGAGCCGTGGGTGGTGAACGGCCTGGTACGCGGCCTCAGGACTAATACACACAAATTGCTTTATGCAACGCAGGCAGGTAGGCCTAGGGCGTGCATATTAGTCAGCAACAAACTGAGTACATTTCTGCTCTCGAATTACAACAACGGGGACATGGTAGCGGCAAGCATCGAGCTCGATTCGAAGAAGATCTGGATCGTCTCGGCCTACTTGGCACACGACCATCAATCCCTTCCAGAAGACGGCCTATCCAGGTTAGTACATCATGCTGCTAATGATAGCGTAGATTTGTTGATAGGTTGTGACGCAAACGCGCATCATGAAGTGTGGGGCAGCTCAGATACTAATACAAGAGGCGAAGTTCTTTTCGATTTTATCCTCTCCACTAATCTTCACATATGTAATAAAGGTAAAGAACCTACCTTTATTACTAGAAACAGGCAAGAAGTTCTCGATCTCACTCTTGCCTCTCAAACTGTATCGAACCGACTGAGTAATTGGAGGGTATCCAAGGATCACTCCTTCTCGGATCACAGATACATATTATGGGAGATCTTGGATAATGTCTCAAGTCAACCCCTCTTTAGAAACTTAAAAAAGGCCAACTGGCCTCTTTATTACGATACGGTCCAGTGCCTTCTCCCAACTGATATTCCAGGACCGCTCGACAGTAAGGATGCACTTAATAAGTCAGTTGAGTCATTCACGTCGATGCTGAATACGGCCCTAGACGTAGCTTGCCCATTGAGGAAGCTGTCCACGCGGAAAAGATTCAGACCCCCCTGGTGGTGTGCTGAAATCAGTGAGCTCCGCAGAGCAGCCAGGAAGTCATTCAATAAAGCTAGACGGTCCTGCACGGACGAAGTCTGGCTAGAATACAAGCTGGCTCTCAAAGCCTATAAAAACAGGCTAAGAAAAGCTAAAAGCTCTTGGAGAGACTTCTGTGGTAACATAGAACTTACTACCGAAGCCTCCAGGCTCAGGAAATTACTCTCTAAATGTCCATCTAATACCTCTTACCTCCAAAAGGAAGACGGGTCATGGGCTTCTAGTAGTGAAGAATCACTTGATATTCTGCTAGACACACACTTCCCAGGTGGCTCTAGGGACTTGACGGACCCCTGGTCGGGAAACCGTCCACCGGTCTCAGATGTCGACCTCATTGTGACTAGACAGAAATTGTTATGGGCGGTAGATAGCTTTTCACCCTACAAAGCGCCGGGGCCAGACGGCGTTGCCCCGATAGAGATTCAGGTCACCAAGAACCTGATTCTTCCATGGCTACAGGAGATCATGAGGAGCTGCCTAGTCCTGAATCACATACCCAGTATCTGGAGACATGTGAAGGTAGTTTTCATACCTAAGGCTGGCAAAAGCTCGCATGTTTATCCAAAAGACCTCAGACCGATTAGTCTCTCCTCTTTCCTTCTCAAAATCTTGGAAAGGTTAGTGGATATTCATATTAGGCAGTTGTTGGTCGATCGACCAATCTCGCCCTCACAACATGCGTACTGCAGGGGTAAATCTGTAGAAACCGCTCTGCACTGCTTAATCCATACCATAGAGAAATCACTTGAGTGCAAGGAATTCACTATGGTATCTTTTACGGATATTGAAGGGGCCTTTAACAGCATCAGATCGGAGGCCATCACCGACGCACTTGCAGACCTAGGTGTAGGTGTGCCGCTAGTAGCACTGATTGAGCAGCTACTTCATAGCCGCGTCATCAATGCAAGTCTTGGTACCGCATCTGCACAGAGATCTGTAAAAAGGGGGACACCCCAGGGAGGGGTCCTCTCGCCTCTTCTTTGGAATTTAGCGGTGAACACACTGCTAATACGTCTGGAGAGGGCGGGGTGCCGGGTGGTCGCCTACGCAGATGATGTTGCTATTGCGGTCTCCGGAAAGTTTCCTTCAATTATCAGGGATGTGTTGCAACATGGCTTGAACATCCTAACAAATTGGGCTATAGAATGTGGTCTTAGCGTCAATCCACATAAAACGGAGCTAGTTCTCTTCACAAATAAACATAGAATACCTGATATTGATCCCCCGCGGCTGCTAGGGATCGATCTGAAATTCTCGGAAACCGCTAAATATCTGGGACTTGTGTTAGACAGGAAATTTAACTGGAAACCCAACGTCCTGGAGAGAGCTAAGAAAGCCAGTATTGCCCTTTATACATGTAAAAGGATGATAGGCAATGTATGGGGTACAAGACCTCATATCGTACACTGGCTGTATACCGCCGTTGTTCGACCTCTATTGTTATACGGGATAGTAGTCTGGTGGCCTTCATTGGCCAAAAGGTCTCACTCCCAAATACTTGCTAAAATTCAAAGGTCCGCAGAGTTATGTATAAGTGGGGCCCTGCGGACTACTCCCACTAATGCTTTAGACGTTGTGCTCCACCTAATCCCATTGGATATCCTGGGGAAGCAATTGGCCGCCAATGCTGCCATCAGGATGCGCGCCTCTGCGCAATGGAGAATTGGGCGGTACGGGCACTCTTCTATTCTAAATTATTTCAAAGGCATATCTCAGAATGTTGACTACATGACACCCAGCCTGTCCTTTGATAAGGACTATCATGTTTTAATCCCATCTAGAGCCGAATGGGAGCTGGGTGCGCCCCCTGCCAGCGGTGATATCCATATTTATACCGATGAAGCGAAACTGCTTGGTCAGGTGGGCTGTGATATCTACTCAGAAGGATTAAACCTTAATTTAAAGCTCAGGCTGCCAGATTACTGTAGTGTCTTCCAGGCTGAGGTCACAGCAATCTGTGCAGCCTCCGACTGGCTCAGGGTAAACAGGATATCGGCTAATGGTATCCTTATATTATCGGACAGCCAATCAGCTCTTAGAGCTCTGGATGCGGTCACAATAACTTCAAACAACGTTCTTAGCTGCAGCAAATCTCTTAACGAGACTGCCAAGCAGCTTCATATTCGCCTATGCTGGGTTCCAGGTCATAGGGATATTCCAGGGAACTGTAGAGCGGACGAGCTCGCGAGACAGGGCACTACTGAGCAGTTAGGCCAGCAGTTGACCACGCTCGGTGTCCCTCTTTTAACATGTAAGCTTCGTACCCATGCGAGCTCTATACACAACACAAGCAACACAAGCCTCCTTGCGCGCCAACTTTGGCCAACATTAAATCCTCGACGTTCTAAAGAACTCCTCTCACTAAACAGAGCCCAGATCAGAACCATGATCGGTGTCCTTACGGGTCACTGCCTAATCGGTACCCACGCAAAAAGGATGGGGCTGTTTTCAAACGACTTCTGTCGCAGCTGTTTGGACGAGGAGGAGGAAGAAAATATTCCTCACTTCCTATGTTACTGTCCTGCTTTATCCAGAAGAAGGCAAACCCACTTAGGCAACTTCTTCTTCGGAAGTCTAGAAGATTTAGCTGATAAGACCATACGCCGTCTACTAAGCTTCGTTAATAGCTCCAAATGGTTTAACGAGTGAGCAAAATGATGCTCGATCTCATGTGGTATAACAATGGGCCGCCTGGCCTAAGTGTGCTCCTCCTGGAGCAGCCACACCTACCTACCTACCTACCTACGTTCCCACATTAGCAAAAAGGTCTTTTCATCTTAAATATTTAAAAGAATATTAACAAAACCCTTTTTTACCGAAACTAATTTATTTTTTAATAGTCACGTTTAGGCTTAATGCAGCGATTTGCATGTTCTAAAAACATGTCCAAAGAGTAGTTTAGTTCGTCGACCGGAATGTCCTTCAGGATGTCGGTACAAGCCTTTTGGATGGTTTCTACGTTCTCAAAACGCTTTTTTTCATCGGCAAATGCATTCTTTTAAAAGGTGAAATTCGCACAGTGCCACATTATGTGAAAACAAAAAAACAGTGAAAACAAGTGTCAATAGATGGGATGGCATCCTTCGAAAGCCAAATGTTCAGTTAAAATGCAATACATTTATGCTATTGAGATGCTTAACCTTCGCCTTACTAAAGATGATCCCAGGCACTTCCGCCGCTATTTTGAGTAAAACTCACAATAAATATATAATAATTCATAAATTTATTTCATACTTCAGTATTTAGTATCTTCCTCTGGCGATAGATAGTTCGTATTTCGAAAAAAGGCCTAACTTTAATGATTTATTTCGAGGCTATGGAAAATATTAGAAGATTTCTTTCCAGAGGGTTTATTGAACACATAATGAGGTACGCAAAAAAAATGTATCGTGAGTTTTAATCAAAATGGTCGCGAAAGCGCCTGGGATCACCCAGGTACATTTGTATAAAAAATGACAAAATTCAAGTTTACTTATAACCATGAACAAAATTTCTAAAAAAAAATATTTCTTCATGTTATTGAAAATTAACTTCAAATTTGTGTAGATATTAAACATGAATATTAAAAAGATCACCCGGGTGGGTATAAGTAAAGCGAAGGTTAAATCCAATTTCAAGAATTTCAATGAAGATTTTGGCTTATCTTTTATGAATTACCGCCCAGTTTTGATCTACGGTGATCGCGGATTCAGTTGGCTAACACTTTGGTCATCATTTATGTTCTGACAATCGTTTTTAAATCTCTTTTACCACTTATGAACTCCACCACGGTATAAACAAAAATCACCATAAACTTGGTCCATCAATTTAAATGCTTCGGTTAAAGTTTAAACATTTTTAAAACAATAGTTAATATTGGATCTTTATTCGTGCACATTTTTGTACGATGACACAAACATACTTCCACTTCAGATGCAATAATTTCGCTTTCAGTCCACCAAATTTCATGAAATTTTTACTAAAAATCAGGGAAAAATTTAGTTTTTAATGCATTAAGTCACATAAGCCACAACAAAATGCCCTATTTGGAAAGTGCACTTTACTTTAAAAAACATGTAATACTAAACTGGCAAACAATTTTTTTAAAATCCCCCCATGACCAAGTTCTGCCTACGCCCCTGTCCTCTGGTGATAGTCGGTTTTTCGAAAAAAAGGCCTTAGTTTAACGATTCATTTTGCGACGAAGGACAATATTAAAAGATTTCTTTCCGGAGGGTTTATTGAACACATACTGAGGTATCTCTTTTTTTAATATATTTTTTTTTTATTTGATTGTGAGTTTTATTCAAAATGGTGGCGGAAGCACCTGGGATCACCCGTGTGGGTATTCGGTATACAAAATAACAAAAATAACAACAAAACATGACTAATATTTTCAAAAACCTATTTGTTTATGTTATTGAAAATGACTTTCGAATTTTTTCAGTAAGTCGAAATCATAACTACATTACATAAATACTCTGGCAGATATTCAATATTCAGATTCATGTTCAATGAATATTAAAAAGATCACCCGGGTGGGTATGAGGAAAGCGAAGGTTAAATCCAATTTCAAGTAGATTTTGGCTGATTTTTTTACGGAATCTACGGTGGTCACGAATTTCAGTTGGCTAACACGTTGGTCATCATTTATGTCCTGACAATCGTTTTTAAATCGCGTATACCATTCATGAAGTCTGCCACGGGATAAACGATCATCACCATAAACTTAGTTTATCAATTTAAATTTTTCGGCTAAAGTATTACCAACTTACTTAATTTACCAGCAAAACTTAATATTTGCTCTTTGCAAATTAGTATCAAATTTTTGTACCAGTGACAAAAACATACTTTTACTTCGGACGCAATAACTTCGCTTACAGTGAACCAAATTTCATGAAATTTCCAATGCACTGAGTGGCATCACCACAAAATGCCCTCTTTGTAAAGTTCAGTTTACTTTAAAAAGCATGTAATACTAAATTGGTCAAACATTTTTTTAAAAACCCCCCCCATGACCAAGTCCTGGCTACGCCCCTGGCTCAGAGTCACGCAAAACGCCGGCGGTTCCCCCTAACCCCAACCCAACATGAACGAACGACCACAACAAGCACGCGCCACCACACACCACACACACACACACACACACACACACACAAACACATACAACAACAAATATTTAAAAATTATAATAATACAAACATTATTTAGAAAACAAAAATATATACACATAAAAAAACACATTCCCATGCCCTTATCACCAAACACACCCACATAAAACCACAACAAGCACGCGCCACCACACACCTTATCAACAAAACCACCCTACAAGAACAGTGACGGTCATTTGACCGGTCATATGACCGACATGCCTGACCGAAGTTTCGGTCAGCTCTCCGAACAAAGTTTCTATCATTTTTGTACAGGCGGTGTGAAAAAACTGACTGAAACTCTCGTGTACGTGTGATAAGAAGAAGCACCATCTGACAAAAACTCGCATCAGAGTTAATATAATTATTAAGAGCCGGAGGCTGCCGTAGCTGCGTAGCTCAGCTGGCTAATGCGTGCGGCCGCGAGTCAAGACTCCGCGAGTTCAATACACCGTTGCGTTAACACCGAAAAAAAAGGAAAAACAACTTTTTTTTTATTTTTCTTTCGGCGGCTGTCCTCTCAGCAGGAAATGGCAAACCTCTGAGAGTAACATTGCAAATATCTGATGCAAATATCGGCCACAATGTGATGTATAAATCGGTCATTCATGACACAATATTGAAAAAATGCAGGTTTTTATTGAATTTTTTTGGAAAAACCGTTTGCTTTTACTTCTGCCTGAATTTATTTTAAATTAATTTAAATAAAATAATATAAAAAAAAATTGAATTTAAAAAAAATCGCAATCGAAGGGCGTTTTGCTTAGCGCAATCATTGGCATCGGCTTCCTTCGTCTTGCGTTTCGGTACTTGCTATGGCCCAATATTGAAGCTACTGAAAGTGCAGAATTATTTTAAATATTCAAATAATATGATTTAAAGTAAATTTTAATTCGAATTCTTACCTTCATCCTGCTTTTCCTTTTTTTTTTGGTGTTTGAAGCAACGGAGTATTGAACTTGGATTCGCGCGTCGCATTTGACTCGCGACCGCACGCATTAGCCAGCTGAGCTACGTAGCTACGGCAGCCTCCGGCTCCTAATAATTATATTAACTCCGATGCGAGTTCTTGTCAGCAGGTGCTTCTTCTTCTTACACATGCGTGTATAAGCGATCATCTCAGCAGGTCAATTTCAAAGCACTCTGATGACAAGTTCACAATGCTTGCTGACAAGTTCACAATGGGCCAAATTTCATGCGAATGTATTGGTAAATTGAAAAAATGTTATGAATGTAGTGGAGTTTCGGTCAGCCACGTCTTGTAGGGCACAACAATAAACAACAAACCACAACAAGCACGCGCCACTTTTTTCACACACTGATAAGAAATTACAACAACAACACACACACACACTCAACCACATTTTTCACACACTGATAAGAAATTACAACAACAACAACCACACACACTTAACCACAAACCACATTTTTCACACACTGATAAGAAATTACAACAACAACAACACACACACCTAACCACAAACCACATTTTCCCACATTGATAAGAAATTGCTCCTGCTCCTCTGTTCCAGAAAAGACCAATCCACACTACTGTTAAACTCGAGCAACTGAAGGTGGATCAGCTGAAGAAGGAGCTGGCCGCCTGGAATTTGCCGACGGCTGGCGGGAAAGTGGAGTTGCAGCTGCGCTTGCGAGAGGCGTGTGAATCACGAGGCATCGATTGGGCTGCACACGAGTTCGGAACGCAGGAGCTAGAGGCGTCGGGCAAAGTGGAGGAATCGCCTGCGGGTGCTGCGTCGATGCAAAGTACGGCTGCAGCGGCTGCGCCACCACAAGCAATGGACATGAGCCAGCTAATGGTTGCAATGAAAGGCATGTTCGAGACTTCCAGCCGTGAAAATCGCGAAATGTCGGCGGAAATGGAAGCGAAACTGGGAACTACGAACCGGGAAATGTCGGCAAAACTTGAAAATGCAAATCGGGAGTTGTCCAGCAAGCTTCAGGAAAATTCTGCGCGCTTGGAGCAAAAAGTGGAGGAAATCTCGGACAGGATTAATGGGAAAGTCTAGCACTTGGAGACGCGAGTAGAGTACTTGGATAAACGAGTCGACGATCTTGATGATTCCCTGAACAAACGAGTTGATAGTCTGGAAGACTCGATGAACAGAAAAATGGACGAGCGGCTTAGGGAGGTACAGCCGCGAGAATGGTTGCCGCCGGTTCCGGAAAGTGTTGCCACCCGAGCAGAAGTGCCTAGTTCTGATGGGACTACGCCGTTCGATACATTCAAGCTGCAATTGGACCTGGCTGCTCTGGAAAATCAGTGGACCGATGTAAGGAAAGGTCGGAGATTGGCGCTGGCTCTTAAAGGTGCTGCGGCTGAGGTAATAAAATCAGTTCCAGAATGTTTAAGAAGTGAGTACGAGACCGTCATAATGGCGCTGGCAGCCAAATACAGTGACGAACACAAGAAAACGCTGTACTACTGTGAGCTGAAGAACCGCAGGCAAAGAACCAACGAGGCGCTGCAGACATATGCAGCAGACATTGAGCGGCTCGTACAGTTGTGCTACCCGTCCTTCGGCGCCGATGATCTCGAGAGGATGAAGATTGAGGCGTTCATTGAAGGTCTTCATGATCCGGAGACACGTCGCAGTGCGTTGGTGATGGGCAAGCCGACGGTGGACGGTGACCAGCGCGATGACATACGAGGCGACATGGATTGGGAGCACTCGGTATGCACCTGCAGGGATACGCCAGATCCAGCCGGACAACGACATCACTATCCAGGCCATAAGCTCTGAGACCCCGGGCAGGCCACGGGTGGTCTCCACTAAAGTTGTTTGCTGGTTATGTGGCAAGCAGGGCCACATATCACGAGACTGCCGCCAACGAAAGAGGCGTTCCCGTTCTCGATCCCAATCGCCTGAAGCGGAATGCTGACAATCGAGGCTCAGCCAACAAGCGCAGGGCTGAGGACGAGGAGCTGTTAAACTAAAAAGTGTCAGCATAAAGGGGCGTGAGCTGATCCCCACAACCTGCTGCCCCACCGTCCTTGTCCCGCAGTTGAAACGACAACCCGGCAGCTTGACGATTGAAGGAAAGATAGATGGAAAGTTGTTTGTGTTGACACTGGATACTGGCGCGGCGCGTCATATTCGATCATAAGAAGGAAGCTTCTGAGGAATTGGGAACCATTGCATGGCATACAACTGAGGACTGCGACGGGCGAGCGTGCGCCTGTAAGAGGAAAAGTTACAAAAACGATTGCTATCGGCACCAGCAGCCTGGAACATGAGTTCATCGTCGCGGATATAATGGACGACGTGATTACCGGCGTGGATTTCATGATTAGGCACCGTTTTACGCTGGACCTGAGAGAAAATGTGCTGAGATATGTCAACGTTGAATTCCCGCTGCACACCGGCTATGAGCGAAGCGTGGCTGTAAGGATGGTTGTCTTGTGTCAACACCAGAGGATACCGGCGAATTCCGAGGCGGTTGTGTGGGCAAAGGTGGATGAGGTCGATGGGACAAGTCGGCTGTGGGTTGTAGAGGCACCGAAACAAGGATACGACAACATCATCATCGGACGTACATTAGTGGAACCCAAAAATGGCAGAATACCAGTCATAATACTGAACCCCCTGAATGCACCCAGATATGTCGGGAAAGATGAGGTAATTGGCGAGTGTAAGGAAGCTGTAGCAGTGGTCAATTGCGAGAGTAGCCCACCTGGAGGTAATAAGAAGAGCGGTTTTAACATGGACGTCATACCGGAGGAGAACCAGTGGAGCAACGAGTTGACGGCCAAGCAGACACAGAAGGCGAGATCACTCCTGCAGCACTATGGGTCAATATTTGCGGCAGAAGCAGGTGTGAGAACAGCCATAGTTAGTGAAGCACAACATCGACACCGGAAGTGCAAAACCGATTCGCCAACCGCCAAGACGAGTTCCTCTGGCCAAGAGGGAAGAGGTCACAAATTTGATCGAAAACATGCGGAAAGAAACGGTCATAGCGCCTTCTTCGGGCCCCTGGTGATCGCCGGTGGTGCTAGTCAAAAACAAGGATGGCGGTACCCGGTTTTGTGTGGACTATCGAAAACTCAATGATATGACCAAGAAGGACAGTTATCCATTACCGCGGATCGATGACACCCTGGACACGCTGTCAGGCACGCAGTGGTTCTCCACGCTCGACTTACGCAGCGGCTATTGACACGTAGAGCTTGCAGACAAGGACCAGGAGAAAACGGCTTTCAGTGTTGGCGATGGGTTGTGGCAGTTCACCGTCATGCCGTTTGGACTCTGCAACGCACCAGCAACATTCGAGCGGCTAATGGAACGCGTGCTAAAAGGTCTACATTGGCGGACGTGTCTGGTGTACCTCGACGACATAATCGTGATGGGTAAAAACTTCGACGAAAACCTGGGAAAGCTAAAGGAGGTATTCGAGCGGATACGGGAAGCCGGGCTTAAACTCAATCCAAAGAAGTGCTCGCTGTTCCAAAAGGAGGTCAAGTATCTGGGTCATACGGTTTCCGCCCGCGGAGTACATACGGATGAAGGCAAAATCACGGCAGTGAAGGAGTGGCCCCGGCCACGCAATCTACACGAACTCCGCAGTTTCCTGGGCCTGTGCACATACTACCGCCGATTTGTTCCGAGATTCGCGAGCATAGCTAGCAGCTTGCACAAACTGACCAAAAAGAGCCAAGCTTTCGAGTGGAACGAGGAGCAGGAGCAGGCTTTTGCACGTCTGAAGGAAAAACTGCGCACTGCTCCAATTCTGGCCTTCCCCGTGCCTGGAGAGATGTTTGTGCTGGATACAGATGCAAGCGGCCAAGAACAAGTGATAGCATACTACAGTAGGATTCCGTCGAAACCGGAACGCAACTACTGTGTGACACGGAGAGAACTGCTGGCGGTATTGGACTGCGTAAAACACTTCCACAAATATCTGTATGGCCAAAGGTTTCGCCTGCGCACAGATCATGCGGCATTGAGATGGCTACTGAACTTTAAAGATCCTGAAGGGCAATTGGCGCGGTGGATCGAGCGACTGCAGCGCTACGACTACACGATAGAGCATCGCAAGGGCAGTAGCCATGGAAATGCCGATGGCTTGTCACGCCGTCCGTGCAAAGTCGAATGCGGGCAGTGCTCGCGAGCCGAAAGCAAAGAACAGATAGTGGACGTCCGGTTGGTAGGCGTTATGCCAGAGGAAGCGTGGTCTGCGGGGAGGCTACAAAAGGACCAGCGTGAGGATGCGGATCTTGCAAAAATCGTCGAAGGCAAGGAGCAAGGCGCACGTCCAGACTGGCAGGAGATGGCCGGTGAAAGCCCGATCGCTAAGGCTTACTGGGCGCAGTGGGAAAGTCTGCGGCTGAAGGAAGGATGCCTGTATCGCGAATGGGAGAGCGCGGATGGTCGGACCAGCAACTCCCTAATGGTAGTGCCGAAATGCAGAATCAACGAGGTCATTGAGGCATACCATAACGACTCTAGTGGAGGGCACCTGGGTATCACCAAAACCGTCGCCAAGATAAAAAGACGATTCTACTGGGTAGGATGCCAAGAGTCTGTAGCGATGTTCAGCCGCGAAAGGTCCGACAAGAAGGTCTCGGGGCCACATGCAGCAGTACAACGTGGAACCGCCCTTCGAGCGGATTGCTATGGACGTCGCTGGCCCATTCCCAGTCAGCACTCAAGGCAACAAATATGTACTGGTGGTAATGGAACATTTCAGTAAATGGCCCGAAGTGTATCCTATTCCTAACCAGGAGGCCACTACGGTCGCGGAAATGCTGGTAAACAACTGGGTGGCCAGGTTCGGAGTTCCGTTGGAGTTACACTCGGATCAAGGCCAGAATTTCGTGTCTGCGGTCTTCCAGGGTGTATGTGAGCTGCTGGAGATAAAGAAAACCCGTACCACTCCTTTGCACCAACAGTCCGACGGCATGGTGGAACGTTTTAACCGGGCACTGGAAGAATACCTGCGGAAAGTGGTAGGCAGGAATCAAAAGGATTGGGACACGCATATCCCCCTGTTCCTGATGGCGTATAGGTCAGCCCCGCACGACACGACATCACTCACCCGAGCAGTGTTCGGCACAGAGTTGCGGTTACCCGCTGACTTGAAGTTCGGGGTAGTCAGCACGACGGGAGGCGCTAGGACTGACTACGTGGTCAATAAGCGGGCGGAACTGGAGAAAATTCACCAGTTTATAAGGAGCCGCACCAAACTTGTCAGCGATAAGGTGAAAGCCAGATATGATCTACGGGCCAACTCAGCAGGGTTCCAAGAAGGCGATCTGGTAATGCTCTACAACCCGCAGCCGAGGAAAGGTTTGTCTCCAAAACTTCAAACGTCATGGGAAGGACCGTACGAAGTCGTGGCTCGGATTAACGACGTGGTATACAGGATTCAACGTTGCAGCAATAAAGGCGCTAAGCTGAAGGTAGTCCATTTGGAGCGCCTGGCGCCTTATCACAGCGGAACTTCGGCACTTGTTCGGGACGAACAAGCCCAAGTGGTGGGCAGTGTAACGATAGGACAGTCTTTCGCTGTGCAAAGCAACCCTGTCGCTACGCACCTTGCTATAATTAAACCTGGCAATGATGGCCGCGATAATGGAAACTTTTAGTCCAACCTGGCAATGATGGCCGCGAATGAAAACTTTTAGTCCAATCTGGCAATGATGGCCCGCGATCATCATGGAAGCCTTTAGTCCACTCTGGAATGTGCGAGAACGATCTGCGCGGTAACCGGACGGGTATAAAAGGCAGCCGGGTACGGCGCAGCGAGTCAGTCGGATTTTGACTAGCGAAGGTGCCACACGGAATAATTAAGCAAATATTTAAGTGTAAAGACAGTGAGGTGTAAATCTGTGAAATAAAGTGATTGTTGGTTTTTATTGACTGCGTTTGAGAAACTAAGTGTGTTTTGTATATTTCAAATTGCACAATCCAGTGATACGTACCAGCCCACTAGAACTAATTTTCGTAACAATATAGTTAACCTTACATCTAGGAGGAGGAGACAAAAATAGTAGGAACATTAGAGATGAAAGAGGAGAATACGTTGTTTAGATGAGTGCTGTCTTCAGTGGTCCGTCGATCCCATCTCCAATCCCAATCTTTCCTTCTCCTTTTGTACTCATGTTCCCCCTATTTTCTTCTCCACGGCTGCGGCCATTCGTATCGTTTAGTGTTTATTGTATTCTCTGATTCATGGTCCTTCGAGCTACTGCGGACCCGCGCCGCGAAACAAAAAACTATAAACAATAGCGAACAAAAACCAATTTCAAAAACATTGAGCAATTAACAATTACAAACAGTGATGCGATTTTCCAAATATTTAAACACAAAACAATCCACAACAACTTAAGCAACTTCAAGTGCAAAAACTTAAATCTCAACAAACTAAAACAAAATATAATTGTGGAAAATCAAAATAAAAAATTTAACAAATAATAAGAATACACAAATAGTGACAAAGCAAGCAAACAAAAAGTGCAACGAAATATTGGACAGTGCAGTGAAGTACAAAGACAAGAACAAAAACGCGCACAAGAACCAAAACGCGCATGTGCGGGTGTGTGTTGATGACATCAACGCAGAAAAACAAAACAGGGAACTAAAGGAGAGCAGCACAAACAGTAACAGCAAAAACAACAGCATCACAGCACAGCAGCGGACATACAGCAGGAGATCCCCAATCTCGGGCACGGGGCCCAAAACAGATAAGCGAGACATTTATTTACTTCAATATAAATAACACGCACTAACACAACACATATACTAAACTCAAATATATATTCACTCCCCAAAAATTTAGAGTAAAATTTTACATTCTGATACTCCGCCACTGTCCGCTTATCGTGCATATTTCCCTTATTACAAAACAGCGCAGTGCAGTAAGCAATTCCGCTACTGCACATAATTCGGCGCTTGTATATTTTCGCGGTCCCAAAATCTCCGCTGCAGCCAGCATTCCAAATACGGACTATTCTCCTTGTGCAGTAAATAGGCACGCAGCATTTCTCCCGCTGCATTCCCACTCACCCACTTGCACGCATTTTCGCGTTTTGTTTTGTGCGATATTCGCAAGCACTGAGTAGCGAGCACTCCCGCTACTGCTTCCAAGTGTAATTGCACATTCGCACTTCTGCCTAGGCAATTTCCCCACTCTCGCTGGCAGAAGTAAGCAAACGCAAATACAGTGGGACGAGTAGCCTGTTTTCGCAGCACATTGAACAATTTTCAATAGTGCTGCACATACACATTCAGTGCACAGCTGTTGTCACTCCAAGCGAATACAGTGGGGCAAAAACATCCCACCTGTACCCAAAAAATAGTAATCGTTCACCCTATTATTGTTTGGTTCCCCTAATACAAAATATAATAAGAATTAATTATTATAACACGAAAACACTAATACATTAATATATTAACATACATTGACTATAGTAAAAAATGTGTTGTTTATTAATAGGGGTATTCTCGATGACTTGCAAAACCCTTGCACATTGCAGAAGTTGCAGATTATGTAGACTTTTGCAATCTGTGCAATGATACAAAAACAAAATACAAGGGAAAAACGTTTTGCAATTCGTGCAATGTGTACAACAGTGATACCCATGTTTTATATGAGGGTGCAAACGTCACTCAGCTGGTTGTCAAAAAATTCGTTCATTTTATTTCGTGTGCGCAAGTGTAAATTCTTCACACAAATTTTGTTTTATTTCCTTTTATATAAACATTTTGAATTTTTCAGCTAAAAACGACAACTGGTTTCAATTATTACCATCTTCCAGAAGAATATAAAGTCCAGCATTTTCAATAAGAAAATTCAACATTTTTTTGTTTTCACTGGTCCGCTACGTTGTTTGCAATATTTTTGTTTTGGTGCGCTCTCGCAGTATTGCAAGTTAGGGTTTTGCAAGTTTGCATTTTCACAAATTTTGCAACGCTGCAAGACTGTGAGAATACCCCAAATTATTTGCAAAAATTCTTACCATTCTCATGCAGAATTTGAAATGCAGCACTTTCAATCAAGAAATCAACAATTTTCGAATTTTCGCCTGTTCGCGGCATGTTTTACAATATTTGAATTTTTGGGTGTTCTCGAAGTTTGGCACTTTTCAGGGTTGCAAATATCAGTTTCTGCAAGTTTTTCAACGTTGCAAGACATCGAGAATACCCCCTAATAATTTCCCCAATTCTTGTTTACATATTTTTTGTTTATTCCAAATATATATACCAATTTCTCGACGCGTTTACACACACAATTGTAAACTTTGACCCTCAACAGAATTTGATGCTCAACAAATTCATATTGAAAATATTTTACACTTTCGTGTACTTTTCCCCATTTCTGAATTATCGTTCGCGCGGACGCGGTAATATTTCCGGCTTATTCCTCATAAGCCTAATATTAATAACACTGCACAACACAAAAAAAAATAACAAGGTTCTGACAACGGATTCTGGTAGAGGGGACCAAAAAAAAATATACGTGTATCAGCATTTTAAAAGTTTACGTCTGAATTTTTTTTAGGGGGAGGTCAAAGTTTTGCCCCTTTTGCCTTCTTTTGCACATTCTTATGGTGAATCGGCATACGAATACCATGTAACCTTACATTTTAGGTATATGATGGGTTCAGCAATTTGATGTAAAATACTACGAAGAATATTTTTCTGGAGCATTTTAACCCTTTAGCTACTATTTTTATGGGTAAATTTGACCCTTTTTTTCTAAAATGCCAAAAATTTCCTGTAAAACAGGACCTTTTAAGGAAAAAATGTACCACGAAAATATTCGCCATAAAATTCTACTATAGGTCTCTAGATACATCAAAGCTCAGAAATTAACTTGAACGCCAGAATTAAGCCAAATCTGAAAATGTGTTTAACTGTTTATTTCGTACTTAACCAAAATTGTTACTAAAATCTCCTACAAAACTTGATTTTTTAGGGTAATTGTGCATGACCAAAGTGTTGAACGCAAAATTTCACTATCAGTCACCGTACAAAAGAAAGCTCTAGATATAATACCTATATATAAATAGAAAAATAAGAACAATTGTGGGTATTTAAGGTATTCATTATATTTTTCGTTTAGCTCTCGGCAATTCCACACCGTCATCAAATAATGTCCAGCATACATCAGCTTTAAAAGAATGAATACTCTTGCCTTTATACTATTCCTCAATGGGGGCTAGTGGCGGATTCAGGGGGGGTTTGGGGGTTGAAATCCCCCGAAATATTTTTCTGAATCCGCCCTTGATGGGGGCACATGGGTGATGAAATCGATTCCCATGTTCATCGGATTCTGTTGCCAACTGATGTTCGAAGTAATCCATATGAGAATTCAGAAAATGAATTTTTGGTGACATATGAACTCCTAGTTTTTTGAATGCATCCATCATGGTGTCGACGTGCATTCGAGCAGCAGGAGAACGATTTTTGCCTAGAACATTGTCAATGACTCCTTTAATGCTTTTCCATGCGACAATCTCATTTGGTGAAAGCATTTGATCGAATTCGGCGCTACGCATAAGCCTTTTTTTATCTCAGGACCAACAAAAACACCTGTTGTAATGAAAAAACGCGATTTCGTAAATTTATTGGTATGAAACCAATATGAAAAATTAAAGTTTTAGCATTCATACCTTCTTGTATGTTTGCTTCAGTAAGTCTTGGAAATAATATCTTCAGAAAGTTAAATGCCGATCCATTTGTATCCAAACACTTAACAAAATTGTTTACCATACCAAGTTTTATATGTAATGGTTTTAAAAGAATTTTTTTGTTGGCACAAGCGCTGGATGGAGAATATTATGCTCGCCTAATGTCCCTTCAGCTCTCGGCTCCCATTGTTTTTTGGAATATTGGTTGCCCTTCCATCTGTTATTCCACGTGCAAGTTTTGTAGGACATTTTAGTAACAATTTTGAATAATTCTGGCTTAATTCTGGCGTTCATGTTAATTTCTGAGCTTTGATGTATTTAGAGACCTATGGTATAGTAGAATTTTATGGCGAATATTTTCGTGGTACATTTTTTCCTTAAAAGGTCCTGTTTTACAGGACATTTTTGGCATTTTAGAAAAAAAGAGTCAAATTGACCCATAAAAATAGTAGCTACAGGGTTAAAATGTTCCACAAAAAAATTCTTCGTAGTATTTTACATCAAATTGCTGAACCTATCATATACCTAAAATGTAAGGTTACATGGTATTCGTATGCCGATTCACCATAAGAATGTGCAAAAGGGGCAAAACTTTGACCCCCCCCTAAAAAAAATTCAGACGTAAACTTTTAAAATGCCGATACACGTATATTTTTTTTGGTCCCCTCTACCAGAATCCGTTGTCAGAATCTTGTTATTTAAAAAAAAATTTGATTTTGTTGTGCAGTGTAATCAAACGAATTTCAAACCCCTTTCGAGCTTTTTTAAGCCATTTCAATGCCTGTTGAGCGATCCCCCAAGCGTCCAATTAACAAAATGGAGTCTCCTTCTCCAAGATATTCAAAGTCGACAGAGGCACATTTGACAGCTCCTGTCACTCGCGAGGCACTCAAAACTCGCTCCAAGCCACCTAATCCCATAGCAACCGATCTCAGTGTTGCCACTTTTGGTTTTGAGTCCGAGAGACGCGTGCAATTATGCACAACTTTTTCATCGGCTCCCATTGAAGATTTGACCAAATCATTGGTCCAAATTAAGCAGAAAAATCTGCAAGAGCAATGGAAGAGGCTAATGCGCGCACATCAGGCAGTCTTCATTGCTGAAGACAATACCCAGCCCGACGGTTTCAAAGAGTCGGCACAGACCAATACGAGTTGTGCATGGCTAAAATGTTGGACATCATTAAGATGCTCCAACTTCAGTCCCCCCAGCCTGCTACGCATATGGAACCGGTGCAACCCCTGGAACCAGCAAATACTTCCTACATTTGCCTCCAAGTTCCTCCGTGCGACACCGAAACATTCTTCGGGGGCTATGAGCAATGGCCGTCCTTTCGGGACATGTTTACGGCGGTATACATTAACCACCCCCAGCTCACTCCAGCCCAGAAATTGTATCACCTCCGATACAAAACGCAAGGCCAAGCCGGTGCTATTGTTAAACAATACGCATTAACCGATGACAATTTCGGACTCGCGTGGGAAGCGTTAAGATCCCGATATGAAAACAAACGCATCCTCGTTGACAACCAAATTCGATCTCTATTGAATATCGCTCCTACACACCGAAAATAGTGAGGCACTACAGCGGATCCAGAATTCTATAAACAATTGTCTATCCGTTCTAAAGTCTCAGGCCGTAGACACGGACAATTGGGATCCGCTGTTGGTATATATATGCTCTACCAAATTGCCGAAGCAACTCTAGCTTTATGGGAACAATCTTTGACATCCCGGAGGAATCTGCCACCCTGGCCACAGATGAATGAGTTCCTGACCTGCAGATACGAGATAGTGGAACGGCTGAATTTCTTTCGGCCTACCAAGTCTAAACTACAACCCTCATCTTCCAATGTCCTCAAAAATCGGCCCAACAGATCCCTAAATCTTCACACTGAAGTGAAAAGGGACTTAGCGTGCAAACTCTGCAACGCAAATCACTCCGTACGGACTTGTCAAAGCTTTAAAAGGCTCACCCCCAGAGTCGATTAGCATATGTGAAAAAGCACAAGATCTGTGTAAATTGTCTTGCTACATCTCACCTAATTCAGGACTGTACAAGCAATTTCACATGCGTATAGTTCCAGAAAAAGCACCACTCTTTGCTTCATCTCCCCAAAGGCAATGCGCAACCCACTCACTCCCCTAATCGATCACCTTCGACCACTTCTCTGGTCTCGACGGTTATCCAACAACCGAGCAACAACTCCATTACTCATCCTCCCCTTTCCGATGCACAACCCAGCACATCTTCAAGGCAAAGTACGCTCCCAGTACCAGCCCTTCACTCAAATAATGGCACCCAATCTCTTCTGCCTACGGCACTGGTGTCCATTAACCATTTAGGAAAGTTGTTCAGAGTTCGAGCGTTGATCGATCAAGGCTCTCAGCGCACATTCATTTCCGCGAAGGTCTAGAGACGCCTAAAATTGCCAATCGAGAAATCTAACCTCCAGATCTCGGGCATGGGCGGACAAATTGTGAAAACCGCCAACCATATATACTTCTTGACATTAACAGTTCCTAAAACGATCACAAACCTCCCCGTGCAAGCAATCGTGCTTCAAAAGCTAACGGAATTGCTCCCCCCTTCCAAAATAAATCCCCCCAATTTGAACGATTTCGCCATGCTAGATCTCGCTGATCCCAACCCCTTCGAGGCAGCGCAGATCGATATAGTGATTGGCAGTGATCTCATCCCGCAGATCATGCTCGAAGGTTTCCACCGAAATGTATTTTTTTTTTTTTTTTTTTTTTGTTTTTGTTTTCTGACGGAGGTGGAAAATCTTCGTAAGATACCAATTCTCCAGCACCAGCATTACGGATTTTTACCGCATAAAAACCACCCCCCGCGTTCGACCCCTGTGGCACCCGCCTCCCGGCACTACAACACAGGGGGGACTCCTGTCTAGACTGACTCCGTCCTAACCCGCGTCTGCGCGCGCCTCTCTCTCTCGACTTGTCGTTGCGTCGCCATGATACTCGCTGCATACTCATCCGCTGCACTCCAATTTGAGGCCGATTTAAGCATTTCGCTAATAAGCGTCTGCACTGTGGGCACACATCCCAGCTGTGTGCTCAACCGGCGTCGTTGTCCGTTGTATCTAGTACACTCGAACACGACGTGCTCCGCGTCTTCGACTTTTCCGTTGCATACGCCGCAGTACGGGTCATCTTCAAACCCACAACGATACAGGTAGGCCTTAAAACAACCGTGCCCTGTGAGGACTTGCGTTAGGTGGTGATTTACCAGCCCATGTGTCCTGCTTGTCCACTGCTGCAGATCGGCTATAAGAGCGCGAGTCCATCGCCCCTTACTGGAACAGTTCCAGCGTCCTTGCCACTTCTCCAGTGTTTGCTTCTCGTAGTCAAAGAATTCTGGAGGTTTGCCACGCTCCGCGTACTTCAAAAACGCCTCTTCCGCCAGCAGGTCAATGGGGACCATGCCTGCCACCACGCATGCGGCGTCGTAGGACGTTGTACGAAAGGCGCAACAGACCCGCAACGCGCTGAGGCGATACGCCGTTTCTATGTGGCTCCGGTACGACTTGACCCTCATCGCCGGAGCCCACACTTGCGCAGCGTACAGCATCATTCATTAGCAGCTTGCGTCTTGGCTGCTTTGGGCCGCCAATATTCGGCATAATGCGCGATAAGGCAGCTACTACTTTCGCTGCCTTGCTGCTTACGTGCGCCAGGTGATGCTTGAAGCTTAGCCTCGTGTCCAGCATGGCTCCAAGGTATCTTAGGGCTGGCTGCGAGTGGATGGTGTGGTCGCCAACCTTGATGTGCGCTGTCTCCACTATCTTTCTGCTGGAAATTAGCAGCGCCTCAGTCTTTTGCTGGGCAAGCTGCAGGCCGACCGATGTCAGCCATTCCTGCACCGACTCTACTGCGCTGTTGCAGGCCAACTCAACGTCGTGTAGGTGTTTTCCTGTCACTACTACAGCTATGTCCTCCGCGAAGCCAACAATCGTAGTTGATTGCGGCATTGGAAGTCGCAGTACGCCGTCGTACATGACGTTCCACAATGTAGGGCCTAGTACTGACCCCTGTGGAACGCCACCGGTGACGATGTGGTGCCTTTCGCCCTCGTCGGTGCTATAGAGCAAGATTCTGCTGCTAAAGTAGCTGGCTACCAGTTCCACTAGGTAGCTAGGGATTTGAAGGCGGCGCAGAGCCCCCACGATGTCTGCCCACCGAAATGTATGTGGCAGTTTACTTGCTCAAAATACAGTATTCGGTTGGATATTAAGTGGTCCAGTACCCAGATCATCACATTTGACAAATGCTGCCGCGGTGCCAAGTCACCAGACGCACACTGGTCCCGCCCTTCGAAAAAATCTTCCTACTCCAAAGGAAGCCCTTTCTGACGTGAGTGCTGCCCTCAATCCCGTAGGGTTTCCACCCAAGGAAATAAAGGCAAATCACGCGGAACCCACCATCCCTGCACACTCAGATTCAAAACGGCAAACACCCCCCTTCGTTGCCAAACGTTTCGCCCCCGCAGGATGGCTTTCGCCCCCAATGAAACCGCGGAAAAGGGTACGACCAAAGCGTTGGCTTGACGCCACGCGGTCAATATGCACAGCAATTGATGGAAACTGCAGCCCCCTCGCATTTCCACATTGCACCCCTCCATACAATAAACCTCGAGCCATTCCCGTGCGACCTGTTCTAAGCGCCTTTACTCCTCTGACGGGAACTCAAGCGAACCCCATCGCTGGACAAACCGATCAGACCCCCCACCAACGATGTCAACATCATCACTTCCCACAACAGACATCTCCTCTTTTTGCAGATCCGGCGCTAGCAACCACTCCAGCAGCTGCCCCGCACGTGCGCATGCATCATCTGCGAAGAGGCCCTCATCGCACTCACCAGCGCTCTGGCATCGCGGAACGGCAACAACCCTACAGCCGTCAGCCCACCGTACAGCCAGTCAGCCGCGCATCACCGCCAGCCAGCCGTCAGCCGCAACTCTTCCTCAAACCCGAGGACGCGGGGATGAGCAACCCCCACTATATTTGATTGCAATCTGCAATGAGGGCCGCGATGTTTAGATGAGTGCTGTCTTCAGTGGTCCGTCGATCCCATCTCCAATCCCAATCTTTCCTTCTCCCTTTGTACTCATGTTCCCCCTATTTTCTTCTCCACGGCTTCGGCCATTCGTATCGTTTAGTTTTTATTGTATCCTCTGTTACTTGTAATTCGTACTACGTCAAATAAAGACCACCGAAAACCCGAACAACCCGCGTTCTTATTTACACCGCTCCGCGCTGAAAGAAACATACATAAAGAAGAAGGAGAAGAAGAAGAGGTGACTTGCATCCAACACAAAAGTACCTTGGTACCCTGCGATTAAAGTGCTTTAAAATACTCGTAAATTTTTGTCTTAAAGTTGTTCCTGCTCAGCCCCGCCCTTATGACCTCAGGAACCGAGTTCCAGACCCTCACGGCGTTAATGAAAAATAGTCTTGATGATGTTAAGAAGTTATATTCTGGGACAATCAAATTGTGGTGTCTCCTGGACCTGAAAGGTATGAGCTTTTCGAACAAATAGTGAGGGGTTTTCCACTCCATTAGTCTGTAGATAAATATGCAGTTTTTAGCAGATAGGTAATTTTCAATACTACAGCCTAGTACCTTATTCTGCCAAAGGGAAATGTGCTCATACCTTTTGAGTCCGTAGACATATCGCGTGCCATTATTAAATGCTACGTTAACACGTGACACGGAATCAAGCTTACTATACACTATCTCTGAGTAGGCGATAAGGGGCACAATAAGCTGAACAACCAGCTTACGCCTGGTTTCCAAGGGGGTAAACGAAGCAGAGATACTCAGTTTTCGCAGTGTAGCATATACCTTGCTCACAACCCCATTTATGTGATCACCACAACTTAGATTGTGGTTTACAATAAATCCCAGATTTCTTATTTTTTCAGTAAATGTAAGCACACTAGAGCCTAAATATAGCTTAGGAATACTGTCAAGGTGAACTACACTATGACAAATAGGTAAAACATAGGACTTAGACGCATTTAGACACAAATAACTGTCAGTAGCCCACTTAGAGATAGCAGACAGATCACTGTTTATTTTGAAACACAAATCCTCAACAAGGCCAATTCGGCTAGACAGGTGCATTTGAATATCATCTGCATATGCATAAACATTCACATACTGGCACACAGAGAATACGTCGTTGACAAAGATACTAAACAACAGAGGACCAAGGACTGATCCTTGTGGAACACCTGCACATACCAATCGAGACTGAGACATAGATTTGTTAGATATAACTTTTTGCGTCCGTCCCTCTAGATAACTGGCTATAAGCTTCAACGCACTGCCACTAAAACCAACTCGACCGACTCGGTCAACCGAGTCAAAGGCTTTTGAGAAATCAAGCAAACAAAGAATTGTCAAGTCTCCAATGTCAAACTTAAGTCTAATGTCGTCAAGTATTTTTACCATAGCAGTAGAGCAACTATGCCTAGGCCGAAAACCAGACTGTAGAGGGGAAAGAAGGTTGTGTTTTTGTATGAAAGTAGAGATTTGCACTGCCATCAACTTTTCGCACACCTTTGAAAAGGCTGGCAATATACTAACAGGCCTATAATCACCAGGACAAGAAGCATTCGACTTTTTTGCAACAGGCAAAATAACTGCTCTTTTCCACGCAGAAGGAAAGCAAGAACTAGTGAAGCAGTGATTTATTACATGAGTAAGTGGGCCAATAACAAATTGTAACACAAGCTTGACAAATTTTAAAGATATGCCATCCTCACCAATTGCATTAGATTTAATACCCATTATTGACTCGAACACATCAGGATAACTTACTGCTATAAATTCGAATTTATCTTTAACACCACAACAAGATGATAAATGTTTTGGCAAAACAGTGCGACTCTCTTTATCATTGGCACCAATAAAGAAATCATTTAGCTCATTAGGATTCAAGTCACAACCAGAGTTTTCCTTGCCATGAATTTTCAAATTTTTTAGATTGCGCCATAGTTTCCTAGATGGGAGTGAAGGGTCAAGCTTTGAATTGCTGTAGCAACGCTTTGCATGTCTAATTGTAGCTGTTGCTTCATTACGAGCAGCTTTATAATGACACCAAGCAGTATCTGACCTAGTTTTACGCCACTTTGCATGCAACTTATTGCGTTTTCTAATAGATAAACGTACTTAAGCATTAAACCAGGGGCATGAACTATTTACAACATGGAAAGTACGGAGAGGAATATGTATGATTTCAATCCACACTACACAAGTCAGAAAGCAAGTAGTTGACATTCAACGATTTGAAATCACGGTATACAAAAGTATTACTAAGATCAGAACGATTCATCACAACATCCCAAGTACAAAATATTAAATCATGGTCAGCAATGTTCGAACTTCAAGATATGCGACGGGTCAGTGGTAATGAAGTAGTCAAGGAGGCTGGGTAAGGCATTATTCGCATACCTAGTTGGTATTGTGTTATTAATCACACATAGTCCTGTAGCTTCTAACCAGTCAAATAGTTTATTTCTGCTGGGGTCATTAATTAATAAATTAACATTGAAATCACCACAAATCAGAATACGTTCATACTCAACTAACAGTTCAGACAACTCAACAAAAAAGGGATCAAGGGAACAACATTTGTGAGGATTGTACGCACACACAATTAAATCACATCAGACACTTCACTAAGAATAAATTCTGTGTCACAGTTAATAGACTTAGTCAGCAGTCGTAAATTAAGTGTTTTTTTGCAATATATTGCAACTCCCCCCCTTTCCTGTGCACGCGATCATGTCTTAGTATGCTATACCGATCAAGAGACAAGTTGAAATCAGGGACATCACTTTGAAACCACCCTACAAGACGTGGCTGACCGAAACTCCACTACATTCATAACATTTTTTCAATTTACCAATACATTCGCATGAAATTTGGCCCATTGTGAACTTGTCAGCAAGCATTGTGAACTTGTCATCATAGTGCTTTGAAATTGACCTGCTGAGATGATCGCTTATACAAGTTAAGACTCTCCCTTGCAACCCCTTCAGTTCACGCAAATTTCGCTGATCACAATGTTGCCATAATAATGTCAACATTGGATCAATTACAGTTCGACGCCCGATCGACTGCGCTGCACGCGCAAATCCAAAGTGCTGACAAGGCAGGCTCAGGCAGGTTACCAACTAAGCAGGGTAGCAAGTAAGTTCAGTCTATAATTCAACTTGAAAGAAAGCACATAGTGCTGCAAAAATAAAGACTCAGACAAAAATCAAATTTTGATTCTTTTAATTTACGCGCATGTGTAAGAAGAAGAAGCACCTGCTGACAAGAACTCGCATCGGAGTTAATATAATTATTAGGAGCCGGAGACTGCCGTAGCTACGTAGCTCAGCTGGCTAATGCGTGCGGTCGCGAGTCAAATGCGACGCGCGAATCCAAGTTCAATACTCCGTTGCTTCAAACACCAAAAAAAAAGGAAAAGTAGGATGAAGGTAAGAATTCGAATTAAAATTTACTTTAAAATCATATTTTTTTTTTTTTTTTTTCATTCCCCATTTATTTATACAACTGTCGTTGACATCAAGTATTTGGTTAAACATTTAGGTAGGAAGATCAATAAAAACATCACAATAAGGCCAGTGCCAAGAGCGATACAGTCAGGATTGGAATTTACAATTGTTTCTTAATATTTAGGTAACAGATTTTTAGTTTAGGGACAATAGGTCACATGGTCGATTCCTTTTTAGCCATCGTCTTGTCTGGTTTTCGCGTTGCAAGAGTGAGTTGATTTGTGTGTTCTTGTGTTTTTTAAGTACGTCAAAATGCCTTGTTGTTACTTTTTTCACCTCGTCATCAACTGTTGATATTTTTAGCATTTCATGAATGTCGACGTTTGTAGTGTAACGGTCTGATAGTGTTATTATACGTAGGATTTTTGATTGTTGTCGTTGTATTTTTGTTAAGTGCGTCTTCTTAGCAGTTCCCCATATTTGCAGTCCATATAGCCAAATTGGTTTATTTGAATAATCAATATTTGGCCATAGCAAGTACCGAAGTGCAAGACCAAGGAGCCGATGCCAATGATGCCGCGCTAAGCAACGCCTTCGATTGCGACAATATGGGATCATCTAAGCAGGGCCGCAAATGAGTTTTTAAAATTCAATTTTTTTTATATTATTTCATTTAAATTAATTTAAAATAAATTCAGGCAGAAGTAAAAGCAAACGGTTTTTCCAAAAAATTTCAATAAAAACCTGCATTTTTTCAATATTGAGTATTGGTCATGAATGACCGATTTATACATCACATTGTGACCGATATTTGCATCAGCATTTCAGCCCGACAGCCCGATTACGAGACATAGGCAATGTTACTCTCAGAGGTTTGCCATTTCCTGCTGAGAGGACAGCCGCCGAAAGAAAAATTAAAAAAAAAGTTGTTTTTCTTTTTTTTTCTGTGTTAACGCAACGGTGTATTGAACTCGCGGAGTCTTGACTAGCGGCCGCACGCATTAGCCAGCTGAGCTACGTAGCTACGACGGCCTCCGGCTCTTAATAATTATATTAACTCCGATGCGAGATCTTGTCAGCAGATGCTTCTTCTTATCACACGTACACGAGAGTTTCAGTCAGTTTTTTCACACCGCCTGTACAAAAATGATAGAAACTTTGTTCGGAGAGCTGACCGAAACTTCGGTCAGGCATGTCGGTCATATGATCGGTCAAATGACCGTCACTGTTCTTGTAGGGCAGGTCTCAGACACACACATTATGTCCACAGAAGACCCCTCAAAAACATACCTAACATGATCAAGTTTGTCATGACTTAAACTTCTCGCATTAAAATGCACTACATTAAGACCAACAACTTGTTTACCAAAAATGTCTAAAAGAATTTTTTGATTTGCACTAACGCCAGAGTCTGATTTATCAGTCAACCCCATCGTCACAGAAAAGGAACAAAACAGAAACAACCAAAGACAGACAGTTTAGGAGATGAACAGAAAGTGAGTAACTGAGATATAGAAATAAGCACGAGAAATGAAAAATACACCAAAAGAAATGAAAGAATGAACAAGAGCAAGTAAAAAGTAAGCACAAACAAAACATAAGCAATGATCTTGTATTAACACATTTCCACTAGTCTGCAGCAACTATATTCTCTAAACTCTCTTTGCTTGACACCCTGACAGCTTGGCTTTTTTGATGAACACGCACGTACACAAACCCACGAATTGAGAAAACAGCTACTAATCTCTTTTGTTTCCTCAGCTGCAGTGCTGAACGCATTAGTTCTTTGTTGTTATTGGTGAGGCTTTCATGCACGTGTAGTTTCCCAACAGTTGTGAGCCCAACATCACTAAGCAGCAGCGACCGCTTCTTCTCTTTGTAAAAACGAACAATTGATCTGAAGAGCATAGAGCGGTCGTCAGGAGATCCAAGTTTCACAATAACAGGTGCAGCAGCATTGTTGTTATAACATATATGTTATGACACCCGAAAAGAAGTGCGAATGCGAGGCGGAGACAACTTGATAGAATGGCACAGCTTATGGAAACTTTCATCAATCTTCTCCCCATCAATTTGCGGGAGACCATTTATAACAATATCCGCAGATACAGCTTGGTTCTGACACACGTTAAGCTCCTCTTTAAGCAACTGAACTTCATTTTTCAGCTGCTCATTTTGTTCAATTTGTGCCTCTGCCTTACCCACATGCTCTTCAATTCTTCGTATCACCTTTTGAAAATAGCAATTTCAGCCGACATCTCAACAAACCGCTGCATCACCCGTTCTTCATATTCTCTCATACGTTCCGTGATCTGTTCAACAATGCTCTTTCTCTGCAATTCAAGTTGCTCCTCCATACGCACCATGCCGAATGTGGCGAACTCTCAGCTCTCCCTGAACTGCTTGAACTGTTTTGAGGTGTGGAAACCACTTGGCGCGAAACTTTAGTTGTTACAGCTCTAGTTGTCATTCTCATTTGAATCACAAATTATTCAGTTCAAACAATAATTACGGCATTTTAGTTTTACTTTGCAAAAAGCAGACACAAGGATTGTTGAGATGAACACCACAAACACAATTTAAACTGCCGGCAATATTAACAAATTAAATGTTTGCTGCAGCGCACTAGAAAACACGTCTACTCACGAACCACTGTCTTGTCTTGTTTATGGCTTCCAAATGCACAGTGATACAATACAAATTTATTTAATTTTACATATTAATGCATACGCAATCTTACTTTCAGCAATTCGTAAAATAAATTCAGTGAAAGTACCAATTTCATCTTTGTACGCACACTTTTGCTGCAGTTTAAGAGGCACTGCCGATCGATTACAATCGATAAGTTACGAGCTAAAGCCATGATACCACTTAATTTTATATGATAATCTAAGTTTAAGATTAAACTACATTTTAAATAAAGTTTAAGATACGGTATGTGGTATCACAATGGGCCTTTCGGGCCTCCGAGTGTGTCTCTTATATAGGCAGCCACCTTAACCTAACCTAACCTAAGATACGGTAGTTCCATTTTTAATATAAACTAGCTGACCCGGCAAACGTCGTCTCGCACAACATTTGAATTAATTAAAGTATAACGCCACCTGTTGTGGTCTAAACCTGAACTGACTCAAGACCATGGTTCAACTACAAGGTTATAGCAAGCCACCGGCTGATCGTTTATGGCTTCTGTCAAAATCGTTGGTGTCAGCAGTGGTTCTGTGTTGCCGCATCGGTTGAAATGAAAATACCTGACTGAAAACAACTGACCTTTTCCCGTTTTTTCACTCAAATACAGCACCGTCTGGCAACAATCACTTTTGTATGTTTTCAGTTTCTCCCTCTTTCGTCGGAAAATATCAGCTGATTTTGACAGTAACGATAAACAATCCTACCAACAAAATACATGTGGTTTTTGGTGTTGCGGGCATGCTATTACCTTGTTATTGTGCCATGCTCAAGACGGATCTAACAAACAACGCATGAAAATTGGACGGTCCGTTTGAGTGTGATGCCGTAACTCACATACAGCCACTTTCTTTTATACATAGAGATTTAAGTTATATGGGCGGTGCCACGCCCGTTTCATTGCTGTGCGACTTCTAGTTCAGCGGAATAACTGGGTCAGAAAAAATGTGCCACGCCCCTTGTCCAACGTCCATTAAATCTTACCAATAGAATGACACATCTATAGGACGGCGATATACTAAATTATAATGCTGTGCACGTTACAATTTCGAAGATATTTCATTATAAATTTGGGCTTGTACGGTCGGTGCCACGCCCCTTTGTCCAATACCCGCCTCATTCCGTCTGCCGTAAGATATGAATTAATGGTAGGTTCGTACTTAGTTTCATTGCTGTGCGACTTATATTTTAGCGGAATATTTGTGTCACAAAAAATGTGCCACGCCCCTTGTCCAACGCCCATAAAATCTGACCAGTGGAATTACTCATCTATGAGACGACGGGGTACTAAATATATATTCCACTATAAAAATTTTGCTTGTATGGGCAGTGCCACACCCCTTGTTCAATATCCGCACCATTCCCTCTGTCGAAAGATATAAATTAATGTTAGGTTCGTACTTAGTTTCATTGCTGTGCGACTTATATTTTAGCGGAATATTTGGGTCACAAAAAATGTGCCACTCCCCTTGTCCAATGTCCATCAAATCTGACCAGTAGAATGATTCATCTATGAGACGACGGACTCCTAAATTTCAGTGTTGTACGACTTACAATTTGGAAGAATTCTAAATAAGTACTCTAAGAGCCGTCGGCGGAGCGTTTGAAAATAAATAATAAGACGCGGGGTTGCGTGGTACGTGTGCTTTATTTTATCGTTCAAACACGAATGACAATAAGATGTAACAATGGACAACACAAACGGCCGGAGTCGGTGGAAAGTGGGAAGTGGGACATAAGTACATAGGGGACTGGAAGGGAGAGGATTGGATCAGTGCAGGGTCCACAGATCACTGGAACGAACACATTTAGCCATGGCGGCCCGCGTTGCCTTTGGCAACATTACGGCTATAGCTGCTCGCTCAGCCGGCCCAAGGCCTCCAAGGCCTGCTCGATCAGGGCGCGGGCTTTGGCGCGCGGCTCGGGGGCTCCGTCGGAGGAGGCCTCCTCGTCGCTAAACGCGATGAGCTGGCGCTCAGCTGCTGCCTCGGCTGAGGGGCGGTTGGCTGGACGTCGGGGCTGTCGGCGGTGGCGTGCTAGCCGGTGGGCGATGGCGGAGCGCTGCACCGGGCGCTGTGTTGGAGCGGGCTGCTGCCGGGGCTGTTGCGGCTTCTTGCCGCCCTTGATTACGGCCTTGGGCGCTGCTGCTGTGGCCGGTCGCTCGCTGAAGTGCAGCATGGTGTGATGCGCTCGGCCGCACTTGCTGCAGCGAGCGGTGGAGTTGCACCGATTGGTGGGGTGGGACCGCGCCAGGCAATTGGTGCAGTAGCCCTGGGCGCGGGCCACCTGCTGTCGCTGCTGCGGTGCCATTGACAGGAAGGCACGGCAATATCTAATGCCGTGCAGGTGGTGGCACAGCCGGCACTGCTGGATCAGCTGCTTTCTGGTTGCCCTGCAAAAAACCATAAAAGTATATCACTAAACTATAATAATAGTGAGTGTGTAGAGAATGAGAAGGGGTATGTGCAAAATAAGCAGGGCTATGAGACGAGTTTACGAAGCTATTAGGGGGCATAGCTTGACTACTGGCCTTGTCAGGATGCCAGAGTCAGTGCGGATATCCACGACACGGACATGATTGTCGGGACCGCGATGTAGCTTATGAATGGGGCCGAGCCGCCATTCATTGGGGGGAAGCAGGTCGTCTTTAATGACGACCATTTCATTTTCTTCCACTTCCCTTTGCGGATGCTTCCGCTTGTAACGTTTGTGGAGATCCTTGAGATATTCGTCCTTCCATCGTCGGGCGAATTGATGATGGAGGACTTTAAGTTTTTCCCATCGATTAATCAGGGATAGCTCGGAGCACTCGGGTTCGGGGGGGGCGGTGATAGGAGCGCCTCGGAGAAAGTGGCCAGGGGTCAGAGACACTAAATCGCTAGGGTCCTGCGTTTGAGGAGAGAGCGGACGTGAATTGAGCGTCCCTTCAATTCTAGTAAGAAGAGTCGTAAACTCTTCGTATGTGAATCTATGAGACCCGGCTACCTTTTTAAGGTGGGTCTTGAAGCTTTTGACCGCCGACTCCCATAGTCCTCCCATGTGAGGAGCATGTGGGGGGATGAATTGCCACTCGACGCCCTGAGGACCGTATCGGTCGAGAATATCTTGGGCGATTTCTCTCGAGAATTTGGCAAAGTCTCTGGCCATGGCACGTTGAGCACCGACGAACGTTTTGCCGTTGTCGGTCATGATTTTGAGAGGTAGCCCTCGTCGACCAGTAAATCGGGCGAATGCTGCGCGGAACGCTTCGGTCGTAAGATCCGAGCAGAGTTCCAAGTGAACGGCCTTCGTGGAGAAGCACACGAACACTGCAACATAACCTTTGAGGTAGGTTGAGCTACGGAGCATGGAAGCTTTGATCTGGAATGGACCAGCAAAGTCGATTCCGGTTGTGGCGAATGGGATTGTAAGTGTGCATCGTTCGGGGGGGAGCGCTGCCATGATTTGTGTTCGCAGCTTTTGTTTGTGGATGACACACGTTATGCATTGAAAAATGCAGTTTTTTATTTGCGGCTTTAGGCGCGGAATGTAATATTCCTGCCGAACCATACGGAGCATGAGTCGTTGGTCCGCATGCGGTAATAGCTTGTGAAGGAAGCGAAGAAGTAAACTGCAGTAGCGGGACTCTGGGGGGAGAATAATGGGGTGTCGTTCATTATACGACAATGCCGCATTGGCGAGTCTGCCATTAACTCGCATCACCTTCTGTTTGTCTAAGAAGGGATTGAGCACCAAGAGCGAACTTTTCTTGGAGATGGGAAGAGAATGAGAGAGCGCTTGTCGTTCCTGGGGATAATGGGAACTTTGCGCGAGAGTTATAAGGCGATTTTTAACAAATGCCAACTCTGAGTGGGACAACAGTGTTCCGTGTATGGGATTGTGTTGGCGACGGGAGAAGATGCCGTTATTAACAAATCGGAACATGTATGCGATTACTCGCAGGGCTCGAGAGAAGCTGGAGAACCGATCGAGGATGTCGGTCTGCTCTTCGAGAAGGTGGTGGCAGTCAATCGCTCGTTGTTCCGGGATTGGAACTTTGCGAGAGTGACCTTTGGGCCAAGCATCGGAAACTTGCTGCAACCATTTGGGGCCATTCCACCATAGGGTGTGATCTTTGAGATCTTGCGGCTTGCATCCGCGCGTTCCTAAGTCCGCGGGATTTTCAGCGCTTGGGACATGTCGCCAGGGAGCGTTGTGCACATTTTGGCGTATTTCAGTCGTGCGGTTGGCAACATAGGTTTTCCATGTGCAAGGTGGTTTTTCCAACCAAGCAAGGACAATTTCCGAATCGGTCCATAAATGGATTTCCGATTTGTCGAACCCGAGGTGAGAGCGGAGGGATTTGATGAGCTGGGAGAGTAAAACTGCTCCGCAAAGCTCTAAGCGAGGTAAGCTTATTGTTTGGAGAGGTGCAACTCTTGTTTTTGCAACAAGGAGATGTGACGAGAGGTAGTCACCATTTGTGCTAGTACGGATGTACAGAGCTGCACAGTATGCCTTTTCGGAGGCATCGCAAAATCCATGGATCTGAACATTTCGAGTGGGGGTATAGTGAACCCACCGGGGAATTTCGATAAGTTCTATGGCAGGCAAATTCTCAATGAATTGCTGCCACTTTATGAGTGATCCTGGCTTTATGCACTCATCCCACTCAGTGCCTTCAAGCCAAAGCTCTTGAAGAAGCTTTTTGGCAAGAATCATTATAGGCGAAAGCCATCCTGCGGGATCGAAAAGTTTGGCAACGGAGGAAAGAATTTGCCTTTTCGTACAGGAGTTTGCAGGAGTAGTGGGAGAGATGGAGTATGAAAATGAGTCCGACAGGGCATTCCAACGGATGCCAAGAGTCTTAGTGGAACTCGTTGAATCGAACTTAAGGCAGGTTTCTACCTTGTGCGGCCGAGAAAACATGTTTTTTTTTTTAAATTGTTGATGGGAAGGTTTTTAAGATAAACACTGGAAAATTTTTTCAGATGTAGGTATATGTTTATTGTACAAGTAAAAAAAGTTTCAAGATAAAATATGCAAAGGGGGGGAGGGGGCCATCGAGCAATGGCGGCAGGACTTCCTTACTCGCGGAAGTCCTGCCGCTGTTTGAGATGGCTTGAAACACAAAAATGAAATTTTTTCTTATTCTGTATCCTTTTGTCTATGGCTGGAACTAGGATTTTAAAAAAAAAATGAAAAATGAAGGAAATATGCGATTTTGACTAAAAAACTCAATTTTTACCTACTTTTTTCAATACAAATTTCTATTTTTAATGAGAACAAATAATTATTTCTTGAAGATCCTAGTTCGCGCCATAGCTAAGACCTTGATAAATGACTGTTTAAAATTTCGTAGCTATTGCTCAACTCGTGTGGCCTAAATCACTTCCGCAAGGTCAAAAAATGTAGTTTTGAGAAAAACGCGTTCAAAGTTTTGCTTCAGCGGCTCGGCGCGCTCGACACCGCTACCTGTTTCGATAAATTGCTTCCGTAATTCGAAAGATTTCAACTTCAAATTTTGGGAGCGTATTCTACAATCATATATTAATCCAAAAATGCATGAAAAAAAAAATCGATTTTTTTGACCGCACAAGGTAGAAACCCCCCTTAAGGAATTCCGAATCGAAAAGATCGTCTTCGGGAATTTCCTCTAAGAGTTTCGCGTGATTAGCCGTTATCTTTTTAAGAGGGAATCCCCCGGAGTTGAGGGTGGCTATCACTTGAGAGAGGGCTTCCTTAGTTGTGGCAAGATCGTGACCTCCGGAAAGAATGTCGTCGACATACGTTTCCTCGAGAAGTATTTTTGCCGATAACGGGCTAGATGGCTGAGAATCGTGGGCCAATTGATGGAGCGTTCTGATGGCCAAATATGGCGCACAGTTAACCCCAAATGTCACCGTTTTCAATTTGAAATCTTGAATAGGAGATTCCGGGGATTTGCGAAAGAGTATTCGCTGGAATTCCTGGTGATCATTATGGACCCGAATTTGCCTATACATCTTCTGGACATCGCCATTGAAGACAAAGCGGTAAAGGCGCCATCGGAGAATGAGAGCTGTGAAGTCATTTTGAAGAGTAGGACCAGTATGCAGAACGTCATTAAGTGATTGACCAGAACTTGAGGACTTTGAGGCATTGAAAACCACTCGGACTTTGGTGGTCTTCTTTTCGGGGCGGATGACTGCGTGATGAGGCAGATAGTATGAGAAATACTTGCCATTTTGGATTATCTCACGGGGATTTGTGAGTTCCATATGGTCAAGGGTGAGATATTCCTCTAAGACGTCATCGTAGATGGTCTTGAGGTTTCCCTTTCGGGAGAGATTTCGCTCCATGCTAACGTATTGCTAGAGGGCGTTTGGGCGGGAATTGCCTAACGCTATCGAGTATGGAAATTCTGCCTTGAAGGGGAGTTTAACAGTATATCTACCGTCCGATCCACGGGTTGTGGTCTTCTGGTATAACTCTTCGCAATAAGTCTCATCCGAGGAGACAGGTGTCGGGAGTTTGACTTCTTCCTGCTCCCAGGATTGCCTGAGTTGCGAACTAAGTTCCTCATTGGAGACTTCTGCAACGTATGTTGAATGAGATGACACCGTGTGGGGTACTGGCCCGCTGAGTATCAAACCGAAAATGGTGTTTTGGGCTAATAAACTGCCACACACATTTCGTCGGATACCTTCGAGTAAGATCTGGGGTATCAGATCACTGCCAATAACTAAGTTTATCTGCGCTGACTCGAAAGGACTTGGGTCAGCGAGATTTAGCGTGGCAAATTCTTGCCAATTGGGATGGCTAATTGTGAATGGGGGTAGCAATTTTGTCAATTGGGGGAGTACTATTGCTTGCACATTGAGGGTCGTGCTGGAGTTTGGAACTGCCAACGTCAAAAAGCAAATGTGATTGGAATTTTGTACAATTTTTCCGCCCATGCCTGAAATTTCGAAGTGAGATCTTTCAATAGGCAATTTAAGGCGTTTTTGCACCTTCGAGGAAATGAAGGTGCGTTGCGAGCCTTGGTCGCTCAACGCTCTAACCTTGAACAATTCTCCTAAGTGGGCAATAGACACCAGTGCCGTAGGCAGAAGGGATTGGGTGCCATTATTGGAATGAAGGGCTTGTACTTGTGGCGTACTTAGCCTTGAAGATGGGCCGGGTTGCGCATCTGAAGTGGGGGCATGAGTTGTGGAGTTATTGTTCGGTTGCTGATGAGCTGTTGCGACCTGAGAAGTGGTCGTCTGAGACCTATTGCGAGGCTGCGGGGCTTGAAAGTTATTGTTGGGGAAATGAAGCAGGGAATGATGCTTCCTTTGGCAGTAAACACACGTAAAACTGCTTGTGCAATCCTTTATGGTGTGAGTCGTGGCAAGACCATTTTCACATAAGTTGTGCTCTTTGACATATTTCAGTCGGCTCTGGGGGCTGAGCTTCTTGAAACTCTGACAAGTTCGTATAGGGTGGTTGGCGTTGCAGAGTTTGCACGCGAAGTCTTTTTTCACCTCAGTGTGGAAGAGCTGAGGTCTGTTTTGAGGCCGATTTTGGGGAGTATGGGAATTGGAGGGTTGTGGTTTTGGCTTAGCGGGGCGAATGCTATTGAGCCGTTCCACCACCTCGTACCTGCAGGTCAGGAACTCGTCCATTTGCGACCAAAGAGGCAGGTCCTTACGAGATGTAAGGGATTGTTCCCAGAGAGCTAATGTCTCTTCGGGCAATTTGGTGCAACAAATGTACACAAGCAGCGGATCCCAATTGTCAGTGTCCACGGCCTGGGACCTAAGTACTGAGAGACAATGGTTAATCGTGCTTTGAATCCGCTGCAGCGCTTCGCTATTTTCGGTAGTGGCCGGAGTGATATTTAAGAGAGATCGTATTTGGTTGTCAACCAATATGCGCCTGTTTTCGTAACGGGATTTCAGGGCTTCCCATGCGAGTCCGAAGTTTTCATCGCTTAAGGCAAATTGCTTCACAATTGCACCGGCTTTGCCTTGCGTCTTGTATCGGAGGTGATACAATTTTTGGGCTGGAGTGAGCTTGGGGTGGTTTATGTATACTGCCGTAAACATGTCCCGGAAGGACTGCCACTGCTCATAGCCCCCGAAAAATGTTTCGGTATCGCAAGGTGGAACTTGTAAACAAATATTCGGAGTATTTGTTGGTTCTGGGGCTCGAACCTGTTCCGTATGCGCAGCGTGCTGAGTGGGTGGAGGCTGGAGCATCTCAATGATGTCCGACATTTGAGCCATGCACACCTCATATTGGTCTGTGCAGGCTTCAATCTTC
This sequence comes from Melieria crassipennis, assembly GCA_963668005.1. NCBI lineage: Eukaryota > Metazoa > Arthropoda > Insecta > Diptera > Ulidiidae > Melieria > Melieria crassipennis. The sequence goes on along the minus strand of OY764963.1, from coordinate 47,971,095 downwards.
TGCCGAGCCGACTCCTTGAAACGGTCGGGCTGGCTACTGTCTTCCGCAATGGAGACTGCCTCATATGCGTGCATAAGCCTTTCCCATTGGGCTTCCAAATTCTTTTGACGAATTTGGACGAGGGACTTCGTTTGTTCCTCAATGGGGGTCTCAGAAAACTTTGTGCATAATTGCACGAGCCGATCGGACTCGAATATGAATTTAGTAACGCTAGGATCGGTTACTTTGAGTATGGGGGACTTGGAGCGCGTTTTTGGCGGCTCACGAGTGACAGGGTCTGTCAAAAATAAATCTGTTGACACCTTAGGGGGTTGTTTGGAGGCGGTTGGCTCCATCGCGTCGGATTGTTTCTTAGGCGAACGCTCTACCGGCATTGAAATGAAAGCGAAGCTTGAGAGAGAGGGGGGTCAGGTGTGAAAAATTGAAATTAAATTTCCACCTGAGAATGAGAATGCACGAAAGGGTAAAAGTTGGCCGCGTCCGCACGAACGGCTTAAAATTTGAAAAAATCGCAACGTTACACGAATGTGTTAAAATCGTTCGATTGTATGGGTAATTGCCTTTAATTGTTTGGCCAACTTTACTAACCGTATGTGGAGCAATACGGAAAAAAATTAATAAAATTTTAAATAGAAACCGCGGAATCCGGAATATGAAAATTTGTATACGTGTTGTGTAGAATGTGGTAAAATAAAAACAACAAGTGACAATGAAATTTATATGTGTATGTGTATTTGTATTTATTTTGTTAAGAAGAAAATAAATATGTATGTGTATAAATGTGTATGAATAAGGAAAATAAATATGTATTGTTCTGTGTATATGTGTATGAGTGTATGTCAAAATATATTTTTTAATATAATATTGGTTAATTGTTAGTAAATTTATGAAAAAATTTATTTAATTGTATGAGGGAGAAAAATAAAATTTTGTGTACCGGTGGGTTGTGTTTGTCCCACTGTATGTATATGTAGTGTATGCGCAGTGAACGTGTATGTACAATTGAAAATTTTCTAAGTCGAAAACTACTTACTACTTGGGACGGGTCTTGTTGTCCCACTGTATGTAGTAATGTGTATGTGTATGTATATATGAGTGTATGGATATGTATATATATATGCACGATTGAAAATTTTCTAAGTTGAAGAAAATTTTCAATGTGCCGTGAAAGTGTACAACTTGTCCCACTGTGCCCGCTTTGTGTTTTCTTGTTTATGTATACAAGTATATATGCACTTGGGCCAAGCAGCTGAGTTGCGTGCTGCCAAGTGCGTGCGGATATAGCACAAAGGGAAATATGGAAATATGTGCAGAAGTGGGCGTGCAGTATGTACACAGCAGCTGGGCTGTCGCTGCTGGTCTTATTTACAAGCGTGCGCTGGGCAGTTTGTTGCTAATTTTTTGTGCAAAGCACAAAGAAAAGAGGAGAGATTGGAATGTGTGCGCACACGGAGAGGCGCGAAAATGGAAATTGGCGCTAATTTTATGCGCAGGGGAAATGAGCAAAATGTAAACTGGGCAGTAGCGGAACTGCTTTTTGCGGGAATTTTGATCCAGTTGAATATTGTATATATGTACAATATTCAACGGCAAATAATTGGATATGTGATTATGTATATATGTATTAAACCGCAATTTAATAATTGGCAGGTTAGTATTTGGAAAATTTAAATTTTTATTTACAAATTTTTGTTATTTGTGCAATATATGTGTATGTGGGTAGTTTTTTTGTAAATGTTTTGTAATGTGTAAAATACGTGTTAGCGTATGTGTTAATTGATTTTAAATAAATTTGTATGGGCTTATCTTGTTGGGCCCAGTGCCCGAGAATGGGGATTTCCTTTATGTTTTGTTGTTGATGTCCGTCCAACGTTGTGTTGTTCCGCTGCTATTGTCTGCCCTTTTGCTTTGGATGTCGCTTCCCTTTTCGTCTGCGTTGTGTGCGCGTTGTTGTTGTTCCTTGTTGGTGATTGTTCTGCACTGCACTGCACTGTGTGTTCTATGTGGTAATTTGCACTGCACTATGTATATATTTTGGTTGTTTTTTTTTTTTTGAGTAGGGGGGCCGGGGCAGTGGCGGCTTAAGGTGCTCGGGGGCCCGGGGCGGCGACGGCTGAGGGGGCCCCATAAAACGGTGCAGCATAAGTTTGCATACAAAACTAATAAGGGGAATTTCCGGTTATGCTTTTGGCTTTTTTTTTTTGAAAATTTGTATTCCATTGAACAGTAAACGGACTTTTATTTTTAAACGACGAGACAAATTATTTTTAAACGTATATATGCTTGAAATTTTATAGAAAGCAATAGAATCCCAGAGAAAAAAATGAAAAATGGATAAAACTTTCGTGAATTAGGAAAACTTTTGGGGGAGCAAATTCGTCATTTCCAAATGCCATCTTAAATCTCGAAAAAAACAGAAAATCTTGCTTCGTTACTACGATCTGGCCATTTTTTTAAGCTAGCCGAGGAGGAGGATTTGATTGTCGACAAAAAATGGGCCAATCGCGTGCACCTAAAAATAAAAGTTTTTTCTAGACTAACTTTGGCCGCTGAACACGAAACTGAAAACCAAAAAATTTTTGAAGAAGCGTTTTCGAAAAATCTTCGAAAAACGATTTTTTTCCTGTTGTTTCAGTTATGAGCACATATCTCCTAAAAGAATTATCCGATTAACACGAGCTGTCCGTCGTTCAGAAGATAATACCTTAGTGGCTTTTTAGTGATATATAGATTGTCCAAATCAGATGAGATTTGGGAAGTTACTGACGGTGAAAGTTGTAACAATGTGAATTTTTCGACCAATTTAAAAAATCATAAATTTTCGAATATTCTTTTAAAGAAAAAATAAATTATCTTCTCTGGTTTTAAAATCTAAAATGAAATATATACTATTTTAGCAAATATTAAGCCTAACATCAATAGAATTGAAAGCAAAATGATAAAGTTATGATGCAGTGAGTGAAAACACCAACTTTACATTTATTACACCGTGCGAAACAATTTTTTTTTTTGCCGAGACCCATCCAAATTTTGATATAGACGCGAAACTAGAGATAATTTCTAGTATTCTGGCATAGTCAGTATTAAATTCTCTGACCCTTTTTAAAGGACTTTAACATTTTAAGGAGATACACATTTCAATATTAAATATATGCGATAGTTCAATGATGAAGGTATGGGTATCAAATGAAAGAGGGAAATTGTCTTTTAACTAAATTTTCTATTTTGAACTTTCAGGACCAAAATATGTCAGGTATGGAAAACATACATGGTTTGGATTTCAGTCTGTAGATTCATACATCTAAATTTTATTCTATTTCAAGTTCTCAAGAAAGTTACACAAACCCCCCCCCTAGAAAACACTTTTATTTTTAGGTATATTTTTCGGGTCGAGTAGAAATCTTCAGAAATGTACAGAAATATTTTATAAAACCCAGTAGCAGTGACTTTATAAAAAAAGTCCTGAAAAAACATCTTTCCCCTACATAACAGCATGTAAGAAGCCCATATTTAGCTTACTTACAAGGAGCATAGAATTGCCTTCGAAAACCGGATTTCCGGGACATGTGTTTTTATCCAACCAATAATTATAATAATAATAATAATAACTGTAAATTTCTTTGACTTCTACAAAGTTTAATGAGGTTAAGTAATTGTGTAATTTACACAAGTTTACAAGCAAACTCTAAGATTGCGATATTTAATTTTTAACTTAGAATTTTGTATTTGCATATTTTGCACAAAATTTTAAGATAAAAATTGCAATCTTCGAGGGAAAATTTTTTGAAAATTTTAAAACAATTGTTATTGTTCTTTCCTTTATTGAACTGAATTTGTTATTGCCATTTTAAAGTCAATTGTCGATACTGTGTCTCTTTCAATTGATAAAAGGACAAACGGTTTAGTCTTTCATCAACCATTGTGGAGCGCAAATAGTTTTTTACAAGTTTCAGTTTTGAAAAACTTGAAATTTTTATATAGTTACAAGCTTCTCTCGGGGGCCCCCCGCAGCCCGGGGCCCGGGGCGGTCCGCCCCTCCGCCCCCCCTCTTAAGCCGCTACTGGGCCGGGGATGGCTTTTGTTTCCTCTTTTTTCTTTTTTTTTTTTTCAGTAGGGGGGGCCGGGGATGGCTTTTGTTTTTCTTTTTTTTTTTTTTTTGGAAAAAGGGGGGGCCGGGGTTGGCTTTTTTTTTTTTTTTTTTTTGTAATGGGGTCACTGCACTTTTCACTTTTTTGTTTGTTTTTGGTTTTACCTCATTATTTTTTGGTGTTTGTTGCTTTTGTGTTGTTCACTTTTACTTTGTTCACTGTGGTATGTTGTCTGTTTCACTGTTTGTAATTTTTTGTTGTTTGTTGTTCACTGGATTTGTCCACTATGTTGTAATTTGTCACTGTTTTAATGTTTTGTGTCACTGTTGTGTTCGGTTTGTGTCACTTGTTTGCTATGTGTCTAATGTTCTTTCGCGGGTTCGCGGTGGCACGAAGGACCATAAATAAGTACTCTAAGAGCCGTCGGCGGAGCGCTTGAAAATAAATAATAAGACGCGGGGTTGCGTGGTACGTGTGCTTTATTTTATCGTTCAAACACGAATGACAATAAGATGTAACAATGGACAACACAAACGGCCGGAGCCGGTGGAAAGTGGGAAGTGGGACATAAGTACATAGGGGACTGGAAGGGAGAGGATTGGATCAGTGCAGGGTCCACAGATCACTGGAACGAACACATTTAGCCAAATTCTATATTAAAGATTTTGCTTGTATGGGCGGTGCCACACCCCCTTGTCCAATACCCGCCTCATTCCGTCTGTTGAAAGATATGAGTACATGATAGGTTCATACTAATTTTCATTGCTGTGCGACTTATAGTTCAGCGGAATATTTGGGTCACACAAAATGTGCCATGCCCATTGTCTAACGCACATCAAATCTTACCAATAGAATGACACATCTATAGGACGACGCTATAGTAAAATTTAATGCTGTGCACGTTACAACTTCGAATATATTCCATAATAAAGATTTGGCTTGTACGGGTGGTGCCACGTCCCCTCGTCCAATACTCGCCCCATTCCCGCTGTCGAAGAACATGAGGAAATAGTAAGTTCGTAGTGAATTTAATTGATGTGTGACTTATGGGTCCAAAATTATTGTCTGAAAATGTTTCGTCATTCCCGCTGTCGAAGAACATGACGAAATAGTAAGTTCGTAGTGAATTTAATTGATGTGTGACTTATGGGTCCAAAATTATTGTCTGAAAATGTTTGCTGGTGAAAAAATGGCACGTCCCGTTTTCCTAAATTTTTCTTTCATGCAAACCCTGCTCTGACAACTACGAATACAACCAAAAAAACCAACCAAATCGGTCCAGCCGTTCTCAAGTGATTCACGGTCAAATATAGCAGGGATTTTCCGACTTTTCCAATAGATTTTCCGGAATTTTCTTTTCGCACGAACCTGAACTGACTTAAGTAATACGAATCCAACGAAACAAAGCCCATGGAAATCGGCCGGTCCGTTTGAGCGTGATGCGATTACACACATACTGCCACTCTCTTTTATAATATAAAAACAGAAAAACAACAACTTTTTTACTATAAGAAACAATACTTTTTAGTTTTTTTTACAAATTAATTGATATAGGTAATAAGCATCCAAAAATTCATGACTTTATGTTTAGTCAATTTTTAGAAGCTCATAACTCAGCAAAAAAAACATCATACGAAAAAGAAATTGGGTGTACCATCCACGTCCACTAGAAGTATAACTGACCAGAATATAAACAAAATTCATTTTTTGGGTTGTCCGCTTGACGTGAAATGCCCCATATATAGATAAGGCTTGCGCACGATGAAACTAGTGCACAAATAAATTCAAATTACTTCTGAACTAGTCAACAAATTAAAATTAAAACAGCGTTATATTAACAGAAATTTTATTCATGTTTTAATTCATCAACAAAATATTTTGTTAAATTAATTTTTGATAAAAATTTCGATTTTTTCCGAAATGCCTCGCATTACGCTTTTTATAGGGTTTTCAGACATTTTTTTACTTGATGACAGCCACTTTTTGGAAAAACTAGTAATGGGGTCAGGAACCTGTTTTGTGCCTTTCATGGTCCTTTTTACCAGAGCTCAATATCTTTCTATTGGTCTGAGCTATCGGCAGTTAAGTGGATTCGCATATCTGAGTACAAGAGTTACGTTATTCTTTTAGTATCACTTAACTGCTGCTTTATTGTATGGCACGCAGTCAAATCGGGTCGAAAGAAAGTAGAAACTGCGTGCTGCTCTGTGAATGGCAAAAGTTTTTTTTGCAGATACTCCTGAATATCGGTGTTGATTGTCCCAGTTCTTACAAATGAACTGCTTCGTCTACCACAGCTACAGATTTCCTGCCACACCAAGAACTTCTTGCGGAATTTAGACTTCTTATGGGTCTTATACGGCAGCCGCCGTGGCTCAGTTGGTTAGTGCGTTGGACCGCGAGTCGCAGGCAGCAACCTCAGGTTCAAATACTGCCTGTAATAACACCTAAAAAAATAACGGGAAAACTCGTTTTCTCTTTCGGTGGCTGCCCTCTCAGCTGGAAATGGCAAACCTCTGAGAGTAAAAATTGCTTATGAAAAAGCTCCCAACCTGCCGTTCGGAACCGGCATTAAACTGTATTTCGTGAAACCCGTGCTTTTCGAGCAATTGCTTTGAAAGTCAAATTTGGATTTTCATTGCGCAGTCTAATAATTTTCACGCATTTTTATTTCGCTGCTCATTTTGAAGGCAAAAACTATCGAATGATCTCAAAATTCGACCTGTGGGCTTAGACATGTCTAACAAAACTATTTTTATAAAAAAAATTTTAAATTTGAACTAAGAGAACAGTATGATTAAAAACGTATGCACTAATTTCATCGTGCTGTTTCGAACTGTTTGTACGCAGACTTTTGCTCCTGAGTGTATATATGTAAGTAAATGTATATGCATGTGTACAAATTAGGAAAACATTTGTTTGTTTGTTTACACGGTATTTAAAACGAGGTTTTTTCAGGTGTTAATAGAAAATGTCTCGCAAAATATGAACTGTGTTAGAAGAGGTACGTGTTAAGCGAGTCCTACCTGTATTTAAATTTGTTTGGTCAATAGATACAGTGGATTTCTATGGAAACAAAAGAATTAAAGCTTGTGTGCAAACCGCTTTCGAAAAGCAAACTTAGTTTTGATTCTCATTGTAAGTGAAAACTATTTCTCTTGCTATATTATGTGAGTAAACAAAGATATAAATTCGAATCTGAATGTAAATGCATAGCTTGAGGTTGCACATTGTTGTGTTTCTTTAGAAAAGGCAAGAAGGAGCAATAGTCTGATTTGAATGAAGTTAATTAAGTTTCCATATTTTAACAACTTTTTAATGAATACTTTCGAAAATGTTTGTGAATTTTTGTATACCTTGCCCAGGGGTGCCAGAGTATTTGCACTTAGCCAATGAGTTTGTAACGCCCATCGGAGGGTGTGTTCGGAAAATATTGATTACATATTAATATCATTAGGACTATCGATTCAAGATTTTTCGTCTTTCCGCCGATCTGTTAGTTTAGCATCCGGGTCGCATGCATGATTATTTTCGAAGCAAAAGAACGAAGTTTGGCACAAATTATATTGAGAGAAAATGATATTAAGAGATTATCTCGGTGAAAGCGAAAAATTGTGTTTCTTTAATTAAATGAAAATGCATTTTCCTTTAAAGAGTTTCCGATTCTCTATTATTTTTCAAGGATAATGATAGGAACCATACGATAGTAAGGTTTGAACTTAACATACTATAGACAACTCATCAAGTAGATGTCCAGCGACCACGGAAGTTCGACAAATTTGGCCTCCGATAAGAGCTTTTTGGCCTCTAATGCCACTCACACAATCACCGCTTCACACGCATTGTGCTCTATTTTTAGATTAAAAAATATGTGAATTTTAGTTAAAATGGCGCTTATATGTTGTTATACTTTTTAAGCAGCCAATCGGGATTGAATGTTGATGGTCAAATGTGTAAGCGGGAGTGTCTCAGACGACAGGTGCGCGGTTCGATCCTTACTTTAGCTGCCAAGACTTTGTTTTAATGGCTTCTTTTTAACCCTGGTGTCATAACGTTATTTTTTACCCCTGAAATCATAACGATACGTCTGGGAGACGTATAAAGATTTACGATCTTGAACCGATATTTAAAGATACGATATCAGCAAATATTTCACTTACATCAGAAATATGTATATTTTTCTGTAAAATAAAAGTGACAGTTGCTAATTATAAGTAGTAAGTGTTTTATTTTTAGAACGAGTTTTATTGCTCTATTGCGCTTTATTGCGCAAAACGTAAAAAGAGCATACGTCTCGCAGACGTACGTTATGACAGTAGGGTTAAATATATTCCTTTTTTTACGACCCGTGAAAACAATATAAATGAACAATTTAGTTGGTTTTTAGATCTTTTGATTAGTAAATTTTTTAGTTTTAAAATCAATCAATTAAGCGCAGCATACGGTTACAAATAGGCCTGCCACCTTTTTAAAATGGCTATGGGGCACACTTAAAAATGCTATAAACAATCATACATTTTAAGTTTTCAGAGTACGAGTGTACATGTATTTAAACTTTGATATACGTACATACATACATATATAGTACTCGCCATACTCGTACTATAGCGCAATTTTTTCGAAAATTTTTTTTGATCGAGAATAAAAGTTTGTCATCAGACGAATCTGCCTGCAAAATTTCAAATCTCAGTAATGAATAACACCCGAGAAAATGAGTCGTCAATTTTATCATTTGAATTGTTTACTTGTTTGCATAGTTGCAAAATTATCGTAAGCGCCACTATGCAAACAAGCAGCTTCCAACTTCAACCTTGTCAAGACAAACAGCTCCGCAAGTGATATGGAAATAATTGTAATTTTTTATTTCTCCTCAAACCATATATGTAATACTTCTATATTGGCAGTAAGCTCAAGGTACATTCGCCAACATCACAGTACAGCAATAGTGAAATAAAGCGTATAAACAAATGTACCTTGACATATGTCAAAAGTGTCAAAAAGTCAGGTGCGTTCAGGCGGGCAAAAAATTTACTGGAAAAAAATAAAAATTTGTCGAAATTAACTGAAATTTCTTCAACCGCCCCTGGAGCAGTTTGACAGTTGTTCATGTGTAGAAGTGCTCATGTATACACGTATAGAAATACATTCACAAAATTTCGTGTTTTCTGTCTCATCGCTTGTCTCCCTTTGATATCCGAATGAAAACACATTGTGAAGATAGGTTGCTGCCAATATAGAAGTATTACATATATGCCTCACACACATATTCTATTTTGTACATGATTATAAAAGTTTTGTTAATTTTGGTTGAGAAAACATTCACGTAAATCATGGAATCTTTGGCTGCAAAGGTATTATGTTTTTAACCCTTTCGGGACAGCTTTTAACCCGGTTATGCCAAAAGTACAACATTTCGCTATTAAACTATTGTAGACCTAAATAAGCTATTTTAAAATTTTGAAAAGCGTAAGTCCTTCCTACAAAGTCCTGTAAGAAATGCTTATAAGCAACAATTGTCCATAGTGGTAAATAACACAGGACAATAAATTTCGCCATTTCTGGTTTTGACATCAGTTCTAGGCTAATAAGGGGTCGCTAAATTCGAATCCGCACAACGTTTATGAAAATTAGTTTGCGTTTTGGCAAAAAGTGGGCGTGTCACTTTTTAGAATTTTCCTTGATTTTTCGACATTTCGGACCGTAAATTTGAAACCAATAAACCTATTAACATGATTTTTCTGTTGTTGCAATTACAACATCTCATGGTTTCTTTTCTGATACTACTCATTTTTATGCGTTCTAAAATTCCGTGGTAATTGGCCTTCAAAGTCAGAAAATTTTGAATTTCAAGGTGTTTCTTTTGATGGCGAAAATAATACAGGTTTTTCGTTAATCAAGTAACGAGGTATAACATACAAGGTGCGTTCCAACGTAAACAGGACTTTTATAAAATAAAGAAAACGGATGATTATTTTTGTATAATTCTTTTTATTTATTCAAAATACTCTCCTTCTGCTTCGATACAACGTTTTGCACGGTCCAAAAGCATTTGGAATGAGTGTTTTAGGCCATCGGCCGGCATCGCCTTCAGAATGTTGGTACAAGCCTTTTGGATGTCTTCAACGTCCTTATAACGTTTTCCTTTCATCGGCAAATGCAACTGACCGAATAAGTAGAAGTCACAGGGAGCCATATCAGGCGAATACGGTGAATGATTGATGGTTAAAATTCGATTTTTGGTCAAATAATCGGTCGTAACTACGGCTCTGTGAGCCGGTGCAGAGTGCCGGTGCCGGTGCGGAGCTCGTACCAAAGTTAAAAACATACTGTCACAGCGGGATATTTCGGCTTCTACTAAACCAAATGACATGAAATTTTGACAGGATGTGAATGAAAGATGTACCTTTCCAACGCACACATAGATGGCGCCACCAGAAATGTCCCTATTGTAAAAGTTCTGTTTACTTTGGAACGCACCTTGTATATACCATATCAAAAGAAGAAACATTATTCAATACAACCGAAGGAACAGTTGTGGTGCACAAAAACAACATTCGCATCGAAATAATATCAAAAATGTGCTAAATGTGTGGGATCTAAAACGTATATGTGAAAAGGGGATAAAAAACGAAAGGTATCATAAAGAATACCTGGATATGAACTGCAATCAGCAAGTCCAAAATACCTTAGCAGAGACTGACATTGAAGACTAAAGAGAAAATAATTCATAAAAAAATAAATAAAAAGTTTAAATAAACTTGTTGATTTATTATTATTATTGACGGGGAATAGTGCCCTGCGACCTAGAAGATCTATTGTGCCCCCTTCATGGACCTACAGTTCGTCCGTAAGTCCAGTATCCGAGAGAAATTTTAGTATATTACCTAAACCTCCGGAAACCCAGTCCGTACCTGGTATAATAAAGTCCCGCAGGTGTTTCTTTCGTTTAAGTACTGGCCATTCTCCTAGTATATGTATTGCCGTTTCATTTTCTTGCAAGTAGAAGCTGCAGTATTCGTTTTCGCGAATTTCTAGTTTAGTTAGATGACAATGCGCTGTAATAAACCTTAGATTATTCTTTGAAAAGTTCATGCATTCCTCGAATATTTTCCTGTTATACGTCCCAATAATCGCCTTGGAATATTCTAGTCCTGGTTGGTTGTCCCAGTATTGATTATCTCGTGTTTCCTGGTTAGGACGGAGAGAGCTCCACAGCAATGGGGATAGAACCCGCCCCCCGTTGGGCAACGCCGGGGGGTACTTTTTCATTTACTTTGGATTGTTAAATTTTTCTTTTAAGCTGAAATGTAATTTGCAGTTGAAATGTTATTTGGCGTTATTATTACTTTCGATACTTATTTTTTGGGTTAGAATTACCCACTCTTTTTTAGTGCTTTTACAATATTTCACAATTTCTAATAACTTTTGCGACTATATTATTATGAACAAGAAGAAAACAAGCGCCACAGCTTGTGCGTGCTTCAGAATATTCGTGGTAGCAAAATTATCGTAAGCGCCATTAAATACGCTTCTGATGTGCTAATCCAAGTTTTTTTATCGGTACTTCAAAAATAACTTTAAACCAATAATGCATGCACGAAATGGAAGCATTTATTAATATAATATAGAAGGAAAACACAGAAAACCGTGTCCTGTAAAATTACGAATTTGGCGCTTACGATATTTTTTCGACTATGGCTCGATATGTATACAGAAAAGCTTCCAAAAAACTTTAACATTTAAACATAAAGATAACAAAACAAGTAAGCATAAAAACATAAATACGAAAACAATAAAAAAAAATTAATTCATTTACATAAATATGTCTTACGTCTTTTTCAAAGTCTATTTGCTTTTAAATAAAAATTTGTCATTACTTTTTGCTGCTTTAACCAGACTTATATTGTATTTAATGAGATCAAAAAATTAATAATAATGAGATCATTGAAAAAAATGAAATTCAACTCAAATTAGTTCTAACCGAGATGTGATTCGCACGAAAATTTTGAATTTTATCGAAATCAATATCAATTAGTTAAGGCTGCTTTGATACGAAACATTGTTAATTTCAACTCAGATTATTATGAAGCACTAGCTGACCCGGCGAACTTCGTCCCGCACGATATTTGTTGTTTTTTTATAATGAAATACGCGAGATGGCGAATCAATGGCGATGTGGCAAATGGCAAATTGACGAAGAAAACCAACTAAAGGAAGAGGAGGGAGCTACTAATTAACGCAATCGAGGCCCGTAAATAAGCAATGGTGCTGCTAAGTTTCAGTAAAGAAATGGATAGCGCTTGAACAATATTTAAGTTATATTGGCAGGGCCACGGCCCCTTATTCAATATCCGCACAATGCCCTCTGTCGAAAGAGAAAATGGTAGGTTCGTACTAAGTGTCATTGCTGAGCAACTTACAGTTCAGCGAAATATTTGGGTCCCAACAAATGTGCCACGCCCCTTGTCCAACGCTTATAAAAACTTACCAGTAGAATGACCCATCTATGGGACGACGGGGCACTAAATTTCAGTGTTGTACGACTTACAACTTCAAAGATATTCTCTATTAAAAATTTGGTTTGTATGGGCAGTGCCACGCCACCTTGTTCAATACCCTCATCATTCCCTCTGTCGAAAGATATGAATAAATGGTAGGTTCGTACTTAATTTCATTGCTGTGCGACCTATAGTTCAGCGGAATATTTGGATCACAAAAAATGTGCCACGCCTCTTGTCCAACGCCAACCAAATCTTACCAGTAGAATAACTCATCTATGGGACGACGGGGTACTAAATTTCAGTGTTGTACGACTAACAATTTCAAAGATATTCTATATTAATGATTTGGCTTGTATGGGCGGTACCACGCCCCCTTGTTCAATACCCGCACCATTCCCTTTGTCGAAAGATATAAATAAATGGTAGGTTCGTACTTAGTTTCATTGCTGTGCGACTTATAGTTCAGCGAAATATTGGGTCACAAAAAATGTGCCACGCCCCTTCTCCAACGCCTATCAAAATTTAACAGTAGAATGACACTTCTATGGGAGGATGTCAAACCAAAATGCTGTGCGACTTACAATTCCGAAGCTATTCCATATAAAAGATTTTAGTTGTATGGGCGGAGCCACGCCCTCTTGTTAAATACCCACCCCATTCCCTCTGCCGAAAGATATGACTAAATGGTATGTTCGTACGAAGTTTCATTGATGTGCGACTTACAGTTCTGCTGAAATGTTGGGTCATAAAAAATGTGCCACGCCCCTTGTTCTTTTCCTGAATTTTCTTTGCTATAAACCTCACACAGCCCGAGACCTTTCCAACGAATGCAAAACCGTGGAAATCGGTTCGTGCGTTCTGGAGTTATAGCGTCAGGAAGGAAAACCCGACTTATTTTTATATAGTAGATTTCGTGTTTGTTAGCAAACGAAATAGTAAAATCGACATGTTTCGTGTTCGTGGAGGACTTTTACCCTCTTTGGAGGACGGAGGACATTTGAGTTATTTGGAGGACTGTCCTCCACAATGGAGGACGGGTGGCAAGCCCAGTTACAAATAACCATATAGCAAAAAGATTCGATTGATAATGACAGACACTCATGGGCGTACCTAGGTGTGGGTAGAGGAGAGTATTTTAACCCCCTAAAATTCGAAAATCTATATTTTTTATATGTACAGAAATCTATATTCTTTTCTATTCTATTCGAATTTTATATTCTGAATTTTGAAATGTAGTTATGTCTTGCTGCAATACAGTTACGCCGACGCAAAGGATAGACCTGTTGGCGCCGGAGCTATTGGCAATGCGTACCATATATTGTTGCCTTGGCAACGATGTGTGTGTATTAAAGAGCTGCACAAAACTTCCTATTGGGCACACTTCACTACTGCACAGTACTGTCAAGTACTGTACTTCATTGTCGCGTTGACAGCGAATTCAAATGTTCAATAGTTCTGTTCTGCAACAAAACAAGCACTGCATCATTCGAAAACCTTTTCGCTACAGCAGCGACAGTGCTTGTGTTCTGTTGTGAAGCAAAACATCACAGAAAGCTATAATGAGGTTAAGTAACGGTAAATCGCAGCAAGCACACCGAGTGAAGCAGAACTTCTACTTTACACCGAGTGAAACAGACTTAAATAAATATCGAAAAAAAACATGCGTTAAACCTGCGATTTTTACATGAATGTTGTTGTAATGCTTGAAATGCAGCCCAGATTCCATACAAAATACCAATAACCAACATCAGGTACTCCGATCGTGCAAAACAAAAATCGTATACAGTGGACGTCCAGTATAACGAACTTTCCATTTAACGAATTTTCGATTTAACTTACACCAAATTTTTTCCATTGATGATTCTATATTACGAACAAAAGTGAAATTTGCTATTCGATATAACGAATATTTATGTTGTTTTTCACCCTTCGAATTGTTTTATTTGAGCATTCACATTCTTTACCATAACAATGAATGTTTGGTTTCGTCAAGTGAACGGTACCTCAAGTGTTTTTGTTACGTGAAAACTTTCAAATTTACGTCAAGTTACCAACATTTTCAAATTCTGTTTGTATGCATTGCTGATCATTTTCACAGGATTTTTTCTTTTCTTCTTTTCTTTTTTCTTTTATAATTAAAATTTCAATAATCAATCAAGAGAAATTGCCATACAGAAAAGTTTCCTTGCGGTAAAGAGGCATTCGCGCATCGAAGACTTTTTCACTTTCTTTTTCATAAAACAAGATATTTGTTTAACCTTCTGTCTGTCCTTTGCTCACAATTGCGTTCGCTGTCCTTTGAGGTCAGGATGACCCTAATCTAACGGTTATATAATTTACTGACAAAACATGAAGAACTGTTACACATAAATCCCAAAAGAAAAGGGAAAGCCCCGAAAAGTGTTTTTCTCGATTCGTTATTGGGTTGTAAGCGCGATTAACACTAAGTAATACAAGTAGTGCACAAAACCGAGTGCACAAAACCGCTCAACCGTTTTTTTAATTCCGCCTGGGGTCAAATAGACCCCTAGGGACAGGCAAAAGGTTAAGAACTGAATATGTGAGACTTATTTCATTAAGAAGCATGGTTTAAAACAAAAAAAATTCGATCGATTTAACGAATTTTTCGATTTAACAAATTGGGGGTACAACATAAGATTCGTTATATTGGACGTCCACTGTACTTCAAAATGGTCTACTTCAGTGCTTCACTTCAGTCTTGTTCTACTTCAGTGTTGTTCTACTTCAGTGTTGTTCCACTGCAGTATTGTTCTACTTTAGTATTGTTCTACTTCAATGTTGTTCTACTTCAGTGTTGTTCTATAATTCAAGGTGCTTGAAGTTCTATTGTCGTTTCGTGCAGTATTCGTATGAATATCAAAAGCTTTCTTCACTGCAGTGCTTGTTTTGTGGTGAAAGTGAAGTAGAGCGACAGTATTTGAAAGCACAGAGATGGCTTGCAAGTAATTTTTTTATAGTGCTTGCGCCGCTCTTTAGTATGTATCATACCAAAGAAAATAAAGACTTCATATTCTTTGATCATACACAAGAATGATTTGTGCGCTGAAATATTGTTAGAGCCGATTCATTCATATCAATATTTTCCATACATTATTCATTTCACGTATAACCGATTAAAAATGTTTATAAAATTGTAATTTTTCGTGTCGCGGCGGAGCGGATGAAATAAAACCACGGCGGTTCGGGTGTGGTTGTTTATTTGCAGACGTACGAATGACAAGTAAGAGCAAAAAACAAGAAACATTAAACGATACGAATGGCCGAAGCCGGGGAGCAGAAAATAGGGGGAACATTAGCACAAGAGGAGAAGGAAAGATTGGGATTAGTGATGGGATCGACGGATCACTAAATACAGCACAGTACATCTGAATAAAGCGTTAAATATTAAGAACAATTTTGTTTCCTCGCCCAGCCGCGACCCCGAGGCGAAATTTACGAGGAAAACAAATTACGAATATCTGATGTGCTGTCCACCTGTTACACCACACGATCAGTGTAGCTAAAATCACTAAATGTACCTTATGATCAAAAAAGAACGGGCATTTATAAAAACGTCAATACATGTATGCCAACGTTTGATCAAATTTTCCATACATTTTTTATAGGCCGTCAAAGGTGTGGCCTTCAGCTCACGTAGCGAATTCTCTTTTATGGCCTCTATGATCTCAAAACGCGTTCCCCGCAATGGCAATTCGAGTTTGGGAAATAGAATAAAGTCACACGGGCCATGTCTGGACTGTATGGTGCTTGGCTGTATGGCCGTATGAGATGGAGCATAATCGTGGTGTAAAATCCATGAATTGTTCTTCCACAAATCGGGCCTATTTTGCGAATGGCTTCACGCAAACGACGCATAACGCCTAAATAGTATTCTTTATTGACCGTTTGGCCCTCCGGAAGGAATTCGTAGTGCACCGCACCACGAATATCGAAGAAAACCGTCAGCAAAACTTTGATTTTGAACCGACTTTGGCGCTCTCTCTTCGGTTTTGGCTCATTTTCGAAGCACCATTCGGACGATTGTTGTTTGGTCGGCATAGCAAATTCATAAACCCAATTCGTCACCAGTAATGATGCGTTCGATGAATTCTGGGTCGCTGTCTGCGTTGGAAATCATCTTTTTGGCCACATCAACACGACGCTGTTTTGAATGAAATTCAGCTTAAAATCGCCGCACAACAATTTTTCGACTTCTTCGTATAGACGCCAATCGAATACTAATCTTACGATATGCGTCAAAATTTGACAGAACACCAATAAAAGTATTGCGAACGTTGAGAAAAAATTTACCGATTGGATAAGCGCGGCATTTCAAAATTAAAAATTACCGTTAAGTGCAGTATGCTAGTTTTAAATAAAAATCCATTAACTTTTCCGCGGAAATATGAAGCGAAAACCGAAAATTCTAAGTAAGAAGTCTATGTAAGTATAGGGTGATTTTTTAGCAACTTTCTCTTTGGCAACACTGTTTTTGGCAGCTCAGCTGTTTTCGTGTAACAGGTTACAGTATAATCTCGATAATTCGGACACTCGCTAATTCGGACAACGCGGTATCCGGACACTCAATTTCTATTGTAGACTCTGTAATCCGGACACTCAATTTCTATTGTAGACTCTGTAATCCGGACACCAGGGTTTGGTTTTTAATTGTCCGGATTATCGAGATTATACTGTACTATCAAAAATGTTCAGTTTGGTCTAAAATTTAACTATGAATCGACTTACAAACGAACAACGCTTGCAGATTATTGAGTTTTATTATCAAAATTCATGCTCGGTTAAGAAAGTGCATCGTGCACTTCCTCCATTTTGTGGTCAGTTTGAGCGACCTTCTGAGGAGGTTATTCGGAATCTTGTGACTAAATTTCGCACCAAATTTGCGTTATTGGACATTAAACCACCAACACACATACGTAGAGTGCGGACAGAGGCAAATATCGCAGGAAGTTCGCAGCAATTGGGCCTCTGTTACTCCACAACGTGGAAAATTTATGCGATTTAACGACTTTAGACTATTTTTTGTGGGGCTATGTTAAGGCTCATGTCTATAGCGGCAAGCCGGCAACGGTTGACGTACTGGAAGCTAATATTGAAGAATTTATTCGTGAGATACTGGCTGATATGTTGGAGACAGTATGCCAAAATGCGTATGAACCATCTGAGGCGCAGCCGCGGTCAACATTTACATGAAATCATCTTTAAACATTGAATTATATAGATCGTTCTATCGACTCAAATAAAGATTTCATACATTTCTCTAAATTGTATGTGTTTTTTTCAAATCAAATCCGAAGGCTCTTAAAAATCACCCGTTATGTCCACTGTTTGCCTTAACAGCCTCCGCTGCACCGTCAACGTTTTTTTTTCTTCCTTATCGCTTGAAAAAAACAGCTCGTAATCCATTTTATTTTTCAAATGGTCAACAAAAACCAAACCAAAAAATTGCTCACTCATAGAGTTTCCGTGTTTATTCAATTCACAACGTTTCTTCTACGTTGCTTGTGCAGCATACCGAAGCATTGACGAAACGATAAATTTGACGATACACATAGACGATCGTCAACGATGAGTAAGACGATATTCAGCATAAGGCCGATTTCATAGGGAGTATTCTTTGAATGACCCCTAAATTAGATTAGATTAGATTTGGGATTCAGGCAACACCTGTCCGAGACACTGCGTCCAAGTAGTGAATTATTGTGTCATGCACCTCTACGTTAATGCAGGAGTTTGTGTCCTCTAATATTATCTAGGAACTCCTTTAGTTTCCTTAGATTAATTTCAGACAAATCTCTCGTCTGTATCACTTCCTTCCCTAATATTCGCTTTCTTGCGTGTATTAATAATAATAACACTGTGCGTGAAATTTGACCTCAAAAATTTAGACATGGGGGGGACCTACTGGGTGAGTTTCCTATAGGTATACTGAGTTGAGATCCACCAGCCGTTTGGTAAGATTGGCTCTAGTTTATGAGAAATCCGACTAATAGGTCCTAAATCGTTGCGAATATCGCTTTACTGTCTTCGGCAAGTTTGTAGATATTTTAACGACCAACAAATTTGCTTAAGACACCAATGCAAAAAAACCACATTCAAACTGTGTAATTGCGATATGTGCATTTTTTGGCGCAGCGCATCGTGGCGTATGAGTGTTATTTATGTGTAATTAATTTGGCTCATTTCAGACGAGCCCGACGCTTAACACTTCGAACGTTTAAATGCAAATAGGTCCTAAATCGTTGCGAATATCGCTTTACTGTCTTCGGCAAGTTTGTAGATATTTTAACGGCCAACAAATTTGCTTAAGACACCAATGCAAAAAAACCACATTCAAACTGTGTAATTGCGATATGTGCATTTTTTGGCGCAGCGCATCGTGGCGTATGAGTGTTATTTATGTGTAATTAATTTGGCTCATTTCAGACGAGCCCGACGCTTAACACTTCGAACGTTTAAATGCTAATAGGTCCTAAATCGTTCCGAATATCGCTTTACTGTCTTCGGCAAGTTTGTAGATATTTTAACGACCAACAAATTTCCTTAAGACACCAAAGCAAAAAAACCACATTCAAACTGTGTTTTCGACAAAAATGTCCCAAAAACCCCACTTTTTCGTAAATTTAATGAGATTTTCCGTTTATGCATGCCAAACTGTAAAGAATTTCCATTCATACTCTCAACAAAGCAACAAACTTGACTTTCCCCCATGATTCAGTAAACAATATTAAACGCACAAGGGTTCAAGTAACGCAGGCACGATGGGAGCGTACCGGTCACAACGTACTGGCTGCATGCTCTTCTCGCGCTGTGTATTTAGGTTGCCATACATGCTACCTACGCGAATGCATGCGCTGGTAAGCGATAGGATCAGAAAATTGCTAACAAGTAGGCACTAGGAAATAAGTGGTAAATCAAGGCTCCGGTTAACCGCAGCTATTTTTGCCAGATAGTTATTTTCTAGTAGGTAGTTAGTAGGTACTAGAAACTGGGTACTAGAACTAGGTACTAGAAAATAAGTGATAAATAAAGGCTCCGGTTAACCGCAACTATTTTTCCAGATAGTTATTTTCTAACGGGTAGTTTGTAGGTACTAGAAACTGGGTACTAGAACTAGGTACTGGAACTGGGTACTAGAAAATAAGTGATAAATAAAGGCTCCGGATATCCGGAGCGTTAGTCAAGCAACAGCAGTTGATTGAAGTATATCAGTTTTTACTTTGTGGAAAAGTCAAAGAGCAGAGCAGCCAACCAACAGCAGATTAAACAGCTTCATTGTTTGTTAGTGTCGGAACGTGAATTCATTTATTCAAGAAATAAATATAATAGAACTACGCAAAATGAATTCATGCGGTGCAGCGTCATTTAATAGATATTGCTATATTTGTGGAAAGCACACTATGATGGCTAGCAAGCGCGCAATCACTACGGAAATTGCTGAATTGTACGTGCAATATTTCAACCAGACTTTCATCAGTGCTGTGCATTGGGCTCCATCAATCATTTGTACCACTTGTTTGTGGACCTTAAATCGATGGAAAAGAGGTAAATGAAATCATGTATGGTATTAATTCATTTTTAAACTACTACAACTAATTCAACTTTCTTCTTCATCACAGGAGAAGCCGACTGTATGCCTTTTGGCGCTCCAGTGATTTGGACACAGCCTACAGAACATAATCCAGATGAGTGTTATGCTTGTGTTAATGGTGCGAACGGGATAAACCGAGCCAAAAAACGTAAAATGGAATATAGAGGAACAGTATTTGTTCAGTTGCCGCTACCACATTCGAATCTCATGCCAATCCCGAGAAGACAAAGTCCAACAGAAGCATACATTCCACCTACTTCCGTTGCTGACGCAGAATCGTATGGATCATTTTATGTACCATCCAATGCAACTGCACCATGCAAACACATCGAAATTTCCCAAAGTGGTTTGGATAACATGGTGCGTGGCCTCAAATTATCACAGCGGCAGTCCATTCTTTTGGCTCATGATTTGAGAAACTCGAATATATTAGCACCAAATGTAAATATATATAGTGGGATCGGTCGTCATCGTCGCTTCTCTGGTTTTTTCAAAGCCATCGAAAACAATTCATTAGCATATTGCACTAATATCAAGGGTTTAGTTCTAACGATGCACAATGAATACAAGCCGGAAGATTGGCGATTGTTCATTGATTCTTCTAAGAGCAGTCTCAAGGCGTCCCGGTTGCTATCAGCACAAATACGACAGAAAATTACGCATCGCTGAAAAAGGTCATTGATTTGTTGGAATATGAAGATCATCGTTGGAAAATTTTGAAAGTGATATCTCTACTTAGAGGGATGCAGACGGGATACACAAGAAACATGTGCTTTATGTGTTTGTGGAACACTCGATTTCCTGGCGATCAATACCACAAAAAGGACTGGCCACTGAGAGAAGCATTCAGATTGCGTCATGGAAACATCATTGAGGTTCCACTTGTGCCAATCACAAAAGTTTTGCTGCCACCGCTCCATATCAAACTTGGAATTGTTAAGAACTTCATTAAGGCACTAAATCATGACGGCAGTGCATTCAATGAATTGAAACGAATTTTCCCGAGATTGAGCGGAATGAAAATTAAAGAAGGTTTGTATGAAACCATATATTTATATCAGTCATGCTCTATTATACACTACCTAACACTTATTTCCGAATAATTTAATCACAGGCATTCTCAATGGACCCGATATTCGACGATTGATGAGGGATGAACGATTTGAAGCCTGTCTGTCTGATCTGGAGCTTGTGGCTTGGGATTGTGTCAAAGCCGTAATTCACAATGTACTTGGAATATATCGCGACGAAAATTTTCGCATGCACATTGAAAACATGCTTGCTGCATTCCACAATATCAATGTAAGAATGTCATTGAAAATTCATTTCTTACATAGCCACATGGACAAATTCGCCGAACAATCACCAACAGAATCCGATGAGCATGGCGAACGTTTTCATCAGGTGACGGCAAGACTCGAGCACTGGTACAGTGGCAAGAAGCTCGATGCTCTCCTTGGGGACATTTGCTGGAACTTGCAACAAGAAGATGAAGAAGAAACAGTATAAGCAACGAAATATATATAATATGTTCCATAGTTCAAAGTTTAGCAAAGTATCTAATTAAAATTTGAAGTGAAATCAAGATTGTGCGTTTAATATTGTTTACTGAATCATGGGGGAAAGTCAAGTTTGTTGCTTTGTTGAGAGTATGAATGGAAATTCTTTACAGTTTGGCATGCATAAACGGAAAATCTCATTAAATTTACGAAAAAGTGGGGTTTTTGGGACATTTTTGTCGAAAACACAGTTTGAATGTGGTTTTTTTGCTTTGGTGTCTTAAGGAAATTTGTTGGTCGTTAAAATATCTACAAACTTGCCGAAGACAGTAAAGCGATATTCGGAACGATTTAGGACCTATTAGCATTTAAACGTTCGAAGTGTTAAGCGTCGGGCTCGTCTGAAATGAGCCAAATTAATTACACATAAATAACACTCATACGCCACGATGCGCTGCGCCAAAAAATGCACATATCGCAATTACACAGTTTGAATGTGGTTTTTTTGCATTGGTGTCTTAAGCAAATTTGTTGGTCGTTAAAATATCTACAAACTTGCCGAAGACAGTAAAGCGATATTCGCAACGATTTAGGACCTATTAGCATTTATATGTTCGAAGACTTAAGCGACGAACTCGACGAACTTCAAAGTCGGATTTCTCATAAACTAGAGCCAATCTTACCAAACGGCTGGTGGATCTCAACTCAGTATACCTATAGGAAACTCACTCAGTAGGTCCCCCCCATGTCTAAATTTTGGACTTGCACAGTGTAATTAATAATTGACTGGCACGACAGCCCGCTTACGCGAGACTAAGGCCTAGCTTCCCGCAACCACTCGTGTTGTGCGTCTGAATTTGTACGCGGGTGGAAGGGACCTACAGTTTTATGCCGGTTCCGAACGGCAGGTTAGGAGCTTTTTCATAAGCAATTTTTACTCTCAGAGGTTTGCCATTTCCAGCTGAGAGGACAGCCACCGAAAGAGAAAACGAGTTTTCCCGTTATTTTTTTTTTTTTAGGTGTTATTATAGGCAGTATTTGAACCTGAGGTTGCTGCCTTCGACTCGCGGTCCAACGCACTAACCAACTGAGCCACGGCGGCTCTTGCGTGTATTAGGGCAGGGAATTCAGTTATGATATGTACAGAAGTCTCCTCTTCTTCCATACAGAATCTGCATAGCTCACTGTCCCAGCTTAGTCCCAGGAGCGCTCTATGCATACTTAGCAGACAGTGTCCACTTAGCATCCCCGTCAAGACCTTGAGCTCCTTTCTGTTTAAGTCAATTAGGTTACCTTTCCGAGTAAGCTGGAAAGAAAAGCCTGGAAAAGCCTGGACATTATGATTATCCTTTTCCTTCGAACATTGAGCGTTAGTAATTTCCTGGCACGCACATTTATGGCAAAGACCTCAGCCTGAAAGATCGAGGCTTTATCCCCAAGACTTACTGAAGACTGGAAGCAGGAGCTAAAGATTCCTTCCCAAGTCCCTTCTTCCGTCTCGAACCCATCGGTGTACCAGACAATGTCGTCACACGTGAGACTGATCCTTTTATCAGCCCAGTCCAACCTGTGAGGTATGTACGTTGCGTAACTTCTTCTGAAGAGTTGCTTCTGAAGCATCTGGTCCAGAGGCATCCGAAAGCCTCCATCCCGCCTCCTGTCCCTCAGCAGAGATAGGTGACCGATTGCCTGTGCATCCCTTGGTATAAATCCAGTATGCATCAGCATGTGTGTGCTGTTGGTTGCTACCATCTGCACATTCAGTTCCAGCGGTAGCATTCCCAATAGAACATTGAGGGCTGCAGTTGGAGTAGTTCTGAGACATCCTGTTATGCAGGTATTCGCTAGTCTTTCTAGTTTCTCTAGCTTAGTCGCAGTTGTTATTTCTGTGGTTTTCCCCCACCAGACTGCCCCATAAGTGATAGTTGGCAGAATTACTAGGGAGTAAATCTTCTGAACCCATTTCGGCCGCAGACCCCAGCTTTTCCCACAGATCCTCTTGCAGCTCCAGAGAGCAGTACCTCTCATAAGCATTCGGTCTACGTGGGGTCTCCAGTTCAATTTACTGTCTAGAGTGACCCCTAGGTACTTGCCCTCCTTCGAGTAGTTAAGTTCTTTACCAAAGGTCCTAGCCTGTCTTAGGTCTAGTTTCCTTTTAAGAGTGACAATGGTCATGTCTGGATTCACAGACAGTCTCTGTCTGACGCACCAGCACTTCACCGTATTCAACGCGTTCTGAAGCAAGTCTTAGACGGTATGTCCATCTCTGCCCCCTACTAGGTCGTCTGCGTATGCAATGACTTCATGTCCCTGCTCCGTTTTTTTTTGGTTCCTTGTTCACTCCTCTCTGGAGCATAGGGCCTCCACAAGACAGCCTTGTGTTGGTTACGTTAATCGGTTGTGTGGTTCTGCCAGGGTAGGTGACAGGTAGTCCTAACTGCAGCTTAGGAACGTCGCCTCCGTTATTTCGAGCTGCCGCTCGTAGCGCCATCTGTTGTGTGAGGAGGTTACAGAAAAATGGTTGTGGACCTCGCTTCCCCTTGCAGACGTCGCTAATTCACCGTGTAACTGTAAATTTGTTTTCTTTTTTACAGCCGCACAGCGCATAATTGCGCGTACTATTGGGTGGAAGTGAGTGCGATAGGAGTAACTTGGATTCGAAATCGATGAACTTGGGTATGTTGCAGGGAACAGGAAAAATCGGAAAAATTGGTTGGAAAAGTGCAGGGACGTGCACGCGGCGGGAATTGAACCCACGAACTCTGGGATGACAGTCTAGTGCACTCACGATAGGCTATCGAGGCTGCTCTGTAAGAGAGCGGATTAGTCCGTCAACGACTACAGACCGCAGCAGCGGAGATAGGACCCCTCTTTGGGGACACCCGCTTGCTGATTTCGCAGAGAGCTCTACCCCCCCTAAGCTAGACCGAATAACCCTGCTTTCGAGCATTCTTATGAGAGTGGCAGGCACCTGGAAGTCTTCTAGCGCTGTTTCGATCGCTTCGAAGGTTATGTAGTTGAAGGTCCCTTCAATGTCTAAGAAGCCTGCCAGGCAGATCTCCTTCACTTCCAGGGACTTCTATATCTATATTCTATATGATTGTATTTAGTGTGGGTCTGGGTGTAGGTCTGCCAGTCGTTATTACGCTTGGCCCTGTTAAACAGTTTCCTTACTTCCTTCCTTTGCTTGCCGTGACCGTTCCACCATGGCGTTTGCCTCTTAAAGGTCTTCGGGCCGTTTTCTCAACTTACCGATAAAGTCACCTGTAGCTAAAGTGACCTTTAGTTATTCCTCACTTTAAAGTGCCCGGTAACTATTTTCGTTTTCTCAACTGCCTGATAAATATAAATTTAACAAGTTTGAGTTTTTGGCAACTCTGGTCTACGATGCGCAGTACTTGGCGGCGCAATCAGCTGTTTTTGAAAAATTATAATTATTTTCGAAGGAAAAAAAAAATTTTGCCTGGCAGAATCTTGCTGATGCTTTTACTGCCAAATGGGGCGTGTCGCGACGTTGGAAATCGTTTAGGGACAAGTTCGACAGCTTGAAGCGCAAATCCAAGCTGGAACTTGCAGCGGAGAAGAGCGACACGTATCGCACAGGTGGCGGCCCAGCAGTGATTGGAAATGTCGGCAGTGCAAAGCAGTGAAATAGTCCAATCGGCTGTTATATGTTCTATTTGCCGCATTTTGCGACTCCAGTGAATTAATAAAAAAAACACGCCTATTTTCCATACAGAAAGATCTCAAATTAAAATTTAATTTCAAATTATAATTTCATTACCAGCTGTTTTTTGTTTGTAAACAAACATATGCATGTACTTGGCACCACTTCCACTTAAAGTTCACTTTAAAGTTTAACAGGCACTCAATCTGACCGGTAAGTTTTATCGGGAAGATAGCTTAACAAGCGGTTGAGAAAACGAAAATGCGTTTATTGGCCCGCTAAAGTGAACTTTAAAGTTAAAGGTAAGTTGAGAAAACGGCCCATAGTCTTTAGCGGACAGTTGAGTTCATAGGCATTGAGGCTGGATCCCTTGAGCGTTGTCGAGGCCTTTTCCAATGTGTCTTTGGTGTCTATCCTATTCGAGAAGGAATAAGCTGTTCCAACTGGCTGCAGTCACTGCCCCAGTCGGTCTGCTTTTTTGTCTAAATGACACTTTTTTAAGCGCCCGATTCCCTCATGTGAACCTGATCTGTCTGTGATCTAAGCATGACGGCTCATCGGATACCCGCCAATTACTGACAAGATCCATTATCATTAAGGTTGTCAAGGTCATATCCAAGACTTCCTTTCTGACCCTAGTTACAAACGTAGGTCTGTCACCAACGTTTCATATATTTAAGTCTAAACCCCACCCACATGGTGTGATGGGCGTTCGCATCACAAACAAGTACCAGCTCCATATTGTAGGTCTTGGAGGGCCTACTTCCCCAGGGAAGTAAGCGGACGCTATGATGACCTCCCTGGAATTCCAGGTGTAACATAATCTATTAATGGGGGAAAAGGAAACATTATTGAATATGACGCAGGCCCCGGCTCTCGTTGTCGATTGGCAACATAGTACTTTACCTGCCTGCGATAGCCCCCGAATCTGTCCATTGGTGCTGGTCCATGGTTCCTGCACCAGGCCTATACTAGGACCCAAGGTGTTTAGGTTCCTAGTTAAGACAGCCGAAGCTGCCACCGCCCTATGGAGATTGATTTGAATAACCTCCATCTACGTTTGCGGTCCCTTCGTGTGAGATCCCGCACGCTTACCTCCTCTACCCCTCGTCTTCAGCCGTTCAATACAGCCCGGAGTATTTGCAGACTTATCCAACAGGCTCAGTCGTCTAGACGGATTTGCCACTCCAGTCAACCTAGCTGAGGTGAATGCCCCTAAGTTTATGCTACTAAAGTTTTTGCCGTTTTAAAACTGTCAGACTACGAATTCGGATTTTCAAACTGAATATTTCTTCTTTCTTCAAACTGTACGATCTTATATTAAAACTGTAAACACCTTCAAACTGTAAGATCTTATAATCAAACTGTTAATACTTGTGTTAAAACTGTACAATTTCCACACAATCGGGTTGCGTCTCGTCTTTTTGTGTCCATTGTTACCGCGCAGCCTGGTTTGGAAAGAAAGCTGGACATCAGTAAGCTGCGATCACAAGAGGTAGCCGAAGCCTACTCCGTAGAGCTGGAAAACTATCGATAGTCGAACTATCACATAGTTTCGATAGTTTGGAAAAAAACAATCGATACTATCGAAACAGCCGCCGTGGCTCAGTTAGTTAGTGCGTTGGACCGCGAGTCGCAGGCAGCAACCTCAGGTTCAAATACTGCCTGTAATAACACCTAAAAAAATAACGGGAAAACTCGTTTTCTCTTTCGGTGGCTGTCCTCTCAGCTGGAAATGGCAAACCTCTGAGAGTAAAAATTGCCTATGATAAAGCTCCCAACCTGCCGTTCGGAACCGGCATAAAAACTGTAGGTCCCTTCTACCCGCGTACAAATTCACACGCACAACACGGGTAGTTGCGGGAAGCTAGGCCTTAGTCTCGCGAAAGCGGGCTGTCGTGCCAGTCAATTATTATTATTACTATCGAAACTATCGCATAGCATCAGATAGTTTTGATAGTTTGGAAAAAAAATCCCGACACTATCGCAGCCAAAAAACAAAACTAATTGCCATTTTTATTTAAAATTATTTTCTAAGTATATTTTTTTCAACGCAATTGCTGCAGCCAGCACGACAAAAACCCAGACTCAAGAATATGTTTCCGCGCTTGAAGAAACATCCACATAAGTCGTCTCAATCGCCCTGTTTGACAAAATAACAGATACTAAGTAGTATGTCAGCTTCTCACGTTTCGCTTCAAATATTTATATCACCGGTCATGCTAAACATTTCTTTACAATCTTGTAAGGCTTTTGTTGTTATCTGACAATTTTTTCACGAATTGAAGAAGACACATACATTTTTCCGGAAATTTACCAAATTGGAATAAAATGTACCAATCTGCATACAATGAAAAATCAAAAATAAATCTACCAAGTTGGGTAGAAATCTACCAAAGCGGCAACACTCGTGTTGCCCTGACCGAAAACACAGATGGCAGCGAACCGATAGTATCGATAGTAACGAAAACCATCGAAAGTGAAGTCAAAATAAAAACTATCGATACTATCGATAGTGCCATCGATAGTATTCCAGCTCTACTACTCCGCTCAACTCTCCAACCAGCTCGGTCGCTCCCCCTCTCCACCTGATGACATCGGCGGATTTTGGGCTCACTTATCCCACTCTATGCGCGCCGCCGCAGAAAATATGCTTGGTTTTCGACGCCCACCACCAAAAAACCAATGGTACGATGAAGAGTGTCGCGCAGCCACTGCAGCGAAGAATGCTGCCTACAAGAAGACCTGCAGTCTGGCGAGGAAGAAAGAGAGGTGCCTTTTTAGACGCAAGAAACGGGAGCAAGAAAGGCGCGAGCGTGAGGAAATTGAGCAGTGCAGGAGCTTCCTGACGCCCGCAAATTCTTCCAAAAAGTTAAGCGTCTCACGGAAGGATTTAAGCCCGGGGCATCTTCCTGCAGAGACGAAAACAGGGATCTGGTTTCAGATGCGCAGAGTGCACTGAGGTTGTGGAAGGAGCACTTCACCAAGCTGCTCGCAGGCGACGAAGGGAATAATACCGCCAGTGGTGAAGATGTCCAGACGGCACCAGTCGACGACGACGGTCTGGATGTGCCACCACCCAGCTATGACGAGGTTGCTATCCAGCGACTCAAGAACAATAAAGCTGCAGGGCCGGATGGGCTACCAGCTGAATTGTTCAAGGCCGGCGGCGGTGAGCTGATTGGGTGCATGCATCAGCTCATCTGCAAAATATGGCTGGAGGAACGAATACGCAACGATTGGAACCTCAGTGCCCTTTGCCCTGTGCTGAAGAAAGGCGACCCAACAATATGCGCCAACTACAGGGGTATCAGCCTACTTCCCATTGCATACAAGGTCCTGACGAGCGTACTATGTGAAAGATTAAAGCCACTCGCCAAGGCGCTGATTGGACCTTATCAGTGCGGCTTTAGACCTGGTAAGTCCACCATCGACCAGATATTCACTCTACGCCAAATCCTGGAGAAGACCCATGAGAACCAAATCGATACTCACCATCTTTCATCGATTACAAGGCAGCATTCGATAGCCCGATAAGGGATCGCCTATATGCCGCATTGTCTGAACTTGGTATCCCTGCAAAGCTCGTGAGACTTTGCAGATCGACGTTGAGCAATACGCGCAGCTCCGTCAAGGTTGGAAGTGACCTCTCCGACCCATTTGATACCGTTCGAGGATTCAGACAGGGCGATCCTTTGTCCTGCGACCTCTTCAACTTCACCATGGAGAGTGTTCTGCGTAAGGCCGGTGTACATCGTAATGGCACAATTTTCAACAAAAGTGTCCAGCTCCTTGCCTACGCTGATGACATTGATGTCACCGGGCGTAACAAGCGAGATGCCACCGCTGCCTTGCCGCTATCGAAAGAGAATCTGCCAAAATGGGTCTGGTGGTAAATGAGGGCAAGACGAAGTATATGCTATCTACACGCAGGGACTCGCAGCGGCTAGGGTCTCACGTCCAGGCCGACAGATGTACTTTTGAAGTTGTCAAGGAATTCGTCTACCTTGGCACCATCGTTAACTGCAGTAATTATGTCAGTCTGGAGATAAAGCGAAGGATTACTCTTGCCAACAGGTGCTACTACGGTCTCGGTAGGCAATTGAGAAGTAGAGACCTCTCTCGACCGACAAAACTTGCACTCTATAGGACGCTTATTTTGCCCGTGCTCCTCTATGGCGCTGAAGCATGGACAATGACGCGAAACGACATAGCGGCCCTTGGAGTGTTCGAGAGGAAGATACTTCGCAAAATCTTCGGCCCTGTTCGTATTGGCGACGACTATCGTATACGAACCAATAACGAGCTGTATGAGCTGTATAAGGACATGAACGTAGCACAGCGAATTAACATCCAGTGGCTGCGCTGGCTCGGTCATGTCTGCCGTATGGACGACGAAGCTCCGGGGAAAAAGGTGTTCGATGCGGTGGTTGGAGGTCGATGGCGAAGAGGGAGGCCGTGTATCCGGTGGAAGGACCAAGTTGAAGAGGCCCTGTTATCTCTTGGTGTGACCAACTGGAAAAGGCGCGCGCAAAGCAGAGGTGCCTGGAGAGAAGTTTTGCGGCAGGCCGTAACC
Source organism: Melieria crassipennis (assembly GCA_963668005.1). Taxonomy (NCBI): domain Eukaryota; kingdom Metazoa; phylum Arthropoda; class Insecta; order Diptera; family Ulidiidae; genus Melieria; species Melieria crassipennis. The sequence goes on along the minus strand of OY764963.1, from coordinate 47,941,155 downwards.
CGATAACGGGTTGTTATGGCCGGTTAAGTAAGTAAGTTGCTGCTCACGTTCCTAGTCCAATAGTGGGCTCCAGCGTCGTCCGTATGTGGCGAGAGATGTGTCACAACGGCGGCCGGCTGCTGTTGTCGATGTCCGTATTTGTGGCGGCACCGTCAGTACTGGCGGTAGGGAAACTGTTGGAAATTTGTTGGCCTTGTTGATGGCGATTTATGAGAGTGTCAGTTTCAACATTTGTGTTATTATTTCTACTTTTAGTCTTTGCTTATGTTTGTTTTTCCGCAATTGTCAATAGTTTGATGTTTAATTTCCCTGCAGTAAAAATCCTATTTTTAGTTGTGCAACTAGTCCAAATTGGACTAGATTCAAACTTGTTGTATATGGTTGCAGCGGGGGTGAGTTGAAAAGAAAAGAAAAAAAACTATGCAATAGTCAGATATGTGCACCAATGCTGTTGTCGATAAACGAATTTTCTGGTGTGTGTATTTTTTCCTTTTTAAACGAATTTCTTAGTTTAATTAAAAAAAAAAACTTTTATTTGAGGATTGTATGCTGTGTGTTAGAAAATGCAATATATGTATATATCTATCAAATTATTCAAAAACTTCATATTTACACCGAGCGAACTCGTACAAATAATCGATAAGTGAGCAATCAGCTGTTTTTCGATAAATCAATCGCTCATATCTAAGTTACGTCAATGTGATTTTTAATTGTGAAAGTTGAAAGTGAAAAAGAAAAGTAAGTAGAAAAATTATTATAAAATGAGCAAAAGGCACATCAGAAGGCTAATTAAGGAGGAACAAGACAGATATGTGGGTAGACTAAGTGCTAAAAGTGAAGTGCAGGAGGGATATGTGCGGGCAGACGCTGCATCTGCCCAATTAGGTGATGATGTGCAGGCAGACGCTGCGTCTGTCCAATTAGAGGAAGATGACCAGGCAGAAGTTAGAGGAAGATATTTAGAAGAAAAAAGTTTAAAGGATAAGCTTGTGGGTTGGTATTTTAGAAATAGGCCTTCTCGCCAAAGTTTTGAGGAGCTTCTCCTCATTTTACGCGAAGAAAAATGAGGAGTGCCGAAACTATATTCTCGGGAAACAAAAAAGACAAGGCAATTATTTGCAATATTTCGCCAGGGGTTTACTGCCACATAGGAATAAGAAAGCAGTTAGAGAAACTGGGTGGAGTTCTAGCTGGTCATGATTCAGTGCTCTCTTAGGTTAGCAGAAAAGTAACAATAACGCATCTCATTTTTCTATATATCTATACAATTATCTCGTTACAGATGCTATTTCAAGCTTGCCATCTAATGAAGGCCCAGAAAAGCAGTTGCGCAAGGCGATTCAGTTACAGAAGAGGTCGTTCAGAAACTAAGCGGCAAAATTTGACAGTCCCAACTCCCCTAGGTTAGGTTAGGCTGGCCGACCCACGAAGGGGTCTCACATAGACCAAGTGGTGGTCCATAGTGGTACCAGAGATTCTGGAGTTCCAGACCTATATATAGTTTTTTAGGAACGTTTTGGCAAATCTAAGTAGGTCGCCACTTTTTTGCTCTGCAATTCCCTCCAATGAAGGGAACGACGCGGATCCGAGGCAGCTAACCCGTGATCTGTAGAGAGCGGGACAGTGGCATAGCAAGTGCTCCAGGGTACCTTTGGCATTGTCTTCACTACATCTTGTGCAAGCATCACTTGGTGCCAAGCCAAGTTTGGCAGCGTGGGACGGGGTGAGACAATGTCCCGTGAGTACCCCAACAAGCAGTTTGCAGTCCTCTCTTTGGAGTGATAGTATAAACTTTGTGTTGTTGATATTATGCTCGCGTAGCATAATTTTCGCTGTCCTGTGAGATGTAGATCTCTCCCACATGGACGCCGCCTCACGAATCATATTCTCTTCAATTTCCGTCTTAAGTGCGGAGAGGGGTGGATGGATGTCTGGCACGTTAACCGTAGGCAGTCGTGCCCCGGCTTTGGCAAGCGCATCAACCTTCTCATTTCCCTCAACTCCTTTGTGACCCGGTACCCAATAAATAGTGACTACTCTGTTGCGACAGAGTTCGTCCAATTTGGTTCTACAGTTCCGTACGCATATCGAGTTTGACATTATCCCAGCTGCTGCTTTTATGGCTGCTTGGCTGTCAATGTAGATATTAATCCGAGAGTCTGGAGGGGTGCGATCCATTGCTAGTTGCGCCGCTCTTGTGGCAGCGTATACCTCTGCTTGGAAGATGCTGCAGTAATCCGGAAGCCGGAAAGACTGTTGAAGGTCTAGTTCCGGACAGAAAACTGCAGATCCCACTCCCTCTGTCATCTTGGATCCATCCGTGAACAAGTTATAGGATTGACGGCTGAGTTCGAGTCCCTGTCGCCACCCATTCGGTTCTAGGACCACGTATGGTTTGAAATTAAAGTTGGCTTGAGGTATGGCGTAGTCTGAGCTATCGCCTACCCCTGCGTGTATCCTACTGTGGCCGTAGTGTCGTAGCGTGAGCTGTCCAGTTACCTTAAGTCTAAGCGCGGCCTTCTTAGCGGCGCTTTTCGCTGTCAGACCCGTTGGGTAAAATCCCAAGATTTTGTCCAGTGCCGCTGTAGGAGTGGTGCGCATTGCGCCTGTTATACACAACCCAGCGGCTCTCTGTACAGTCTCGAGTCTTTTGGCATAGGTCTTTTTATCCACCGCAGTCCACCATACCAAGATCCCATAAAGCATAATGGGTCTAATAACTGCAGTGTAAATCCAATGTGTGAGACGGGGGGATAAGCCCCAAGTCTTACCGAGCATTTTTCTGCAGGCGTATAAGGCGTTCAAGGCTTTCCTTCTCCTGTCTTCCACATTCAATTTCCACGACAGTTTACTATCCAAAATGACTCCAAGGTACTTGGTAGATGTTTTGGGGGTGAGTACGGTATTGTTCAGTTTGGGAGGAAGCCAGGTTGGGATCTTGTACTTTGTTGTAAAAAGAACTAAGTCCGTCTTGTCTGGATTTGTTTCCAGCCCCACAGTCTTTGCCCAGTTATTAATCACTCTCAGTGTCCTCTCGAGTACTTGGCTCATTGAGTTGAGACACCTGCCTGAGATGACAACGGCCAGGTCATCCGCATATGCGGTTAGCTTTGGCCCCCCGTCCCTCAACTTTAGAAGAATTTTGTTCACAACTAAATTCCAAAGTAGCGGAGAAAACACGCCCCCTGGGGGGTACCCCTGTTCGCCTTCCTAGCCATGGTCGTCGCGCCCCACTCCGCCACCACCGTCCGGCAATTTAAAAGATTACCGATCCAGTTCTGAATGGATGGGTGCACGTCAATTGATGCAAGACCTTCCAACAATGCCTCTGTGGAGACATTGTTGAAAGCCCCTGATATGTCAAGGAAGGCTCCCAGCGCGTACTCTCCATAGTGTAAAGCCTTTTCTATCTGAAATACTACCCGATGAAGTGCTGTCTCCGTTGACTTGCCTTTCATGTAGGCGTGTTGGTCCGTGGATATTAGGCCAGGTGGAATCCTTTCCTTAATGAACGAGTCTAGCAGTCTTTCAAAGGTCTTCAGTATGAACGAGGTGAGGCTGATGGGCCGGTAGTCTTTCGGATACAAGTGGCTGCTTTTACTTGGTTTTGGTAAAAATACAACCCTTGATAGTCTCCAGTCCAACGGTACATAGTTCAGCCTCAAACAGTTCCTGAATAGCATATGTCAGAACAGCACATCCCTTTTGCAGAAGCGCGGGGAAAATGCCATCCGGACCCGGGGATTTGAAAGGATCGAAAGAGCCCAAAGCCCATCGCAGTCTAGACGTGGTGATTAAGCCCTCACAGTTCTCTTGTTCCGTACCAAGTGTGGTTGAGATCGAGTTAGAAACCTCAGAACAGCCAGGGAAATGGGTTTCTATAAGTGTCTCAAGCGTCTCCTTGCCGTCCATGGTCCATTCTCCAGATTCTTTGCAGATAAGTGATGGTATAGGAGGGGATTTGGCAAGTATCTTCCGAAGTCTGGATGCCTCAGAGGTTTTGTCCATGCTCCCGCAGAAGTTTTTCCAGGAACTTCTTTTGGCCCTCCGTATCTCCTGTTTGTAGGAATGAAGTAGTGCCTTGTACTCTCTCCAACACTCCACACAGTCGGCAAGTTTGGCTAGTTTGAAAAACTCTCTGAGTTGCCTTCTTTGCCTACCAATGTCCTTGCTCCACCAAGGTGGTTTGGATTTTCGCCCTACCGGCCTTGAGGGTGGGCAGGATTCATGGTATGCAAGGAGAATCTTGGCCGTTAAGAGTTTCGTCTTAGCCTCAACGTCCGCGCTGGAGAATGTCTGAGAGGCGTTACTAAGATGCATCTTTAACCGATTTGCATACAGGTCCCAGTCCGTTTTCCGCGGATTTCTGAATACCCTCTCTATGCGCAATGGTTTAATGTTGACAGTAAAATGTATATAACTGTGATCTGAGAAGGAGGGTTGCTTCAGCACTCTCCAGTCCGAAATCCAGGTATCTACTCCGTAGGAGAAAGTTATGTCCAGTACGTCTTCCGACGTTGGACCCTTAAAAGTTGGGATGTTCCCCCTATTAGCTATTTCTACATTATTCTCTAATATAAAATTAAAGAGGGACTCACCCCGTTCATTGGTGTCCTTACTACCCCACTGAGGGTGGTGCGAATTAGCGTCCGCACCTACCACAACGTCGAATCCGCGTCCGGGGGCTACTTCCATGAGGTACTGCAGCTCTGGGGGGGGTGCCTCGACGTCATGGGCCATGTAGCACGAGGCGACAAGTCTAGGCTTGTCGTCCCCTTCGATAGCGACCACCGTCAGGTCATCCGAACTGAAATTAGGTAGAAGATATGCGTTAGTATTCTTCTTAACAAGGATGGCAGATCGGGTCTTTCTTACCATTGTCGCGTAGAAAAGGTTGTAATTCGTGGACCCCAATCCTGAAACCTTGTTCCCGGAGGAAAGCCAGGGTTCTTGAATTAAGGCCACGTCGTAGCTGCCCTCCTCTAGTGTGAGGAGGAGCTCAGCTGACGCCACCTTACTGTGGTGGAGGTTGATTTGCAGGACCTTCCCTTTCAGAAGGTACAGTGTCCTTCGGGGTAGGTGTGGCTGACACTGCCGACACTCCACCCTTCTCAACCTCCATTTCGTCCGTCTCACCGTCATCTAGCCGAAGCAACAGAGTAGCGTCGGTCATGGGTTCCAGCCCAAGATCCTTTTCTACTTCGCCTGGCTTTAGCGTGTTCTCGTTTCCGTCCTTCGGATGACGTTTTTTGAGGCGCAGGTAGACACTACCCGTCCCCCAGGACATCTTTCCGAATCGTTGGTACAGCTTGTCTTCTGCCTCTTTATTGATTTGGAGGATCAGGTCAAGAGTACCATCGGCGTTTGGTTTCCCCGCGTGGATCACTTTCCAGTCCTTCGTCAGGATGTCGGGGTTCTGCCGCTGGAAAAGCAGTAGGGCGTTTTCCGGTTTCACCGTGCAAGGTACGCGTACCTTAGCCCGCGGTGGTCCGGGAATATCGTCCCTATCCACTATGTCCAGGTTGGCGCCCTCCCACAGTCCTCCTAACTTCGGGACCACCTCCTTGATCCATTTAAGCGTGAGGTCATCATTGCATTTCAGCATTTTGACTCCCCTGAACCACCCCGCTCCTTCAAAGGAGGGCGAAGGTTTGTTCGGTTCGTCAATCGCCTGAGCAACAATGGCCTCGAGAATTTTATTATCCACTTGCTTCCATTGTTCCGCCGTCATCTGTCCATTCGTGTGTCGTCGATCAACGAGCGCAACGGTCAGATGCCGTTTGGCCACTTCGCTGGTCGTCGCCACTCTCCTGGATGTGGACGGCTGGTCGGTTGGAGTAGCTGTGGTGTGAGTACGAGGACGTTTGGCCACGGGGTTTTCCCCCTCCGTGGACCTCTGTCTCTTCGCCTCCGTTGCGTTCATAGCTTTCGCAACATTTTCTTCAATTTTATTCACGAAGGTGGGATGTGTAGTCGCAAACCTTTCGATTTGCGAAAAGTGCTCCCTGCCTTTCGTAACCGTCTCCGTTGCCCATCGAAGGTACTCTCGCTCCGTAGGCGAAAGAGTGGCCTTGTTTCCCAGGCGCAACTTTATTCTTATTGCAGCCTTGTACTGAGCAAGAGCCCCTCTTTACTGGGCTTCTTCCTTTGCTCGCTCCTGCTAGTGGATGCGATGCACGGGTCGAGAGCCTTTGGGGACTTTAGCAGCTCCTCCTCAGCGATCGTATTGACGGTTGCCACGCTGCTTACGCTGTCGGGGTCTGAGTCTGTATCGACCGCAGTGCCCCTGGTGACTAACCTCGCTTTCGTAAGGTTTGCAGTCGCATGACGACTGCTAGAGCCTGCAACCACTCTAGCAGAGGTGTGACCGCTGGCGACACGCAGAGGGGAATCAAGTTCCCCACCGTGCCCGCCGGTGGTAGCAGTCACTTCTTCCACCGACGTCTGGGTCAATATCCTGACCCGCTCCTTTCCTTTTCCGGACTCCAGACTGGTTTTTTTTGTTCAGGGACTCCTCCCATAGCGTTTTAGGCCTACCCGCCAGGCACCACTTAACATGAATGAAGTATGACTTCACAAACCGCCCATCGGGAGCGGCATGTAAAGCTATACCTCAGGCACGGCATGTGGAGCCATACTTCACTCTTAGCTAGACATCGCCTTCCCTTGCCAGGTTAGTCTGAGCATAGAAAAGGCGATGCCCATTGCCCGGTCGGCACCCGCGAGGAGGGTTAAGCTAAGTGGATTTTTGCCGACCCCCCAACTCCCCTAGTTCGGAATAATTTTTTTCTTTTCTTTTTATATGTTATTTTTCGTTTCTAATATACGTTATATGTTCCTAATTCCCAACTCCCCTACTTTAGATGAATTTTGTTTCTTTTCTTTTTATATATTATTTTTTGTTATACTAGTTATTAGTATGTTCCTTTTAATTTATAATTTTTTTTATATATGTCCATTTATGTTCCTACATTATATATTCCTTTTATATACTACATGCCTATATACGTCCAAAATTAAGAAAAATTTAATATTAAATACAAAAGGTTATTTATATAAATGTAAATTTGTTTATTTTGAAATGGTTGGGTTTTGGAATTCAGCGTTCTAGTCCAAAACTAGCGCATTTTGCACTAGTTGCAAGCTAGTCTGGAATGGTCTAGTCCAAAACTAGCGCATTTTCCACTAGTTTAAAACTAGTTGGTTCGTAGTATTGAAATAGAATTGAGCGTGGACTGGTACCGGTGCAGAATGGACTAGTTGTGCACTAGTTTTGGACTAGTCATTTTTACTGCAGGGTTATTATCCTTAACTTTTTATTGTGCTTAAATGTTAGACTTCAGCTCCACTTTTGCGTTGCGATTCTTATTTTGCCTTTGTGTTTTACGTTCGACTTTTAAACTTTTTTATTAGTTGTAGATATTTGTTTCAACAAAGAGCGTTTTTGTCCGAATCGACGACTGCGCCAGTTATATAATATTGGGATATAAATATGTAGGGGAATGTAACCGGTTGTGGGCCGGGTTTCGTTTTTTGCCCGTAACTTGCATTCAAGTATAAATTTTTCGGACTTGTGGGTACCAATGGAAAGCTAGAGGCAGTAGGTAACCAAAAAAAAAACAATTTTTCTATAATTTTTCAAAACAAAAATTTGTTTAACAAATTTTGTAACCGGTTGTGGGCCACCCTGAAAAATCCACTTCAAATGCGAAATTATGAAGAAAAACCAGTAAAGAAATATGTATTATCAAAATTTATATATCAATGAAGCCATGGCGGAAAACATCAAGAAAATTTGACTTTTTCAAATTACGCTGTGCAAGTCGAAAATTCAGATATGGGGGGACATACTGAGCGACTTTTCTATAGGTATACTGAGTTGAGATCCACCAGCCGTTTGGCTGGATTGGCTCTAGTTTAAGAGAAATCCGTCTTTGAAGTTTGCTCATTTTAGTCGAGTTCGTCGCTTAAGTCTTCGAACGTTTAAATGCTAATAGGTCCTAAATCGTTCCGAATATCGCTTTACTGTCTTCGGCAAGTTTGTAGATATTTTAACGACCAACAAATTTGCTGAAGACACCAATCCAAAAAAATACATTCAAACTGTGTAATTGCGATATGTGCATTTTTTGGCGCAGCGCAACGTGGCGTATGAGTGTCATTTAATCAGTCATTTAATTATACTCTGGGAACCGCCTTGACAAGGAAGTCAAAAACACGATTTGCAATAATTTTCATGCAAAAAACATGGTGGCCCACAACCGATTACAAAAGGTGGCCCACAACCGGTAACGGCAGCCATCCTTTAAGTGACTGGCAAAATTCTCGTGGCGAAAAATTTTGAGCAAACTCGATATAAAATCGGAAAATTTAACGCAATTACTGCATAAAAATGCATAACACTCACCTCTTTGCAATATTTCACTTCGCTTTATAACACTCGCAAAATCTTCAGAAATTACTTTCTTGAAAATTTCTTCGTCAATTTTTTTGTTTTGTTGTAGCTGCGTATCAGATGCGTCCTTTCACTTCGGTGTTTGCACTAATACTGTCTATTGTCAATGTACACATAGCCTCATACTCAGATCTGTCATATTTTTTTAATGACAAAAACTACAAAGGCTGGCCCACAGCCGGTAACATTCCCCTATATATGTATGTATATTATATTAAGAGACACAAACCATTTTTTTTTGAAACAACTTATTTATTTAGCTGTCGGCCCTCGACTGACCTCTGCGACGCTGCTGCAGTTTTCACAAACCGTCTATGCAATCTTCTTGCATACAGCAGCATCGCAGTTGCGCAGAGTCAAATACCTAAATATGCTGACTCTGTGCATTCCTTCACGTACCGACTCATTGCCTTTAGCTTTCAACAACGGCAGTTCAGTGCAATGAGGCGGTTCGTTTATGGCTAGGGTGTCCCCTGCCATAACTCCCAGATTGTTCTCGCACATTCCAATGTGAATCAAAATTTCCAGTATAATCGCTAGTCATCTTAGCGACTGTTCCAGCGAAATTATAAGGCCCCGCAAGTCGGTCGTATTCTAAAAGCATGCCAAGTAAAAGTATCGTTGTTCCTTCTCAACCTTCCGCCAGCGACTAACTTCAACCCATAGCAACGACGTGCGACGTTGCCACCTTACTTTCGGTCTTCCTAATCCCCGATGACAAGAGCTCCTCGTTTTCGGCAACGAACCTCCATAACTTCATATTGTCGCAGCTGGTTGTTGTAGTGTTAGGCCCTTCTACGTTCGCTACTTTTTTAACTAAGTAGCGGCATTACGCCCGATATGGACAATTTCATATGGCCCCAAAATCGTGCTTGCAAGTTTACGGCCCGCAAAAAATTGCGTTTTTTTACTGTTACTTTAGTCAAAAGACTTAAGTCACTTTTACCAAAGACAATTAAACTATAAGATGTCTCACGTCCATACAAATCAGTGGCGCTTCAAAAATGTGCCGTGGCTTTTCCAATAAAGCCACGTGAGAGTGGTTTTTACAGGAAAGCCACATCCGGAGAGCAAAGATGAAGCCACGCAAGCAACTCTCTCTGCTTGCAGTCAGCAGAGATATGAATATGCGTGTCATCTCTATGTGCTCTGGTGTTGATTTTTGTTGGTAGTTGATTGTTTCAATCAGTAGCGTGCACGGGGCGGGAACATTTGGGGATTCAAACCCCCTGAAATACAAGAATTAGCAGTGAAATATCCCTCCAAAATGAAATCTTGTCTGCGCCACTGATTTCAATGCGTGTGAAGTGAGCGCACACAATTTTGCTTTACTTTTGCAGCGATCGAAACCGTTGTGCTTTGTGTGAGCAAAACAGAGAGCGTCAATATTACTACGCTCTCACTGCACTGCCTTGCACTGCACTCACTGCACTGTGCACACAATTTTGTTTAGCGGCGATCGAAGCCGTTATGCTTTGTGTGAGCAAAACAAAGAGCGTTAATATTATTACGCTCTCACTGTGCCGACGCTTGCTTCCTCTTGATAATGAAAATATTGTAAATTCGAGCTTGCCCTATGCCATTCGATTGTATGAGCGTAAGACATCTTATACTTTAATTGTCTTTGCTTTTACTACGGCACGCCCGCCTTTATTTAGTACCAAAATCAGAATGAACAAAAGCTAACCATCCAAACCGAACATGCGTTGCGAAATTAATATTCGGAAATGCATTATCAGCGTTTCCGCTACGGACGTCGAACGCAGCAGATCGTTGCGAAGTCAACGATCGCAAAAGCGCTGTCAGCATTATTTGTCAACATTGTAGGCAAAGTATACTCTAAGTAGCGACACTCTTTTTTGGAGCTGTCAGTGGTACACTAAGTCTGTTTGACCGTGTTACCCCGATGCGATGTTCTGTTGGTTTTGGTAGTAAATTTAATACTTAATTTTCTTACTACTTTTTCGAAACAAGCATTTTGTAAGCATTTTTTGGGAAAATAAATATCTTTAGATGGATACGTATTTGTAGTTGTAATTCAATAGGTGCTAATATAATTAACTGAAACAAAAGATTTTAATACAAATTTTGAAATTGCTTTTGTGCAGGCAATTTCATTATGTAAACATTGAACATTCGGAATAAATGTCAATGTAATTTTGCTCCAGTGCAAGGAAAAATGCTAGTAAGTTATTTCTTATAAATTATGTCAAGAATTTTATTTAAATATAATTTTGTGTATCTTCATAACTCTTAATAAGCACTTAAAATATGTTTACCAACATATATTAATGTTCAACATTTATATGCGCTATTTTTAAATCGGAATGCACTTGAGTTCGGAACGCATTTGAGTTCAATAGAACATTTCTGTATCTATGGCTGAATATTTAAATGTAGCTGAAGTGGTTAAAATGTTTAAATAAAATCAAAAACTTTTGTAAAACTATCCATTTTGCAACATTTCTATACTCAACATGTGTAACAAAAAAATCAACTCTACATCAACTTCAATTGCCACCTTCACCGCAGAATGTGTAAATATTCACCACGAAGACAAAAATCGAACTGTCTTTGCTCACAAAATTATTTTTACAAATGTGAGCCATTGACAATTTTTTCGTCTAGAGCTGCGGTCTGTATCGCCCCTGGCCAAATCGCCGGTGCACTCACTGCAGTTGGTCGGTAGACGTTTGCGGTGGAGCTGTTTGCAGCTCTGTGGACGGTGCTAAACTTCTACTGGCCGACGATTGTGTTGCAGTGTGGCGCCAACTCATTGGCCGGCGACCGCCCCGGCTGCTGCCTGAGTTCGCCATGCTGGAGGAGTTGTTCGTGGTAGAGCGCGGCCCGGTAATGTTGAGCGCACACAGCCATATACTCTCAGCCGTGCAGCGCTACAACATATCGCATTTCATTGTTAATATCCCCCGATCAACACAAAATTTTCTTGTGTCCAGTCAACTTTTGTGTAAAAATATAAAAGTTAAATTTCAAATTCAAATTTTAAACTGACAATAATTGTGGTGAATATTTATTGCCGTGCAGAGTTGCTTTTGCAAAACATTCGAAATTAATTGAAATTGTTTCATAATTCTATTTGGAAGGCAACCAATTTTTGAGATAAATATTTAATTTTCTTTTCCCTGCTCATGTCAGCATAAAAATTCAGTGTCCGAAGCATAACATCGTTTTAAACTACACTTAAGAAATTCATGAAAACTCCAGTTTTTCAGGGGTTGTCAAGAGCCCGCAAACCTAAACGTTAATGTACTTATTCACCACAGTGACAGTTTTACACGTGAACAACAACAATTTGACAGGAGCCTTCAGAAAAAATCGACGTCCGGTTGTCAAAGAGTGTCGCTACTTAGGATATACTTTGATTGTAGGGTTGTTGACATTAAGCACTGCAGAGGCGGAGGTAAGTTTTACGGCATCAGCATTAGTTTCAATAACTTCTCCTTGGCTGAAGCTGGCGTGGCAGGTCTTCTATTCCTATGGTAATTGATGCACCTTTATCTCTAGGTAGAGGTGCTAGTAGTTGGGTTTTGAATCCAATCCACGTAAGTATTATTATGAGCGACAATATCAATACAACGTTAATGGAGAAGTTGATTTTATTTTCGGTATCCAATTTATTGATATGACTGCTATCGTTCACCCTTGTCGTTCAAAGCTTGCCATGGGTTGGAAAATTGCCGGCATCGGATGCTGATTGATTATTTCATTTGTTATGATTATTTTGTTGGTGACTTCAATGTTGGTGTTGTGATGCCGAATTAATATATAAAAGTGCCTTTTAGCGGTATTAAGTCGCAGTAGCGGTATTAAGCCGAATACTTCCTTCGTACTGATTGAGGAACCATTTTCCTGGTGATATTTCCTCTACAGTCGGGACGTGTTGATTGTTTACTACGCTGCAGTTGGCGGTGCGGCTGCTCAATAAATTTGGAATGCACGACGTGTTGCTTATATTTATGTTAGTATCAGAACATATCGGGTGTTTTTTTTAGAGGTATAGAACTTCGAATTGAAATAAAACACAAGAAAATCGTTTTAATGTCCATCAATTTGGCTTTATTGGAAGGATAATTTTATGCCATTAATGTTTAAATATGATTTCGGGCATGTGGCCGCCGCGGCTGGCTCGAATAAAGCCAATTCTACAGGTCCAATTTTCAACCACTTTTTCGAGCATTTGGGGCCGTATGTCGGCAATAACGCCACGAATGTTGGCTTCCAAGTCCCCTAACGTTTCTGGTTTGTTGGCGTAGACGAGCGACTTCACATATCCCCAAAGAAAATAATCCAATGGTGTCAAATCACACGATCTTGGTGGCCAATTGACAGGTCCATTCCGCGAAATTATGCGCTCATCGAATGTTTCCTTCAATAAATCGATTGTGACGTGCGCTGTGTGGCATGTAGCGCCGTCTTGTTGGAACCACAACTCATCCACATTCATGCCATCCAATTCGGGAACAAAATAGTCGGTTATCATGGCTCTATACCGGTCTCCATTAACGGTAACTGACTCCTCTTCTGACTGGGTCCTCTTCAACATTTTGCTATACAGCGGCAATTGTTTCTTCGGTGCGCACTGTTCGACGTCTCTGCGGATGCGTATTATCACATAGAGTAAACGTAGTGCGAAAACGACCCATGGTTAACCGAATTAATTGCTCTGATGGACGATTATGTCGACCATAAAATGGACGGAGCTTGCGGTAAACTTCGCGAACTGAACCATTATTTTCGAAATAAATTTGCACGATTTGCAAGCGTTGTTCTTTTGTCAACCTGTTTGTTTAGTCCGCTGATCGCTGGTCGCTCAGGAATTGATGAAAATTAAAACGCTTCACTTCAACTTTGAAAACTAGACTGATGCTCCGGTAGCCCGGAGCCTTTATTTATAATATTCCTTATGTCCTAAATGCTACCTACAATATTTACACTACTTCAATATTTCTTATCCTAACGTTTTGCCTGTACATGCACGTAGGTAGCCTGACCCAAAGTGCATGGCAGCCTAAATATACAGCACGATAAGAGCATACCAACACCACGTGCTGGCCACACGCTCTTATCGTGCCTGTTGCTTGAATTCTTGCAGCGGTCACCACTTGATAAGTGCAACCAGATGTTGCTTATCTTGTGCTGCCGTTGCAAGATTCAACACTGTTCATGATGAAAAGGCAAACCAAACTGAACATAAATGACATTAGAGTTGCCAGATTTGACCACAAAATGCCAGTTTTATCTCTATTCGAAAAACAAACCTCTAAAAAAAACACCCTATATTTCTAAATTATTATAAGATTTACAGCTGGTTGCAGTTCCGAATATTTTATTGTCATTACATTTTAGAATAGATTCGAATGGTATTTATTTATTTATTATACTTTAGCCAAATATACATTAAGGCTTACTGACTAACAGATATTAATTATAACGATGATCTTAATTTAATGAAGACGTCGTTTTTAGGCAGAGCGACATCGAGTTCCGCGAGGTCGTTTAGCTCCGACAGGGCTCGCGCGAGCCGAGCCTGCCGAGCGTAGTTCGACCGACAAAAAGGAATTGCAAAAGTGTTTGTATGCCGCAAGTTCCGGACTGGAACACTAAATCCGATCCTATAGAGAAGAGCAGGGCAATCAATTTCCCCATATAGTAGGTTTAGCACCAAAAAAGTTCGCCTCGAGTGCAGGGACTTGAGGTTCAGCAACATACAACGAGACTCATATGACGGCAGAGGCTCGGTGAAATTTAATGACAGCAGTGCGAATTTGATAAACACCTTCTGAATACGCTCAATCCGATTGATATGGGTAGCCTGATAAGGTCTCCAAATGAAAGAAGCATATTCCAGTCTAGAACGTACAAAAGCCGTGAATAGCAGTTTAAAAGTATATGGGTCCGAGAACGAAGTACAGTTCCGTCGAACAAAGCCCAGCATGGCATAAGACTTCGATGTAATGTAATCGAAATGACTAGAAAAACTAAGTTTTTCGTCAAAAAATACACCCAAATCCTTTATTCTATTAACTTTTTGTAACACAGAGCCGGATATGGAATACGATGTTCGCAAGGGACTAAGTCTCCTTGAATAAGTGGCGTGAACACATTTTTTGCGCACCAGGTTTGAACATTGTCATGATCTATTTGCAAGGCAGAGGAATCCGTCTCATTATTAACTACCGCATATATCTTGAGGTCGTCTGCATATGGGTCATTCTTTTACAAACCGAACAACTTTTTTTACCCCATAATTTATATTCATCCCTAAATTTTTTTTTCACTTCTGGGCATAAAATTAACCGACACGTATATCAGAATTTATTCGAAAAAAATTTTTTTCTTTATATAATTATTTAAAATTTTGAAAGTTACGCGAATTTTGCTAGATTCTAACATGTTTAAAATTCAATATCTCCGGTTCGGCTTATCTTATCGACACAATTTCAAAACCGTTTTTTAGCTTATTGTATGCACTTTAGAGGAATATGTTCACAGTTTTTTTATGTTTAAAAAAAAAAAGTATATTAACAATTTGATTGTTTAAACAATTTTTTGATGATGTTCCCCAAAATCAATTTGATTGAAAAAATACTGCTATTTTCGCAATGTTATTACCTACAAAACGCATATTTCAAAAAAGTGGAGACTTAATTAGATCATAAGATAGAAAAAAATTTCCACCGCAAGTCAAGCGTGACGAGTCCCATCAAGTCAAAATTTTTTTCTATCTTATGATCTAATTAAGTCTCCACTTTTTTGAAATATGCGTTTTGTAGGTAATAACATTGCGAAAATAGCAGTATTTTTTCAATCAAATTGATTTTGGGGAACATCATCAAAAAATTGTTTAAACAATCAAATTGTTAATATACTTTTTTTTTTAAACATAAAAAAACTGTGAACATATTCCTCTAAAGTGCATACAATAAGCTAAACAACGGTTTTGAAATTGTGTTGATAAGATAAGCCGAACCGGAGATATTGAATTTTAAACATGTTAGAATCTAGCAAAATTCGCGTAACTTTCAAAATTTTAAATAATTATATAAAGAAAAAAAAATTTTTTTCGAATAAATTCTGATATACGTGTCGGTTAATTTTATGCCCAGAAGTGAAAAAAAAATTTAGGGATGAATATAAATTATGGGGTAAAAAAAGTTGTTCGGTTTGTAAAAGAATTACCCATATAAAAGATAGTTAGCGAATGAGAAGCAGGAACCAATGTCATTTACGAACAACAAGACGAACAACAGCGGACCTAATATGCTGCCTTGAGGGACACCAGAAGAGGCAACAAATGATTTAGAAGACGTGCCATCAATCGTGACAGCACACCGCCGATTAGTTAAGTATGATTTCATACATCGAAGAAATGAGGAATGAAACCCCAGGCAAGCCAGTTTTGAATTCAAAACTGAATGGCTCACTCTATCAAATGCTTTGGCAAAGTCTGTGTAAATTGTATCAATTTGGTTCCCATTCTGAAAGGCGGAGAGACAGTCTTCAGTAAAAATTGCTAGATTTGAGACAGTGGACTTCGTACGAAGCCATGCTGATTTGGGCAAATAAGATTTTGGACACAAAAAATTAAGTTATAGTTAACAACACATTCAAAGAGTTTTGAAACTGAGGTTAATTTAGAAATAGGCCTATAGTTAGACACAAGACTTTCATTGACACTTTTAAAGGTAGGCGTTATTGAGGCCTTCTTCCAATCATCGATAAACACTCCCGACGATAGAGATTTATTAAAAATTAATACGAGCGGTTCAATAAGAGAACTAAATTTTTTAAACAAAATTACAGAAAGCCCATCCGAGTCCGTATTTGTTGACATTTTGAGTGCAGCAATACCTCTTTCTATACTTTCTGCAGTCAAAATCAACGAGCCAAAAGAAAGGGTTGAATTTGCGGTTGAAAACTGATTAGACGGATCATCGGCTGAATCAGGCACAAAATTTTAGCTGAAAAACTCGGCAAAAAGATCAGCGGCACCTTGCCTAGTCACCGCATTCTTATTCTCGTAATATACCGTTGAGGGTATATCTGAGACCGCTTTTTTTGATTTTATGTACTTCCAAAAGGCTTTCGGATTTTTTTTAATACCAGCCTCATAATTCCTATACAGCGCCTTCGCCAATTTATTGTAGTTCCTCAAATGAAGCTGATAGTTTCTTAAGGAGGAAACCCGGTATTTCCTGTAAAACTTATTCTTCAGATTTTTTAAGTGTTTCAGTTCTTTAATAACCCACGGCAGCTTATATACCCTATTAGGAAAAGTGGGGATCAACTCCAGGCATGCATTAGAAACGATAGATGTAAATATATCGTAGCATGCGACGGTATTAGCATCAAAAAACAATTCGGCCCAGTCAACGTCACTGAGCAAATTATCCAAAGCAACAAAATTACAAAGATTATAGTTGAATGAAAAGGAGCGCGAGCAAGCGGGAACAGTAAAGAATTGACAGAACTCAAGCTCGATGGTGAGCGGAGTGTGGTGCAGACACGCCGGAGAAATGGGGGAGCTACGTTCAACTAACTTAGAGTTTAGGTTTTCAGTGATGTACACCAAATCAAGCAAACGGTTAAGCTTATTGGCGAAACTATTGATTTGTGATAAACCGAAGATAGTAAAGTTGTCCACAAAATAAATTTCATGCGAGCAATTTACATTAGTTGGAGTTAGCATTTGAGAGCTACCCATATAGGACCACACAATGTTGCTCAGATTGAAGTCACCAAGCACACAGAACTGGCTCCCAACATATCTAGCAAAAAGTGACGAGACATTGTCAACATGTGACTTGTAGATGAAATCATTGCTTGAAGGAGGAATATATGAAGCGCATATAAAGAGCAGCCCAGACGAACCCTGCACTTGCACACAGAGTTGATCAAGAAGTGTGTCATCGCTAACGAGGCGTACTGAAGTTGTGCGCAAACTACATTTGGCGGCGATTAAAACACCCCCTCCCCTACTAAGACCGGATTTAATGGAGTCCCTATCCTTGCGATACACATTGAACAAGCGAGGATCAAAAAACTCAGAATCAAAAAAGTTTGAGTTGAGCCACGTTTCGATAATAACATAGACGTCATAGTCCAACAACGAAATCGGCACTCGAATCGAATCAGCCTTAGACCTCATACCGGAAACATTATGAAAGTAAATTTTGATGTTAGTTAGGTTGCCACTCTGAGCCAACGCATTGGTCGCACTACCCGCGGCAGCCCCAGTTGAGTCGGTTGCTAAGCATTTGTTAGAGGCTGCGCCTGTTTTTGAATAAACGCAATGCGCGCACCCTAACATCAGTCAGCCTCACGGATGGATCAAGCAACTTAGCATAGCATGAAGAAGAGACGCCCAATTTGAAGTTAATACGCTTAAGTGACTCAATGGGCACGCCCTTCTTGATAAGTTTGAAGCAACTAAGCTGATGTTTTTCAATATTAGTTTGGCTGACCACGTAATTGATCAGACTGTCTTCAGTCACAGACGGCAGAAACGATGAAAGATGGAGCCACTTCTTAGATACAGCAACATCCAGACCCGAGTGCACATTTGAACCAACAACAACTACCTTTTGTCTCCTTCGCTTCTAATCATGCACTGTACCCCATGCGTAAAGCAGCAGCAGCCGTAAAGTTAACATCGGCGCTGATAGTAGCATTGGGCGAGCACATTGGGTAGCACAGTGCGGCCGAAGCCGCATTTTGCGGCCAAAACTCGAAAACTTTAACGATCGACCTGAAATCTTGTACTCGGGGGTTTTTGGGGTCGGTGATTACGAATCCATTGTCAGAATCACGAAATTCAAGATGGCGGGCCCAATATAGCATCATATCGCCACACCTAATACAGCCAAAAATGGAGAAATTAAAAAAACGATCTGTATGTATACATTGTACAATGTAAAATATATATTTTTGTTTATTGTAAATAAAAGTTGATTATAAAATGGGGATTTTGTAAATTCACAACATTTACAGTTACAAGAATAAATATTTTAAAAATTATATTCCGAAATATTTGCTTTTACCTTCAGTACTAAATCATATATTTCCTTTTTCTCTTCGTCTGATAAAAAATACTCGGACCCTGTACTTTCGGTCAAATATTCTTTAATTTTTTCGGAAATTTGCGTAACGTCATCCTTTAAAATGTTTTTAACTAAATGGTAAAATTTTAGTCTTGTGAAGTGGTCTTCAGTGGGAGTACTGCAACCTGAAATACCTTCCGGCCTTCCTATTGCCGCCTTTGATGTCGATGGTTTGTCATCGCTTATGCATCTCCTGCATCGAAGTAAATTGTTTTTTCCAACCACTCCTCATTGTTCTGGAAAAAAATGAATTTGGTACGGTTTGCCGCAATCCATTTCAACTTGATAGTGCGATAAGTCCTGGATATCTTCTCTTTAGTGGTAGATATGTTGGCTGCAGGCAAACTTCCTTCGACGTAACCAATTGCTTCAGTGACAGCCAGAACGATCTTCTCCTTTGTCTTCGAAATAGTAAATATTTCAAACAGCTTCGAATTTTTTAAAAACATCTTTGTGCGTCTTCTTCGGTTTATTTGCAGTGGCGGAGTTGAAGTGATATTTAGTTCAAATTAAATTCGAAACTAACTTCCTTTATTTATAAGTACGATTTGCATATGCATTCAAATAGCAGGTCCTAAGCTTCTAGTACTAGCAGGTACCTAAACAGTTGTTAAGTTTTCCCGCGTTGTGGGATTTTTTAACAGCCCAGACACATAAGTGTGCACATAAGACAGTGCACATAGATACTTATAAGTCTGCTTTTTGTTTTTCTATAACTAATTGTTTCATTGGCGCGGTTCAACTCAAAGACTAATGGCGACTGACTGAGTTTTGCTCAAATTAAAAAAAAAAATGGTATGCCAGACACAGTGTTAGTATTTTATTAAAAACAAAAACATTACATCAAAGGATACATGATAGCTGATTGCCGGAAATGAAAGCCAACTTGTTTTTCGTACAGTAGTGAACAATTTTCCCAAAGACGGAACCGTGGCAAGTATGGCCTTTTTTTTTAAAGTCTATCGAAAGCTCAAAAAAGTTTAGAGTGTGAAATATTATTTCACACTCTAAAAAATGCTCAACTTTGACGGGCTCTACAAGCAAAACTATTTGTCTAATTTTGTTAAGGTTTTCAGATTTCTTAGGTCCAAGCATTTATCTATCGGACAAGTATAACAGTTTTGCCCAAACTATAGGTAGCAGCCTCAGATAAAAGAGAAACGCACCATGTGTATATTTCGATTCTCTCTCTCTCTCGCTCTCTATCAATTTGATTTCAAAAAAAGGGCATAAAAGATGAATAGGCAGCTCTTGGCAGCTGAATCTTGTTTTATTTGGTAGATAATATATTTAATTATCATTTCAATAAGGTTTCAAAGCAGCGTTTTGCAGCGTTTTAATGCAGTATCATTTGAAAAGTCTAATTTTCGGAAAAATTATTTGAAAAAATGACACTATTGTTTATGTTTTCCCTAATTCACTACTTAACAATTGATAATTAGTACTTTTTTTACATGTTCTACTCACCTTCAGAAGTGGATTCCATTTGGTCTTATTTGATTTTCTTTATTACATAAAATTTGTCACCTGTATAACCGTTATCAGTGTATTAACTGTAGAGTGACGCTCGAGCGAAGGTCACATTCCAACTGAGCCTAAGGAAGGGGCTTGACATCACTATGAACGATTTTAGTTTCTTGAAGGATCATTGCAGCCAACTCAAGGGTGAAAAAACCTTAAATAGAAACTTGTTTTTTTGGACTTTTGGCCGCACTCACCGTTAATATTTTCTACAGAAGGTATAGTGCAGCAGAGCGTGTGAATGCTGTTTTGGAACTTTTCCCAATTCGCTTTCTTAACGTTGAATTGGGATATTTTGCGATGTGGAGTGAATCGATCCGTTACTACTGTTGTTAATGTTGGAAAATGATCGCTATTGTGGAGGTCGTTAATTGTTTGCAAGGAACACAGAGGCAGAAACTGTGAGGAGCACATAGCTAGATCGATATGAATTTGAGACTTGTGGGTACTGAGGTGCGTAGGAGAGCCATCATGTAGAACCGCTAAGTTGCATGTTAGGACCAGATCTTCTATAATCTGGCCTCTCGAGTTGCAGTTTGGTAAGCCCCAGAGTGGGCTCCAGGCATTGAAATCCCCTAGCATCAACAGTGGTGTGTTTATTGTAGTAGTGATATTTAA
The DNA here is from genome assembly GCA_963668005.1 of Melieria crassipennis. Classification (NCBI taxonomy): domain Eukaryota; kingdom Metazoa; phylum Arthropoda; class Insecta; order Diptera; family Ulidiidae; genus Melieria; species Melieria crassipennis. Next base: position 47,920,440 of record OY764963.1, on the reverse strand, counting down.
GAGGTCAGTTAAAGTAACGTTTTGTTGTGGGAGAATATACATAGAGACTATTGTCAGGCTAAAATTAAGTTTAATTTCAGCTGCAACGATAGATATGCTTGAAGGAATATTTAATATCTTGTAGGGGATAGATCTATGAATTAGGAGAACCGTGCCTTGTTTAGCTGTATCTAAAGTTGTGAAAATGACCATCGTATTGCTTGGGGACTATTGGATTCGAGTTTGATTTGCAGTGAGCTTCTTGGAGGCAAATGATCTTGGGAGATTTCTCTTTTATAAGCAGTTCAAGGTTATCGTAATTATTGCAATAGCCGTGAATATTCCACTGGAGAATATTCAGCATTACTTATGAGCAGGGACCGTAACAGTTATAAGTTTTATTATAAAAATCAATGTTTAACAGTTATTTTTTGATTTTTATTTTATGACTCAAAAAATAACAGTTATTTAGTATTTATATTTTAAAAATCCTTTAATAACAATTATTTTTGATTTTTTTCTTATTAGTCCATAAGTAACAGTTTTCTTTCGATTTATATTTTAGTTGACCTATGATAACAGTTATTGGTGACTTTTATTTAAAAAAGTCATAATAAAAATTATTCAGTGACTTTTATTCATAAAAGTCATCTATAAAAATCATTCGGTGACTTTTATTTTTTAAGTCATCATTAAAAATCATTCAATGACTTTTATTTATAAAAGTCATCAATAAAAATCATTCGATGACTTTTCTTTTTTAGGTCATCAATAAAAATCATTCAATGACTTTTATTTATAAAAGTCATCAATAAAAGTCATTAGATGACTTTTATTTATAAAAGTCATCAATAAAAATCATTCAATGACTTTTATTTTATAAGTCATCAATAAAAGTCATTAAATGACTTTTATTTATAAAAGTCATGAATAAAAATCATTCAATGACTTTTATTATAAAAGTCAGCAATATAAATCACTCAATGACTTTTATTTATAAAACTCGTGTGGATGAATTTTGTCGAAATACGTCTTAAGCTGACGTTTGTACATTAACTCCGCAGGCGAACGACCAGTCGACATATGAGGGGTTATGTGTTGATTGAATACGAAACGTACTAACCTCAAGTGCAGGTCACCCGCTATCGGCATCTTCTTTAAGAAGTTCTTCGTTGTTTGTACCATCCGCTCAGCTTGTCCGTTGGAGGACGGATGAAAGGGGGCACACCTGATGTGCCGAATGAGGTTGCTTTTCATAAACGTGGCAAATTCGTCCGAAGTGAACGCCGTGCCATTATCCGACACAATGGCGTCCGGCAAACCATGTGTTGCGAATAACGCGCGCAACGGCTTTATAGCAGCTAGCGATGACGTAGAGTTGACGGGCGCCACTTCCAACCACTTGGAATACGCGTCAACAACGATGAAATATAACTTGCCTTGAAACGGTCCTGCGAAATCTATGTGAAGGCGAGACCACGGTGACTTCGGCATCTCCCACGGATGTACTGCGGCATGTGTGATCTCATTCCGAGTTTCCTGGCATGGGCAGCACTGCCCAACAGTTCGTTCAATATCTGTATCTATGTTGGGCCACCAGACGTAACTGCGCGCCAATGCCTTCATTTTCACAATGCCCGGATGACCGCAATGCAATGCATCGAGTATGGTCTGGCGGCTCGCAGGCGGAATTATAACACGATTGCCCCATAGCAAACATCCTTTTAATGATGTGATTTCTGTATGGCGTGCAAAGAATGGTTACAGCTTTTCACTGCGCACAATTTTGTCTGGCCAGCCCCTTAACGCCCAGCTGAGCACCTTCGAGATGTCAGCATCGTTTTTTGACTGCGAAGCGATTTGTTTAGCATCAACTACAGGGTCTGCTACCGTTTCTATCATCAAGATTTCTTCATCTAACTTCTGAGCCGTTTCCTCCGTCTTAATGGGCATACGACTAAGGAAATCAGCGTTGCCCAACTTGTGACCAGGACGATGCGTGATGATGAAATCGTACGCATTGAGGAAAATACGGCGCCGGAGCATCGGATTCGAAATAACAGCGGGCACAGGCTTCGTTGTGCTGAAAATACCTAACAACGGACGGTGGTCAGTAACAAGCGTAAACTTACGTCCATGAAAGTAGTCGTGGAATTTCTTGACGCCTGCCACTATTGCTACCGCCTCCCTGTCGATTTGCGCGTAATTCCTCTCTGTTTTTGTTAACGTCCTGGAGTAGAAAGCTATAGGTCTATCCGGCATGTTATGGCTCAAGACAGCCCCAATACCGTATGGTGATGCGTCGCATACTAATATCAACGGAAGTTTTGCATCATAATGAACGAGGACGCGATCGGAGATTATAAGTTCCTTCAGTTCGTTAAATGCACGTTGATGCTCCTTCGACCATGCCCACCTCGCGCCCTTGTCAAGCACGATGTAGTGGCTCCGCCAATGTTGCCTTATGTGGTAAAAATGAGTGGTAAAAGTTTAGTAACCCTAGGAATGCTTATAGTTGTTTCTTGTCTTCGGGGGCTGGCGCATTACGTATTGCGTCTAACTTTTCTGGCAACGGTCTGATGCCTAATGAATCCAGTTTGAAACCAAGAAAATCTATTGATGATGCTCCAAATTTGCACTTGTCCTTCCGTAAACGCAGACCCGCATCTTCAAAACGTGACAGAACTCGTTCAATACGCTCAGATAGCTCAGCTTCTGTCTTGCCCATGATGACTACGTCATCAAAATATGGTAATACCCCCGGTATACCATGCAGTAATGTTTCAATGAAATTTTGGAAAATTCCCGGTGCCGACGAAATGCCAAACTGAAGCCGTTTGACCCGGAAAGCTCCTTTGTGTGTGACGATTGATTGTAATAATGACGACGGCTCATCTACCGTCAATTGCTGGTATGCTTGTAGCAGATCGAGTTTGGCAAAAATGCAATCCCCTTCAATGGATGACAGTAATGTGCTGATAGCAGGTATCCGGAAACAATGTGGCTTCAGCGCTTTGTTGAGTGTAGATTTGTAGTCCCCACAAATTCGTATGGACCCGTCTGCTTTAGATACTGGCACGATCGGCGTCGCCCAGTCTGAGTATTTGATTGGTTCTAAAATGCCCTGATTGCATAGTTTTTCAAGTTCAGCTTCAACTAGCGGTCTTGTCGCTAATGGAATCCGTCGCGGGGGAAAGCGAATTGGTTGAACGCTAGGGTCGACTTTCAATGAAATAGGATTTCCATTGAAAGATCCTAGCCCTGGTGTAAACAAATGTTGAAATCTGTTCAAAACGTCTACGACGGATGACGGTGAAGTCTTCTGGACCGTATGTACCCCTTGTAGGCTGATGCCCAGAGGTGCGAACCAATTGCACCCCAAAACACTTGAGCGGTCGCCATCGACAATGATGAGCGGCAGCCCGGTCACCTTACGATGATTGTAAGTGACGTCGACATCCACTATTCCTTTGATTGGAATCTGCTTGTGTTGAAAATCTATCAGCTGCAAGTCCTTTGTGTACAATTCTTTCGGTGACGTGGATCCGATTTTTGCGAACGATTGAGCAGACATTAAAGTGTAATTTGAGCCTGAGTCGACAATACACACCGATGACCCTTGATGATAACCGTTGCTGACTTCTTTAAATCAACCAGCGGCAAGATTTGATTGACTGCACGTGGAGCACAGTGTTGCTGTGGTTGTTGGGCGGCGGCGGCAGACGAACGACAAACGCGCTGTAGGTGACCCTTAATGCCGCATCTCGAGCAAATCTTGTCCACATGTGGACACTGAGCCCGTGGATGCTGTCCGCCACACCCGTTACAATTTTTGTTCTGAGTATACGCATGCTTGGACGTCGCCCTGCCATGCGTTTGCGATTGATTAGTACGTCGTTCATTGATGCGGTGCACTGATTCTGGGTGCCGCATTTCTTGAACATCCTTGAGTGCTGACTCTGCTGTGGTTGCGCGATCGATGACTTTCTGAAGTTGGAGGTCCTTCTCCTTCTCAGTAAACTGCGCTGCAATGCTTCATCACGCAACCCGCAAACCAAACGGTCTCGCAACATGCGGTCCAACGCTGAGCCAAAGTTACAGTCAACAGCGAGCTTCCGCAATGCTGCCACATATTCTGCAAAACTCTCGTTCTGGTGCTGATCACGCTTGTGAAATTTGTAGACCGCCGCAATTTCCGATGGCCGTGGGGAAAAATGATTCGTTAGAGCTCCCTTCACTTCAACTAAGGTCAACTCACTCACTTGCTTCGGGGATGCCAATGACGACAGTAGGTCGAATAGCGGAGCACCCGCCAATGTCAAGAAGGTTGTTTTCTGACGGTCGGCCCCCTGTACGTCATTGGCGAGAATGTACAATTCAAAACGCGAGTAGTATGAAGCCCATCCTTCTGGGTGTGTCACATCGAACGGTTCCAACGCTCCAATTGCAGACATTCTGTGAATTGTAGGTTGCGCCTGATCGGTAAGCGCCGTGGATTTTTCCGTTTTCACTGATGTCATGAAGTTTGCCAATTGCAGGTTAGGTTTGCCGCAATTTTACGAATTTACACGAATATTAAGTTTTCCCGTATCCTACCGACTGCGCCAGTTTAATATACGTGAAAATTCGTTTATTTAACTTATGTGTAGAATGTACAATGATTAGTAATTTAAGGAATAGAAAAATGTGCGCCGTCGCACCGGCCGCCAACTTCAGAAGTGCACGTGCTAAACTCGGCAGCTTGGTTCTCGCCACCGGAACGCAGGGTCGTTCACATACACGACATAAAGCATTTGAAGAAGAGTTTGATTTAAGTGCAGTGGCATATGAGTTCTCTTTGTTTGTAGAGTAGTTTTGCCTGTAAATACGCCTTCCTTCAGAAATGATACATTTATTTGACACATGTTGGGTCACCTTTGCAATGTTTAATCGTGTGGCCCAACTTCTGATAGTTTTTGCATCTCATAGGGTTAGGAAAATATTCCCTGACAGACAGTTTATACCATGCGATATCTATGTCTTTGGGGATTTTATAAAGGTTGGTGAATTTATCGCCGTCTTTCCTAGAAAATTTATAAACATTTGTTACGCCCTGGGATTTTAAGTCATCTAGCATTTCTTTTTCTGGAGTTGGAATCAGGTTGGCTAAATGAGTGCTGTGATTGTTCAGTGATCTGTCGATCCACCGCTAATCCCTTCCTTTCCTTATCCTCTTGTACTCATGTTTCCCCCTATTTTCTGCTCCCCGGCTTGGGCCGTTTGTATTAATGTTTAATGTACTCTTGGTTACTCGTCATTCGGACAGCATCGAATAAAGATCCCAAACCCCACAACCGAAACTCAACCCGTTTATTTATTTAACCCGCTCCGCCGCGATACGCGTAAACATGGTCCTTCGAGCCATTCGCGAATGAGCCGCGAATATTTCTCTAAACAAATAACAATTAAAAATCAAAGTGACAATTTACAAGTGAAAAGTGACAATAATAATAATTGACTGGCACGACAGCCCGCTTACGCGAGACTAAGGCCTAGCTTCACGCAACCACCCGTGTTGTGCGTGTGAATTTGTACGCGGGTGGAAGGGACCTACAGTTTTATGCCGGTTCCGAACGGCAGGTTGGGAGCTTTTTTTCATAAGCAATTTTGACTCTCAGAGGTTTGCCATTTCCAGCTGAGAGGGCAGCCACCGAAAGAGAAAACGAGTTTTTCCCGTTATTTTATTTTAGGTGTTATTACAGGCAGTATTTGAACCTGAGGTTGCTGCCTTCGACTCGCGGTCCAACGCACTAACCAACTGAGCCACGGCGGCTGGCAAAAGTGACACAACAAATAAAAAAAAAGAAAAAAAAATTACAATTAAACAAAAACCAAACACAAACGTGAACACAAAGTAAAGTGAAAACCACATTAAAAAACACAAAGAGTGACAACGCAACAAACAGTGAAACAATCCAAAAAGTGCAATTACAATAAAAAACAGTGCACAAATTACAAAAATTAAAACAAAAATTCTAAACAAAACATATACAGTGCAGTGCTGCTCACAAAATCACGGGCTAAATAAACTCATAACAACAAAAGAAGGGCAGCAGAAGACATATAACCAACAACAAACACACCCACAACACGGAGCCAAAGAGGACAGTGACGAAGAGCACGGCAAACAACAATAGCAAGACAGCACCACATATCAACTTAGCACAACACAGTAGCGGACACGCAAAAAATAGTGGAGATTCCCATTCTCGGGCACTGGGCCCAATAAGATAAGCCACAATTTTTATTAAAAATTAACACGTACACATTACACATACACTAACACAAAATATAATTTATAAGAAATGTATACATGTACCCATTCCCAAAAACCCTTAAAATCCAGTCAACAAATTAGATACTGGTACCCCGCCACTGTCCGCTTTTCGTGTACATTTTCCTTGTACACATACAAAATAGCGCAGTGCAGTAAGCAATCCCGCTACTGCACATAATTTTGCGCTTTTTGTGTTCACATTCCTCTTTGTGCGACCTACGCAGGCAAAGCAGCAAACACTCCCCCTGCAGCCTGCATCCCACTAATCTTCCTTCTTTACGCACATTTCCCCTCATTTGCTTTGTGCATATTTCAGATCAGCAGCAAGCACTCCAGCTGCTGATCTCCCATACCCTTGCACTCTCCCACTTGCTTTCAATTTCGCGTTTCGCTTCGTGCGATATACGCACGCACAACCAGCAAGCACTCCCGCTGCTGCCTCCAGTGCAATTACATTTTCATACTTCTGCCTAAGCATTTCCCCTCTTTCGCTAGCAGAAGTAAACAAAGCATATACAGTGGGACGAGTTACTGTTTTTTGCAGCACATTTAAAAATTTCTTGGACTTAGAAAATTTTTAATAGTGCTGCTCATATTCATACACTGCTCATCTGCTGCCACCCCAAGTGCATACAGTGGGACAAGTATCCCGACTCGTACACACAAATTTTGTATACACAAAATTATTTTGACACTATTCACTTATATTAACACACTAAAACAAATAATCACATACATACACACACATATACATATTTATACATACACATATTTGGTCGCTCTGAGAGTGACTTTTGAGTAAGACGTGTTTATAGCGCTCCGCGATAAGTATCGTTTTTTTCAAAGTGAAACGTGTAAACAATCTCAAATTCGTGCGCGAATGCTCCAAGAGAGCCAGTAGTGTTTGGGCGAAATCAGACAATTGGCTGTAGTGTTTATTGTGTGTCTCTGGTCGGTTTTTGCATTCGGTGTCTCAGTCGTACCAATCTCGGGAAAACAGGAGACGGCTGCAAACACCGAGAACGGCTGGGTAGGCCCGAAGCAGCAATAAACAAACGGGAGAGAGTGGTGAAAACTCAACGACGAAAGTGCGAGGGAGTAGAGCAGCAAAGCAACCGAAGCCAACTTCGCACTGCTCTAACCCGTGCCGCAACACAGCTAAAAAGCTCTCCGCCGGTTTAGGCTCCGCCCATAGCCGAGACACCAACCGCCTGGCTACAGGCAACGATCTACTCGTGGCAGTAAGCCTCCGGCTCTAGCAGGTACGCAAACCGTCTGGTGAGCATTGACAAGCAGCGCACACAGGTATGTGACTTTTTGTACACAATGCCAAATAAGTCTCCAACCAAACCTACCAAGAGTGGAGAAGGGGAAAATGTGACGCGGAAAACTGCTAATGTGCAATGCATGAAAGCAGGAGTGGGAAGCGAGGGGCCCGTAAACCCATTCAAGGGTAACAAACTGGCCAGATCGCCGGTTAAGGCCACAAGCAGCGCGCTCGGAACCAAAGTGGCAGCAGCGAACGAGTCTAGCACTCCACGCGGTCGCGAGCAGACTAACTCAACACCAACCTCGAGCGCAAAGTGTCCAACACCTATGCAGTCAGGTCAGAGCGGCGTGTCTCTGAGCAGTGGCGAATTCAGAGCCATGCTCACGACAACGAGCCGAAAAATTCAAGAGCTCACGGGTATGATGGAGAGCCAACGGCATATCACTCAGCCTATGAGGCTTATGCTGAGCAGCATTGCAGAGCTTTGCAAGCGTGCGTTAGTGGAGAGCGGCAACAACAACAAAACAGTAGCCAGCACCAAAGCTACGCAGACCGAGGGACTGCAGGTAGAACTGGCTAGTGGCACACGGGCGAGAGCATCCAATGATGAGGTATGCAGAGCGACGGAAAATTCGCCGCAGCCTATCAATAAGCGCACACGGATACTCTCTCCGAAAGCGAAGCAGCCTAAGCAGAGGGAGCGAGTAGCGCAGCTTGATGTTCAACGGCGCAACTGGCAGCAAGGCCAGCATCTGCATGCCAACGGCTCGGTACCAGCCAATGACATGCAAGCTCAGCCTCAAGCGCCGGCGCCGCAGCATGACAAAGTGTGGACAAAGGTTCAAGCCAATCAGAAGCCGAGAAGAAGATCGGCCAGACCTGATGCGCTGGTGGTTAAGGCGACTGGGCAATTCACCAATGCAGATATGCTGCGGAAAATAAAAGCCGCGCCGGAACTAACGAAGCTCAGCGAAAACGTAAAGCACGTTAGGAAAACGGCGAAAGGCGAACTGATGTTTGAACTTAGAAATGCGGCGAGCTCTGAAACCGACAATTTTAAACAAACGATGGGCAAGCTGTTGGAGTGCGAGGGGGAAGTCCGAGCACTGACGCAAATGTCGACAATCATCATAAATGATATAGACGAGGTAACCACCGAGGAGGAAGTGATTTCTGCACTGCGTCAACAATTCCCAGTGGTGGCAAGCTTGACAACAGCAGCGCTTAAGTCGCTACGACCGAGTTTTGCTGGCACGCAATCTGCAGAACTGGTTTTGCCAGTGAATATGGCAAGCGCTGTGCTAGCGGTGGGTAAAGTGCGAATCGGCTGGGTAAGATGTCGCATCAAAGAGAAAATGCAGCTGCGACGATGCTTTAGATGCTTCGGTTTTGGGCATATGGCCAAAGACTGCAAAAGCGCGGTTGATCTGGCCAAGCACTGCCTGAAATGCGGTGATAAAGGCCATAAAATTAAGGAGTGTGCCGCGCAGCCAAAATGCATGCACTGCGCCGCTGCGCAGCTCGACGCGAGCCATGTCACGGGCAGCTTTAAATGCCCGACATATAAAGTAGCGGCTTAAAAAGCGCAGCGAAAATGAAGTTTGTCCAAGTTAACCTTAATCACTGCGAGGCAGCGCAGGATATTCTTGCGCAAGCGGTGCGAGAAGGTAATGCGGATATAGCGCTCCTTAGTGAGCCGTATGAGCAGCGCAGTGAGGGTGTGTGGGCAGCAGATGAGGCTGGTAAGGCAGCCATTTGGATATGCGGCCAAAGTCCAATGGAGGAGCGTGCGCGAGTAGCCAGAGGGTTCGTAAGTTGCGGGAATATTTCTCTACAGTTGTTATGCGCCGCCCAGTATGACATTAGAGGAATATGGCAACATGCTGGACGAAATTGTTGAGGACGCAGTAGACAGATCGCCAAAAATGATCGCGGGCGATTTTAACGCGTGGGCAACCGATTGGGGCTCTACAAAAACAAATAGGAGGGGCAGCATTCTTTTAGAAGCGTTTGCATCCCTTGACATCGTCCTGCTGAACAGTGGTGGCAAACCGACGTTCAGCAAAAATTGAAGAACGTCGTGCATTGATTTGACGTTTGTCAGCCCTGTTCTTGCGCCAACTGCCACATGGGTAGTCAGTGAGGACTACACGCACAGCGACCACCAGGCCATATGGGGGAGCATCGCACACACACGCGGCCAGCAACAACTTTGCGTAGCACGGTGCTGCATGGCTGGAAGCAGGACACATTCGACAAGGATGTGTTCCAGTTGGCCTTAGACAACTCGCCGTTGTTCGGTTCAGCAGCAGAGATGGCAAAGCAGCTGATAACTAGAGTTACGCGAGCTTGCGACTCCTCGATGCGGAGACGTGGCGGCCGGAGGCACAGAGCACCTGTCTACTGGTGGAATGACCAGATCGCCGAGCTGCGGGCGGCATGCAATCGAGCGAGGCGGCAACACCAGCGCGCTCGTGACGTAACTTGCAGGCTTAACACACACGCCGCGTACCGGAACGCCCGAAAAGCGCTTAAGGTTGCCATAACCAGGAGCAAGAAGGCGTGCTTTCAGGACTTGCTGAGCGTGGTTGACGAAAACCCATGGGTCAAAGCCTATCAAGTCGTCATGAAGCGACTTGCAACGTTTTCCCCACCAGCACCGGTCTCAGCCACATTCTTGGAAAAAATAGTCCACTGTCTATTTCCAAATCAGCAGCGTTTAGCGGCCAGTGACGGCGCCGCGTTAGCAGTGAATGAGGAGGTGCAGCAGGTGACTGCGGACGAAATTATAAAGGCGTGCGGTAGGATAGGCGACCGCAAAGCCCCGGGCTGCGACGCCATTCCGAACCAAGCGCTGAAAGCTGCTATACGCCTACACCCACACATATTCGTGCAAGCGTACAATGCGTGCCTACAAGAACGTGCCTTTCCGGATTCTTGGAAGATACAGAAGCCGAAAGGGGGAAAGCCGCCAGAAGATCCATCAGCATACCGTTCAATTTGTTTACTGGATACAGCTGGCAAACTATTGGAGCGGCTTATTGCAAATAGGTTGGAAGCAGCAGTTGAGCTGTCAGGCGGGTGGTCGGACTGCCAATTCGGCTTTAGGCGAGCAAAATCGACAATCGACGCGATCGGGCTGGTGGTAGAAACCGCCCGAAATGCAATCAGCGGCAAGCGATGGCTGGGTGGCAGCAAAAAATATTGCGGGTTGGTGAGGCTGGACATCAAGAATGCATTTAACACTGCGAACTGGAGGTGTATTCTGGAGTCCTTGCGTCGTAAAAGGGTACCAGAGTACATAAGTCAGATCATATCGAGCTATTTCGAGAATAGGCGGTTGATTTACAACTCAGACGAGGGCGAAAAGGTGCACATGGTCACGGGTGGTGTTCCACAGGGGTCAGTGTTGGGCCCCATGTTGTGGAACATCATGTATGATGACGTCCTGCGGCTGGATATACCGGGCAGCGCAAAAATCGTTGGCTTTGCCGATGACATTGTAATCGTCGTGACGGCCAAGGTCATACACGAGCTCGAAAGTGTCTGCAATGACACAGTAGAAAGGGTCCAGCGCTGGCTCACTTCGGTTGGTCTGCAGCTAGCAGAGCAAAAGACCGAGATGCTACTGGTGTCGAGTAGAAAAAAGATGGAGCAGGCTAGTGTGAGTGTGAGTGGCCACACGATAGCGTCGAAACCGGAAATCCGGTATCTGGGCGTCATATTGGATGCCAGGCTGTGCTTCAAGCAGCACATACAGCACGCAGGCGAGCGAGCAGCGAAGGCAGTGGCCGCGCTGGCGAGGCTCATGCCGAACATCGGCGGCCCCAAGCAATCGACGAGGCTATTACTAGCGAGAGTTGCGACCTCCATCATACTCTACGGGGCGCAAATCTGGGCCCCCGCCATGTACGTTAAGGCGTACAGGAGGAAGGTAGAGAGCATCTACAGGCTAAGTGTATTGAGGGTGTCCTGCGCATTCCGCACGACATCCTATGAGGCGGCGTGTGTGGTAGCAGGAACCATACCCGTAGACATCCTGGCGCAAGAGGCCCACAGGAAGTTTAGCGACCCGCATGGGCAGCACCGTAGCCAACTGCATAGGCAGCAAAGCCTTACTGAGTGGCAGAGAAGGTGGGACAACACGCCTAAGGGTAGGTGGACCCATCGGCTAATACCGGAACTAGGTAGCTGGTACAACCGGAAGCACGGCGAGGTCACACACTACCTAACGCAGATGCTGACAGGTCACGGCTGCTTTAGGGCCTACTTGCACCGTTTTGGCCACGAGGACAGCCCGTGTTGTTCGGAGTGTTTTGGCGAGGACGAGGACGCCGAGCACATCATGTTTACGTGCCCCCGCTACAACCTTGAGAGGGAGCAGCTCGAGGCTGAGCTGGACCAGGGCTACGGGTAGGAGACAGGGGGTGGTTTTTAGTCGGTAAGAATCCGGCATACAGTCGAACTCGGGTCCGGCTGTATCTTTCGAAGATTTTCCACCTCCTCCGTAAAAAAAAAAAAAACATACACATATTTATACACACACATATTTATACACACACATACGTGTATATTCACACACATTCACATTCCCATACAAAACAAAATTCACTTTTTCACAAATAAAAACACATTTTTATACACATTTGACTACACATATAACATTTGTTGCATAATATTTATTTGTACATCCCTTCCTAATACACATACTTATACACAAATTTTTCTCAATTCCCATATACACATTTCTATTTATTATCCATACACACATATTTTCCCTACACATACGGGTGTAAACTTTTTGCTCGACAAAAATCGTTGCTCATTTCAACGAATTTTCCCATTTCCAACTTTTCCCATAGCAATTATCGTTCGCGCGGACGCGGTTAGACTACACGTCTATTTTTCAAAACCCTACACTTATATTTATTCAAACTTTTTACCCTCTGTCGAGCTTTTCTAAGCAAAATGCCTGTTAAGCGATCACCCAAACGCCAACTTGTCACAATGGAGACTCCTTCTTCCAGACACACAAAATCATCAAATGCACGTTTGACAGTTCCTGTCACTCGGGAGCCACCAAACACTCGCTCCAAACTCTCTAGTCCCAAAGCAATCGATCCCAGTGTTGCAAAATTCATTTTCGAGCCCGATAGACTCGTGCAATTATGCACAAAATTTTCATCGGCTCCCATTGACGATTTGACCAAATCCCTGGTCCAAATTAAGCAGAAAAATCTGCAAGCTCAATGGGAGAGGCTTACGCGCGCACATGAGGCAGCCTTCATTGCTGAAGACAATAGCCAGCCCGACGGTTTCAAAGAGTCGGCTAGGCAAAAGATTGACGCCTGCACAGACCAGTACGAGTTGTGCATGGCGCAGATGTCGGACATCATTGAGATGCCCCAAACTCAATCCCCCCAGCCCGCTGCGCATATGGAACCGGTTCGACCCCTAGAACCAGGAAATACATCATACATTTGCCTACAAGTTCCGCCTTGTGATACCGAAACCTTCTTCGGGGGCTATGAGCAGTGACCGTCCTTTCGGGACATGTTTACGGCAGTATACATAAACCAACCCCAGCTCACTCCAGCCCAAAAATTGTATCATCTCCGATACAAGACGCAAGGTAAAGCCGGTGCGTCTTGTTAAGCAATATGCATTAACCGATGAGAATTTCGGACTCGCGTGGGAAGCTCTAAAATCCCGTTACGAAAATAAACGCATACTCGTTGATACTCAAATTCGATCCCTCCTGAATATCGCTCCTGCCCACACTGAAAATAGTGAGGCACTTCAGCGGATCCAGAATAATAATAATTAATAATTGACTGGCACGACAGCCCGCTTACGCGAGACTAAGGCCTAGCTTCCCGCAACCACCCGTGTTGTGCGTGTGAATTTGTACGCGGGTGGAAGGGACCTACAGATTTATGGCGGTTCCGAACGGCAGGTTAGGAGCTTTTTCATAAGCAATTTTTACTCTCAGAGGTTTGCCATTTCCAGCTGAGATCACAGCCACCGAAAGAGAAAACGAGTTTTCCCGTTAGTTTTTTTAGGTGTTATTACAGGCAGTATTTGAACCTGAGGTTGCTGCCTTCGACTCGCGGTCCAACGCACTAAACAACTGAGTCACGGCGGCGGATCCAGAATACTATAAACAATTGTCTGTCTGTTCTCAATACTCAGGCCGTAGACACTGACAATTGGGATCCGCTATTGGTTTACATATTTTGTACCAAATTGCCCCAAGAGACACTCGCTCTATAGGAGCAATCATTGACATCCCGGAAGGATCTGCCACCCTGGTCGCAAACGGATCAGTTCCTGACCGGCAGATATGAGGTACTTGAACGGCTGCAAAGTATTCGCCCCGCTAAGCCGAAACCTCAACCCTCTACTTCCAATGTCCTCCCAAATCGGCCACACAAATCCCTAAATTATCACACTCAAGTGAAAAGGGTGAGGAAAGAGTGATTTTTTACAAATATAAAAGAAAAGTAAACCCTAAATTACTGATACTGATACTGATTGGGTATCCCCCGGGAAGGTGAAGTGCTGTGTCAAAACCCTTCGAGGAAGCTACATCACGGTTTGGGAATCCTTCTGGCTAGCAGCTGCTTGATTTCATTTTGATGCTCCCCCGGTCCACAAAGTGGATCGCATATGCAGCCATAGATCGAATTGTCAAAATATATTGTATAAATTTTAAGCATATATTGTACAATATTATTAAACACATCCTAAAAGTATACTTAATAATTTATATTCATTTTACACTTGTAGTACCTAATCTGATAATTCATTATAAGCCATAAGTTCGATAATTCAAAAGTGGCGTAGTAACTAAAAACATCAGAGAATGGCCTCAAATCCGCCTCCTGGAGGTGGACCGGAAACACCAACAAACAACCTTTTCAAAAATAGCACATCTGTAGAAATATTTAAACTAAAACAAAAACTGAATGAGTTAGAAAACTTATGTAAACAACTTCGAGCTGAAAATCAGAAGCTTAAGGAAGAGAAAACTTCTAATTTGACTGAAAATACTACGATCTCGAACAATCCCCCATGTTACGAGACAGATGAGGAAGAACTGGCATTAGAAACAGATTGGATTGTTAACAGAGCTAAAAGGCAAAACAAAAAGCGAAAAGCTGAGGGTTCACCAGAAATAGTTTCAACAGACAACATCCACCAAAAAATAGAAAATGCTCAGCAGTTGAATGATAACACAAGGTGCGATCGTCCTCCACCTACAATGGTAACAAATGTATCAGATTATCAAGCCATGAGAAATCGTATTCAACAAACGGCAAGAAGTGACTTTGTCGTAAAACTTTTAAACAACGATATATATAAAATAAGTGTTACTTCAAGTGATGACTACCGTTCAATTACGAAAACGCTATCCGATAATAACACATCTTGGTACTCTTACGAAGATAAACAAACTCGCCCAATCAAGGTCATGATAAAAAATTTACATCATTCTTGTAGTCCAACGTCCATTATAGCTGACCTTAAAGCGCAAGATCTTAAAATAATAAACGTTACAAATAAGCTGAAATGGAAAACCCGCGAACCGCTGAATCTGTTTTTTGCAACTTTTGACTCAAATGAAGATGTCAAGAAAATCTACAATATCAAGAAAATTCTAAATTCTATTGTAACAGTGGAACCAATAAAGAATTCAAATCTTATTCCGCAGTGTAAAAACTGTCAAAGCTTTGGCCACACTAAAAACTTTTGCGGCAAAATTCCTCGATGTGTGAAATGCGGAGGCAAACATAAAACTGTTGAATGCAACAAACCTGCAAGCGAAAAGCCTAAGTGTTGTAATTGTGGAGAAGATCATCCTGCAAGCTACAGAGGCTGTGTTGTGGCTAAAGAACTGCAGAAAATGCGAAACAAAATTATTAAAAATCGAGCTGAGAATACCTCTCATCCTCCACAAAACGATAAACCACTAACTGGCCGCGCTCAACTAATTGAAAAACTACCAATTACTAACACGATAGTCAGTAGTACTGGAGCCAACCGGAAAAATCTGAAGCCTTCTTACTCAGCTGTAAGATCAAATTTGGTCTCAGTGCATTCTTTCCCCTTTTAAATCTATCTACTCAGCTGTAATAAGGAATAATATTGAACAAACCGGATCTAAGCGTACGGAAGCAAATGAAGACGTATTGACGCAAATTCTTAATAAATTAAACAAACAAGAAGAATTTAACAAAAATCTTGAAAAAAGACTGCAGTCTTTAGAACAAAAATTTAAAATCAAGGCATGAATTCTACGTTCCGATTAATGGCATGCAACTCGAATGGCTTGCTAAAACATCAAAAAGAGCTTGAAATGTTACTAGAGCTAGAAAAAATTGATATCTGTCTTATTTCTGAAACACATTTTACTACTCAGAGCTACATATCATTTAAAAATTTCAAAGTCTATCACACAATCCATCCTAGCAATTGCGCACGAGGAGGCACTGCAGTTATTATAAGGAATAATATTGACCATTATGAAGACACCAAAATCAGCAATAATGTTTTTCAAACTACAACCGTTACTGTTAAAACCAACAAGCAATGGATGTCCATCACGGCTATATACTGTCCTCCAAAACACTCTATTTCATGTGACGAATACAAAGAAGTTATTGGAATCCACAAACACAAATTCATTATGGGCGGCGACTTTAATGCGAAACACATTCATTGGGGTTCACGTCTCACCCCAACTAAAGGACGCGAACTAATGAAAGCAGCAACGGAGACCGGGTGCGAGTTCGTTTCGACAGGAAAACCAACGTATTGGCCAACAGACATTAATAAAACACCTGATCTAATTGACTTCTTTATGATAAGGAAAATAGCTCAGAACTTTGTTCAAATAGAAGATGGTCAAAATATATATTCAGATCACTCACCTATTTACTTAACAGTTAGTGAGTCAATAATTGAAAAACAACAAGACTGCACACTGCATAATAAAAACACCGACTGGGATTCATTTAAACAAGACTTGGAGGGTATGATTAGCTTCAGTTCACCAATATCTTCAGCTGAACAACTGGAATTAGAAGTGGATACCTTTATGAAGCAAATACAGCAGGCTGCGTGGAACAACACACCTAAGTTACGGCGAACAACAAAAGGTGCTAATTATCCGAAAGAAGTAAAGATCTTATTGTCAATGAAAAGAAAGCTACGCCGTAAATGGCAGCAAACGCGTTCACCGATTGATAAAGCTAAACTCAATAAAGCAGCAGATGGCCTTAGAAAAGAACTAAGTAGCATAAAAACTGCATCAATGCAACAATATTTATCAGAACTCTCAGCGGACAAAAAAGATGATTATTCTCTTTGGAAAAGCACAACATTTTTAAAAAGACCGATATGTCACATTCCTCCTATTAAAAATGACAACAACACGTGGGCTAGAAGCGATAAGGAAAAGGCTTGTGCATTTGCAAAACATCTAGCAAATACATTCCGTCCTAACGAAAGCAATGTGGATGTATATCTGCAAAACACTTATAATGAAAGCACAAACATCCCATTAGTCACTTTGAATGAGCTGCAAACGGAAATTAAATTGTTAAAGACAAAAAAAGCACCGGGTTTTGATTTAATTACAGCGGAGATATTGAAGCAACTACCAGAATCAGCTCTAGAAAGGCTAGCCTATCTGTACAATTCAGCAATTCGACTTAAATACTATCCAAACCTGTGGAAAGTTGCTGAAGTAATTATGATCCCAAAGCCTGGAAAAGACCCTCATATTGTTTCGTCATATCGACCTATCTCCTTATTGCCACAACTTTCAAAGCTATTTGAAAAACTCATACTAGAAAGGTTAAAACCAATAATCGAGTCAAAGAACTTAATACCCTCCCATCAATTTGGCTTCCGACGTAAACACTCAACCTTGGAGCAAGTTCACAGAATTATCACCATTATTGAAAAATCTTTGGAGGATAAAAATGTATGCTCAGCGGTGTTTCTTGATGTCGCACAGGCATTCGACAAAGTCTGGCATGAAGGACTTATCTTTAAGCTACAATCCTGCCTCCCACGTGAATTCTGTGCCTTACTTGAGTCATATATTACACAAAGATACCTTCGAATCAAGCAGGGGAAGGAATATTCTGACCTTGTTGAAATAAAGGCAGGTGTACCGCAAGGAAGTATCCTTGGGCCGATTCTGTACCTCTTATTTACAAGAGACTTACCACTTACACCAGGTAGTATGACTGCAACTTTTGCTGATGACACGGCTATACTATGCGTTGAGAACACAGAGTCTAACGCTGCAAAAAACCTACAGCAAGCAATGAACTCAATTTTGGCATGGACAAACACGTGGAGAATAAAGTTAAATAGCAGCAAATCAGTGCACGTACACTTCACAAACAGAAAGATTCAATATATGCCAATAATACTAGCTGGTTATAAAATACCATATGCTAACACAGCAAAATATCTCGGAATTACCCTTGATGCAAAATTACGTTGGAAGGAACACATCAAAATTAAACGAACTGAACTTAATATAAGACTTTCGAAAATGAACTGGCTAATCGGATGGAACTTTCAAAATGTCCATTCACAATAAACTTTTAATTTATAAACAAATTCTTAAACCTATGTGGAGCTACGGGGCGCAATTGTGGGGTTGTGCAAGCGATGAAAACATAAAAATAATTCAACGTTTCCAAAATAAAGTCCTTAGAGGCATCGTTAAAGCACCTTGGTTTGTCAGAAATGCTGACATCCACCGTGACCTTAAAGTGAACATGGTACAAGACGAGATTAAAAAACAATCAGGTGCTCATCATTGCAGACTTCTAGCGCATGTGAACGAAGAAGCTAGAAGCATTCTTAGCAATGTATGTGCTACTCATCGCCTAAAACGCAAAAGGCCTCAAGAACTTATGGCTAACTAAAGAAATAGGAAACTTCTATTCCTTAACATAAACTCAATTTAATATATGCAAACTGCTCGTTAGTTAAGTAACTAGTTGTAGTGTCATCAAACATTGTTCTTTTTATTGTTATAATGTTTGTAATAAAAAAAAAAAAAAAAAAAAAAAAGTGAAAAGGGAGTTCGCGTGCAAACTCTGCAACGCAAATCACCCTATACGGACTTGCCAGAGATTCAAAAGATTCACCCCCAGAGTCGATTAAAATACGTTAAGAAGCACAATCTCTGCGTAAATTGTCTTGCTACATCTCACCTTCTTGAGAATTGTACAAGCAATTTTATGTGCGTATATTGCCAAAGGAAGCATCATTCCCTGCTTATTTCCCCACAGGCAATGCGCAACCCTCTCAACCTCCTAATCGGTCACATTCGCCCATTCCACAGGTCGCAATAGCTCCAAAACGAACGCACAACAACTCCGCAACTCATTCCCCTCTTTCGGATGCGCAACCCCGCACATCTTCCAGGCAAATTACGCCCAAAGTACAAGCCCTTCACTCCAATATTGGCACCCAATCCCTTCTGCCTACGGCACTGGTGTCTATTGAGCACGCAGGAAAGTTGTTTAAGGTTCGAGCGTTGATCGACCAAGCCTCGCAGCCTTCATTTCTTCGAAGGTCCAGAAACGCCTCAAATTGCCGATCGAGAAATCCCCCTTCCAAATATCGGGCATGGGCGGTAAGATTGTGCAAAATGCCAATCATACATGCTTCTTGACATTGGCAGTCCCTCAAACGAGCACGAAACTCCCCGTGCAAGCTATCGTGCTTCAAGAGCGATCATGCTCGAAGGTATCCACCGGAATGTATGTGGCAGCTTACTTGCTCAGCATACAGTATTCGGATGAGTATTAAGCGGTACAGTACCCCCTTCTTTGCATTTGGCATGTGCCACAGAGGTACAAAATCGCCATATGTATCCTGGTTCCGCCCTTCGAAATAATCTTCCTGCCTTAAAGGAAGCCCTTTCGCAAGTGATTGCCGCCCTCAATCCCGTAGGGTTTCCACCCCAGGAATTAATGGAAAATCACTCGGAACCCACCATTCCTGCAAACTCATTCCCAAACCGGCAAATTGCGCCCTTCGTTGCCAACCATTTCGACCCCGCAGGATAGCTTTCGCCTCTAATGAGACAGAAAAAAAGGGTTCGACAAGAGCGTTGGCTTCACGCTACTCGTTCCACACTCACAGCAACTGACGGAAATTCAGATTCCCTCGCAGTTCCTCATTGCACCTCCTCAATCCCGGGTCCGAAAAGAGGTCAGTCGCCATTCCAGTGCGACTTGCTTCAAACGCTGCAAATCCCGCAGACGTCGGACTGATCGGGTATAAACTCCAAGATCTACACGATCTCCCTCTGGGGTAGAACGGCTCCAGCAATTCTTCCATGCTGAGCCAAACAGTCATGCTCACACAGTTCCAATCCCGGATCAAAGAGCGGTTGACTGCCAAAACCCTCTCGAAGACCAAACCAAACCGACATTCTTGCTCGGTTCTACGGCTTCTCTCGAGCCCCACGTGCACCCAATTATCCCGAGCGGCGTTGGCTTAGTCTACAAATAGCTTCCGAACCAACCCGCTCGAAATTCTCCCTCTCCCTAAAGAAATGGCATTGCAGCCAATTTTTATATGTATTTTCACATATTCTCCCGGCTGTAGCTTAAGCGAATCTCGCCGCTTAGCCACGCTTTCCCATACCCATGATGTCAGCCTCAAAAACTTAATCTCCAAGTAACCGACATCTAATATATTTGCAGATCAACCATCGCAGCAGGTGCCTCCAAGACTGCTCCGCACGGACCGATCATCCCACGCAAAAAAGTTATCGGCGCACCCCAAGCGCATTCACAGCCAGCCAGTCGTGAGCCGCACAACCACCAGCCAGACCTCAGCCGCGTCTCGGCAACCCTCCACCCGCACACTTCATCAATTGCACTCTGCAATGGCGGCCACGATGGCTAAATGAGTGCTGTGATTGTTCAGTGATCTGTCGATCCCACCGCTAATCCCTTCCTTTCCTTATCCTCTTGTACTCATGTTTCCCCCTATTTTCTGCTCCCCGGCTTCGGCCTTTTGTATCGTTTAATGTTTCATGTACTCTTGGTTACTCGTCATTCGGACAGCATCAAATAAAGATCCCAAACCGAACAACCGAAACTCAACCCGTTTATTTATTTAACCCGCTCCGCCGCGATACGCGTAAACACAGGTTTCTATCAAATATAGTGCCTTTTGAAGAGTTCAGGTTTTCATGCAGTGAGCAAGAGACCTTACAAATGCCCCCAAACACCTTTGTGTTCAGAAATTTCTCTGCGACTTTTTTGTTCTTTGTTAAAACTAGCAGACTGCCGTCACGGAGCATATTTACCGATTCTATGTATGTGCTGATTGAATCGAGAGCTTTCTTTTTTGCAAAAACACTATACTTTGAAAGAGGGTTGTTTTCTTCCGTAGATTTTATAACCACAAATTTCGGGTTGGGACCATTATGAGGCGCGGAGGAAAGAAACATTTCGTTTGTAATGTCTTTATATTTCTTCTTTCTTTTGGATTTGGGGCTAGTCAGTTAGCTGTCTTGCAGCTCACTAAACCTGTTCCCCGTATAGGGCGGGGGGGGTCGGCATTAGTTGGTACTACTCACTTTACCAAACACTGTCAAAGCTATACCACACGAACAAACAAAGCAAATATGATCAAATGGGTTTATTGTGTATAGCTCGTTTGAAGCAGAAAGAAATAGTCAGAAACACGAAGAGAGAGAACTGGTACGATCGCAACGAGTGTTAGACGATGACTGAAAGCAAATTATGAAAGCTGACTTCGAATTGAGAAGTATGCCGAAGTCATCCCGAATATCTTCGAATAGCCGAAGTGCGTATGGGACCTGATGCGCTGGTACACCAAAGCCTGGAAAAGACCCTCATATTGTTTCGTCATATCGACCTATCTCCTTATTGCCACAACTTTCAAAGCTATTTGAGAAACTCATACTAGAAAGGTTAAAACCAATAATCGAGTCAAAGAACTTAATACCCTCCCATCAATTTGGCTTCCGACGTAAACACTCAACCTTGGAGCAAGTTCACAGAATTATCACCATTATTGAAAAATCTTTGGAGGATAAAATGTATGCTCAGCGGTGTTTCTTGATGTCGCACAGGCATTCGACAAAGTCTGGCATGAAGGACTTATCTTTAAGCTACAATCCTGCCTCCCACGTGAATTCTGTGCCTTACTTGAGTCATATATTACACAAAGATACCTTCGAATCAAGCAGGGGAAGGAATATTCTGACCTTGTTGAAATAAAGGCAGGTGTACCGCAAGGAAGTATCCTTGGGCCGATTCTGTACCTCTTATTTACAAGAGACTTACCACTTACACCAGGTAGTATGACTGCAACTTTTGCTGATGACACGGCTATACTATGCGTTGAGAACACAGAGTCTAACGCTGCAAAAAACCTACAGCAAGCAATGAACTCAATTTTGGCATGGACAAACACGTGGAGAATAAAGTTAAATAGCAGCAAATCAGTGCACGTAAACTTCACAAACAGAAAGATTCAATATATGCCAATAATACTAGCTGGTTATAAAATACCATATGCTAACACAGCAAAATATCTCGGAATTACCCTTGATGCAAAATTACGTTGGAACAGTGGCGTCCCCAGGATTTCGGGAAGGGGGGGGATATGCCAAAAAATCCAGTTTAACGCAATTTTTATACTTTCATCTTTACGTATTATTTTTAATACATGTTGCATAAAATTGTACATATGTATGTACAGACATACATGTATATGTACACATATATATATATACCCAGCAAACCAAACGATATTGAAACGATATAGAAACGATATCGTTAAAGCGAGAATTTTTCTCGTTTTCGAGTCTTGCTAAAGTGTCTAAAATGATATCGAGAACGAGAAAAATTACACTATCGTAACGATATCGAGAATTTCGAAAATCTCGATATCGTTGCGTTACTGAAATTTTCTTATCCGAGATATCGTAACGATGTCGAGATTTTCGAAATTCTCGATATCGTTACGATAGTGTCATTTTTCTTGTTCTCAATAGCATTTTGGATACCATAACGAAAACTTATTTTCCTTCTGAAAATTGAAATAAAACGCATACTTGACAGTACTGTCACATGGCCAGTTCATTATTCAAATCAAATAACGATTATAAATACAACACAACAACTCTCAAACTCGGTTTTGAATGCGCGCACGTTCACGTAATGACAACTTTTCGTTTGACAAAAAAATATTTAATTTCATTTGAAAATTTTCAAATTCTTCAAAGCAAAAAATGCAAGCATTATCGAGATTATTTCGAGAAACTGTCACTAAAAATTTATATCGAGAAATTGTTTGCAGGGTATGTATATGTATACAATTGCTAACATAAAATTCTTAAAGCGAAAAATTCAAGGTACATGTATTTTTAAGTAATAGATCCCAACTAAAAAATTCAAGTTTGCTTTAAGTTAGAACATTTTGAAAACTCCTTCTAATAGAATTACGGAAAACTCAAAAGACTTATTTTAAAAAGCATAAAACATGTATCGGAATTTTTTTCAAATTTCAACAGCTGATGCAGGATTGGCATGAAGCCTGCGTTTGACTACTACTTTAAATAGTCGATACTTTTGGGAACACTGAAAATACAACTATTCTGCGAGAACAAATGCAATACTGATTTTTTTTATTAATTTATTCTTAACCCTTCTGCGGGCATCCGATTCTGACCATACCATTTTGACCTTTGGATGCACTTTAGTAATTTTTGTGGTTAAGCTATCGAGATCATATTTCATGATATCCTCAACTGATCCTTTCTAAGCACAAAAACCAAAACCATGGCCTGGCCACACCATGGTGTATTTTCATAGAAATTTGGCAGTTAACATTTTGTTTGTTATTTCGGAATGGCTTAAAAATATTTGTTCAGCCCTTTACGGAGCATAGGGCTTCAACTAGGCTTTTCCATTTGACTCGATTTGAAACACCTTTTTCGTGCCATCCCATGTAATGGTGACATAAGTAAGGTGGCGCAAAATTTACCTGGTTCAATTGTTTTTTGATCGCCTTGGCTTTTATTTTCTTTTGGTTTAGCAAATTATAATTTTTGGTGGAAAATAAAGTCGGAACATATTCAAATTTAATATTTATCCATTCATAGTTATGTCCGTGTTTTGGTGCCAATTCAGTTACATTCCTGAAGTGAAGATAGTATTTGTGGTCCTTTTGTGTCTGGTTTCTTATCAATTCGATTAGGTGTTTTTTGTGGCAGAGATGGAAAGAAGACAATGATATTTTAAGGATCAGGTGGACATAGTTTTTGAACTTCGACGCTGGAGTAAATCAGAGACGACAATTTCTCTGAAAAAATTGGTTATAATAACGGTGCTGACAATTTCAGGGTTTCATTTGGCGCTGAACAAAACGAAGCTTCTGATACTGATAAAAAAATTTATCGTTTAGATAGTTCAATGTGAAGATAGCGACGTCAGTTCAGCATAAACAATAACATGTTCTGCATGTTTTTCTTTGGCAAAGCAGTTCAGAATTGTTAACAAGTAACAGTGCAAGGAATCGAGAGTCAGTCATGATATTGCATTATATTGTTGCAATAATTGCATTGGTTAAGCAGTTGAAGCAAATCCATAAAAAAAGTATTTTACATTTATAAATTTTTTTATTCTTTTTTTGCTTTACTGTCGTATTTTTTGAATTTCAAAATTAATTCATTGAAGTTGAAGCTCGCTATTTACTTAATTATTCAAGTATATTTTTACCGTTTTACGTAAATAAAATGTAGGCAAGCAAAAGAAATCATTGTGTTCACACTTTCTGTTTTTTTTTATAT
This sequence comes from Melieria crassipennis, assembly GCA_963668005.1. Lineage (NCBI taxonomy): Eukaryota > Metazoa > Arthropoda > Insecta > Diptera > Ulidiidae > Melieria > Melieria crassipennis. The sequence continues at coordinate 47,896,002 of OY764963.1, read as the reverse complement.
CCTTAACTACAATCCTAGACTATCCTCTTGTTTACACCATGGTCCGGCCAGATCATGGGATGTTGAACCATTAGGTTTTAAGTGGGTACTCACAGAAAAGATAAAGCAAATAATAAAAATTGTTCACAATTCTATATTGTTACATCAAATTGTATAAATGAATTTATCCACCAAGGGGGGGGATCCATCCCCCTAATCCCCCCCCCTGGGGACGCCACTGCGTTGGAAGGAACACATCAAAATTAAACGAACTGAACTTAATATAAGACTTTCGAAAATGAACTGGCTAATCGGATGGAACTTTCAAAATGTCCATTCACAATAAACTTTTAATTTATAAACAAATTCTTAAACCTATGTGGAGCTACGGGGCGCAATTGTGGGGTTGTGCAAGCGATGAAAACATAAAAATAATTCAACGTTTCCAAAATAAAGTCCTTAGAGGCATCGTTAAAGCACCTTGGTTTGTCAGAAATGCCGACATCCACCGTGACCTTAAAGTGAACATGGTACAAGACGAGATTAAAAAACAATCAGGTGCTCATCATTGCAGACTTCTAGCGCATGTGAACGAAGAAGCTAGAAGCATTCTTAGCAATGTATGTGCTACTCATCGCCTAAAACGCAAAAGGCCTCAAGAACTTATGGCTAACTAAAGAAATAGGAAACTTCTATTCCTTAACATAAACTCAATTTAATATATGCAAACTGCTCGTTAGTTAAGTAACTAGTTGTAGTGTCATCAAACATTGTTCTTTTTATTGTTATAATGTTTGTAATAAAAAAAAAAAATAAAAAAAAAAGTGAAAAGGGAGTTCGCGTGCAAACTCTGCAACGCAAATCACCCTATACGGACTTGCCAGAGATTCAAAAGATTCACCCCCAGAGTCGATTAAAATACGTTAAGAAGCACAATCTCTGCGTAAATTGTCTTGCTACATCTCACCTTCTTGAGAATTGTACAAGCAATTTTATGTGCGTATATTGCCAAAGGAAGCATCATTCCCTGCTTATTTCCCCACAGGCAATGCGCAACCCTCTCAACCTCCTAATCGGTCACATTCGCCCATTCCACAGGTCGCAATAGCTCCAAAACGAACGCACAACAACTCCGCAACTCATTCCCCTCTTTCGGATGCGCAACCCCGCACATCTTCCAGGCAAATTACGCCCAAAGTACAAGCCCTTCACTCCAATATTGGCACCCAATCCCTTCTGCCTACGGCACTGGTGTCTATTGAGCACGCAGGAAAGTTGTTTAAGGTTCGAGCGTTGATCGACCAAGCCTCTCAGCCTTCATTTCTTCGAAGGTCCAGAAACGCCTCAAATTGCCGATCGAGAAATCCCCCTTCCAAATATCGGGCATGGGCGGTAAGATTGTGCAAAATGCCAATCATACATGCTTCTTGACATTGGCAGTCCCTCAAACGAGCACGAAACTCCCCGTGCAAGCTATCGTGCTTCAAGAGCGATCATGCTCGAAGGTATCCACCGGAATGTATGTGGCAGCTTACTTGCTCAGCAGCAACAGTATTCGGATGAGTATTAAGCGGTACAGTACCCCCTTCTTTGCATTTGGCATATGCCACAGAGGTACAAAATCGCCATATGTATCCTGGTTCCGCCCTTCGAAATAATCTTCCTGCCTTAAAGGAAGCCCTTTCGCAAGTGATTGCCGCCCTCAATCCCGTAGGGTTTCCACCCCAGGAATTAATGGAAAATCACTCGGAACCCACCATTCCTGCAAACTCATTCCCAAACCGGCAAATTGCGCCCTTCGTTGCCAACCATTTCGACCCCGCAGGATAGCTTTCGCCTCTAATGAGACAGAAAAAAAGGGTTCGACAAGAGCGTTGGCTTCACGCTACTCGTTCCACACTCACAGCAACTGACGGAAATTCAGATTCCCTCGCAGTTCCTCATTGCACCTCCTCAATCCCGGGTCCGAAAAGAGGTCAGTCGCCATTCCAGTGCGACTTGCTTCAAACGCTGCAAATCCCGCAGACGTCGGACTGATCGGGTATAAACTCCAAGATCTACACGATCTCCCTCTGGGGTGGAACGGCTCCAGCAATTCTTCCATGCTGAGCCAAACAGTCATGCTCACACAGTTCCAATCCCGGATCAAAGAGCGGTTGACTGCCAAAACCCTCTCGAAGACCAAACCAAACCGACATTCTTGCTCGGTTCTACGGCTTCTCTCGAGCCCCACGTGCACCCAATTATCCCGAGCGGCGTTGGCTTAGTCTACAAATAGCTTCCGAACCAACCCGCTCGAAATTCTCCCTCTCCCTAAAGAAATGGCATTGCAGCCAATTTTTATATGTATTTTCACATATTCTCCCGGCTGTAGCTTAAGCGAATCTCGCCGCTTAGCCACGCTTTCCCATACCCATGATGTCAGCCTCAAAAACTTAATCTCCCAGTAACCGACATCTAATATATTTGCAGATCAACCATCGCAGCAGGTGCCTCCAAGACTGCTCCGCACGGACCGATCATCCCACGCAAAAAAGTTATCGGCGCACCCCAAGCGCATTCACAGCCAGCCAGTCGTGAGCCGCACAACCACCAGCCAGACCTCAGCCGCGTCTCGGCAACCCTCCACCCGCACACTTCATCAATTGCACTCTGCAATGGCGGCCACGATGGCTAAATGAGTGCTGTGATTGTTCAGTGATCTGTCGATCCCACCGCTAATCCCTTCCTTTCCTTATCCTCTTGTACTCATGTTTCCCCCTATTTTCTGCTCCCCGGCTTCGGCCTTTTGTATCGTTTAATGTTTCATGTACTCTTGGTTACTCGTCATTCGGACAGCATCAAATAAAGATCCCAAACCGCACAACCGAAACTCAACCCGTTTATTTATTTAACCCGCTCCGCCGCGATACGCGTAAACACAGGTTTCTATCAAATATAGTGCCTTTTGAAGAGTTCAGGTTTTCATGCAGTGAGCAAGAGACCTTACAAATGCCCCCAAACACCTTTGTGTTCAGAAATTTCTCTGCGACTTTTTTGTTCTTTGTTAAAACTAGCAGACTGCCGTCACGGAGCATATTTACCGATTCTATGTATGTGCTGATTGAATCGAGAGCTTTCTTTTTTGCAAAAACACTATACTTTGAAAGAGGGTTGTTTTCTTCCGTAGATTTTATAACCACAAATTTCGGGTTGGGACCATTATGAGGCGCGGAGGAAAGAAACATTTCGTTTGTAATGTCTTTATATTTCTTCTTTCTTTTGGATTTGGGGCTAGTCAGTTAGCTGTCTTGCAGCTCACTAAACCTGTTCCCCGTATAGGGCGGGGGGGGGGGGGGTCGGCATTAGTTGGTACTACTCACTTTACCAAACACTGTCAAAGCTATACCACACGAACAAACAAAGCAAATATGATCAAATGGGTTTATTGTGTATAGCTCGTTTGAAGCAGAAAGAAATAGTCAGAAACACGAAGAGAGAGAACTGGTACGATCGCAACGAGTGTTAGACGATGACTGAAAGCAAATTATGAAAGCTGACTTCGAATTGAGAAGTATGCCGAAGTCATCCCGAATATCTTCGAATAGCCGAAGTGCGTATGGGACCTGATGCGCTGGTACACAAATTTGTGCGAGTTGACAACTCTAACGTTTATTTGCTTAGTGATCGGAGTCAATTTTTATTCGTGATAATGCGTCTGCATTTGTATTAATTTTTCCTTGTTTGTAGACGATCTCGTAATCATAAATTAATAAATATAATAAATTTTCGGCCGAATAGGTATGGTCTGAAGAAATTGATTCCCCAATGAATGGCTAGGAATTCCTTTTCTATTACTGGTTTGTTTAATTCGTGTTTATTTAGGGTTTTACTTGCATACGATATCGGCAAGTCGTTTCCTATTTCTCCTTGTGAGAGTATTGCTCCAGAGTTACAAATGCGTTTTGGCATTCGTTTGTCCAAATGAATGGTTGTCTTTTCTTGAGTAGGTTATTTAGACATGTGGCTATATCAGCAAAATTTGGTATTGAAAACATGTAATATGTATATAGGAAGAAAACACTTTATTGAAAAATATGAAATTATTGAAATTGTACGAATAGTAAAATCGCCCGTTGAGCTCTCTCCGACGACCGCCTCAGACTGACGCCAGCACGACTTCGGGGTTGCCATGTACCAGCAGTCAGTGTTGCACGGCGCGGTCAGGGTTACAGCTCGGCCGTTCCTGACATAGCGGTGCGACCTCGCTCTGGCTATGAGGGATTTCGCTCGACCTCTTCCTCGTCTCGTTCCTGTGCTGAGGGATTTCGCCCGACCTCCTCCTCGTCTCGTTCCTGTGTTGAGGGATTCCGCTCGACCTCCTCCTCGTCTCGTTCATCTTTGTAAGGTGGCAACGTGCACCACATCTTCAGTTTGTCTGATGCATGCACAGAAGCATAATGTCGCCGCTTCCGGTGGGAGCCCGGAAGGTTTTCCACTAGGTAACGGTCTCGTCCCAGGACTTTGGTGACAATGAACGGTCCCTTGTACTAACTTTCGAGAGAACCCAGTACTCACCGGCTCGTTTTCGACCAACACCAACTCACCCACCTCGTACAACTTCGGTTTTGCATGGTTGTCGTCGTACCGACGTTTCGCTCGTTCTCATTCTTTGCTGATTTCTACCGCTGCGCTGCTTCGAATTTCTTGTAGTTGCTCGTCGTCGTTCTGCAACGTGAGCAGTATTTTGTTCTGCAGGATATCGCGAGGGGTAAACCCGGATAACAGCTCCTGTGTTGTTCGTTTCGTTGTACCGTTCTGCATTGAATTGAGGCTCTACTGGATTTCTTGCAGTCTCTCGTCCCATCGCTTGTCGGTGGCTGTCATTCGCAACAGCATCGAGAAGATCGTACGGTTAGCGCGTTCTTCATGCCCATTCGCCCTCGGAGTTCGCACGGCATTTTTGATGTGCTTTATGCCGTTGTCGTTACAGGATTTCATGAAGTCCTTAAACGTTTATGCTGTTCCACGATCTGTGATGACTTGCGCTGGCATTCCTACGTACCCGCTGACCTCGTCCAGCACCTTGAGCACGAACGTAGTGTTGGTGCTCGGAGGGCGGTGAATTTTGAAAAAGCGTCGACCAGCACAAGCAAGTGCTCGTTTCGTTGGCTGCTTCTTGGAAATGGTCCCAAGTGGTCGATATGGATTGTTCGGAATGGTATTGGTACGGGTTCGTCATAATGGTACTCACCCTCCTTGCGCCCACCGCAGCTTTTGTTGTACGCGCACTCTACGTAAGACTTGATATATGCCTTGGTGTAGTTTCGCATCCGTGGGAACCAAAAGTAGTTTCGCATTCGATGGATCGTTTTATCGACCCCCAGGTGATCAGCATTGTCGTGGCAATCGTGTCGTATCTTTGCTCGTAGTGGTTTTGGGACGACCCATGAGGCGTCTTTCCGGAACAACCGCCCGGTCTCCAATGTGTACTCGTTTCTTGTGTTGTTCTTACCCGCCGACAAGTCATCGATGATCGCTTTGATACATTCATCTTGCAGCTGCATACTAAAGAGCCAGTCCGGCTCATCTGTTCCGGGTTTGTATACTCGTAATGATGCTTCTTCAACGTCTCTCGGATTCTCCACTGGTGCTCGAATCAACGCGTCAATGTGTTCCATTCGCTTGCCGGGTCGATGCTCAATCGTAACGTCATATTATTGTACTCTCAACCACCAGCGCACTATACGAGGTGTAAGCTCCTTCTTCTCCATCGCTGTCCTGACCGCACTACACTCGGTGACTACTCTTACCGCCTTGCCACTCACGTAGTACTTTAAACGCTCCAAAGTTTCTACCACGGGGAAAGTCTCCAATTCGTAGCTATGAAATTTATTTTCGTTTTCGCTCGTTGATCTGCTGAAGTACACGACTGGTTTCTAATTGCCGTCCTCTTTCTGCATCAGTGTGAACCTCATGTTCACATTCGGCCCGATACAAAGCCATCACCGGCTTCGACGATAATGACTGCTTCAACCACTCAAACGCGTTCTGTTGTTCATCTTGCCACCGAAATGGTTGGTCTTTACGTAGCAAACGGCGCAACGGCTTCGACTTAATCGCATACCCGGGAACAAATTTTCTAAAATATCCACTTAAGCCTAAGAACCATCTTAATTCTGTCACGTTAATCGGGATTGCAAAGTTTGTAATGGCAACCGTTTTCACAGTTCCGGTACTAATGCCGTCCGGTTTCAGCTCATGACCCAGAAATTCAATTGTTTTCTTTGCAAACTCGCACTTTTTAAAATTCAATGTCAACTTTAAATCGCGCACTACATCGACTATTCGCCGCAGCTTTACAAACATTTCGACCAACGACGCGCTACCAACCAGGATATCGTCCATGTAATTTATCATGTCACTCTGTTGGGTACGCTCCTTTACCTTAGCCACTAAGCGTTGAAAAACAACCGGCGCGTCTTTGAGGCCAAAAGGCATTCACTTAAATTGATACAGCCCTTCGGTAGTAACGAACGCAGTGTATTTGCGACTCTCACTTTCTATTGGTATCTGGTAATACCCACTGTTCATGTCTAATGTTGGTGGTGATAACCAACTTTGTGTTCTTGGTGATTTTAATCTAAGCGGTATCTGTTGGTCTCATTTGGATAATGACTTTTCTCTTACACCGTCTAATGTAAATAAGCAGTTCGAAACATTTGTTATTGATAATCTGTTAAGTATTGACTTGGCTCAGATTAATGGCTTTGTAAATAACTTCAATCGTATTTTAGATTTAATTTTTATTAGCAATAACTTAAATTTCAGGTTGTCTCGAAGTTCCTCTGCAATTTCCCCGTCGAACTTGCATCATTTTCCATTAACTTTAGACCTCGAGTTTTATAAATTTTTTGAAGTGCCTTCTGCCACCAGTAAAATTTCTTTCAATTTCAATTTGTGTAACTTCGCTTCTCTTGACTCTTTTTTTCTTAATACTGACTGGGTCGCCCTTTTTTTAAAGGCTGATGTCTCCAAATGTTATAGCAAATTTAAATCTTTGGTCTTCGATATCTGCTTAGCTAATATCCCCATTTTTGCTACTCGAACTTATAAGCTCCCATGGTACTCAAAAGAATTAATGCATCTTAAGAATCTGAGAAATAAGTTTCACAAAAAATTTAAGTTAACAAAGAACCTTGTTTTCTATGACAAATATCTTCATTACCTAAAGGAATTTAGAAACCTGGAAGAAATGCTATATAATAATTACATACAGAGTTTCGAACGAAATATTAAACGCAATCCAAAGAATTTTTGGAGCTTTATAAAATCTAAAAAAACGTGCTCCAATATTCCATCCTCTGTTTCCCTTTTAGGGAAATCAGCTGTCTCAATGGAGGATGCCGCAAACCTCTTTGCGGAATTTTTTCGTTCTAATTTTGATACTGATGACGAGTTCGAAGTCAGTGAGTCCATTAATACTAAGGCATCTCTTGACTTTGGCTCTTTGGTCTTAACTTCAGACTATGTAGCAAAGGGTATTCGCGATATAAAGCTTTCGTCGCAAACTGATATAGATGGTCTCTCTTCTGTCCTGCTAAAACACTGTCCTTCCCTTGTTGAACCTTTGAAAATTACACAGGCCGACAAAATTAGAACAAATTTCAGACCCAGAAACCAAAGTATACTTTTCCGAAGGTTTTTGGTGCGCTGAACAAGAATCCGGCCTCAGAATTGCTCCCTCACCTCTGGTTTCCGAGATATCCTAACCTAAAAGTGCGAAAAACGTGGTTTTTGCCCATATTTGAGGTTATGTAGTATAATGTTTTTGATTTTTACTTCAAAATCTTTTCCGGCATCTTAAAGTACAAACCTTGCCCTTTCAAACGCGCTTTAGTTTGCTCAAATATCTTTTTTTGTCTTTGAGATATCCTATGCTGAAGTTCGGAATACGCACGAATTTCTCAAGTTTCGTACACCTTCACGTTTAGTAAAAACAAAGTGTAAAACCACAACTCTTTGGAACGATAGATGTTTTAAGGGTGACAAGAGATCGCGAATCCAAAGTACCTATCAGTTTGTGAGAATTAATTAGTTTAAACAATTTGTTTAAACAATTTATTGCACAACATACAGTTTTTCTGAAATAAACACCGACATCAGATCCTTTGCGAGAAATACTTTCGAAATAATATTTGTCTATATTGCATTTCATGTTGGTGTAAACAAATTATTAAATAATAAATTTTTCAGTGATTATTTCATAATTTAAATGTTACTGTCAAACGACGCCGGAGTGGATTTTTCGGGGATCTGATGTTAACAGTCCGCTCTGGCAACCATGTCTCTATTCGATCATTAATAAAAAAAAACACCTATCTTTATGTCCCGTTTTAGCGTCGTATTTTACTGGATATCTTTTTTGGCGCCAAATTTTCCCACTTGACCGCGGTCTTATCTTGTAGCGGACATGAATCATTCCCTTAGGCGACATTCGACTTATTGTGTTATGTTAATGACTTGTCAATGCCTTTATTCTAGTTTTGTATTTGGAGACTTTTCTATTGAAGTCGTAAATTCCTCAAAGTCATCATGTTTAATGAACTTTCTTATCACATGTCGGAAAAAGGGCGGGGGGTGCTTCACAAGAATTGAAGGCACCTTGGGGGAGCTCTCTCGCTCTCCTACCACGCGGGGAATCGCATAGTGGGAAAAGTTGTAGGTTCAGAGTGTTAGAGTTGTTTATTTCGCTTCACTTAACTATTTTATGGTTTGTATTTCGTACAAGGAAGACTCATACTGCATCGTTTTATACGTTAAAGTTGCAATTCAACAAAAAATACAATGTCTCAGGAACGCCAGACTTCACGAACGTCTTGTTCAGATAAAACTGACATGTTTTGTTATGTTTGCGCAAAATTTGAGACTTCTGATTGTCGTAGGAGTATCAATGACTGGGTTAAAAGTAAGTACTTAGAATGTTACAACATACCCATGAAAAACTTAGATAAACTATGGGTTCCTCGATCTATTTGTAATTCTTGTCGAATGAATTTCAAAAATTGGAAACAGATAAAAAAAGAAGTTATCATACAACCAGCTCTTTGGCGTGAGCCCAAGAATCACCATGATGACTGTTACTTTTGTGCATGTAATGTCACGGGCCGCAATAAAAAAAATCAACAAAACATTGTTTATCCTTCCGTCGAAAGCGTGACTCCAGCCAAAAAAGGGAACGTAGAGATAGAGATTTCAAAAAATACAGATTCTGATCAAAGTGATTTTGAAGAAATTGTAACTGATGAAAACGAAACAGAATGTGCATACGAATGTCCTTCTGATGACACGAATCCGATACTTTTTAACCAAAATGATTTAGACGATCTTATTCGTGATCTTAATCTTCCTAAAGATTCATCTGAACTGCTTGCTTCAAGGCTGAAAGAAAGAAATTTGTTATTGCCTGGGACAAAAATCACTATTTACAGAAAAAGACACGAGGAATTTTCAAAATTTTTTGCAAGCAATGATTCTATGGTTTACTGCAATGATATTAAAGGACTTATGAGTTTGTACAAAACAGATATGTATGAGCCAGCAAATTGGAGGATTTTCATAGATTCATCGAAAGAAAGTCTTAAAGCAGTATTACTCCACAATGGTAATGAGTATGCAGCAGTTCCAATAGGTCATTCAACTATTTTAAAAGAATCGTATGAAAGCTTGAAATGTCTTTTGGATTCAGTCAATTATAATTTGCATCAATGGCGTATTAGTGGTGATTTTAAAATGATCAATCTTTTAGTTGGTTTACAATCAGGCAATGTAAAATATCCATGTTTTCTATGTCTTTGGGATAGTCGTGATCGACACTCACATTGGATACGAAAGGATTGGCCAAAAAGGTCGGAGTGGAAAGTTGGTTCACACAATGTAATTAACAAAAGTCTTGTCGACCTCGAAAAAATTTTGTTGCCACCACTTCATATAAAACTAGGATTGATGAAGCAATTTGTAAAAGCTTTAAATAAGGACGGTAACTGCTACAAATACATCAAGGCTACGTTTCCAAACCTGAGTGACGCTAAAACTAAAGAAGGTGTTTTTGTGGGGCCTGACATTAGAAAACTCATGAAAGATGATGAGTTTGAGAAGTCTATGACGAAAACAGAGAAAAATGCTTGGTTCAGTTTTAAAGAGGTTGTATACAACTTTTTAGGAAACCATCGGGATACTAAATATAAAACTATTGTTTCAACAATGTTATCTCATTTTCGAAAATTGGGGTGTTTAATGAGTTTGAAATTGCACTATTTATTTTCTCACTTGGACTACTTCCCAGAAAACGTTGGAGCTTTTAGTGAAGAAATGGGGGAGAGATTCCATCAGGACTTGAAAGAAAAAGAGAGACATTACCAAGGTAGGTGGGATACAACAATGATGGCGGACTATTGCTGGTCTTTGAAAAGGAATGATGAATCACAACATCATTCTCGAAGGTCTCAAAAACGATCTTTCGAATGTAAACGAGAACGTTTCCATAAAAAAAACAAAATTTGATTGAGAAAACTTTATTTAATTTGAAAGAGTAGAAAAGAAAGAGTAGAGAGCGAATAATAGGACATTTTCCTAAATTATAAATAATGTCAAAGAGAAAAAGAAAAAATGAGCATGAAATCAATAGAAAAAAATGCATTAAGTAATTATGAACGAAACAGTTGATAACGCCCCGTGCACGTTTAATGATTTTGGGTTCGGCTGAAAGCCGTAAGTAACAGTGGTAAGAGATAAACGCCGTAAAACTTTGAAAATATGATTAGGACTGAAAAATTTATTATTTAATAATTTGTTTACACCAACATGAAATGCAATATAGACAAATATTATTTCGAAGGTATTTCTCGCAAAGGATCTGATGTCGATGTTTATTTCAGAAAAACTGTATGTTGTGCAGTAAATTGTTTAAACAAATTGTTTAAACTAATTAATTATCACAAACTGATATGTACTTTGGATTCGCGATGTCTTGTCACCCTTAAAACATCTATCGTTTCAAAAAGTTGTGGTTTTACACTTTGTTTTTACTAAACGTGTAGGTGTACGAAACTTGAGAAATTCGTGCGTATTCCGAACTTCAGCATAGGATATCTCAAAGACAAAAAAAGATATTTGAACAAACTAAAGCGCGTTTGAAAGGGCAAGGTTTGTACTTTAAGATGCCGGAAAAGATTTTAAAGTAAAAATCAAGAACATTATACTACATAACCTCAAATATGGGCAAAAACCACGTTTTTCGCACTTTTAGGTTAGGATATCTCGGAAACCAGAGGTGAGGGAGCAATTCTGAGGCCGGATTCTTGTTCAGCGCACCAAAAACCTTCGGAAAAGTATACTTTGGTTTCTGGGTCTGAAACCTTGTCGGCCTGTGTTATCTTTAATAGGTCTCTCGTATCTGGAGTATTTATCAATGATTGGAAAAAAGCCTCAATTACTCCAATTTTCAAAAGTGGCAACAAAAATGATGTGTCCAATTATAGACCAATTTCAAAGTTATCCACAGTTTCTAAACTTTTTGAAACCATCATTAAAGATAAGGTTTATTTTGCGGTTAAAAATATAATTAGCCCTAATCAACATGGTTTTGTATCCGGTCGGTCCACTATAACCAACCTTGCGGTTTTTTCTGAGGATTGCATCTCGGCTTTTCAGAAGGGCTTACAAATTGATGCTATTTATACTGACTTTTCTAAAGCGTTTGATAGAGTCTCCCATAAAATTTTACTTGCTAAGCTTTCTAGTCTTGGTTTTCATTCTGTGTTTCTTGAATGGTTAAAATCCTATCTTAGTGAACGTCTCTGTGTTGTGTCATTTGACAACACCTCTTCCCAGCCTTTTATGGCGACCTCCGGTGTTCCCCAGGGAAGTATTTTAGGTCCACTATTATTTGTGCTCTTTATTAACGATGTTTGTTCGTGCTTTTCAACCTCCAAATTTCTATTGTATGCAGACGACCTTAAAATCTACTCTGAGATTAGAACCCCTGAGGATTCCTCTGCGCTTCAATCTGAGCTTAACATCTTAAATGAGTGGTGTGTCAGAAATCGTCTCTTTCTTAATACCAAAAAATGTTTCCAACTAACTTTCGCTAAAAAACGTCTTTCTTTTCCTGCCTCCTACTCTATCTCAAACTCTGGGCTTAAAGTGGTCAGGGTTATCAAAGACCTAGGTGTCTTCTTTGATTCTAATTTCTCTTTTTCTGAACATATTGACTCTACCATCTCCAAATCCTATTCTATGTTAGCCTTTATTCGTCGCAACTGTTCTACCTTCTCTGACCCTTATACTTTCAAGTTACTTTATTCCGCCTTTGTTCGTTCCATGCTAGAATATGCAGCCGTCATTTGGAGGCCATTTTATGCCTTAAGCATAAATCGGCTTGAACGAGTGCAGAAGGGTTTTATTCGCTTTGCCCTTCGTTCCCTGAATTTTGCAGATCCGATTCCCTCCTATGACGCACGTTGTCAGCTTCTAAACTTGAAATCTCTACTTAGTAGAAGATCTTTTCTCTCATTGAAATTTTTATATAATATCGTTAATGGACTTATTGACTGCTCGTCTATTCTTGAAAAAATTCGTTTTAATATTCCAGCCAGATCTCTTCAGCGGTCTGAGCTCTTTTATGTTGGCATTAACAAGACCAATTATGCCAAAAATGACCCTATTACTAGAGTTTTAACTGAATTTAATAGCCTCACAAATTCTTTGGATATTGGTCTCGCTTTACCGTTAAACGTATTTTGCACCTTGTTATCTAATTATAAGTACCTTTAAGTATATTTTTCGATTTTGTTTGAATTTACACCTTTTTCTCTAAGTCTGTAATTTGATTAGACTTAATTAATAAACAATAATTAATAAACAATAATTAATAACTAATAATACCGTGAAATAGATATACCGCTTTGCTTCCTGTAGGTGTTCTTCGATATGTGGCATCGGGTAAACCTCTTTGCGCACATAATGATTAAGTTTACGATAATCGACACATAACCTCGAGTCACCCGATTTCTTCTTGACCAGCACGTCGGGACTGACATATTCTGATTCTGATTTTTCAATTGTGTCGTTGCGCAACAGTTCGTTTATCATTTCTTGCACTATGATTTTTTTCGGTTCGGGTATTCGATACGGATTTTGAGCAACCGGCTCTTTCGCGGTTACTTCAATTTTCATCTCGATAACGTTTGTTTTACCGATTTCTCGCATATCATTTGCAAAAATGTCACCGTTCTCATTGAGCATTTTCACTAACTGTACTTTTTCGGCATCGTCGACGACACCACTCTTAATGTCAGTTTAGTTTATTTCACGCGCGACAGGTGTGCTCAGTTTCTTTTTGGTTGAATAGTTAAAAGACATTCACCCCTCGTTTACGGTTACGCAAATATTGTCTCGTTCAAACACGCCACGGACTAACAACACCTCTGTATTCAGCAGTCCATCCACGACAACATAGAGCAATACGTCTAACTGCACACCATCCATAGTGATAATCGTTTCGATCATTTCATTCGCGTACCGAGCCCAACCGCATATGCCTTTTATTTTCAGCCAGCACCGTTTATGTTTATGCGGCAACTTCCCGGCAAACAATTCACCAATCATATTACACTCGCTACCCGTATCGATGAAAGCATTCGCCGAGAATCCACCAATCGCAGTGGCGTCCCCAGGATTTCGGGAAGGGGGGGGATATGCCAAAAAATCCAGTTTAACGCAATTTTTATACTTTCATCTTTACGTATTATTTTTAATACATGTTGCATAAAATTGTACATATGTATGTACAGACATACATGTATATGTACACATATATATATATACCCAGCAAACCAAACGATATTGAAACGATATAGAAACGATATCGTTAAAGCGAGAATTTTTCTCGTTTTCGAGTCTTGCTAAAGTGTCTAAAATGATATCGAGAACGAGAAAAATTACACTATCGTAACGATATCGAGAATTTCGAAAATCTCGATATCGTTGCGTTACTGAAATTTTCTTATCCGAGATATCGTAACGATGTCGAGATTTTCGAAATTCTCGATATCGTTACGATAGTGTCATTTTTCTTGTTCTCAATAGCATTTTGGATACCATAACGAAAACTTATTTTCCTTCTGAAAATTGAAATAAAACGCATACTTGACAGTACTGTCACATGGCCAGTTCATTATTCAAATCAAATAACGATTATAAATACAACACAACAACTCTCAAACTCGGTTTTGAATGCGCGCACGTTCACGTAATGACAACTTTTCGTTTGACAAAAAAATATTTAATTTCATTTGAAAATTTTCAAATTCTTCAAAGCAAAAAATGCAAGCATTATCGAGATTATTTCGAGAAACTGTCACTAAAAATTTATATCGAGAAATTGTTTGCAGGGTATGTATATGTATACAATTGCTAACATAAAATTCTTAAAGCGAAAAATTCAAGGTACATGTATTTTTAAGTAATAGATCCCAACTAAAAAATTCAAGTTTGCTTTAAGTTAGAACATTTTGAAAACTCCTTCTAATAGAATTACGGAAAACTCAAAAGACTTATTTTAAAAAGCATAAAACATGTATCGGAATTTTTTTCAAATTTCAACAGCTGATGCAGGATTGGCATGAAGCCTGCGTTTGACTACTACTTTAAATAGTCGATACTTTTGGGAACACTGAAAATACAACTATTCTGCGAGAACAAATGCAATACTGATTTTTTTTATTAATTTATTCTTAACCCTTCTGCGGGCATCCGATTCTGACCATACCATTTTGACCTTTGGATGCACTTTAGTAATTTTTGTGGTTAAGCTATCGAGATCATATTTCATGATATCCTCAACTGATCCTTTCTAAGCACAAAAACCAAAACCATGGCCTGGCCACACCATGGTGTATTTTCATAGAAATTTGGCAGTTAACATTTTGTTTGTTATTTCGGAATGGCTTAAAAATATTTGTTCAGCCCTTTACGGAGCATAGGGCTTCAACTAGGCTTTTCCATTTGACTCGATTTGAAACACCTTTTTCGTGCCATCCCATGTAATGGTGACATAAGTAAGGTGGCGCAAAATTTACCTGGTTCAATTGTTTTTTGATCGCCTTGGCTTTTATTTTCTTTTGGTTTAGCAAATTATAATTTTTGGTGGAAAATAAAGTCGGAACATATTCAAATTTAATATTTATCCATTCATAGTTATGTCCGTGTTTTGGTGCCAATTCAGTTACATTCCTGAAGTGAAGATAGTATTTGTGGTCCTTTTGTGTCTGGTTTCTTATCAATTCGATTAGGTGTTTTTTGTGGCAGAGATGGAAAGAAGACAATGATATTTTAAGGATCAGGTGGACATAGTTTTTGAACTTCGACGCTGGAGTAAATCAGAGACGACAATTTCTCTGAAAAAATTGGTTATAATAACGGTGCTGACAATTTCAGGGTTTCATTTGGCGCTGAACAAAACGAAGCTTCTGATACTGATAAAAAAATTTATCGTTTAGATAGTTCAATGTGAAGATAGCGACGTCAGTTCAGCATAAACAATAACATGTTCTGCATGTTTTTCTTTGGCAAAGCAGTTCAGAATTGTTAACAAGTAACAGTGCAAGGAATCGAGAGTCAGTCATGATATTGCATTATATTGTTGCAATAATTGCATTGGTTAAGCAGTTGAAGCAAATCCATAAAAAAAGTATTTTACATTTATAAATTTTTTTATTCTTTTTTTGCTTTACTGTCGTATTTTTTGAATTTCAAAATTAATTCATTGAAGTTGAAGCTCGCTATTTACTTAATTATTCAAGTATATTTTTACCGTTTTACGTAAATAAAATGTAGGCAAGCAAAAGAAATCATTGTGTTCACACTTTCTGTTTTTTTTTATATCCTTAACTACAATCCTAGACTATCCTCTTGTTTACACCATGGTCCGGCCAGATCATGGGATGTTGAACCATTAGGTTTTAAGTGGGTACTCACAGAAAAGATAAAGCAAATAATAAAAATTGTTCACAATTCTATATTGTTACATCAAATTGTATAAATGAATTTATCCACCAAGGGGGGGGATCCATCCCCCTAATACCCCCCTGGGGACGCCACTGACCAATCGTTATGATTTTATTGCGCAAATCGACATCGCACTGTGATTTCCGCACGGTTACAGTTTTCTTACCACAATTAGTTGGCTCACTCTTAGGATGTACTTTTTGACAGTCTATGCACCGTGGCCTGCGCTGTGGTTTCGGGCATTTGCTCGAAATGTGCACTTCTTCCGAGCAATTAAAACATATCACTTTCTTTTTTTCGCCGTCCGACTTTTGCGGATCTGCAGAAATTTTTTGAGGTTTCGATCGGTTATCGTCACCTTTCACGGAGTGTGGTGTGTACCTGTGGTTGATCAAAAAGCCGTTTACGGTTTCTCGAAATTGTCGCATCGTTTCAAACCGTAGCGGCGCTATTGCCACTTGCGATTCGCGGTGCCGTAGCCCGTCACGCGTATATTTCACTATTGCAACCTCGCTGAGGTTGTACCGCTGCCCGATAGCGTTCATCCGAAAACAGTAATCGATAACTTTTTCGTCGTTTCTCCGCACCGCGTTTCTCGTTTTGTAGTGCACCTCCGCCTCATTATATTTGATTCCGAATTCGTCCAGTAAACACTTCGCGAACACATTCCAGCGCACAATTTGGCAACGCCGCTCATGCGACTATGCACCGCTAGAATTAGATACTTCTCCCACTGATAGGCGTTCCGCGCACTTTCAACACACTCGACGAATTGGTCTGCGGACACTGACAAATCGTCCCCTGGGTCAAACACCGGAATAGTCTCAACAATTTCTTTTACTGAGTAGCGCATACTAGAAGACGTTACGTTCTGACACGGTGGTGGCACACGGTCGTCACTTGTTATATCCGTCACTTGTGATTGTGCTGGCGGCTACAGCATTGGCTGTTGCGTTTGTTTTGCTTGTAGCAAGGACATGATGTTTTGCATCATGTCGCGAAACCTGTTTCTTTGTTCTTGCACCGTCTCACTTTCACCCTCACCAACTTTACTTCTTCGTCTCCCACCACTTCACACAATCGCTGAATCAGCTCGGCTTTCGTGCCTGCTGTCGGCTGTCCCTTTTCTCGCAGCAACTCTTTGAGCTGTTCGACTCTCAATGAGTTTATTTTCGGCATGTACTCATTGCGTTTTCACTAGCGAGCGAAAATCGTTCGTTTTTCCCCTACTCGTGCCCCGCTTTCTTTTCGTTCTTCGTTCCGCTTTCCGTTACTTTGAAATTCGTTTGCGATTGCGCGTTAGGCGTCGCTGCCTGTCGCTGACGGCGACGTCGAGTCTGATTTAGACGCCGCGTATGCGTACTGTACGTTTGCGGTGGCGCTCCGGTGCTCTTCCGCGAATACCGTTAGAATATGGCGTTTGGCTCGCGTTTGCACGTTTAGTTTATACACGTCACTTTTTCGCCGACACGATGGCTACCGATCCCACTTCTGACTTGAAAACATGTAATATTTAGGAAGAAAACACTTTATTGAAAAATATGAAATTATTGAAATTGAAATTGTACGAATTGTAAAAACGCCCGTTATGCTCTCTCCGACGACCGCCTCAGACTGACGCCAACACGACTTCGGGGTTGCCATGTACCGGCAGTCAGTGTTGCTCGGCGCAGTCAGGGTTACAGTATGAATTTTCGGTAATAATTGCAGAATGCTATGAATCGTCGAACTTCGTCTGAATTTGTGGTGTTGGATATTGTTCAATTGTTTTGTGTTTTGCTGGTCCGTTTGAACACCTGAACTTGTAATTAAGTGTCCCAGGTATACTACTTCGACTTTAAGGAAATTACATTTGTTGGGATTCAGTTTGAAATTGTACTTTTCTAGACGTTCGAAAACTCTTACTAAGTTGTCGTTGTGGTGTTTTAAACTACAATAGAATCTCTCTAAATAATGACAGGCGCTCATGGGCGTACCCAGGTATGGGTAGAGGAGGGTATTGTGACTCCCGAAAATTTGTAATTCTATATATTATATATGTACAGAATTCTACTACTATAAACTAGTATTTTTTTTTCTATTCGAATTTTATGTTTTGAATTTTGAAATGTAGTTATGTCTTTTCCGCCTTTAATTTGTAGCTACGCCCAGGCACTTGCTTTTCGCAAACAAGAAAGAACCGACCGGCACAATTTGCCAAAACGTTCAGCGGTCACTACATTGTCGTAATACAGTTACGCCGGCGCAAAAGACAGACCTGCTGGCGCCGCAGCTATGGGCAATGCGTACCACATATTGTCACCCTAGCAACGATGTGTATGTATTAAAGAGCGGCGCAAGCACTACAAAAATGACTTGCAAGCCATCGCTGTGCTTTCAAATACTGTCGCTCTTCTTCACTTTTACTACAAAACAAGCACTGCATTGAAGAAAGCTTTTGATATTCATACGAATACTGCACGAAACGACAATAGAACTTCAAGCACCTTGAAGTATAGAACAACACTGAAGTAGAACAACACTGAAGTAGAACAACACTGAAGTAGAACAATACTGCAGTGGAACATCACGGAAGTAGAACAACACTGAAGTAGAACAACACTGAAGTGAAGCACTGGAGTAGAACATTTTCAAGCATACGTGTTTTGTTTTGCACGATCGGAGTAGTTGATGTTTGTTTTTGGTATTTTGTATGGAATCTGGGCTGCATTTCAAGCATTACAACAACATTAATGTAAAAAAAACGCAGGTTTTAAACATGTTTTTTCGATATTTATTGAAGTCTGTTTCACTCGGTGTGAAGTAGAAGTTCTGCTTCACTCGGTGTGAAGTAGAAGTTCTGCTTCACTCGGTGTGCTTGCTGTGATTTACCGTTACTTAACCTCATTATAGCTTTCTGTTTTGATGTTTTGCTTCACAACAGAACACAAGCACTGTTGCTGCTGTAGCGAAAAGGTTCTCGAATGATGCAGTGCTTGCTTTGTTGCAGAACAGAACTATTGAGCATTTGAATTTGCTGTCACCGCGACACTGAAGTACAGTACTTGACAGTACTGTGCAGTAGTGAAGTGTGCCCAATAGGAAGTTTTGTGCAGCTCTTTAGTATGTATCATACCAAAGAAAATAAAGACTTCATATTCGTTGATCATAGGTACACAAGAATAATTTGTAGGGTGAAATATTGTTAGTGCCGATTCATTTATATAAAAATATTGTAATACATTATTAATTTCAGGTTAATATAACTGATTACAAATGTTTATAAAATGAAGCGTTAAATGTTAAGAAAAATTTTGCATTCTCGGCGAAATTTCCGAAAAAAAATATTACGAATATCTGATTGCTGTCTACCTGTTACACCAAATGCAGCTAGCTGATTTGGCTAGCTGCAGCTAGCTGATCAGTGTAGCTAAAATCATAAATGTATGTTGCAGAAAAGAATATCAGGAAACAAGAAAAGAAATTCCAAAATAATTCAATTTGACAAAAGTTCTGAATGAGCACATTCAGCTGTGTGTGTAAAGTAGCTTTGCGGAAAAAGCTGTAATTCAGAGCTTGAAATTTTGGTGCCGTTTCCGTCGTATGAGAGTTGACATCTACTTGATGAGTTATCTGCGCCCTGACCATCCTCCGCACAATTCTGCGCATCTATTGGCCCAACGCTATCTGTAATACTAATCTGTGGGTCAAAACAATCCAAACACCAATGCGACTAGAAATCACAAAAAGGAAATGGGTCTGGCTTGGCCATGTCTTGAGAAGACCACCAAATGACATTACACGAAGTGCAATCGACTGGAATCCACAAGGCAGTCGGCGAAGGGGCAGACCCGCGCAAACCTGGAGGAGGACCCTAAAAGCAGATATAACAAGAATAAACCAAACCTGGTCAAGATGCTGGCGCTTGACAGAAATGAATGGAGGAAACTCGTTGCGGCCCTTAACTCCCTCGTGGAACTTTAGGACTCTATATATATATATATATATATTGTAACGATAAGACAGTCTGTCGCTGTGCAAAGCAACCCTGTCGCTACGCGCCGTGCTATAATTCAATCTGGCAACGACGGCCGCGATAATAAGGGAAACTTTTAGGCCAACCTGGCAATGATGGCAACTTTTAGTCCAACCTGGCAATGATGGAAACTTTTAGTCTAACCTGGCAATGATGGTCGCGATCATCATGGAAACCTTTAGTCCACTCCGGATTATGCGAGAATGATCTGCGCGATGGCCGGACAGGTATAAAAGGCAGCCGGGTGCGGCGCAGCGAGTCAGTCTGATTTTGACTAGTGAAGGTGCCACACGGAGGAATTAAGCAAATCATTAAGTGTAAAGACCGTAAAGTGTGAAATTGGTTAAATAAAGTGACTGTTGGTTTTTATTGACTGCGTTTGAGAAATTAAGTGTGTTTTTTATTGTAAATTGCACAATCCAGAGATACGTACTAGCCCACTAGAACTTATTTCCGTAACATTTGGTGTCAGAAGTGGGATTGTGCTACTGAAAATAAACAATAAATAAAAATAAAATTATAAAAACGCAGAAATGGAAGTGGACCAGCTAAAGAAGGAGCTGGCTGCCTGGAATTTGCCGACTGCTGGCGGTAAGGTGGAGTTGCAGCTGCGCTTGCGAGAGGCGTGTGAATCGCCAGGCATCGATTGGGCTGCGCACGAGTTCGGAACGCAGGAGCTAGAGGCGCCGGGCAGAGTGGACGAATCGCCTGCGGGTGCCGCGTCGATGCAAAGTACGGCTGCAGCGGCTGCGCCACTACAAGCATTGGACATGAGCCAGCTAATGGTTGCACTTAAAGGCATGTTCGAGACTTCCAACCGTGAAATGGCAGCCAAAATGGAAAAGGAAAATCGTGAAATGTCGGCGCAGATGGCAGCAAAAATGGAAACTGCGAATCAAGAGATGGCAGCGAAGCTGGAAACTACGAATCTCGAAATTTCGGCAAAAGTCGAGACTGCAAATCGGGAAATGGCGAAGGTGGAGGAAATTTCCAATAGGCTGAACGTGAAAGTTGAGCATCTCGAGACGCGAGTAGACAATTGGGACAAACGAGTTGACGAAATGGGTGAATCCCTGAACAGACGAGTTGACAACATGGATGAGTCCTTGAACAAACGAGTTGACAGTCTGGCAGATTCGATGCACAGAAAGATAGACGAACGGCTTCGAGAGGTACAGCCACGAGAATGTTTGCCACCGGTTCAGGATGGTTTTGCTGCCAGAACAGAAGTGCCTACTTATGATGGTGCTGCGCCGTTCGATACATTTAAATTGCAATTCGACTTGGCTGCTTTGGAAAATCAGTGGACAGATATCAGGAAAGGTCGGAGGTTGGCACTGGCGCTGAAAGGTCCTGCGGCTGAGGTAATCAAATCAGTTCCAGAATGTTTAAAAAGTGATTACGGTGCCATCATGAGAGCGTTAGCAGCGAAGTATAGCGACGAGCACAACCATGCGCTATACTACTGTGAGCTGAAGAACCGCAAGCAAAGAGCCAACGAGGCGCTGCAGACATATGCAGCAGACATTGAGCGGCTCGTACAGTTGTGCTACCCAAAATTTGGTGCTGATGATCTCGAGAGGATGAATATTGAGTCGTTTATTGAAGGTCCTCATGATCCAGAAACACGTCGCAGTGCGTTGATGATGGGCAAGCCAACATTTAAGGAAACGGTGACCAGCACGATGACATATGAAGCGGCATGGATTGGGAGCACTCGGTATGCACCTGCAAGGATACGCCAGATTCAGGCGGACAACGACATTCCGATCCAGGCCATAAGCTCTGAGATACCGGACAGGCCACGGGTGGTCTCCTCTAAAATTGTTTGCTGGATATGTGGCAAGCAGGGCCACATATCACGAGACTGCCGCCAACGAAGGAGGCGTTCCCATTCTCGATCGCAATCGCCTGAAGCGAGGAGTACTGACAATCGAGGCCCAGCCAACAAGCGCAGGGCTGAGGACGGCGAGTCGTTAAACTAAAACGGGTCAGCCCAAAGGGGCGGGAGCTGATCCCCACAACCTGCCGCCCCACCGTCCTTGTCTCACAGCTGAAACGACAGCCCAGCAGCTTGGCAATTGAAGGAAGGATAGATGGGAAGTTGTTCGTGTTGACACTGGATACTGGAGCGTCATATTCGATCATAAAAAGGAAGCTGCTGAGGAACTGGGAACCGCTGCATGGCATACAGCTGCGGACTGAGACTGGCGAGCGCGCGCCGGTAAGAGGAAAAGTTACAAAAACGATTGCTATCGGCACCAGCAGCCTGGAACATGAGTTCATCGCGGATATAATAGACGACGTGATTATCGGCGTGGATTTCATGATTAGGCACGGTTTTACGCTGAACCTGAAGGAAAATGTGCTGAGATATGCCAACGTTGAATTCCCGCTGCACACCGGCTATGAGCGAAGCGTGGCGGTAAGGAAGGTTGTATCGTGTCAACACAGGAGGATACCAGCGAATTCTGAGACGATTGTGTGGGCAAAGGTGGAGAGGACGACAAGTCGGCTGTGGGTTGTAGAGGCACCGAAACAAGGATACGACAACATCATCATCGGACGTACATTAGTGGAACCCAAAAATGGCAGAATACCCGTCATAATACTGAACCCCCTGAATGCACCCAGATATGTCGGGAAAATGAGGTAATTGGCGAGTGTAAGGAAGCTGTAGCAGTGGTCAATTGCGAGAGTAGCCCACCTGGAGGTAATAAGAAGAGCGGTTTTAACATGGACGTCATACCGCAGGAGAACCAGTGGAGCAACGAGTTGACGGCCAAGCAAAAACAGAAGGTGAGGTCTTTCCTGCAGCACTATGGGTCAATATTTGCGACAGAAGCAGGCGGAAGAACAGCCATAGTGAAGCACAGCATCGACACCGGAAGTGCAAAACCGATTCGCCAACCGCCAAGACGAGTTCCTCTGGCCAAGAGGGAAGAGGTCACAAATTTGATCGAAAACATGCGGAAAGAAAAGGTCATAGAGTCTTCTTCGAGCCCCTGGTGCTCGCCGGTCGTGCTAGTCAAGAAAAGGGGTGGCAGTACCCGGTTTTGTGTGGACTATCGGAAGCTCAATGATGTGACCAAGAAGGACAATTATCCACTACCTCGGATCGATGACACCCTGGACACACTGTCAGGCACGCAGTGGTTCTCCACGCTCGACTTACGCAGCGGCTATTGGCAGGTAGAGCTTGCAGACAAGGACAAGGAGAAAACGGCTTTCAGTGTTGGCGATGGGTTGTGGCAGTTCACCGTCATGCCGTTTGGACTCTGCAACGCACCAGCAACATTCGAGCAGCTAATGGAACGCGTGCTAAAAGGTCTACATTGGCGGACGTGTCTGGTGTACCTCGACGACATAATCGTGATGGGTAAAAACTTTGACGACCACCTGGGAAAGCTAAAGGAGGTATTCGAGCGGATACGGGAAGCCTTAACTCAATCCAAAGAAGTGCTCGCTGTTCCAAAAGGAGGTCAAGTATCTGGGTCATACGGTTTCTGCCCGCGGAGTACATACGGATGAAGGCAAAATCACGGCGGTGAAGGAGTGGCCCCGGCCACGCAATCTACACGAACTCCGCAGTTTCCTGGGCCTGTGCACATACTACCGCCGATTTGTTCCGGGATTCGCGAACATCGCCAGCAGCTTGCACAAACTGACGAAAAGAGCCAAGCTTTCGAGTGGAACGAGGAGCAGGAGCAGGCTTTTGCACGTCTGAAGGAAAAACTGTACAGAGCTCCAATTCTGGCCTTCCCCGTGCCTGGGGAGATGTTTGTGCTGGATACAGATGCAAGCGGGAATAGTATTGGCGGTGTGCTATCACAGATAATAGACGGCCAGGAACAAGTGATAGCGTACTACAGTAGGGTTCTATCGAAACCGGAACGCAACTACTGTGTGACACGGAGAGAACTGCTGGCGGTATTGGACTGCGTAAAACACTTCCACAAATATCTGTATGGACAAAGGTTTCGCCTGCGCACAGATCATGCGGCATTGAGATGGCTCCTGAACTTTAAGGATCCTGAAGGGCAATTGGCGCGGTGGATCGAGCGGCTGCAGAGCTACGACTACACGATAGAGCATCGCAAGGGCAGTAGCCATGGAAATGCCGATGGCTTGTCACGCCGTCCGTGCAAAGTCGAATGCGGGCAGTGCTCACGAACCGAAAGCAAAGAACAGATAGTGGACGTCCGATTGGTAAGCGTTATGCCAGAGGAAGAGTGGTCTGCGGAGAGGATACAAAAGGACCAGCGCGAGGATGCGGATCTGGCAAAAATCGTCGAAGGCAAGGAGCAAGGCGCACGTCCAGACTGCCAGGAGATGGCCGGTGAAAGCCCGATCGCTAAGGCTTACTGGGCACAGTGGAAAATCTGCGGCTGAAAGAAGGATGCCTGTACCGCGAATGGGAGAGCGCGGATGGTCGGACCAGCAACTCCTTAATGGTAGTGCCGAAATGCAAAATCAACGAGGTCATCGAGGCATACCATAACGACTCCAGTGGAGGGCACCTGGGCATCACCAAAACCGTCGCCAAAATAAAGAGACGATTCTACTGGGTAGGATGTCAGGAGTCTGTAACCGACTGGATTAAGAGCTGCGACCGATGTTCAGCCGCGAAAGGGCCGACAAGAAGATCTCGAGGCCGCATGCAACAGTACAACGTGGGAGCGTCCTTCGAGCGGATTGCTATGGACGTGGCCGGCCCATTCCCAACTAGCACTCAAGGCAACAAATATGTGCTGGTGGTAATGGATTACTTCAGCAAATGGCCCGAAGTGTACCCTATTCCTAACCAGGAGGCCACTACGATCTCGGAAAAGCTGGTAAACAACTGGGTAGCCAGGTTCGGAGTTCCGTTGGAGTTGCACTCAGATCAAGGCCGGAATTTCGAGTCTGCGGTATTCAAGGAAGTGTGTGAGCTGCTGGGAATAAAGAAAACGCGCACCACTCCTTTGCACCCACAGTCCGACGGCATGGTGGAACGCTTTAACCGGACACTGGAGGAATACCTGCGGAAAGTGGTAGGCAGGAATCAAAAGGATTGGGACACGCATATCCCCCTGTTCCTGATGGCGTATAGGACAGCCTCGCACGACACGACATCACCCACTCCAGCCCGAGCAGTGTTCGGCACAGAGTTGCGGTTACCCGCTGACTTGAAGTTCGGGGTAGTCAGCACGACGGGAGGCGCTAGGACTGACTACGTGGTCAATAAGCGGGCGGAACTGGAGGAAATTCACCAGTTTATAAGGAGCCGCACCAAACTGGTCAGCGATAAGGCGAAAGCCCGATATGATCTACGGGCCAACTCAGCAGGGTTCCAAGAAGGCGATCTGGTAATGCTCTACAACCCGCAGCGGAGGAAAGGGTTGTCTCCGAAACTTCAAGCGTCATGGGAAGGACCTTACGAAGTCGTGACTAGGATAAACGACGTGGTATACAGGATTCAACGTTGCAACAATAAAGGCGCTAAGCTGAAGGTAGTCCATTTGGAGCGCCTGGCGCCTTATCACAGCGGAACCTCGGCACTTGTTCGGGGCGAACAAGTCTAAGTGGTGGGCAGTGTAACGATAAGACAGTCTGTCGCTGTGTAAAGCAACCCTGTCGCTACGCGCCGTGCTATAATTCAATCTGGCAACGACGGCCGCGATAATAAGGGAAACTTTTAGGCCAACCTGGCAATGATGGCAACTTTTAGTCCAACCTAGCAATGATGGAAACTTTTAGTCTAACCTGGCAATGATGGTCGCGATCATCATGGAAACCTTTAGTCCACTCCGGAATATGCGAGAATGATCTGCGCGATGGCCGGACAGGTATAAAAGGCAGCCGGGTGCGGCGCAGCGAGTCAGTCTGATTTTGACTAGTGAAGGTGCCACACGGAGGAATTAAGCAAATCATTAAGTGTAAAGACCGTAAAGTGTGAAATTGGTTAAATAAAGTGACTGTTGGTTTTTATTGACTGCGTTTGAGAAATTAAGTGTGTTTTTTATTGTAAATTGCACAATCCAGAGATACGTACTAGCCCACTAGAACTTTTTTCCGTAACAATATATCTACCCTGACAATTACACAATTGATTTTTGGTCACAATATTTTTTGGATATTACACATACAATTTTGTTTAAATTTTTTCATTTCTCTTGAAAAAACGATTCACCCATTTCTCAATCAAAGTGTTATCATACAACGCAATCCCGACGTTGATCTCTGATACACTGAGACAAATTTTTCCGTTCTACATTTATTTTTGGAACTACCTTAGACACTCAAATACTCTTTTCAGATCTCAGCACTAAACAAATTTAGCCAATGTTTCCCAAACACACAGACAATTTGTTTAAACATTTTTTTTATAAAAATTCTCAACCCACAACTGAGTCTCTCTTATTTCTCCATCAAAAGTGTTACACAACGCGATACCGACGTTGATACTGATACACTGAAAAAAAAAATTTAGTCTCAAATTTATTTTGAGCTACTAGTACTGAAATATTCATTTCGGTATCCACACTCAACGAGTTCAGTCAGTGGTTCCCGAACCCACCGACAAACTCTTTTTTAAATTTTTTTATTTCTCAAAAAAAATTTTTCTCCTCAAACCCATTGCTAAAGTTTTGTGATTTCTCATTCAAAGGTGTTATCATACAACGCAATCCCGCCGTTTATCCCTGATACACTGAGAACAATTTTCAGTTTCAAGTTTATTTGGTATTTATTTCGGTTTTTCCCAATAAACCACTGCATTCAGTGCTTTTCAAATACACTGAAGGAAATAAATATTAGGTTCGTTCTATACTTGAAAACCACATCCCAATTAAATGACAGAAAACGGTAGCGATAATTCACTAAGAACCAAAGAAACTGCCAGAACTTCGAGAGCTGCTTGAAAAGCGGCAGTAGAAAATAAAATCGTTTATTTTCGAAACAGACCTGCTCGTCACATTCTGTTTAAAATGGTCGTCAATCCCCATCGAAGACCAAACAGAATCATTGATAGAAGTTCAAATCTACGAGCTTGACCAAAACTGGGCGCGTGTACTGCAGGCATACCAAAATGCGTATCATACAGTACATACAAAAAGTCAATCGAGCAAAAATATGGTGCATGCAGTGAAAACTTTCAGAACTGCAAAGCTTAATTAAATGATCTGCTTAAAACTCAACGGGTAACTTCTGTTTCGGTTTCTGCACCTCGAGCAGACTTAAGATGTCAAATCGATTCTTCCAGTATCTGCTTGAAAGTTCCCGCTTGCGATATTGAAGTTTTTACGAAGGATATGAAGAATGACCTTCCTTTAGGGATATGTTTACTGCGGTTTATATAAACCATCTCAAAGTGATCCACGCACAAAAATTGTATCACCCCCAATACAAGACGAAAGGCACAGCGGGTGCCATCGTCAAACAATATCCTTGAATGAACGGGTTGAAATAGATGTGGCTCGAGTATGCCTGCAGGGATCCGTCTGTGGTCCATATAAATGGAACTACATGATGGATCCACTACTGCGGCGTCTGGCAGCAGTATGCAAGTGTTGTGCGTATGCGGATGATCTGCTTATCCTTGTGGAGGGCAGATCAAGAGCGGATGTAGAGCGCTTGGGGGAGCAATATATGTGTATGGTGTGTGAATGGGGTGAATCGGTAGGTGTGGATGTGGCAATGGACAAGACTGTGACCATGCTGCTTAAAGGCAGACTGGTCGTCCGCCCATTGTGCGAGTGAATGGTGTTGGCCTCCGGTATGAGACGCAAGTCATGTACTTGGGGCTAACCATTGGCGAGCGATTGAGTTTTGCTCCCCACTTGGTCAGGCTGAAAGAGAGGGTTGTGTGTATGATGGGTCAGGTGCGCCGGATACTCAGGAGTGACTGAGGACTCGGCCGACGCGCAGTTCGTACTATTTACCACGGTCTGTTCGTAGCTTGTGCTGCGTACGGAGCGTCGGCATGGCACGAATTGGCCGCGACGATGGTAGGCCGCAAACACTTGCTGTCTATTCAGCGTGTAATGTTGCTAGGGTGTATGCCTGTGTTCCGAACTGTATCAACCGATGCATTGCAAGTATTGATGGGTGCGGCTCTTCTAGATCTCGTAGTCATACGGCGTGTCGTGGCCTTCGGGCTAAGGAGGGGGAATAGAGGGGTGCTGTTGCAGTATGAGTGGCTGCAAGGCGAAGGTGTGGAGTGTGCTGACAGTATGAAGCGTAAGCGAATACTGGAGGACTATGTTCTGCAACGTTGGCAACAACGTTGGGACGAAAGTCCCCATGGCAGAACGACGTATGAGTACATACGGGACGTGAGGTTCGTGGTAGGGCTCAAGGATTTCGGTTTCGGCTTGAGCCTTGGGTTTTTACTCACTGGACACGGGTCACTCAATGCATTGTTGTATGAGAGAGCCCTGAGTGCAAGTGCTGAGTGTATATGTGTGGCTGTGAGAGAGGATTGGTTGCATGTGTTGTGTGAGTGCCCGTTGTACTCAGATTTGAGGGACCTTGGGCGGATGGGGATTAGTCGGACGGACGGTGTGTGCGTGAAGCACTCTCCACCAGCCAGCTGATTGCCATATTGAATGAATATGCGAACTCTGTGTTTCGGCGGCGACGGAAGTTTGGTGTATTGCCAAGTGTGAATGTGTGAGAGAATGAGGGGGGTGGTCAATTGAATGGATGAATGAGTGCGCACGTGAATGAGGTCAAGTGCGGCGGGCTCAACTGGTAGTAGCACGGCTACGCAGTCTGACCAGAGGCTTTGTCTGGTACCACGGGAATCAGGGTGCCCCTGGAGCCTTGTGCTTCAGCCTGATTATGGGAATGGCCCCCTCGGGGAGATCCGTGGTGGCGTGGTTTAACACCCAAATGCGGGTAGAATTTCGTCTCGGCGTGGAGTTGCGTTTACAACCGGGTGCCGGACCCATAGCACGGCAGAGGTTTAGATAGGCCTCGATCCCTACCAAAGAAGGGTAATGTCCATTTACATTAACCCAATTAGTACCGGGAATTTTGATACGCTGTGCTTTTGAGCACCGTGGGGTTAGGCGACACTGTGGCGGCACTCACGTTAATAAAAAATTCGACATTCAAACAATATCCCTTGAGTAATGAAATTTTTGAATTGGCCTGGGATGCCCTCAAAGCTCGGTATGAGAACCGACGCATCTTAGTTGATAACCAAATCAAAGCGCTTTTAAACATTTCCCCCGTCACTTAGAAAATAGCGCTGCCATTCTAAAAATTCAGAATACAATTAACAATTGCTTGTCTGTTCTGAGTTCATAAGGGGTTTAGGTAGACAACTGGGCTCCAATCCTAGTCTTCATATGTCCTCGAAACCACCCGAAGAGACCATAGCTCTGTGGTAGCAATCGCTTACTTCCCGAAAAGAGCTCCCAACATGTTCGCAAATGAACTCATTCCTCACAAACAGGTACGAAGTGGTGGAAAGGTTAAGCACGTACAAGCCCAAACCCCCTCGGGCTACGCAACCAAACTTCTCTTTAACAAACCGCAAACCAAGACTCAAACGTTTCATTCAGGAACACGAAAATCGTTCACTTGCAGCCTATGCAAGTCAAACCACCCACTCAAAACTTGTCAAATATTCAAGTCACTTTCAGTGCACGACGGATTCAAGTTTAATAAAGAGAACAATTATTGTAAAAACTCCCTGGCATACTCTAATTTGCGGAATTAATGCCCCAGCAACTTTTCATGCGTTTACTGCCAAAGAAAGCATCATTCGATGCTACATTTTTGCAAAAAAAAAGTCAAACGCATAGGCCAAATCCCCGGCCCCAAAAGGCAGTGGCTCAAACCTCCACGTCCTCCACTTCAAAGGATCAACCACAAGATCGACACTCTTGTACCTGCAGCCATGAACAGACTCATGCTCATTACGCGAGCACTAGTGCGAAAACGCTTCTTCCCGAGCTCTTATAGACCCTGATTCTTAAAAGACCTCCATTTTCTCCAAAATTCAAAGAACTTTGCATCTGCCCACGATGGAAATTCATTTTGAAATCTCTGGCCTAGGTAGCAAGGTCGTCCAAAATGCCAATAAAATTTGTTCAATTACCCTCTGCGGCTTGGACGACCATCCCCAAATTGAAGCTCAAGTCATCATCCTCCCGCAACTCACACACTTTTTACCCACCTTCACGGTAAAACAGCCCGATTGGATGAAATACTCCAAACTCCAATTAGCAGATCCAAACTGTTTCCGTCCCGTGATAGGTAGCGATTTGACCCCACAAATTTCGCAAGAAAGCCTTCACCACAATTACGGAGACAGTCTTCCGGCCCAAAAATCAATATTCGGTTGGATTCTCAGCGGTCTCATTATAGATTCGATTTCCACATTTTCGACGGAAGTCTAAGAAATCACCATCGAATGTCTCGACACTCTTCTAAGGAAGTTTTGGGAACCAGAAGAAATAGTTGACTCATTTAGTTGACTCAGCAGGTCGTCTTTAATTACGACCATTTCATTTTCTTCCACTTCTCTCTGCGGATGCTTCCACTTGTAACGCTTGTGGAGATCCCTGAGATATTCGTCCTTCCATCGTCGGGCAAATTGATGATGGAGGACTTTGAGTTTTTCCCATCGGTTTATTAGGGATAGCTCGGAGCACTCGGGTTCTGGGGGGGCGGCGAGAGGAGCGCCTCGGAGAAAGTGGCCAGGGGTCAGAGACACTAAATCGCTAGGGTCCTGCGATTGAGGAGAGAGCGGACGTGAATTAAGCGTCCCTTCAATTCTAGTAAGAAGAGTCGTAAACTCTTCGTATGTGAACTTATGAGAGTTATGTGAACTTTTTAAGGTGAGTCTTGAAGCTTTTGACTGCCGACTCCCATAGTCCTCCCATGTGAGGAGCATGTGGGGGGATGAATTGCCACTCGACGCATTGGGGACCGTATCGGTCGAGAATATCTTGGGCGATTTCTTTCGAGAATTTGGCAAAGTCTCTGGACATGGCACGTTGAACACCGACGAACGTTTTGCCGTTGTCGGTCATAATTTTGAGAGGTAGCCCTCGTCGACCAGTGAATCGGGCGAATGCTGCGCAGAACGCGTCGGTCGTAAGGTCCGAACAGAGTTCCAAGTGAACGGCTTTTGTGGAGAAGCAAACGAACACTGCAACATAACCTTTGAGGTAGGTTGAGCTACGGAGTATGGATGCTTTGATCTGGAATGGACCAGCAAAGTCGATTCCGGTTGTGGCGAATGGGATTGTAAGTGTGCATCGTTCGGGGGGGAGCGCTGCCATAATCTGCGTTCGCAGCCTTTGCTTATGGATGACACACGTTTTGCACAGGAAAATGCACTTTTTGACTTGCGGCTTTAGGCGCGGAATGTAATATTCCTGCCGAACCATACGGAGCATGAGTCGTTGGTCCGCATGCAGAAATAGCTTATGAAGGAACTGAAGAAGCAAACTGCAGTAGCGGGGCTCTGGGGGGAGAATAATGGAGTGTCGTTCATTGTACGACAATGCCGCATTGGCGAGTCTGCTATTAACTCGCATCACCTTCTGTTTGTCTAAGAAGGGATTGAGCACCAAGAGAGAACTTTTCTTGAATATGGGAAGAGAATGAGAGAGCGCTTGTCGTTCCTGGGGATAATGGGAACTTTGCGCGGGAGTTATAAGGCGATTCTTAACAAATGCCAACTCTGCTTGGGATAGCAGTGTTCCGTCTATGGGATTGTGTTGGCGACGGGAGGAGATGCTGTTATTAAAAAATCGGAACATGTATGCGATTACTCGCAGGGCTCTAGAGAAGCTGGAGAATCAATCGAGAGTGACCTTTGGGACAAGCAGTGGAAGCTTGCTGCAGCCATTTGGGGCCATTCCACCATAGAGGGTGATCTTTAAGACCTTGCATCCGCGCGTTCCTAAGTCCGCGGGATTTTCAGCGCTTGGGACATGTCGCCAGGGAGCGTTGTGGTTGGCAACATAAGTTGTCCATGTGCAAGTTGGATTTTCCAACCAAGCAAGGACAATTTCAGAATCGGTCCATAAATGGACTTCCGATTTATCGAACCCGAGATGAGAGCGGAGGGATTTTATGAGCTGGGAGAGTAAAACTGGTCCGCAAAGAATTTATCTTTTTGTGAATGAATTTGCAGGAGTAGTGGGAGAGATGGAGTATGAAAATGAGTCCGATAGGGCATTCTAACGGATGCCAAGAGTCTTAGTGGAACTCGTTGAATCGAACTTGAGGAATTCCGAATCGAAAAGGTCGTCTTCGGGAATTTCCTCTAAGATTTTCGGGTGATTCGCCGTTATCTTTTTAAGGGGGAGTCCTCCGGAGTTGAGGGTGGCTCTCACTTGAGAGAGAGCTTCCTTAGTAGTGGGAAGATCATGACCTCCGGAAAGAATGTCGTCGACATACGTTTCCTCAAGAAGTATTTTTGCCGCTAACGGGCTGGATGGCTGAGAATCGTGGGCCAATTGATGGATCGTTCTGATGGCCAAATATGGCGCGCAGTTAACCCCAAATGTCACCGTTTTCAATTTGTAATCTTGAATAGGAGATTCCGGTGATTTGCGAAAGAGTATTCGCTGGAATTCCTGGTGATCATTATGGACCCGAATTTGCCTATACATCTTCTGGACATCGCCATTGAAGACAAAGCGGTAAAGGCGCCATCGGAGAATGAGAGCTGTGTGGTCATTTTGAAGAGTGGGGCCAGTATGCAGAACGTCGTTAAGTGACTGACCAGAACTTGAGGACTTTGAGGCATTGAAAACCACTCCGAATTTGGTGGTCTTTTTCTCGGGGCTCACTGGGATTTGTGAGTTCCATATGGTCAAGGGTGAGATATTCCTCTAAGACGCCATCGTAGATGGTCTTGAGGTTTCCCTTTCGTGAGAGATTTCGCTCCATGCTAACATATTGCTGGAGCGCATTGGGTCGGGAATTGCCCAACGCTATCGAGTATGGCAATTCTGCCTTGAAGGGAAGGTTAACAGTATATCTACCGTCCGATCCACGAGTTGTGGTCTTCTGGTATAACTCTTCGCAGTATGTGTCATCCGAGGAGACAGGTGTCGGGAGTTTGACTTCTTCCTGCTCCTAGAATTGCCTGAGTTGCGAACTAAGTTCCTCATTGGAGACTTCTGCAACGTATGTCGAATAAGATGACACCATATGGGGTACTGGCCCGCTGAGTATCCAACCGAAAATGGTGTTTTGGGCTAACAAACTGCAACACACATTTCGATGGATACCTTCGAGTAAGATCTGGGGAATCAGATCACTGCCAATTACGAGTTCTATCTGCGCCGACTCGAAGGGACTTGGATCAGCGAGATTTAGCGTGGCGAATTCTTGCCAATTGGGATGACTAATTGTGAATGGGGGTAGCAATTTTGTTAATTGAGGGTGGTGCTGGAGCTTGGAACTGCCAACGTCAAAAAGCAAATGTGATTGGAATTTTGCACAATTTTACCGCCCATGCCCGAAATTTCGAAGTGTGATCTTTCGATTGGCAATTTAAGGCGTTTTTGAACCTTCGAGGAAATGAAGGTGCGTTGCGAGCCTTGGTCGATCAACGCCCTAACCTTGAACAACTCTCCTAGGTGGGCAATAGACACCAGTGCCGTAGGCAAAAGAGATTGGGTGCCATTATTGGAATGAAGGGCTTGTACTTGAGGCGTACTTAGCCTTGAAGATGTGCTGGGTTGCGCATCTGAAGTGGGGGAATGAGTTGTGGAGTTATTGTTCGGTTGTGGATGAGCTGTTGCGACCTGAGAAGTGGTCGTCTGAGACCTGTTGAGAGGCTGCGAGGATTGAGATTTATTGTTGGGGAAATGAAGCAGGGAATGATGCTTCCTTTGGCAGTAAACACACGTAAAACTGCTTGTGCAATCCTTTATGGTATGTGTTGTGGCAAGACAGTTTTCACATAAGCTGTGCTCTTTGACGTATTTCAGTCGGCTCTGGGGGCTGAGCTTCTTGAAACTCTGACATGTCCGTTTACAATATTTATATAAAAATATTGTAATACATTATTAATTTCAGGTTAATATAACTGATTAAAAATGTTTATAAAATGAAGCGTTAAATGTTAAGAAAAATTTTGCATTCTCGGCGAAATTTCCGAAAAAAAATATTACGAATATCTGATTGCTGTCTACCTGTTACACCAAATGCAGCTAGCTGATTTGGCTAGCTGCAGCTAGCTGATCAGTGTAGCTAAAATCATAAATGTATGTTGCAGAAAAGAATATCAGGAAACAAGAAAAGAAATTCCAAAATAATTCAATTTGACAAAAGTTCAGAGCTTGAAATTTTGGTGCCGTTTTCGTCGTATGAGAGTTGACATCTACTTGATGAGTTATCTGCGCCCTGACCATCCTCCGCATAATTCTGCGCATCTATTGGCCCAACGCTATCTCTAATACTAATCTGTGGGTCAAAACAATCCAAACACCAATGCGACTAGAAATCACAAAAAGGAAATGGGTCTGGCTTGGCCATGTCTTGAGAAGACCACCAAATGACATTACACGAAGCGCAATCGACTGGAATCCACAATGCAGTCGGCGAAGGGGCAGACCCGCGCAAACCTGGAGGAGGAACCTAGAAGCAGATATAACAAGAATAAACCAAACCTGGTCAAGATGCTGGCGCTTGACAGAAATGAATGGAGGAAACTCGTTGCGGCCCTTAACCCCCTCGCGGAACTTTAGGACTCTATATATATATATATATATATATATATATACCCTGACAATTACACAATTAATTTTTGGTCACAATATTTTTTGGATATTACACATACAATTTTGTTGAAATTTTTTCATTTCTCTTGAAAAAACGATTCACCCATTTCTCAATCAAAGTGTTATCATACAATGCAATCTCGACGTTGATCTCTGATACACTGAGACATATTTTTCCGTTCTACATTTATTTTTGGAACTACCTTAGACACTCAAATACTCTTTTCAGATCTCAGCACTAAACAAATTTAGCCAATGTTTCCCAAACCCACAGACAATTTGTTAAAAAATTTTTTTTTATAAAAATTCTCAACCCACAACTGAGTCTCTCTTATTTCTCCATCAAAAGTGTTATACAACGCGATCCCGACGTTGATACTGATACACTGAAAAAAAAAATTTAGTCTCAAATTTATTTTGAGCTACTAGTACTGAAATATTCATTTCGGTATCCACACTCAACGAGTTCAGTCAGTGGTTCCCGAACCCACCGACAAACTCTTTTTTAAATTTTGTATTTCTCAAAAAAAATTTTTCTTCTCAAACCCATTGCTAAAGTTTTGTGATTTCTCATTCAAAGGTGTTATCATACAACGCAATCCCGCCGTTTATCCCTGATACACTGAGAACAATTTTCAGTTTCAAGTTTATTTGGTATTTATTTCGGTTTTTCCCAATAAACCACTGCATTCAGTGCTTTTCAAATACACTGAAGGAAATAAATATTAGGTTCGTTCTATACTTGAAAACCACATCCCAATTAAATGACAGAAAACGGTAGCGATAATTCACTAAGAACCAAAGAAACTGCCAGAACTTCGAGAGCTGCTTGAACAGCGGCAGTAGAAAATAAAATCGTTTATTTTCGAAACAGACCTGCTCGTCACATTCTGTTTAAAATGGTCGTCAATCCCCATCGAAGACCAAACAGAATCATTGATAGAAGTTCAAATCTACGAGCTTGACCGAAACTGGGCGCGTGTACTGCAGGCATACCAAGATGCGTATCATACAGTACATACAAAAAGTCAATCGAGCAAAAATATGGTGCATGCAGTGAAAACTTTCAGAACTGCAAAGCTCAATTAAATGATCTGCTTAAAACTCAACGGGTAACTTCTGTTTCGGTTTCTGCACCTCGAGCAGACTTAAGATGTCAATTCGATTCTTCCAGTATCTGCTTGAAAGTTCCCGCTTGCGATATTGAAGTTTTTACGAAGGATATGAAGAATGACCTTCCTTTAGGGATATGTTTACTGCGGTTTATATAATAATTTAATTAATTTTTTTTAATAATTGACTGGCACGACAGCCCGCTTTCGCGAGACTAAGGCCTAGCTTCCCGCAACTACCCGTGTTGTGCGTGTGAATTTGTACGCGGGTAGAAGGGACCTACAGTTTTTATGCCGGTTCCGAACGGCAGGTTGGGAGCTTTATCATAGGCAATTTTTACTCTCAGAGGTTTGCCATTTCCAGCTGAGAGGACAGCCACCGAAAGAGAAAACGAGTTTTCCCGTTATTTTTTTAGGTGTTATTACAGGCAGTATTTGAACCTGAGGTTGCTGCCTGCGACTCGCGGTCCAACGCACTAACCAACTGAGCCACGGCGGCTGCGGTTTATATAAACCACCCCAAATTGATCCACGCACAAAAATTTTATCACCCCCAATACAAGACGAAAGGCACAGCGGGTGCCATCGTCAAACAATATCCTTGGGAAGAATGAACGGGTTGAAATAGATGTGGCTCGAGTATGCCTGCAGGGATGCGTCTGTGGTCCATATAAATGGAACTACATGACGACGGGTGCCCGGCCCATGACGTCAAAATTGTCCTCGGGGACTTCAACGCAAAGGTCGGGCGAGAAGGTATCTTTGGCCCCACAGTCGGGCAGTTCAGCCTCCATGCGACCACTTCGAACAACGGTCTGAGGCTGATCGATTTCGCCGCGGCACGAAACATGGTAGTTAGTAGCACCAGATTCCAGCACCTCGATATCCATAAGGCCACCTGGCTATCCCCCGATCAATCCACCCGCAACCAGATTGATCACATTGTGATTGATGGAAGGCATGCTTCTAGCATTCTAGATGTGCGTACGTTCCGAGGACCCAACATCGACTCGGACCACTACCTTGTTGCAGCCAAGGTACGCATGCGTCTTTGCGCAGCGAAGACCGCATAACCTAGTTTGCGAAGAAAGCTGGACATCAGTAAGCTGCGATCACAAGGGGTAGCCGAAGCGTACTCCGCTCAACTCTCCAACCAGCTCGGTCGCTCCCCCTCTCCACCTGATGACATCGGCGGATTATGGGCTCACTTATCCCACTTTATGCGCGCCGCCGCAGAAAATGTCATTGGTTTTCGACGCCCACCACCAAAAAACCAATGGTACGATGAAGAGTGTCGCGCAGCCACTGCAGCGAAGAATGCTGCCTACAAGAAGACCCTGCAGTCGGCTGCCACGCGAGCCGTGACAGAAAAATACCGGGAGGAGAGGAAGAAAGAGAGGTGCCTTTTTAGACGCAAGAAACGGGAGCAAGAAAGGCGCGAGCGTGAGGAAATCGAGGAGTGCAGGAGCAGGAATGACGCCCGAAAATTCTTTCAAAAAGTTAAGCGTCTCACGGAAGGATTTAAGCCCGGGGCATCTTCTTGCAGAGACGAAAACGGGGATCTGGTTACGGATGCGCAGGGTGTACTGAGGTTGTGGAAGGAGCACTTCACCAAGCTGCTCGCAGGCGACGAAGGGAACAATACCGCCAGTGGTGAAGATGTCCAGATGGCACCAATCGACGACGACGGTGTGGATGTGCCACCGCCCAGCCATGACGAGGTCTGGGTCGCTATCCAGCGACTCAAGAACAATAAAGCTGCAGGACCGGATGGGCTACCAGCTGAATTGTTCAAGGCCGGCGGCGGTGAGCTGATTGGGTGCATGCATCAGCTCATCTGCAAAATATGGCTGGAGGAATGAATGCCCAACGATTGGAACCTCAGTGCCCTTTGCCCTGTGCTGAAGAAAGGCGACCCAACAATATGCGCCAACTACAGGGGTATCAGCCTACTTCCCATTGCATAGAAGGTCCTGACGAGCGTACTATGTGAAAGATTAAAGCCACTCGCCAAGGCGCTGATTGGACCCTATCAGTGCGGTTTTAGACCTGGTAAGTCCACCATCGACCAGATATTCACTCTACGCCAAATCCTGGAGAAGACCCATGAGAACCAAATCGATACTCACCATCTCTTCATCGATTACAAGGCAGCATTCGATAGCCCGATAAGGGATCGCCTATATGCCGCATTGTCTGAACTTGGTATCCCTGCAAAGCTCGTGAGACTTTGCAGAGCGACGTTGAGCAATACGCGCAGCTCCGTCAAGGTTGGAAGTGACCTCTCCGACCCATTTGATACCGTTCGAGGATTCAGACAGGGCGATCCTTTGTCCTGCGACCTCTTCAACTTCACCATGGAGAGTGTTCTGCGCAAGGCCGGTGTACATCGTAATGGCACAATTTTCAACAAAAGTGTCCAGCTCCTTGCCTACGCTGATGACATTGATGTCATCGGGCGTAACAAGCGAGATGTCACCGCTGCCTTTGCGGCTATCGAAAGAGAATCTGCCAAAATGGGTCTGGTGGTAAATGAGGGCAAGACGAAGTATATGCTGTCTACACGCAGGGACTCGCAGCGGCTAGGGTCTCACGTCGAGGCCGACAGGTATACCTTTGAAGTTGTCAAGGAATTCGTCTACCTTGGCACCGCCATCAACAGCAGCAATGATGTCAGCCTGGAGATAAAGCGAAGGATTACTCTTGCCAACAGGTGCTACTACGGTCTCGGTAGGCAATTGAGAAGTAGAGACCTCTCTCGACCGACAAAACTTGCGCTCTATAGGACGCTTATCTTGCCCGTGCTCCTCTATGGCGCTGAAGCATGGACAATGACACGAAATGACATAGCGGCCCTTGGAGTGTTCGAGAGGAAGGTACTTCGCAAAATCTTCGGCCCTGTTCGTGTTGGTGACGATTATCGTATACGAACTAATAACGAGCTGTATGAGCTGTATAAGGACATGGACGTTGCGCAGCGAATTAACATCCAGCGGCTACGCTGGCTCGGTCATGTCTGCCGTATGAACGGCGAAGCTCCGGCGAAAAAAGTGTTCGATACGATGGTTGGAGGTCGACGGCGAAGAGGGAGGCCGTGTCTCCGGTGGAAGGACTAAGTTGAAGAGGCCCTGCTATCTCTTGGTGTGACCAACTGGAGAAGGCGCGCGCAAAGTAGAGGCGCCTGGAGAGAAGTTTTGCGGCAGGCCGTAACCCGATAACGGGTTGTTATGGCCAGTTAAGTAAGTAAGTAAGTAAGTACATGATGGATCCACTACTGCGGCGTCTGGCAGCAGTATGCAAGTGTAGTGCGTATGCGGATTATCTGCTTATCCTTGTGGAGGGCAGATCAAGAGCGGATGTAGAGCGCTTGGGGGAGCAATATATGTGTATGGTGTGTGAATGGGGTGAATCGGTAGGTGTGGATGTGGCAATGGACAAGACTGTGACCATGCTGCTTAAAGGCAGACTGGTCGTCCGCCCATTGTGCGAGTGAATGGTGTTGGCCTCCGGTATGAGACGCAAGTCATGTACTTGGGGCTAACCATTGGCGAGCGATTGAGTTTTGCTCCCCACTTGGTCAAGCTGAAAGAGAGGGTTGTGTGTATGATGGGTCAGGTGCGCCGGATACTCAGGAGTGACTGAGGACTCGGCCGACGCGCAGTTCGTACTATTTACCACGGTCTGTTCGTAGCTTGTGCTGCGTACGGAGCGTCGGCATGGCACGAATTGGCCGCGACGATGGTAGGCCGCAAACACTTGCTGTCTATTCAGCGTGTAATGTTGCTAGGGTGTATGCCTGTGTGCCGAACTGTATCAACCGATGCATTGCAAGTATTGATGGGTGCGGCTCTTCTAGATCTCGTAGTCATACGGCGTGTCGTGGCCTTCGGGCTAAGGAGGGGGAATAGAGGGGTGCTGTTGCAGTATGAGTGGCTGCAAGGCGAAGGTGTGGAGTGTGCTGACAGTATGAAGCGTAAGCGAATACTGGAGGACTATGTTCTGCAACGTTGGCAACAACGTTGGGACGAAAGTCCCCATGGCAGAACGACTTATGAGTACATACGGGACGTGAGGTTCGTGGTAGGGCTCAAGGATTTCGGTTTCGGCTTGAGCCTTGGGTTTTTACTCACTGGACACGGGTCACTCAATGCATTGTTGTATGAGAGAGCCCTGAGTGCAAGTGCTGAGTGTATATGTGTGGCTGTGAGAGAGGATTGGTTGCATGTGTTGTGTGAGTGCCCGTTGTACTCAGATTTGAGGGACCTTGGGCGGATGGGGATTAGTCGGACGGACGGTGTGTGCGTGAAGCACTCTCCACCAGCCAGCTGATT
Organism: Melieria crassipennis; assembly: GCA_963668005.1. Lineage (NCBI taxonomy): Eukaryota > Metazoa > Arthropoda > Insecta > Diptera > Ulidiidae > Melieria > Melieria crassipennis. Next base: position 47,855,777 of record OY764963.1, on the reverse strand, counting down.
GCCATATTGAATGAATATGCGAATTCTGTGTTTCGGCGGCGACGGAAGTTTGGTGTATTGCCAAGTGTGAATGTGTGAGTGAATGAGGGGGGTGGTCAATTGAATGGATGAATGAGTGCGCACGTGAATGAGGTCAAGTGCGGTGGTCACCAGTCCACGAGCTAAATGGGGCTCAACTGGTAGTAGCACGGCTACGCAGTCTGACCAGAGGCTTTGTCTGGTACCACGGGAATCAGGGTGCCCCTGGAGCCTTGTGCTTCAGCCTGATTATGGGAATGGCCCCCTCGGGGAGATCCGTGGTGGCGTGGTTTAACACCCAAATGCGGGTAGAATTTCGTCTCGGCGTGGAGTTGCGTTTACAACCGGGTGCCGGACCCACAGCACGGCAGAGGTTTAGATAGGCCTCGATCCCTACCAAGGAAGGGTAATGTCCATTTACATTAACCCAATTAGTACCGGGAATTTTGATACGCTGTGCTTTTGAGCACCGTGGGGTTAGGCGACACTGTGGCGGCACTCACGTTAATAAAAAATTCGACATTCAAACAATATCCCTTGAGTAATGAAATTTTTGAATTGGCCTGGGATGCCCTCAAAGCTCGGTATGAGAACCGACGCATCTTAGTCGATAACCAAATCAAAGCGCTTTTAAACATTTCCCCCGTCACTTAGGAAAATAGCGCTGCCATTCTAAAAATTCAGAATACAATTAACAATTGCTTGTCTGTTCTGAGTTCATAAGGGGTTTAGGTAGACAACTGGGCTCCAATCCTAGTCTTCATATGTCCTCGAAACCACCCGAAGAGACCATAGCTCTGTGGTAGCAATCGCTTACTTCCCGAAAAGAGCTCCCAACATGTTCGCAAATGAACTCATTCCTCACAAGCAGGTACGAAGTGGTGGAAACGTTAAGCACGTACAATCCCAAAGCCCCTCGGCTACGCAACCAAACTTCTCTTTAACAAACCGCAAACCAAGACTCAAACGTTTCATTCAGGAACACGAAAATCGTTCACTTGCAGCCTATGCAAGTCAAACCACCCACTCAAAACTTGTCAAATATTCAAGTCACTTTCAGTGCACGACGGATTCAAGTTTAATAAAGAGAACAATTATTGTAAAAACTCCCTGGCATACTCTAATTTGCGGAATTAATGCCCCAGCAACTTTTCATGCGTTTACTGCCAAAGAAAGCATCATTCGATGCTACATTTTTGCAAAAAAAAAGTCAAACGCATAGGCCAAATCCCCGGCCCCAAAAGGCAGTGGCTCAAACCTCCACGTCCTCCACTTCAAAGGATCAACCACAAGATCGACACTCTTGTACCTGCAGCCATGAACAGACTCATGCTCATTACTCGAGCACTAGTGCGAAAACGCTTCTTCCCGAGCTCTTATAGACCCTGATTCTTAAAAGACCTCCATTTTCTCCAAAATTCAAAGAACTTTGCATCTGCCCACGATGGAAATTCATTTTGAAATCTCTGGCCTAGGTAGCAAGGTCGTCCAAAATGCCAATAAAATTTGTTCAATTACCCTCTGCGGCTTGGACGACCATCCCCAAACTGAAGCTCAAGTCATCATCCTCCCGCAACTCACACACTTTTTACCCACCTTCACGGTAAAACAGCCCGATTGGATGAAATACTCCAAACTCCAATTAGCAGATCCAAACTGTTTCCGTCCCGTGATAGGTAGCGATTTGACCCCACAAATTTCGCAAGAAAGCCTTCACCACAATTACGGAGACAGTCTTCCGGCCCAAAAATCAATATTCGGTTGGATTCTCAGCGGTCTCATTATAGATTCGATTTCCACATTTTCGACGGAAGTCTAAGAAATCACCATCGAATGTCTCGACACTCTTCTAAGGAAGTTTTGGGAACCAGAAGAAATAGTTGACTCATTTAGTCTTTAATTACGACCATTTCATTTTCTTCCACTTCTCTCTGCGGATGCTTCCACTTGTAACGTTTGTGGAGATCCCTGAGATATTCGTCCTTCCATCGTCGGGCAAATTGATGATGGAGGACTTTGAGTTTTTCCCATCGGTTTATTAGGGATAGCTCGGAGCACTCGGGTTCTGGGGGGGCGGCGAGAGGAGCGCCTCGGAGAAAGTGGCCAGGGGTCAGAGACACTAAATCGCTAGGGTCCTGCGATTGAGGAGAGAGCGGACGTGAATTAAGCGTCCCTTCAATTCTAGTAAGAAGAGTCGTAAACTCTTCGTATGTGAACTTATGAGAGTTATGTGAACTTTTTAAGGTGAGTCTTGAAGCTTTTGACTGCCGACTCCCATAGTCCTCCCATGTGAGGAGCATGTGGGGGGATGAATTGCCACTCGACGCATTGGGGACCGTATCGGTCGAGAATATCTTGGGCGATTTCTTTCGAGAATTTGGCAAAGTCTCTGGACATGGCACGTTGAGCACCGACGAACGTTTTGCCGTTGTCGGTCATAATTTTGAGAGGTAGCCCTCCTCGACCAGTGAATCGGGCGAATGCTGCGCAGAACGCGTCGGTCGTAGGTTCCGAACAGAGTTCCAACTGAACGGCTTTTGTGGAGAAGCAAACGAACACTGCAACATAACCTTTGAGGTAGGTTGAGCTACGGAGCATGGAAGCTTTGATCTGGAGTAGACCAGCAAAGTCGATTCCGGTTGTGGCGAATGGGATGGTAAGTGTGCATCGTTCGGGGGGGAGCGCTGCCATAATCTGCGTTCGCAGCCTTTGCTTATGGATTACTTGCGGCTTTAGGCGCGGAATGTAATATTCCTGCCGAACCATACGGAGCATGAGTCGTTGGTCCGCATGCAGAAATAGCTTATGAAGGAACTGAAGAAGCAAACTGCAGTAGCGGGGCTCTGGGGGGAGAATAATGGAGTGTCGTTCATTGTACGACAATGCCGCATTGGCGAGTCTGCTATTAACTCGCATCACCTTCTGTTTGTCTAAGAAGGGATTGAGCACCAAGAGAGAACTTTTCTTGAATATGGGAAGAGAATGAGAGAGCGCTTGTCGTTCCTGGGGATAATGGGCACTTTGCACGAGAGTTATAAGGCAATTCTTAACAAATGCCAACTCTGCTTGGGATAACAGTGTTCCGTGTATGGGGTTGTGTTGGCGACGGGATGAGATGCCGTTATTAAAAAATCGGAACATGTATGCGATTACTCGCAGGGCTCTAGAGAAGCTGGAGAACCGATCGAGAATGTCGGTTTGCTCTTCGAGAAGGTGGTGGCAGTCAATCGCTCGTTGTTCCGGGATTGGAACTTTGCGAGAGTGACCTTTGGGCCAAGCATCGGAAGCTTGCTGCAGCCATTTGGGGCCATTCCACCATAGAGGGTGATCTTTAAGACCTTGCATCCGCGCGTTCCTAAGTCCGCGGGATTTTCAGCGCTTGGGACATGTCGCCAGGGAGCGTTGTGGTTGGCAACATAAGTTGTCCATGTGCAAGTTGGATTTTCCAACCAAGCAAGGACAATTTCAGAATCGGTCCATAAATGGACTTCCGATTTATCGAACCCGAGATGAGAGTGGAGGGATTTTATGAGCTGGGAGAGTAAAACTGGTCCGTAAAGCTCTAAACGAGCTTATTGTCTGGAGAGGTGCAACTCTTGTTTTTGCAACAAGGAGATGTGACGAGAGGTTGCCACCATTCGTGCTAGTACGGATGTACAGAGCTGCACCGTATGCCTTTTCGGAGGCATCGCAAAATCAATGGATCTGAACATTTCGATTGGGGGCGTTGTGAACCCGCCGGGGAATTTCGATAAGTTCTATGGCTGGCAAGTTCTCAATGAATTGCTGACATTTGATAAGTGATCCTGGCTTTATGCACTCGTCCCACTCACTGCCTTCAAGCCAAAGCTCTTGCAGAAACTTTTTGGCAAGAATCATTATAGGCGAAAGCCATCCTGCGGGATCGGAAAGTTTGGCAACGGAGGAGAGAATTTGCCTTTTTGTGAATGAATTTGCAGGAGTAGTGGGAGAGATGGAGTATGAAAATGAGTCCGATAGGGCATTCTAACGGATGCCAAGAGTCTTAGTGGAACTCGTTGAATCGAACTTGAGGAATTCCGAATCGAAAAGGCCGTCTTCGGGAATTTCCTCTAAGAGTTTCGGGTGATTTGCCGTTATCTTTTTAAGGGGGAATCCTCCGGAGTTGAGGGTGGCTCTCACTTGAGAGAGAGCTTCCTTAGTAGTGGGAAGATCATGACCTCCGGAAAGAATGTCGTCGACATACGTTTCCTCAAGAAGTATTTTTGCCGCTAACGGGCTGGATGGCTGAGAATCGTGGGCCAATTGATGTAGCGTTCTGATGGCCAAATATGGCGCGCAGTTAACCCCAAATGTCACCGTTTTCAATTTGTAATCTTGAATAGGAGATTCCGGTGATTTGCGAAAGAGTATTCGTTAGAATTCCTGGTGATCATTATGGACCCGAATTTGCCTATACATCTTCTGGACATCGCCATTGAAGACAAAGGCGTTTTTGAACCTTCGAGGAAATGAAGGTGCGTTGCGAGCCTTGGTCGATCAACGCCCTAACCTTGAACAACTCTCCTAGGTGGGGCAATAGACACCAGTGCCGTAGGCAGAAGGAATTGAGTGCCATTATTGGAATGAAGGGCTTGCACTTGAGGCGTACTTAGCCTTGAAGATGTGCTGGGTTGCGCATCTGAAATGGGGGAATGAGTTGTGGAGTTATTGTTCGGTTGTGGATGAGCTGTTGCGACCTGAGAAGTGGTCGTCTGAGACCTGTTGAGAGGCTGCGAGGATTGAGATTTATTGTTGGGGAAATGAAGCAGGGAATGATGCTTCCTTTGGCAGTAAACACACGTAAAACTGCTTGTGCAATCCTTTATGGTATGTGTTGTGGCAAGACAGTTTTCACATAAGCTGTGCTCTTTGACGTATTTCAGTCGGCTCTGGGGGCTGAGCTTCTTGAAACTCTGACATGTCCGTATAGGGTGATTTGCGTTGCAGAGTTTGCACGCGAAGTCTTTTTTCACCTCAGTGTGGAAGAGCTGAGATCTATTTTGAAGCCGATTTTGAGGAGTATGGAAATTGGAGGGTTGTGGTTTTGGCTTAGCGGGGCGAATGCTATTGAGCCGTTCCACCACAGGTCAGGAACTCGTCCATTTGCGACCAAAGAGGCAGGTCTTTCCGAGATGTAAGGGATTGTTCCCAAAGAGCTAATGTGTCTTCGGGCAATTTGGTGCAACAAATGTACACAAGTAGCGGATCTCAATTGTCGGTATCCACGGCCTGGGACCTAAGTACCGACAAACAATTGTTGATCGTGCTTTGAATCCGCTGCAGCGCTTCACTATTTTCGGTAGTAGCCGGAGTAATATTTAAGAGGGATCGGATTTGGTTGTCAACTAATATGCGCCTGTTTTCGTAGCGGGATTTCAGGGCTTCCCATACGAGTCCGAAGTTTTCGTCACTTAAGGCAAATTGTTTCACAATTGCACCGGCTTTGCCTTGCGTCTTGTATCGGAGGTGATACAATTTTTGGGCTGGAGTGAGCTTGGGGTGGTTTATGTATACTGCCGTAAACATGTCCCGGAAGGACGGCCACTGCTCATAGCCCCCGAAAAATGTTTCGGTGTCGCAAGGTGGAACTTGTAAACAAATATTTGGAGTATTTGTCGGTTCTAGGGATCGAACCTGTTCCGTTTGCGCAGCGTGCTGAGTGGGCGGAGGCTGGAGCATCTCAATGATGTCCGACATTTGAGCCATGCACAACTCATACTGGTCTGTGCAGGCTTCGATCTTCTGCCGAGCCGACTCCTTGAAACGGTCGGGCTGGCTACTGTCTTCCGTAATGGAGACTGCCTGGTAAGCCTTTCTCATTGGGCTTCCAAATTCTTTCGCCGAATTTGGATGAGGGACTTCGTTTGTTCCTCAATGGGAGTCGTGGGGAATTTTGGGCATAATTGCACGAGCCGATCGGACTCGAATACAAATTTGGCAACGCTAGGATCGGTTGCTCGGAGAATGTTGGATTTGGAGCGCGTTTTTGGCGGCTCACATGTGACAGTGTCTGTCAAAAACAATTCTGTTGACACCTTAGGAGGCTGTTGGAGGCGGTTGACTCCATTGCATCTGAATGCTTTTTAGGCGAACGCTCTACCGGCATTGAAAATAATTAGCGAAGCTTGAGAGAGAGGGGGGTCAGGTGCGAAAAACTTGAAATTAAATTTCGACCTGAGAATGGGAATAAACGAAAGGGTTAAAGTTGGCCGCGTCCGCACGAACGGCTTAAAATTGGAAAAAATCGAAAAATTACACGAATGTGTGAAGATTATTCGATTGAATGGGAAATTGCCTTTAATTGTTTGTCCAACTTTATTAAACATATGTGGGATAATACGGGAAAATATTATAAAAATTTTAAATTGGAACCGCGGAATCCGGAATATGGAAATTCGTCTAAGTGTTGTGTATACTGAGCATTAAAAAAAACAACAAAGTGACTGTCAAATTTATTTGTGTATGTGTATTTGTATTTATTTTATTAAAAGGAAAATAAATATGTATGTGTATAAATGTGTATAAATGTATGTGAAAAAGAGAAATAAATATGTATGGGTATGTGTATATGTGTGTACAAGTGTATGTCAAATTATATTTTTGAATATATTTGTTAGTTGTTAGTGTATTTATTAAAATGTCTTTTATTTGTATAATTAAATTTCCACCTGAGAATGGGAATAAACGAAAGGCTTAAAGTTGGCCGCGTCCGCACGAACGGCTTAAAATTGGAAAAAATCGAAAAATTACACGAATGTGTGAAGATTATTCGATTGAATGGGAAATTGCCTTTAATTGTTTGGCCAACTTTATTAAACATATGTGGGATAATACGGGAAAATATTATAAAAATTTTAAATTGGAACCGCGGAATCCGGAATATGGAAATTCGTCTAAGTGTTGTGTATACTGAGCAAAAAAAAACAACAAAGTGACTGTCAAATTTATTTGTGTATGTGTATTTGTATTTATTTTATTAAAAGGAAAATAAATATGTATGTGTATAAATGTGTATAAATGTATGTGAAAAAGAGAAATAAATATGTATGGGTATGTGTATATGTGTGTACAAGTGTATGTCAAATTATATTTTTGAATATATTTGTTAGTTGTTAGTGTATTTATTAAAATGTATTTTATTTGTATAAGGTAAAAGAAAAAATATTTTTAATTTTGTGCACAGGTGGGATGTCTTTGTCCCACTGTATATGTATAAAGCGTATGCCCAGTGATCGTTGTTATGTACAATTGAAAATTTTCTAAGTCGAAAATTTTCAATGTATCTACTTGGGACGGGTCTTGTTGTCCCACTGTATGTATATATTAAGTTGTATGTGTATGTTGAATATAAGTGTGTGTATGAGTATATATATGCACGATTGAAAATTTTCGGAGAAAATTTTTAATGTGCAGTGAAAATGAGCAGTTTGTCCCACTGTATCCGCTTTGTGCTTTCTTGTTTATGTATATGCACTTGGGCCAAGCAGCTGGATTGCGTGCTGCCAAGTGCGTGCGGATATAGCACAAAAGTATATACGGAAATATGGGCAGAAGTGGGCGCGCAGAATGTACACAGCAGCTGGGCTGTCGCTGCTGATCTTGTGTACAAGCGCAAAGAACAAGAGGGTAAATGGTGTGTGCTAATTTAGCACAAGGAAAAGTGCGAGAATATGTGCACAAGTGGGCGCGCAAAATGTAGAAAGCTGCTGGGCAGTTTGCTGCTGATTTTTTGTGTAAAGCACAAAGAAAAGGTAGGGATATGTGCAATATGTGCGCACAGGGAGAAGCGCGAAAATGGGGATTAGCGAGTGATTTTTATGTGCACGGGATATGTGCAAAATATAAATTGGGCAGTAGCGGAACTACTTTTGCGGGATTTTCGATCCAGTTGAATATTGTATAAGTATACATATATACAATATTCAACGGCAAAATAATTTGGTGTGTATATCTATATATATAAAAATGAAACGTGGTTCGTTCGGCCGCTTAAAACTCGAAAACGACTGGACCAACTTGAATACTTCCTTCGGCGGGTTTGTTCAAAATGTTTACGTGAAGGTTTATAAAAAAAGAAATGTCGGGAAAAAGGGGCGTGGCACCACAAGAATACATTTTTAGACAATAACTTTGGAACCATAAGTCACACATCAATTAAATTTGGTACAAACTTTCTATTTAATCATGTCCTTCGACCGAGGGAATGGGGTGGGTATTGGACAAGGAGGTGTGGCACCGCCAATACAACTCAAATCTTTTAAGTGGAATAGCTTCGGAATTGTAAGTCGCACAGCATTGAAATTTGGTGCACCGTCGTTTCATAGATGTGTTATTCTACTGTTAAAATTTTATGGGCGTTGAACAAGGGGTGTGGCACATTTTTTATGAGCTAACATTTCAGCAGAACTGTAAGTCGCACATCAATGGAACTTGGTACAAGCCTACCATTTAGTCATATCTTTTGACAGAAGGAAGGAGGCGGGTATTTAACAAGAGGGCGTGGCTCCGCCCATACAACTCAAAATCTTTTATATGGTATAGCTTCGGAATTGTTAGACGCGCAGCATTGAAAGTTTGACATCCTCCCATAGAAGTGTAATACTACTGTTAAAATTTAATGGGCATTAGACAAGGGGCGTGGCACATTTGTTGGGCAAAAACTATCCGCATAATTTTCGAACTGTTAATCGCACATCAATGAAACTTAGTACGAACCTACCATTTAGTCATATCTTTCGGCAGAGGGAATGGGGCGGGTATTTAACAAGAGGGCGTGGCTCCGCCCATACAACTCAAATCTTTTATATGGAATAGCTTCGGAGTTGTAAGCCGCACAGTATTGAAAGTTGGTGTACCGTCGTCCCATAGATGTGTCATTCTACTGGTGAGATTTGATCGGCGTTGGACAAGGGGCGTGGCACATTTTTTATAACCTAACAGTTACGCAGTAAATACACACACACATCAGTAAAACTTGGTACGAACTTTCCACTTAGTAGCACAATTCGACTAAAAGAAAGTTGTGAGCATTGGACAAGGGGGCGTGGTACCGCCTCCATTTTTATATACATAGATTGTTTGTCCTGACTGACTGACTGATTGATTGATTGATTCATCATCGCTCAGCCAAAACCGCTGAAGCTACAAATATGAAATTTGAACTGTAGGTACATCTTGAAAAATGAACCTCCGCTAAAACGGGATTTTTTGAAATTCGGGGTGTAAAGGGGCAAAAATATGTTAAGGTGTTGTATGAAGAAACGTGATTTAAGAGACATATTGATTTCGAACTTCCTGAAATTGGACACGCGTTTCTCATTATTTTCAAAATCGATATCTAACTGGATCAACGACGGGTTAAAAGTATGTATGGAGAAACACATTTTTTTGAGCCTTTTGACTTCAAACTTGGTGAAAGTACTTCAAATGTAAAATAACTCGATACGTGTTTTTCATTTTTTCCGAATATTAAAATCGGACGGGGTTAACGACCGGTTACCATTTTGTATGGCGAAACTGTAAAAAAACATGAATTAATGGGGCCACTGAGATTCAAATTTTGTGAAAGTACTCTTAGTGAGAAATAATTTGACACGTGTTTTTCACTTTTTTGAAAATCAAAATCTAACGGGATCAACAATGGGCTAACAGTTTGTATGGAGAACTTAGACAAAAAGCACTTCTATCGGGAAATAATTCAAATGTGCATTTCATTTTTTGAGAAAATCGAAATCTACCGTGATAAACTTAGGGTTAAGAATTTGTTTAGGGTAAATGTGAAAACCCATGATTTAAAGGGCTTTTGACTTCAAACTTTTTGGAAATACTTGACATCAAAGATAATAGACATATGTTTTTTTTAAATCAAAATCTGACGGGGTCAACAATGGGTTCAGAATTTATATCGGGTGAAACAAGAGAGCTTGCGTGCGAAGCCGCAGGGCCCAGCTAGTACATATATATATTGGGATTATGCCAAGTGTTACGCGTGAGCAGACGTGCCGTTTTGTGCTCCGTGGTTTTTTATTGTTTCTGTCCGTCCCTCGCGTGTTTAATGTTCGTCCGCCTGATATGTCTAGTTCGATGCTACGCCGCGTGTGCCTAATAAATAACTAATAATATTAATAATAACTAATAATCCTAAATAATTACTAAATAATAACTAAACGCAAATATAAAACAAAATAACAAATTGCCGTTAACCCGTTCTCGCTGTCCACCGCATTGACCTCCGCTCGCGTTGTGTTTGTTGTGGCTCACTTTCCAGGTCTTCCTTCTCCGTCCGTATTCAGTGGCGCTACATGCGGTCTTGTTCGACACTGAGAGTTTTACTGTTCTGTGGTAAAGGCATAACACTTACCACAGAGCATAATCAATTTCTTAGTGCGTCAGATCGCATTCCCGGCTACTTTCCTTGTCCTTTAACCCACCCAGGCCATGGTGCTGGACAAATTTCGCATAGCCTTCTGCAACGTGCGCGGGCTCAGGGCGATGTAATGGCACTAGTTGAGACCCAGGTGTGTGAGGATGCAGATCCACTGGATTTTCACATCCCGGGGTACCACTTACTGCCATTATTCTCTCCTCACAGGGGTCTTGCCCTTTATATGTGCAGTAATGTTGCGTACCAGTGCCAGCAGCAACTATACACAACGGATGCCGAATTTAGCTCCATGTGGGTTAAATTCAATATCCAGTCGCACATTCTGCACTTCTGCTTTCTTTACAGAAGCCCGAATTCAGGGAGAGATTTTACTTTTAACAAGTTTGATCTTCTCTCTGATTCTATTTCTCATATTTTGGAATCGTATCCGAATAGTGAAATTGTAGTTGCTGGTGATTTCAATATTCATAATTCCAATTGGCTACGCCATTCCAGCCACACAACTCCTGAAGGCTTATTTGTCGAGCTCTTTGCCGAGTCTAATAACTTGACTCAAATAGTGCATGAACCAACGCATATCCCCTGCGTTGCGGGGCAAGCTCTCAATACTCTAGACCTTTTTCTCACTTCACATCATGAAAAATATGATGTTGAAATGCACGCACCTCTTGGAAACTCGGACCATTGCACCATTTTGGCGTCTTTTTCATACTCTTCTATCCGCAATGCTTCGCCCTTAGCCCCGAAGCGCTTAATGTGGATGTATGATAAAGCTAACTGGAGTGGACTCAACGATTTTTTCGCCCACTTCAATTGGAAATTGTGTTTTCTTGATGGAAACATAAATGCCGCAGCCAAAATGGTTGAAGAAATTATATTATTGGGAATGCGGTCCTTCATCCCCAATAAGCAAATTTGCATTAAACCTAAGGACAATCTCTGGTTTAATGAGACATGCAGAATTGCTGTCAGGTCTAAAGAGGAAGCTTTCAGAGCATGGCAGGCAAATAAAAATGCCGCCACTGAACAGCTGCGTAAACAGGCTAGCAATCGATGCAATGCCATCCTAAGGCGCCTAAAGTTTCTGCACGAACAGCGCCAAAGGAAAAAAGTTCTTCAATGCCAGCGTGGTAGTAAGAACTTCTGGTCATTCGTTAAGAAGGTGAGGAACCAAACATCGTCTTCAATTCCAACTCTTCTTAACAATGATCAAATCATCACTCACTCGGTTGATAAAGCTAATTTGTTGGCTAAAATTTTCGCAGAGAATTCCTCTTTGCCCCCAGCGATCAACCACTGCCCGTAGTCGAAAACGTATCTTGCTCTATGCCAGAAATTCATTTTCGGACACGGGTAGTTAAAAGAGTGCTTGCAAATCTCGATGTAAATAAGGCTTCAGGGCCGGACGGCATTCCAGCCCTTGTTTTGAAAAAGTGCGCTACTTCGCTGGCTTGTCCATTACGCAAACTTTTCAACTTGTCATACACTACAGGTGTATTTCCGACATGTTGGAAGGTAGCAAATGTTCAACCAGTTCCCAAAAAAGGCAAGACTACTGACCCTGCGAACTACCGACCTATAGCAATTTGCTCGGTGCTTTCCAAAGCAATGGAAAGCATTGTAAACTTCAACCTTGTGAAATATCTGGAGCACAATAGACTGCTAAGTGACGGCAAATACGGCTTCCGAAGACAGCGATCGACGGGAGACCTTATGGCGGTCCTCACCGAGAAATGGAACCATTCTAAACCTCGGTGAAAGCAAGGTTGTTGCATTGGATATTTCCAAGGCCTTTGACCGAGTGTGGCATAAAGCACTCGTGTCAAAATTGATTGCCTATGGCGTCGGTAGTATCTGCTTTCGTTGGATTACGAGCTTCCTCCATGATCGCTCTATTTGTGTTGTAATAGACGGTGAACAAAAGATCTCTTGAGCCGTCGGCGGAACGCTGTTGGAAATAAATGAAAGACGCAGGATTGCGGGTGTGCGTGCGATTTATTGAGTGGTTAAAACACGAATGACAATAAGTAAAAGACATTGGACGACACAAACGGCTGGAGCCGGTGGATTGGGAAAGTGGAACATAATTACAAAGGGGAACTGGAAGCGAGAGGATTTGAGTTGTGCAGGATCCACAGAACATTGGAACGATACATTTAGCCATAGCGGCCCGCGTTGCCTCTGGCAACATTAGTGGTGGAGCTGCTCATTGAGGCGGCCCAATGCCTCTAAGGCTCGCTCAATGAGGGCGCGGGCTCCGACGCGCGGCTCAGGGGTGGAAGCCTCATCTTCGCTAAAAGCGATCAGCTCTGCTGCTGCCTCGGCTGCGGGACGGCTGGTTTGGTGTTGGGGCTGCCGGCGGTGGCGTGCCAGCCGGTCAGTGATGGCGGAGCGCTGAGCGGGGTGCCTCGCTTGAATGGGTTGTTGCCGGGGATGTTGCGGCTTCTTGCCGCCTTTGAGTGTGGCCCTGGGCGCCGCTGGCCTCTCCACGAAGTGCAGCATCGTATGATGCGCTCGACCGCACTTGCTGCAGCGAGCGGTGGGATGAGACCGCGCCAGGCAGTTCGTGCAGTTGCCCTTTGCGCGGGCTACCTGCTGACGCTGCTGTGGGGCCATCGCCAGGAACGCACGGCAATATCGTATGCCGTGGAGGTAGTGGCATAGCCGGCACAGCTGGATCAGCTGCTTCTTGGTTGCCCTGCAAGAAACAAGAAAAGTGCATCACTAAAGGATAATAGTGATTGGGTAGAGTATGAGAAAGTGTATGTGAGAAAGCAGGGCCATGAGTCGAGTGAGTTTTAAGACGCTATTAGGGGGCATAGCTTGACTACTGGCCTTGTCAGGATGCCAGAGTCAGTGCGGATATCCACGACACGGACGTGATTGTCGGGACCGTGATGTATCTTATGAATGCGGCCGAGCCGCCATTCATTAGGGGGAAGCAGATCGTCTTTAATTACCATTTCATTTACTTCCACTTCTCTCTGCGGATGCTTCCACTTGTAACGTTTGTGGAGATCCTTGAGATATTCGTCCTTCCATCGTCGGGCAAATTGATGATGGAGGACTTTGAGTTTCTCCCATCGGTTTATTAGGGATAGCTCGGAGCACTCGGGTTCTGGGGGGGCGGCGAGAGGAGCGCCTCGGAGAAAGTGGCCAGGGGTCAGAGACACTAAATCGCTAGGGTCCTGCGATTGAGGAGAGAGCGGACGTGAATTAAGCGTCCCTTCAATTCTAGTAAGAAGAGTCGTAAACTCTTCGTATGTGAACTTATGAGAGTTATGTGAACTTTTTAAGGTGAGTCTTGAAGCTTTTGACTGCCGACTCCCATAGTCCTCCCATGTGAGGAGCATGTGGGGGGATGAATTGCCACTCGACGCATTGGGGACCGTATCGGTCGAGAATATCTTGGGCGATTTCTTTCGAGAATTTGGCAAAGTCTCTGGACATGGCACGTTGAGCACCGACGAACGTTTTGCCGTTGTCGGTCATAATTTTGATAGGTAGCCCTCGTCGACCAATGAATCGGGCGAATGCTGCGCAGAACGCGTCGGTCGTAAGGTCCGAACAGAGTTCCAAGTGAACGGCTTTTGTGGAGAAGCAAACGAACACTGCAACATAACCTTTGAGGTAGGTTGAGCTACGGAGCATGGAAGCTTTGATCTGGAGTAGACCAGCAAAGTCGATTCCGGTTGTGGCGAATGGGATGGTAAGTGTGCATCGTTCGGGGGGGAGCGCTGCCATGATCTGTGTTTGTGTTTGTGTTTGAGCCTTTGTTTGTGGATGACACACGTTTTGCACTGAAAAATTCACTTTCTGACCTGCGGCTTTAGGCGCGGAATGTAATATTCCTGCCGAACCATACGGAGCATGAGTCGTTGGTCCGCATGCAGAAATAGCTTATGAAGGAATTGGAGAAGCAAACTGCAGTAGCGGGACTCTGGGGGAGAATAATGGGGTGTCGTTCATTGTACGACAATGCCGCATTGGCGAGTCTGCCATTAACTCGCATCACCTTCTGTTTGTCTAAGAAGGGATTGAGCACCAAGAGAGAACTTTTCTTGGATATGGGAAGAGAATGAGAGAGCGCTTGTCGTTCCTGGGGATAATGGGAACTTTGCGCGGGAGTTATAAGGCGATTCTTAACAAATGCCAACTCTGCTTGGGATAACAGTGTTCCGTGTATGGGATTATGTTGGCGACGGGAGGAGATGCCGTTATGAACGAATCGGAACATGTATGCGATTACTCGCAGGGCTCTAGAGAAGCTGGAGAACCGATCGAGAATGTCGGTTTGCTCTTCGAGAAGGTGGTGGCAGTCAATCGCTCGTTGTTCCGGGATTGGAACTTTGCGAGAGTGACCTTTGGGCCAAGCATCGGAAGCTTGCTGCAGCCATTTGGGGCCATTCCACCATAGAGGGTGATCTTTGAGATCTTGCGGCTTGCATCCGCGCGTTCCTAAGTCCGCGGGATTTTCAGCGCTTGGGACATGTCGCCAGGGAGCGTTGTGCACATTTTGACGTATTTGTGTCGTGCGGTTGGCAACATAAGTTTTCCATGTGCAAGGTGGTTTTTCCAACCAAGCAAGGACAATTTCAGAATCGGTCCACAAATGGATTTCCGATTTATCGAACCCGAGATGAGAGCGGAGGGATTTTATGAGCTGGGAGAGTAAAACTGGTCCGTAAAGCTCTAAACGAGCTTATTGTCTGGAGAGGTGCAACTCTTGTTTTTGCAACAAGGAGATGTGACGAGAGGTTGTCACCATTCGTGCTAGTACGGATGTACAGAGCTGCACAGTATGCCTTTTCGGAGACATCGCAAAATCCATGGATCTGAACATTTCGATTGGGAGCGTAGTGAACCTACCGGGGAATTTCGATAAGTGGTATGGCTGGCAAGTTCTCAATGAATTGCTGCCATTTGATAAGTGATCCTGGCTTTATGCACTCGTCCCACTCACTGCCTTCAAGCCAAAGCTCTTGCAGAAGCTTTTTGGCAAGAATCATTATAGGCGAAAGCCATCCTGCGGGATCGGAATGTTTGGCAACGGAGGAGAGAATTTGTCTTGTTGTGAATGAATTTGCAGGAGTAGTGGGAGAGATGGAGTATGAAAATGAGTCCGATAGGGCATTCTAACGGATGCCAAGAGTCTTAGTGGAACTCGTTGAATCGAACTTGAGGAATTCCGAATCGAAAAGGTCGTCGTCGCGAATTTCCTCTAAGGGTTTCGGGTGATTCGCCGTGATCTTTTTAAGGGGGAATCCTCCGGAGTTGAGGGTGGCTCTCACTTGAGAGAGAGCTTCCTTAGTAGTGGGAAGATCATGACCTCCGGAAAGAATGTCGTCGACATACGTTTCCTCAAGAAGTATTTTTGCCGCTAACGGGCTGGATGGCTGAGAATCGTGGGCCAATTGATGTAGCGTTCTGATGGCCAAATATGGCGGGCAGTTAACCCCAAATGTCACCGTTTTCAATTTGTAATCTTGAATAGGAGATTCCGGTGATTTGCGAAAGAGTATTCGTTAGAATTCCTGGTGATCATTATGGACCCGAATTTGCCTATACATCTTCTGGACATCGCCATTGAAGACAAAGCGGTAAAGGCGCCATCGGAGAATGAGAGCTGTGAGGTCATTTTGAAGAGTGGGGCCAGTATGCAGAACGTCGTTAAGTGACTGACCAGAACTTGAGGACTTTGAGGCATTGAAAACCAGGCATTATTCTTCTCGGGGCGGATGACTGCCTGATGAGACAGATAGTACGAAAAGTATTTGCCATTTTGGATTATCTCACGGGGATTTGTGAGTTCCATATGGTCAAGGGTGAGATATTCCTCTAAGACGCCATCGTAGATGGTCTTGAGGTTTCCCTTTCGGGAGAGATTTCGCTCCATGCTAACATATTGCTGGAGCGCGTTGGGTCGGGAATTGCCTAACGATATCGAGCATGGAAATTCTGCCTTAAAGGGAAGTTTAACAGTAGGTATATCTACCGTCCGATCCACGAGTTGTGGTCTTCTGGTATAACTCTTCGCAGTATGTGTCATCCGAGGAGACAGGTGTCGGGAGTTTGACTTCTTCCTGCTCCCAGAATTGCGAACTAAGTTCCTCATTGGAGACTTCTGCAACGTATGTCGAATAAGATGACACCGGATGGGGTACTGGCCCGCTGAGTATCCAACCGAAAATGGTGTTTTGGGCTAATAAACTGCCACACACATTTCGTCGGATACCTTCGAGTAAGATCTGGGAAATCAGATCACTGCCAATTACGAGATCTATCTGCGCTGACTCGAAGGGACTTGGGTCAGCGAGATTTAGCGTGGCAAATTCTTGCCAATTGGGATAGCTAATTGTGAATGGGAGTAGCAATTTTGTTAATTGGGGGAGTACGATTGCTTGCACATTGAGGGTCGTGCTGGAGTTTGGAACTGCCAACGTCAAAAAGCAAATGTGATTCGCATTTTGCACAATTTTACCGCCCATGCCCGAAATTTCGAAGTGTGATCTTTCGATTGGCAATTTTAGGCGATTTTGCACTTTCGAGGAAATGAAGGTGCGTTGCGAGCCTTGGTCGATCAACGCTCTAACCTTGAACAATTCCCCTAGGTGGGCAATAGACAGCTGTGCCGTAGGCAGAAGGGATTGGGTGCCATTATTGGAATGTAGGGCTTGTACTTGAGGCGTACTTAGCCTTGAAGATGTGCTGGGTTGCGCATCTGAAGTGGGGGAATGAGTTGTGGAGATATTGATTGGTTGTGGATGAGCCGTTGCGACCTGAGATATGGTCGTCTGAGACCTATTGAGTGGCTGCGAGGGTTGTGATTTATTGTTGGGGAAATGAAGCAGGGAATGATGCTTCCTTTGGCAGTAAACACACGTAAAACTGCTTATGCAATCCTTTATGGTATGCGTTGTCGCAAGACAGTTTTCACATAAGCTGTGCTCTTTGACGTATTTCATTCGGCTCTGGGGGCTGAGCTTCTTGAAACTCTGACATGTCCGTATAGGGTGATTTGCGTTGCAAAGTTTGCACGCGAAATCTTTTTTCACCTCAGTGTGAAAGAGCTGAGGTCTGTTTTGAGGCCGATTTTGAGGAGTATGGAAATTGGAGGGTTGTGGTTTTGGCTTAGCGGGGCGAATGCTATTGAGCCGTTCCACCACCTCGTACCTACAGGTCAGGAACTCGTCCATTTGCGACCAAAGAGGCAGGTCTTTCCGAGATGTTAACGATTGTTCCCAGAGAGCTAATGTCTCTTCGGGTAATTTTGTACAACAAATATATACGAGCAGCGGATCCCAATTGTCGGTGTCCACGGCCTGGGACCTAAGTACCGACAAACAATTGTTGATCGTGCTTTGAATCCGCTGCAGCGCTTCACTATTTTCGGTAGTAGCCGGAGTAATATTTAAGAGGGATCGGATTTGGTTGTCAACTAATATGCGCCTGTTTTCGTAGCGGGATTTCAGGGCTTCCCATACGAGTCCGAAGTTTTCGTCACTTAAGGCAAATTGTTTCACAATTGCACCGGCTTTGCCTTGCGTCTTGTATCGGAGGTGATACAATTTTTGGGCTGGAGTGAGCTTGGGGTGGTTTATGTATACTGCCGTAAACATGTCCCGGAAGGACGGCCACTGCTCATAGGCCCCGAAAAATGTTTCGGTATCGCAAGGTGGAACTTGTAAACAAATGTTTGAAGTATTTGTTGGTTCTAGGGATCGAACCTGTTCCGTATGTGCAGTGTGGTGAGTGGGCTGAGGCTGGAGCAACTCAATGATGTCCGACATCTGAGCCATGCACAACTCTTACTGGTCTGTGCAGGCTTCGATCTTCTGCCGAGCCGACTCCTTGAAACGGTCGTGCTGGCAACTGTCTTCCGCAATGGAGACTGCCTCATAAGTCAACATAAGCCTTTCCCATTGGGCTTCCAAATTCTTTCGACGAAGTTGGATGAGGGACTTCGTTTGCTCCTCAATGGGAGTAGTGGAGAATTTTGTGCATAATTGCACGAGCCGCTCGGACTCGAATATAAATTTGGCAACGCTAAGATCGGTTGCTTTGAGTATGGGGGATTTGGAGCGCGTTTTTGGCGGCTTACGTGTGACAGTGTCTGTCAAAAACAAATCAGTTGACACCTTAGGGGGTTGTTTGGAGGCGGTTGACTCCATCGCGTCTGAATGCTTTTTTGGCGAACGCTCTACCGGCATTGAAAATAAAAGAGCGAAGCTTGAGAGAGAGGGGTCAGGTGCGAAAAAGTTGAAATTAAATTTCCACCTGAGAATGGAAATAAACGAAAGGGTTAAAGTTGGCCGCGTCCGCACGAACGGCTTAAAATTGGAAAAAATTGAAAAATTACACGAATGTGTGAACAATATTCGATTGAATGGGAAATTGACTTTAATTGTTTGGCCAACTTTATTTAACGTATGTGGGATAATACAGGAAAATATTATAAAAATTGTAAATTGGAACCGCGGAATCCGGAATATGGAAATTTGTCTAAGTTTTGTGTAAAATGAGCACAATAAAAACAACAAAGTGACAGTCAAATTTATTTGTGTATGTGTATTTGTATTTATTTTATTAAAAGGAAAATTAATATGTATGTGTATAAATGTGTATAAATGTATGTGAAAAAGAAAAATAAATATGTATGGGTATGTGTACATGTGTGTACAAGGGTATGTCAAAATATATTTTTGAATATATTTGGTAGTTGTTAGTAACTTTACTAAAATGTCTTTAATTATATAGAGGAGGAAAAATAAAATTTTTGTGTAGCGGTGGGATGTGTTTGTCCCACTGTATGTATATTAAGTGT
This sequence comes from Melieria crassipennis, assembly GCA_963668005.1. Taxonomy (NCBI): domain Eukaryota; kingdom Metazoa; phylum Arthropoda; class Insecta; order Diptera; family Ulidiidae; genus Melieria; species Melieria crassipennis. The sequence goes on along the minus strand of OY764963.1, from coordinate 47,836,530 downwards.
ATGCGCAGTGAACGTTTGATATGTACAATTGAAAATTTTCTAAGTCGAAAATTTTCAATGTACTTGGGACGGGTCTTGTTGTCCCACTGTATGTAATAACGTGTATGTGTATGTTGTGTATGAGTGTATATATGTATATCTATATATGTATATGCACGATTGAAAATTTTCTAAGTCGAAGAAAATTGCCAATGTGTAGTGAAAATGGGCAGTTTGTCCCACTGTGTCCGCTTTGTGCTTTCTTGTTTATGTATATGCACTTGCACTGCCAAGTGCGTGCGAATACAGCACAAAGAGAGATGCGGAAGTAAGTGCACAAGTGGGTGCGCAGAATTTACACAGCAATTGGGCTGTTTGCTGCTGATCTTGTATAAAAGTAAACAGAAAAAGAGGGGAAATATGCAATAAGTGCGCACAAAGAAAAGTGCGAAAATGGGGATTAGCGCTAATTGTTATGCGCAGGGGAAATGTGCAAAATATGGAAACCGGACAGCAGCGGACTTATATGATTTTTTAATAACTGGATTTTTGGGGACCAGTTCAGTTTTATATATATGTATGAAATTAAACCGCAATTTAATAATCGGGCGGATAATTTTCTTTACAAAATTGTTGTTATTTGTAAAATATATGTGTATGTGGGTGTTAGTATATGTGAAAGTTAATTTTAATAAATTTTTCGGCTTATCTTGTTGGGCCCAGTGCCCGAGTATGGGGATCTCTCCTTATTGTGTTGGTAATGTCCGTCCAACGTTGTGTTGTACCGCTGATGTTGTCTGCCCTTCTGCTTCGCTGTTGGGTGTGTGTGTTGTTGTTGCTGCACTGCACTGTGTTTTTATGTTTTATTCAGCACTTCACTAAATGTATAAATTTGCATTCCTTTTTCGCACGGTGGGGAGGGGGGCCGGGGATGGCTTTTGTTTTCCCTTTTTTTTCAATTGGGGGGGGCCGGGGATGGCTTTTGTTTTCCTTTTTTTGTTTTGTTCAATAGGGCGGGGCCGGGGATGGCTTTTGTTTTTCTTTTTTTTTTGTCGAATAGGGGGGCCGGGGATGGCTTTTTGGTTTGGTTTTTTTTTTTTCAAGGGAGCGGGGGCCGGGATGGCGTTTTGGTTTTTTGTTAGGGGTCACCGCACTGAACACTGTACACTATTCACTTTCTCTTATTCTTTTTTGGTTTTCGTTTTACCTCATTTGTTCACTGCGGTTTATGTTGTACATATGTTGATCACTTTTATGTTGTTTAGTTTTTTTTGTCATTGTAACTGTTTTGTGGCATTTTGTTCACTTAGTTTTTTGAGTTGTTTTGTGTCACTGTTTTATTTTTTAGTTTTTATATCTACTCGCGGGTTCGCGGTGGCTCGAAGGACCATGAACAAAAGATCTCTTGAGCCGCCGGCGGAACGCTGTTGGAAATAAATGAAAGGCTCGGGATTGCGGGTGTGCGTGCGATTTATTGAGTGGTTAAAACACGAATGACAATAAGTAAAAGACATTGGACGACACAAACGGCTGGAGCCGGTGGATTGGGAAAGTGGAACATAATTACAAAGGGGAACTGGAAGGGAGAGGGTTTGAGTTGTGCAGGATTCACAGAACATTGGAACGATACATTTAGCCAGACGGCATAGCCTCGGAAAAGCATTCCCTTAGCGCGGCAGTGCCGCAGGATTCGGTCCTTTCTCCAACCCTTTTTCTTATCTTCATCAACGACCTATTGTCGTCGACGAAGAATCCCATCTACTCGTTTGCGGATGACAGCAACATTTGCCATTCATACTCCTTCACAAAGCGTCCCAGCTCTGTGGAGATAGAGAGAGAACGGCGCCGTATGAATTACATACTTAATAGCGACCTTCAAACAATCTCCAAGTGGGGTCAAGCGAACAGGGTCGATTTTAACCCCCGCAAGACCCAATGTTGCATGTTATCCCACAAACGAGTCTCCCCACATCCCAACACATCCCTGGTTATGGGTGGTGTGGGTATTGCGGAATCGGCAGCTCTTGATGTTCTGGGCATGTCCCTTATGAACGATCTTCGTTGGAACGATCATATCTTTGGCGTGTCGAAAGAAGCAGCCAAGTGCCTCGGCTTCCTAAAGCGGTGCAAAAAATATTTCACTCCGTCTGATCTCCGCATTATTTACACTACCTATATCCGACCCAAAATGGAGTTTAACTCGCACCTCTGGGCGGGGGCTTCAAAAACCCATTTGGAGCTCCTCGATTGGGTGCAAAACCGTGCGATTAAACTTATAGGGGACAGTAGGGCATCCAGCTCTATTGACTCCTTGGAGCATCGTCGAAACGTGGCATGTGTGGTGTTATTTTACCGATACTTTTTTGGTAATTGCTCAGTGGAGATGAGCAGCTTGATGCCATCACTCCGGGTATTCCCCCGGGCAAACCGTTTGAACACTGGCGCCCATGCATTCCACGTCGAAACTATGTTCCAGCGCACTACGCTCTACAGAGAAAGTTCGTTTCTGGCCCGTACAGCGCGGCTGTGGAATGGTCTCCCTGCGGATATTTTTCCCAGCACTTATGATCTCGATGGGTTCAAGGCAAGAGTCCACAACCACTTCACTCATAACCCCATCTCATAACCTTTATATTCTTCCTGAACCAACGCAATGCTTCGCATTAATAGGGGTCATCCCCTGTGCGTTAGTTCGTGTTAAAAAAAAAAAAATTTATATGGGCATTTTTTGTGAATTTTTTTGTAATTTGTAAAATACGTGTATATGGGTGTTAGTGAATGTGAATTTTAATAAATTTTTCGGGCTTATCTTGTTGGGCCCAGTGCCCGAGTATGGTGATCTCTAGAGTCCGACCGATACCAAATTTTTTGGCCGATGCCGATTAATCGGCCGGAAGGGCGAGTTGTTTGTTTCTAATATTCATCACAAAATAACAAAACAACGAGAAAAGAAATAATTAAAAACTAAATATATATATATATATATATATATATATTAACATGTATTAAAAAAATAATATATCACACTGAGAGAGAAACAAAAATAGTGGCGTAAATATTGCATACAAATTCAGTTTTTTATTTAACTTAAAATTACGATTTTTATATTAAAATTTGTACTATCAAATCGCGACCCGTTGTACAGATGCAGTGGGAAGAAGTCAGAAAACAAGTTTGGAAAAAATAAAAGGCCTGTTAAAAAAAGAAGGATAAGAATGAAAAATTAAATGCCCCTTCTTCTGATATCCACATTAAGAGACGAAATCCATAGACATTTCGAGAAAATCTGTGTTTTAAAGAATACCTAGTTTAAAACAAAACATTTCTAGGAAACATTTATATTAAACAGTATCTAAAAATACATTACTAAAAAGGGATATAAGAACCCGTTGGTACAAAAAATGAAAACAAAAAAATGAAAGCAGAAAAATAGGCCGATGGCATCATCGACCAAAAACGGCCGATGTGGTATCGGCCAAAAAAGGCCGATACCGATACTTATTTTTTTGGCCGATGCCGATACTAGCCGATGCCGATTAATCGGTAAGGCTCTAGTGATCTCCTCTTTGTGTCGTTAATGTCCGTCCAACGTTGCGTTGTTGTGCTGATCTTGTCTGCCCTTTTTTTTCGTTGTCGCTTGCGTATGGTGTGTTGTTGTTGTTGGATGTGTTTCTGCTTCGTTATTGCACTGCACTATATGGTTAGGTTAGGTTAGGTTGAGGTGGCTGCCTCTGTATGAGACACACTTTGGCCTCTTAATGGGCCCGTTGTGATACCACAGATTCCACCCGTTTGAAATGCGTATGCAACACTGTTTTTTCAACATGTGATACACCACACATTTCAAACGGATGGGGAAAGGGAGGGGAGCGGACCTACAGTTTAACGCCGAATCCGAACGGCGATGGGCAGTTTTTCTTTCACACTTGGAGGTTTTTTCCATTGCCTGCCAAGAGCGCACTTGTGCGATTCTTGTAATTCTCATTCCCTTCATGTGGATAGCGACAGAAGTAGATGAGTGTTTTTTCCAGCCCAAGCCAGGAATCGAACCCGGGCGCTCGGTATGAGAAGCCAGCGCGCTACCCGCTGAGCTATCGAGGCCGACACTGCACTATATGTTTTTATGTTTTCTGCACTGCACTGTGGTTTTGTAAATTTTTATTTTTCGGACAGGGGGGAGGCCGGGGATGGCCTTTTTTTTGGTTTTTAACACGGGGCCGGGGATGGCTTTTGCTTTTGAATAGGGGGGTCGGGGGTGGCATTTTTTTTTTATCAATGGGGCTTTTTGGTTTTTGAATAAGGGGCCGGGGCTGCACTTTTCACTGTTCACTTTCTATTTCACTTTTTTTGTTTGTAGGCTTTACCTCATTATCTGTTTCCTGTTTTGTATGTTGTTCACTTTTATGTTTAGTTTTAATTTGTCACTGTTTTGTTTGAATGTTTTTATATGTTTTCTATTTCCACTTGTCGCGAGTTCGCGGTGGCTCGAAGGACCATGAATAATTTTGTCTCTAACTGAGCCGTCGCACTATGGCCCAACGGTCGGTAAAACGTTGCAAAAATCAAAAATTTCATGAAAGCGTTCGATAAAATGAATACACGCATCTTATTCAGAATTTTCCAGGGATTACGAATATGTAACTTTCATTAAATTCAGATTAGTAGTTTGGGAGGTAGAGCCGCTCAAAGTTGAAAATTTTTCCACATCGAGAAAAATGTGTATTTTTTGGTTTTTTTTTCCTCTTTAAGATTGATTTGTATGTAAATGAAGCGACCAATCGGCAACTTGTTGGTTTTTTCTAAAAGATACGTTAATTGTTAATATAATAAAAATAAAAAATGTTTATTTTGCTTTAAAAGTTGTTCGATCTACCGATTGCTCGAAAAGTCTATATTTCGACCTTTTTGTCAACTTTGATCGAAAATAAAAAAAAAGACCAAAAAAGACCTCCGCGAAATTGAGGGAGGTTATTTGCTATTTAATTATTTACCTAACTTCCAAAACTCAGCTGCCGCTTTACTTTTTAGAGCAATAAAAGTGAAACAACCTCGGGTCAAAAAACACGCAAGTATACGTAAAATACCGCACATTTAGTACGGTCAAAAACCCTTTATATCTATATATATATAACTAGTCACGCTTAAACGGACCATCCGATTTCAATGAAGTTTTTTTTGTTGGGTTCGTCTTGAGTTAGTTCAGGTTTGTGCGAAAAGAAAATTTCGGAAAATCTCTGTCGCTTTTGACCGTGAATTCTGAAAATTTTCACACGATAACGTTGGAACCATAAGTCACACATCAATTAAATACACTACGAATTTACTATTTAGTCATGCCCTTCGACAGAGGGAATGGGGCGGGTATTGGATGAAGGGGCGTGGCACCACTCATACAAGCCAAATCTTAATAATGGAATATCTTCGAAATTGTAAGGTGCACAGCATTGAAATTTAGTATTGTGTCGTCCCATAGATGAGTCATTCTACTGGTAAGATTTGATGGGCTTTGGACAAGGGGCGTGTCACATTTTTTGTGACCCAAATATTTTGCTGAATTAATATCGCACAGCAATGAAACTAAGTATGAACCTACCATTTATTCATATCTTTCGACAGAGGGAAAGGTGCGGTTATTACACAAGGGGGCGTGGCACCTCCCATTTAGCTTAAACCTGGCTCAAGCGCAATCCATTTCTTTTCCGAAACTTAGCAGTCTCGATTGCAGCCTCGATTGAGTTAATCAGAGAAGAAACTTACTCCTACGGTACATACAATTGTGGCACATGGAAAGGATTTAATAGAATACCAGTGCTTACCAATAGGGGAATTGTCTGAAGAAGCTCAAGAATGCAAAAACAAGGACTACAATGTGTATAGATGTATGAACACTTGCAAAATATCACGAGCTAGACAAAATGAAGACCTTTTCAACATGTTAGCAGTCTCTTCTGATCCAGTTATTTCATCTATGAGATCTGTAAGATCACAAAAAGAACTTACAGATACTTATAGCTAAGAAATGGTTTCATTACGAGGGTTGCCTTTTATGTTTCGGGATTTGGCAACTCTGGTGGTGCAATCTGGAAACTTACAGCTGTATCGTAAAGTTGGACATTTTTGAGGTTATAAGTACTCAGAACATTTTGACATACGAGCGCTATTTATATTATTTACAGTGAGTTGAAAAATTCATCTCGGCCCAAAAATGGAATTAAATCGTGAACATTTTCGTGCGATTATTTTTTACAACTTTCGACGTGGATTAACTCAGCAACAGTGCATAGATGAACTTAATTTAATTTTTGGTGATGAAGCTCCATCAAGGATCAGTGCTTATCGATGGTATGGTGAATTCAATCGTAGTCGTACTTCACTCCAAGACGAATTTCGTGAAGGTCGTCCAAAATCAGTTGTTTTTCCGAAAACCATTGATGCTGTGCGCGAACTGATATTGCAAGATCGTCATGTGACCTATCGTGAGATTGAGACAACTTTAGGCATTAGTGGGACCAGCATACATTCAATATTGCATAAACATTTGACTGTAAAAAAAATCTGTTCGCGTTGGATCCCACACAATTTGTCAACTGCTCAAAAAAAAACTCGTGTCGATTGGTCGACAGAAATGCTCAAAAAATACGATCGCGGTGCTTCGAAACACGTCTATGACATCGTGACAGGTGATGACTCGTGGATTTACGCGTATGAGCCCGAAAGTAAACAGCAGTCGACTGCATGGGTGTTTCAAGATGAGCCAAATCCAACAAAAGTTGTTCGCGCACAAAGCACTTCCAAGCAAATGGTCGCCTGTTTTTTCGGAAAAACTAGCCATATCGCAACCGTACCACTAGAACAACGCAGAACAGTAAATTCTGAGTGGTACACAACCATTTGTTTGCCAGTTGTCTTCCAAGAAATCAGGAAAACCAACCGCCGAAGACGGATCACTCTTCACCACGATAATGCGAGCTCTCACACATCGGCTCAAACAACTGAATTTTTATGCACCCAAGCCACCCAGAAGCGGTTGCTGCATTCAGAATGCATGTTTTGGAGATAACTCAATCAGAGTGGCAAAAGTGCTTCGACAATTGGTTCAAACGCATGCAAAAGTGTATAGATCTTCATGGGGAATATTTTGAAAAACAAGAAAGTGATTTTCGATGATTAATATTTGTTTTTCTTCTCTAATCCCGAAATATAAAAGGCAACCCTCGTATTAGACACTCCTTCCAGCGTAGATAGCGATTTTGAAAAAATCGAACTTTTAAAAAAATTTTTTTTTTGTAAAAAATTACGTATGAATCAATAAATGATATTAATATATTATAAAAAATATATAAAAAAATTAATTTTTTAATTCAAATAAAAAAGTAATTTCATTGCAGTATGAAGTTTTAGTAAATCTTAACTTTGGCAACGAATTTTAAAGCCCCCCCTGTTACTGTGGCACCCTGTTTTTTTACCCATTTTAAAGCTTAGATATTAAACTTTCAGATGCAGTTTAAATTTTTTAAATATCTTTATTGGTTCAGAAGTTATGATTTTTGCAACGAAAAATGGCAAACCGGGCCATAGTGCGTCGGCGGTACGCTTTAAAGAAATAACGCGGAGTCGTTCGGTTTGCTGGTTGTTTATTTGGAGGTTTAAACCAGTGACTACGTGACGCGCAACTCGGAGGAGAAATGATTTTCAGACCATTTTTTGCTTTTTCCAATCGTCCGATAGTGTACGGGTTTTTTTACCCAAACATTCGCACAGCACCGGTTACCAGTCAATTGTTTGCATCTTAAAGTGCTTACTTTTCTTATTCGCTGTAAATATAGCATTGCAAACCAACTTATTTTACTGGTCTAAGTAATTTTGATTGTAACGCGTACAAAAAAAAGCAGAAATAAATTATTTCATACGCTGAAATCAGCAGATATTTGGTTGCTTTTTCCTTCAGTTCATGTCTCATTGAGTTTGCCGTTTCTAGTGCAGCACGAAACAGTGATGGCAAGTTGAACTCTTTTTAAACGCAGAGCTGCAACTCAAGCAATGCAAACGTTAAGGCTTTGAGGACAGTCAGCAAAAACTGATGTAAAATCATATTAAAACACGAGGCAACATACTTATGACGTTTTTCAGCAACAACGTTGTCTTGCAATCAATTTCCTATAAACGTACTATAGAATGAAAGCAAAAAAAAACAATTATTTTATTTGCAAATAAACATCGAACGCACCAGCAGCCCGTGCCCTGGCGTTTGTATGGCGAATTTTTTGTACGAACCCTAATCATCTCTGGGGCCTGGTTTTTCCGAATTTGCGACTCTGGGGCCTGGTTTTACCGAATTAGCAACCGTGACCCCTCGGAGTCTCGCGTCATGTAGTCATCGGTTTAAACACGAATGACAATAATATGTAACAATGGACAACACAAACGGCCGGAGCCGGTGGAAAGTGGGATGTGGAACATGTCTACACAGGGGAACTGGAAGGGAGAGGATTTGAGTTGTGCAGGGTCCACAGAACATTGGAACGACACATTTGACCAAACTGTTTCATTGTAACAAATATTTTAATTGTTACTTATAATTATTATTTTGAAATGATTATTATTCGTTTATTTTTTGAAAAATATTTTTTCCGTCTTCGCATAACTGTTATGAAAGAAAAATATTTTTTACGTTGCTCGGTAACGTTTATTTTTGGAAAAATATTTTTTCCGTTGCTCGGTAACGTTTATATTTTGAAAAATTTTTTTCCGTTGGCGGTAACTATTATGAATGGGAAATATTTTTTTACGTTGAGTGGTAACTATTATTTTGCAATATATTTTTTACGTTGAAAATAACGGAACACAAAAGAAACAAATTTCTGATCGGTGAATGCGACTATAAATTTTCTATGGAATTAGGTTCGCTGATCATAAATTCGATGTCAGAGTTGGGTATCCACCACATTTAAGGACTTCCCTAAGTCTTACGCCTTCTACCGGGACGGGTACTGGACAAGAGGCTTGCACCCACTACCCACACAATACAAAATTTTATCATTGATTCGATTTTAGAAAATGCTTCGCTTCTTAAGAAAATGTTTTGATTTTCAGTTTCGTGTTCAGCAGCCGAAGATTAGTCTAAACATTACTTTTGTTTTTAGGAGCACTCGATGAACCCATTTTTTGTCGAGTAGTGTAATCCAGTCGTGGCTGAGGAGCGCACTGTTGAAGCTTAATTTTTTAATAATTGACTGGCACGACAGCCCGCTTACGCGAGACTAAGGCCTAGCTTCCCGCAACTACCCGTGTTGTGCGTGTGAATTTGTACGCGGGTTGAAGGGACCTACAGTTTTATGCCGGTTCCGAACGGCAGGTTGGGAGCTTTTTCATAAGCAATTTTTACTCTCAGAGGTTTGCCATTTCCAGCTGAGAGGACAGCCACCGAAAGAGAAAACGAGTTTTCCCGTTATTTTTTTTAGGTGTTATTACAGGCAGTATTTGAACCTGAGGTTGCTGCCTGCGACTCGCGGTCCAACGCACTAACCAACTGAGCCACGGCGGCTGTCGAAAGAAGAAGTTGAAGCTTGCCGAACACAAAACTGAAGCAGTTCTGATTTCTAGCCGGAAAAAGCTAGAAACAGTAAACTATCTCGGGTTATTGATTGATTCAAGTCTTTCGTACTAAAACCACCTCGAGTATTCAAGCAAAAAAGCGGCCAAAACCGCTGCAGGCCTGGCAAGAATAACCTTCTGCCTGTCTCTTGCTCGTCTCTGCCACGGCAGCCGCCGTGGCTCAGTTGGTTAGTGCGTTGGACCGCGAGTCGCAGGCAGCAACCTCAGGTTCAAATACTGCCTGTAATAACACCTAAAAAAATAACGGGAAAACTCGTTTTCTCTTTCGGTGGCTGTCCTCTCAGCTGGAAATGGCAAACCTCTGAGAGTAAAAATTGCTTATGAAAAAACTCCCAACCTGCCGTTCGGAACCGGCATTAAACTGTAGGTCCCTTCAACCCGCGTACAAATTCACACGCACAACACGGGTAGTTGCGGGAAGCTAGGCCTTAGTCTCGCGAAAGCGGGCTGTCGTGCCAGTCAATTATTATTATTTATTCTGTCTCTTGCTCAAAATTGCGTTCGCTGTCCTTTGGGGTCAGGATGACCCCAACCAAACGGTTTTATAATTTACTGACAAAACATGAAGAAATGTTACACATAAATTCCAAAAGAAAAGGGGAAAGCCTTGAAAAGTGTTTTTCTCAAATTATTATTGGGTTGTAAGCGCGATTAACACTAAATAATACAAGTGTACGAGCGCACAAAACCGTAATTTAAATTCCTTCTGGGGTCAAATAGACCCCAAAAGGAATAGGCAGAAGGTGAATGGCCAACACGAAGGGCCCAAGGCAACGATTGCAGACAGCTACTGGCTGGAGTAGTAAAACGCACACTTTTGTACGGAGCCCCAATATGGCACCAGGCGCTAAACCACAGATCATATGGTAGAGAGGCGAGATCAGCCTATGGCCTATGCGCTCCGCATGTGTTCCGCCTTTTGCACAATCTCAGAAGAAGCGGCGTTGGTTATAGCGGGAATGTGTCCATTCGACATCCTGGCACAAGAGTCGTTGCAGCAAGCTCCTGCGGGTCAGCGACGGAAGGACAGAAATAGCAACACCAGTGGATCAAGGCGCAAAGCGGGCGCTGGACACATCGCTTGATCCCAGACCTTAAAAGCTGGATCAACAGAAGTTGGGGAGAAGTAGACTTCTACTTAACCCAGATATTAAGTGGACATGGGTGCCTCCGGGCATACCTTTACCGGTTCAAAGGTAAAGGTATGCCCGCCATTCTGCGAAACTTGTACGGATGTAGATGAGGACGCTTTTCACGTCTTCTTTGTATGTCTAATAGGGATCGACAGAAACTATCGGCTGTTTTTTGTGAGCAACCGCCCCCGGAAAACTTTATAGCCCATATGACGTCAGCAAAAGGCAGCTGAGGACATTGCGGGTCTGCGAGATGCTGAAAGACAGCGCAACAGATGTAGGTAGTAAAAAATCGTACCCGTACTGTGACGATGTCGAACAATCGACAACCGATTGAACCTAGTGCCTAAAACCTCCTCCCGACCAAAAACCTAACGGCAGTACCGGGCGGGCTAAAGGACGAGAAAGAGGTTTTAGGTTTTAGTGAGGTTAAAGTCCCACATTGACAGAATTTTGGCTTTCGATGCTTTCCATTTCTATAATAAAAAAAAAGAAAAACACGCACGCACACTTTATCTTCTTATCCTTTACCCACTTTCTTCCCGTTCCCAAAATGAATTCTGTCCCCACTTTCATACTCCCCTAGTCTTAAACTCATAATTTGTTAGTCGATAAGTAGGTACTTTTGCAAGCGTACACACGCAGTTTAAATAAAACGCCCCCCTGCGCTTCCACCCAACAATCCTCCGCCTTCTTTTATTTGTTTGCCGCGCCTCAAAAAACTGTTTAACTTGGAAAAGTCGGGGAAACGGGGCGTGGCTCCACCAGAATACATTTTTAAACAATAACTTTCGAACCATGTCACACATCAATTAAATTTGGTACGAACTAACTATTTAATTATGTCCTTCGATAGAGGGAATGGGGTGGGTATTAAACAAGGGGTGTGGCACCGCCCATATAACTCAAATCTTTTAAATAGAATAGCTTCGGAATTGTGAATCGCACAGCATTGAAACTTGGTATGACATCGTCCCATATAAGTGTTATTCTACTGTTCAAATTTGATGGGCGTTGGATAAGGGCACATTTGTTTGACCCAAACTATCCGCATAATTTTGAAACTATTCGTCGCACATCAATGAAACTTAGTACGAGTATTCACTAAATCCCCGCTCCTGTTCCTTCTTCCGTCTTGGACCCATCAGTGTACCATACAATATCATCACACGTCAGACTGATTCTATTATCAGCCCAGTCCTTCCTGTGCGGTATGTATGTTTTGTACCTTCTTCTGAAGAGGTGCTTCTTAGGCATCAGATCAAGGGGCATCCAAAAGCCTCCATCTCGCCTCCTGTTCCTCAGCAGAGATAAGTGACCGATTGCCTGTGTATCCTTCGGTATAAATCCACTATGCACCAGTCTGTGCGTGCTGGCTATTGCAGCCATTTGCACTTTGAGTTCCAGCGGCATCGCCCCCAATATAACATTTCGGGCTGCAGTTGGAGTCGTCCTGAGACACCCTGTTATGCAGGTATTCGCTAGTCGTTGTAGTTTTTCTAGCTTAGTCGCAGTTGTTACTTCTGTGGTCTTTGTCCACAAGACTATCGCGCCGTAGGTTATCGTCGGCAGTACTACCAGGGAGTACAGTTTTTGAAGCAACTTCGGCCTCAGTCCCCAGTTTTTTCCACAGATTCTTTTGCAACTCCAGAGGGCATTGCCTGCTCTCTTGATAGTGCGATCAACATGGTTCCAGTTCAATTTACTGTCTAGAGTTATCCCTAGGTACTTGACCTCATTCGAGATGTTCAGCACCTTACCAAAGATCTCTATCTGTCCAAGGTCAAATTTCCATTTAAAGGTAAAAGGCACTATAATTGTTTTGTCCGGGTTCACAGACAATTTCTGTCTGTCACACCAGCGCTCCTCAATTTTCATCGCGTTCTGTAGCAAGTCCGAGACTGTATGTCCGTCTTTGCCCCTGAACGCAATGACTAGGTCGTCTGCATAGGCGATGACTTCATATTCCTGCTCCGCAAGAGAGCGGATTAGTCCATCAACGACCACAGACCACAGCAGCGGGGATAGTACCCCTCCTTGAGGACATCCCCTCCCTGTTCTTGCAGACAGCTCTACCGCCCCTAGGTTGGACTGAATCACCCTGTTTTCAAGCATGGATGATATCCATCTTATAAGGGTGGTAGGCACCTGAAATTCTTCTAGCGCCTTTTCAATCGCTTCGAAGGTCGTGTAGTTGAAGGCCCCTTCTATGTCTAGAAAACCTGCCAAACAGATTTCCTTTTCCCCCAGGGACTTCTCTATCCTGTCTACTGGCGCCGATAGGTCCGTTTCAGTGGATCTAGGGGCGCCGAGGAAGATTTTCTTCTCTCAGGAAGCGGTCTACGGCCTTTTCCAGGCTCTTTAGCACGAATGACATTAAGCTTATCGGCCTGAAGAATTTTGGGTCCTTTTTATTGGATCTTCTAGGCTTGGGCAGATAGACCACGTTCACTGTTCTCCACACCTCTGGAATATGCCCAAAAGCTAAGCTACATGTATAAATTTTTGTTAAAATAGGCGCATTTCCTTTTGCAGAGAAATGTGCCGGGAAAATTCCATCTTTTCCCGGCGCTTTGTATGGGGAGAACGATTTCAGCGCCCATTTTACTATTGGTGTGCTGCACACCGCTCTGGCAACCCTCCAGTCTTCCCTACTCGGACAATATGTCTGTCCTGTACTGTTAGGCAGAGGTACGGTTGCTGATATAATCGATCCCGGGAAGTGGGTGTTGGTGAGTAGGACAAGTGATTCCATTTCACTACTTGTGGACGACCCGTTCCATCCACCAGTGTTCCAATAGGACAGGATTTCTCCTTCGAGAGGACCCTTTGTAGTCCTGTTAAACAGTTTCCTAACCTCCTTCCTTAGCTTACTAAGATGACCACTCCACCATGGCGTCTGTTTCCTAAAGGTTCTAGTCTTGAGGGGACAGTTGTCTTCATAGGCATTTAGAACGGATTCCTTAAGAGTTGTGGTGGCCCTTTCTAATCTGTCTATGGTATTTATTCTGTTCTCTATTCGAGCTAGAGTATCTTTTCCTAACTGGTTGCAGTAACTGCTCCAGTCGGCCTGTCTTTTAGGTCTAAATGACACTTCAGATAGCATTTGATTCAATAACGTGAATCTTATATGCCTGTGATCTGAGCAGGACGGATCATCAGATACTCGCCAATTGCTGACAAGATCTTTTGTTATTGAGGTCGTCAAGGTCATATCCAAGACGTCCCCTCTGACTATAGTAACAAACGTGGGACTATTCACAATGGTGCATATGTTTAAATCTAGGGAGAGTATGAAGTTGAATAGTGACACCCCTCTAGGATTGACATCCGAGCTTCCCCACATCGTGTGATGGGCGTTCGCATCACAGCCAAGTACTAGCTCCAGGTGGTTGTCCCTAGCATAGTCAATTAACTGTTCTGCTATTTGTGGAGGGCAGTAGTCGTCGTCCCCAGGGAAGTACGCTGACGCTATGCTAATCTCCCTGGAGTTCCACACGATTTTTTCCGCGCAGAGATCAGGCGTGACGTAATCTGTCAACGGGAAGAAGGAAACATTATTGAATACAATGCAGGCTCTGGCTCTTGTTGACGACTGGCAACAAAGCACCTTACCTGCCTGAGTTAGCCCCCGGATTTGTCCGTTGGTGCTGGTCCATGGCTCCTGCACCAGGGCTATGCTGGGACCCAAGGTGTTAAGGATCCTGGTGAGGACAGCCGAGGCTCTCGACGCTCTATGGAGATTGATCTGTAAAATCCCATATTACGCCTGCGGACCCTTGGTGTGAGATCCCGCACGTTCAATACTGCCCGGAATATGCGCAGACTTATCCAGCAGGCTCAGTTGTCTGGACGGATTTGCCACCCCAGTCAACTGGGTCTGCCGGACGGGTTTAACTAAGGTAGGCTTTGCGGATCCCACCAATGCTGTCTAGCTGCTACTGCAGCTTCAGCGAAGGACGGGCTAAACTTCACCCTCTTCGATACGGGACTTTAGAGCCTCGTCGTAGGTCTTACCTGCCACCATCAGCTTCCTCAGTGTATTCTTCTGAAAAAGTCGTTAGCCGCTTTCTCTTTAGAGAGATGGCCTCGGTAGCCTCTACCAGTGCAGGTAAGCCTATCGATGAAGCCCCTCCAACCGCCATAGTTGACGCTTGGATGGGACTCAGGTATAGGGGGATATTGGAAGTGGGACGTGACTAGTTAGCCAGCCACACAGGGTATAGACAAGACCGTACCCCGGTGGCTGTTTCCAGCGGCCACCACGAGGAGGTCTTCCCAGCTGGTGACAGAGCAGGCAGCAGACCGCCTCGGAGTTGTAAGCCGCACAGCATTGAAATTTGGTTTACCGTTGTTTCATAGATTGTCATTCTACTGATGAGATTTGATCAGCGTTGATCAAGGGGCGTGGCACATTTTTTATGATCCAACAGTTATGCAGTACACACACACACATCAGTGAAACTTGGTACTAACTTTCCACTTAGTAGCACAATTCGACTAGAGGAAAGTTGTGAGCACTGGACAAGGGGGCGTGGTACCGCCTCCATTTTTATATACATAGATTGTTTGTCCTGACTGACTGATTGATTCATCATCGCTCACCCCAAGGGGCCACTGACTTCAAACTTTGTGAAAGTACTCTTAGTGAGAAATAATTTGATACGTGTTTTCACTTTTTTGAAAATCAAAATCTAACGGCGTCAACAATGGGTTAACAGTTTGTCTGGAGAAACACGATTTATTGGTCCTTTTGACTTCAAACTTTTGTCTAAGCACTTCTATCGGGAAATAATTTAAATGTGCTTTTCATTTTTTGGAAAATCGAAATCTACCGTGATAAACTAAATGTTAAGAATTTGTTTAGGGTAAATGTGAAAACTCATGATTTAAAGAGCTTTTGACTTTTTGGAAATACTTGACATGAAAGATAATAGACATATGTTTTTTTAAATCAAAATCTGACGGGGTCAACAATGGGTTCAGAATTTGTATCGGGTGAAACAAGAGAGCTTGCGTGCGAAGCCGCGGGGCTCAGCTAGTTTATTATATTAAAGAAATCCAGAACAATGCGAATAAGTAGCAAATAAATGACACACACGACCGACGGGTGACAACGTTGTTCCTTCTTAACCTTCCGCCAGCGACTAACTTCAACCCATGGCAACGACGTGCCACGTTGCCGCCTTACATTGTATATATTGTTACGAAAATTAGTTCTTTAGGCTTCGTCTCTCTGGATTGTACTTGAAAAATAAAACACACTTCAATTACTCAGCGCAAAACCCAGTCAAAAACCAGCAATCACTTTACAGTGGACGTCCAATATAACAAATCTTATGTTGTACCCCCAATTTGTTAAATCGAAAAATTCGTTAAATCGATCGATATTTTTTTTTGTTTTAAACCATCCTTCTTAAAGAAATAAGTCTCACATATTCAGTTTTTAAGCTTTTGCCTGTCTCTAGGGATCTATTTGAGCCCAGGCGGAATTAAAAAAACGGTTGAGCGGTTTTGTGCACTCGTATACTTGTGTTATTTAGAGTTAATCGCGCTTGCAACCCAATAACAAATCGAGAAAAACACTTTTCGGGGCTTTCCCTTTTTCTTTTGTGATTTATGTGTAACATTTCTTCATGTTTTGTCAGTAAATTATATAACCGTTTGATTGGGGTCATCCTGACCCCAAAGGACAGCGAACGCAATTTTGAGCAAAGGACAGACAGAAGGTTAAACAAATATCTGGTTTTATGAAAAAAAAGAGTAAAAGTCTTCGATACGCAATTGCTTCTTTACCGCAAGTAAACTTTTCTGTATGGCAATTTCTCTTGATTGATTATTGAAATTTTAATTTTTAAAAGAAAAAAGCCGACCGAACGCAACACAAATCCTGTAAAAATGATCAGCAATGCATACAAACAGAATTTGAAAATGTTGATAACTTCACGTAAATTTGAAAGTAACGAAAAGAACGTAACAAAAACAATTGAGGTACCTTTCACTTGACAAAACCAAACATTCATTGTTATTGTAAAGAATGTGAATACTCAAATAAAAACAATTCGAAGGGTACATACATATTCGTTATATCGAATAGCAAATTTCACTTTTGTTCGTAATATAAAACCATCAATGGAAAAAATTTTTCCGTACGTTAAATCGAAAATTCGTTAAATGGAAAGTTTGTTATACTGGACGTCCACTGTATTTACAAATTTACACTTTCCTTGTCTTTACACTCGCTACTACTTATTGGACTATTCCGTGTTTCACCTTTACTTGCTCAAATAAGACTTGCCCCTCTGCGCTGCACCCGGCTGCCTTTTATACTTGTCTGCTTATCGCGCCGACTATTCTCGCATATTCCAGTTCGACTATCTCTCGACCGTTCTCGCACATTCCAATTGGCCTATCTCTCGATCGTTCTCGCACATCGCGAGCCATATCGAAATTATAGCCAGCCAGTATGCCCGTAAAAGCATTCATGCATAGCACAGCGACAGAGTGCCTCATCGTTACAATATATGTATTTAATTATTTAATTTATTATGTATATATAGTATTTATTGTTACGAATGCTAGTTCTAGTGGGCTAATACGTATCTCTGGATTGCGTAATAATAAAACACTCTTATTATCCAAACGCAGTCAATAAAAACCAACGATCACTTTATTACACAAATTTTACACTGTACACTTAACTATTTGATAAATTACTCCGTGTGGCACCTTCACTGGTCAAAATCAGACTGACCCGCTGCGCCGCACCCGGCTGCCTTTTATACCTGTCCGGCCATCGCGCAGATCGTTCTCGCACATTCCAGAGTGGACTAAAGGTTTCCATGACGATCGCAACCATCATTGCCAGGTTGGACTAAAGGTTTCCATTATCGCGGTCATCATTGCCAGGTTGAATTATGGCACGGCGCGTAGCGATAGGGTTGCTTTGCACAGCGACAGACTGTCTTATCGTTACACTGCCAACCACTTAGACTTGTTCGTCCCGAACAAGTGCCGAGGTTTCGCTGTGATAAGGTGCTAGGCGCTCCAAATGGACTACCTTCAGCTAAGCGCCTTTATTGCTGCAACGTTGAATCCTGTATACCACGTCGTTAATCCTAGTCACGACTTCGTAAGGTCCTTCCCATGACGCTTGAAGTTTCTGCTGAGTTGGCCGGTAGATCATATCGGGCTTTCGCCTAATCGCTGACCAGTTTGGTGCGGCTCCTTATAAACTGGTGAATTTCCTCCAGTTCCGCCCGCTTATTGACCACGTAGTCCGTCTTAGCGCCTCCCGTCGTGCTGAGTACCCCGAACTTCAAGTCAGCGGGTAACCGCAACTCTGTGCCGAACACCGCTCGGGCTGGAGTGAGTGCTGTCGTGTCGTGCGGGGCTGACCTATACGCCATCAGGAACAGGGGGATATGCGTGTCCCAATCCTTTTGATTCCTGCCTACCACTTTCCGCAGGTATTCCTCCAGTGTCCGGTTAAAGCGTTCCACCATGCCGTCGGACTGTGGGTGCAAAGGAGTGGTGCGCGTTTTCTTTATCCCCAGCAGCTCACACACTTCCTTGAATACCGCAGACTCGAAATTCCGGCCTTGATCTGAGTGCTCCGAACCTGGCTACCCAGTTGTTTACCAGGTTAGGAATAGGGTACACTTCAGGCCATTTGCTGAAGTAATCCATTACCACCAGCACATATTTGTTGCCTTGAGTACTAGTTGGGAATGGGCCGGCGACGTCCATAGCAATCCGCTCGAAGGGCGCTCCCACGTTGTACTGCTGCATGCGGCCTCGAGATATTCTTGTCGGCTATTTCGCGGCTGAACATCGGTCGCAGCTCTTAATCCACTCGGCTACAGACTCCTGACATCCTACCCAGTAGAATCGTCTTTTTATTTTGGCGACGGTTTTGGTGATGCCCAGGTGCCCTCCACTGGAGTCGTTATGGTATGCCTCGATGACCTCGTTGATTCTGCATTTCGGCACTGCCATTAGGGAGTTGCTGGTCCGACCATTCGCGGTACAGGCATCCTTCTTTCAGCCGCAGACTTTTCCATTGTGCCCAGTAAGCCTTAGCGATCGGGCTTTCACCGGCCATCTCCTGGCAGTCTGGACGTGCGCCTTGCTCCTTGCCTTCGACGATTTTTGCAAGATCCGCATCCTCACGCTGGTCCTTTTGTAGCCTCTCCGCAGACCATTCTTCCTCTGGCATAACGCTTACCAACCGGACGTCCACTATCTGTTCTTTGCTTTCGGCTCGCGAGCACGGCCTGCATTCGACTTTGCACGGACGGCGTGACAAGGCATCGGCATTCCCATGGCTACTACCCTTGCGATGCTCTATCGTGTAGTCGTAGCTCTGCAGTCGCTCGATCCACCGCGCCAATTGCCCTTCAGGATCCTTAAAGTTCAGGAGACATATCAATGCCGCATGGTCTGTGCGCAGGCGAAACCTTTGTCCATACAGATATTTGTGGAAGTGTTTTACGAAGTCCAATACCGCCAGCAGTTCTCTCCGTGTCACACAGTACTTGCGTTCCGGTTTCGATAGAACCCTACTGTAGTACGCTATCATTTGTTCCTGGCCGTCTATTATCTGTGATAGCACACCGCCAATACTATTCCCGCTTGCATCTGTATCCAGCACAAACATCTCCCCAGGCACGGGGACGGCCAGAATTGGAGCTCTGTACAGTTTTTCCTTCAGACGTGCAAAAGCCTGTTCCTGCTCCTCGTTCCACTCGAAAGCTTGGCTCTTTTTCGTCAGTTTGTGTAGGCTGCTGGCAATGTCCGCGAATCCCGGAACAAATCGACGGTAGTATGTGCACAGGCCCAGGAAACTGCGGAGTTCGTGTAGATTGCGTGGCCGGGGCCACTCCTTCACCGCCGTGATTTTGCCTTCATCCGTATGTACTCCGCGGGCAGAAACCGATGACCCAGATACTTGACCTCCTTTCGGAACAGCGAGCACTTCTTTGGATTGAGTTTAGGCCCGGCTTCCCGTATCCGCTCGAATACCTCCTTTAGCTTTCCCAGGTGGTCGTCGAAGTTTTTACCCATCACGATTATGTCGTCGAGGTACACCAGACACGTCCGCCAATGTAGCCCTTTTAGCACGCGTTCCATTAGCTGCTCGAATGTTGCTGGTGCGTTGCAGAGTCCAAACGGCATGACGGTGAACTGCCACAACCCATCGCCAACACTGAAAGCCGTTTTCTCCTTGTCCTTGTCTGCAAGCTCTACCTGCCAATAGCCGCTGCGTAAGTCGAGCGTGGAGAACCACTGCGTGCCTGACAGTGTGTCCAGGGTGTCATCGATCCGAGGTAGTGGATAACTGTCCTTCTTGGTCACATCAATGAGCTTCCGATAGTCCACACAAAACCGGGTACTGCCATCCTTTTTCTTGACTAGCACGACCGGCGAGCACCAGGGGCCCGAAGAAGGCTCTATGACCTTTTCTTTCCGCATGTTTTCGATCAAATTTGTGACCTCTTCCCTCTTTGCCAGAGGAACTCGTCTTGGCTGTTGGCGGATCGGGTTCGCACTTCCGGTGTCGATGTTGTGCTTCTCTATGGCTGTTCTTCCGCCTGCATCTGCCGCAAATATTGACCCATAGTGCTGCAGGAAAGACCTCACCTTCTGTTTCTGCTTGGCCGTCAACTCGCTGCTCCACTGGTTCTCTTGCAGTATGAGGTCCATGTTAAAACTGCTCTTCTCATTACCTCCAGGTGGGCTACTCTCGCAATTGACCACTGCTACAGCTTCCTTACACTCGCCAATTACCTCATCTTTACCGACATATCTGGGTGCATTCAGGGGGTTCAGTATTCTGACTGGTACTTTGCCGTTCTTAGGTTCCACTAATGTACGTCCGATTATGATGTTGTTGTGTCCTTGTTTCGGTGCCTCTACAACCCACAGCCGACGCGTCCCATCGTCCTCGTCCACCTTTGCCCACACAATCGCCTCAGAATTCGCTGGTATCCTCCTGTGTTGACACGATACAACCTTCCTTACCGCCACGCTTCGCTCATAGCCGGTGTGCAGCGGGCATTCAACGTTGGCATATCTCAGCACATTTTCCTTCAGGTCCAGCGTAAAACCGTGCCTAATCATGAAATCCACGCCGATAATCACGTCGTCCATTATATCCGCGACGATGAACTCATGTTCCAGGCTGCTGGTGCCGATAGTAATCGTTTCTGTAACTTTCCCTCTTACCGGCGCGCGCTCGCCAGTCGCAGTCCGCAGCTGTATGCCATACAGCGGTTCCCAGTTCTTCAGCAGCTTCCTTTTTATGATCGAATATGACGCTCCAGTATCCAGTGTCAACACGAACAACTTTCCATCTATCCTTCCTTCAATTGTCAAGCTGCTGGGCTGTCGTTTCAGCTGTGAAACAAGGACGGTGGGGCGGCAGATTGTGGGGATCAGCTCACGCCCTTTTGGGCTGACCCGTTTTAGTTTAACGACTCGCCGTCCTCAGCCCTGCGCTTGTTGGCTGGGCCTCGATTGTCAGTGTTCCTCGCTTCAGGCGATTGCGATCGAGAACGGGAACTCCTCTTTCGTTGGCGGCAGTCTCGTGATATGTGGCCCTGCTTGCCACATACCCGGCAAACAACTTTAGAGGAGACCACCCGTGGCCTGCCCGGTGGCTCAGAGCTTATTGCCTGGATCGCAATGTCGTTGTCCTGCTGGATCTGGCGTATCTTTGCAGGTGCATACCGAGTGCTCCCAATCCATGTTGCCTCGTATGTCATCGCGCTGGTCACCGTCTCCCTAAATGTCGGCTTGCCCATCATCAACGCACTGCGACGTGTCTCCGGATCATGAAGACCTTCAATAAACGCCTTAATCTTCATCCTCTCGAGATCATCAGCGCCGAAGGACGGGTAGCACAGCTGTACGAGCCGCTCAATGTCTGCTGCATATGCCTGCAGCGCCTCGTTGGCCCTTTGCGTGCGATTCTTCAGCTCACAGTAGTACAGCGTTCTGTTGTGCTCGTCGCTATATTTGGCTGCCAGCGCCCTTATGACGGTCTCGTACTCACTTCGTAAACATTCCGGAACTGATTTTATTACCTCAGCCGCAGCACTTTTAAGAGCCAGCGCCAATCTCCGACCTTTCCTTACATCGGTCCACTGATTTTCCAGAGCAGCTAGGTCCAATTGCAGCTTGAATGTATCGAACGGCGTAGTCCCATCAGAACTAGGCACTTCTGCTCGGGTGGCAACACTTTCCGGAACCGGCGGCAACCATTCTCGCGGCTGTACCTCCCTAAGCCGCTCGTCCATTTTTCTGTTCATCGAGTCTTCCAGACTATCAACTCGTTTGTTCAGGGAATCATCCAGGTCGTTGACTCGTTTATCCAAGTGCTCGACTTTCCCATTAATCCTGTCTGAGATTTCCTCCACTTTCTGCTCCAAGCGCGCAGAATTTTCCTGAAGCTTGACTTCCATTCGCTCTGACACTTGCGCCGATATTTCATGGGTCGCCGTTTCCATTTTCGCTGCCATTTCTCGATTCGCAGTTTCCATTTTCCGGTTTGAAGCCTCAAACTTGCCTTCCATTGCGACCAGTAGCTGGCTCATGTCCATGGCTTGTAGTGGCGCAGCCGTACTTTGCATCGACGCAGCACCCGCAGGCGATTCCTCCACTTTGCCCGACGCCTCTAGATCCTGCGTTCCGAACTCGTGCGCAGTCCAATCGATGCCTCGTGACTCACACTCCTCTCGCAAGCGCAGCTGCAACTCCACCTTTCCGCCAGCAGTCGGCAAATTCCAAGCGGCCAGCTCCTTCTTCAGCTGGTCCACCTTCAGTTGCTCCAGTCTAACATGTCTGCGTTTTATAATTAATTTTGTTTTTTACTTTCAGTAACACAATCCCACTTCTGACACCAAATGTTACGAATGCTAGTTCTAGTGGGCTAATAGGTATCTCTGGATTGCGTAATAATAAAACACTTTACTGGTTCTGTACAAGATGTACAGAGGCCAATACGTAATCGCCCTGCTCGTTCGGCCGAAAATATTGCTGCTATAGCTGCCAGTGTTGAAGATGACCCGAAGGACAGACCGTTACCGTCAAGTCTGAACGTTATGGCCGTATGATAACCGTGGCCAGCGATCGAAGATATGGATGTGGAGCAGATGTGGTTTCAACAGGACGGCGCTACATGCCACACCACACGACCGAACATGACAGAATTGCGAACCAAGTTCGATGAACGCATAATTTCGCGTTTTGGTGATGCCAATTGGCCGTCAATATCATGCGATCTGAACCCTTTGGACTTTTTTCTTTGGGGCAACGCGAAAGACCAAGTCAAGTCTATGCAGACAATCCGCAGACTCTGGAGCATTTGAGGAACAACATACGTGCAGTTCTTGGGGCCTTACAGCCTGCTATATGTAAAAAAGTCATCGAAAATGACATAAAAAGAATCGAGGTGTGCCAGGCTGCTCGTGGCGGTCATTTGAATGATGTCATATTCCATTACTAATCGCACAAACCAAATATTATTTTGATAATAAAGTTTCATCAAAATTCAAATTTTAATTGATGTTTTTTCTTTATTTACTTTTTCGGCTCATGATGAAAACCCCTATATACGTATATTATAACGCAGGGTGGATCCTGCTCCCACCTGGATTCGCCCGTGTGTACACAGGTGAAGCGGTACTTTCATTTCATGCGTGTTTGTTGGTAGCGTGTGCTTCAGTTTGCTCGCTCTCCTGCTGACACCGCTCTTTCTATTTTGTGGCTTCTCCCCGCACTGTGAAATTCGCAAAAAACAATTACAATTTTTGAGCTCAGATGAGCCTTCTATACACTTCATTTTCTTTGGTAAAAGTCAACAAGGTAGAGTAACGTAATTTATCAGTTATATTTTTTTTTTTTGTTTTTTAACTCGAACGAACGCGCAGGGGGTGACCCCTATTAATGCGAGGCATTGCGTTGGTTCAGGAAGGATATAAAGGTTAGGAGATAGGATTAAGAGTAAAGTGGTTATGGACTCTTGCCTTGAACCCATCGAGATCATAAGTGCTGGGGAAGATATTCGCAGGGAGACCATTCCACAACCGCGCTGTTCGGGCCAGAAACGAACTTTCTCTGTAATGCGTAGTGCGCTGGAACATCGTTTCAACGTGGAATGCATGAGCGCCAGTGTTCAAACGGGTTGCCCGTGGGAATACCCAGAGCGATGGCATCAAACTGCTCATCTCCACTGAGCAATTACCGAAGAAGTATCGGTAAAACAACACCACACACGCCACGTTTCGCCGATGTTCTAAGGAGTCAATAGAGCTGGATGCCCTACTGTCCCCTATAAGTTTAATCGCACGGTTTTGCACCCGATCGAGAAGCTCCAAATGGGTTTTTGAAGCCCCCGCCCATAGGTGCGAGCTAAACTCCATTTTGGGTCGGATATAGGTGGTATAGATAATGCGGAGATCAGACGGAGAGAAATATTGTTTGCACCGCTTTAGAAAGCCGAGGCACATGGCTGCTTCTTTCGACATGCCAAAAATATGATCGTTCCAACGAAGATCGTTCTTAATGGACATGCCCAGAACATCAAGAGCTGCCGATTCCGCAATACCCACACCACCCATAACCAGGGATGTGTTGGGATGTCGGGAGACTCGCTTGTGGGATAACAGGCAACATTGGGTCTTGCGAGGGTTAAAATCGACCCTATTCGCTTGACCCCACTTGGAGATTGTTTGTAGGTCGCTATTAAGTGTGTCATCCATACGGCGCCGTTCTCTCTCAATCTCCACAGAGCTGGGGCGCTTTGTGAAGGAGTATGAATGACAAATGGTGCTGTCATTCGCAAACGAGTAGATGGGATTCTTCGTCGACGACAAGAGGTCGTTGATGAAGATAAGGAAAAGGGTTGGAGAAAGGACCGAACCCTGCGGCACTCCCGCGCTAAGGGAATGCTTTTCCGAGGCTATGCCGTCTATTACAACACGAATAGAGCGATCATAGAGGAAGCTCGTAATCCAACGAGAGAAGATACTACCGACGCCATAGGCAATCAATTTAGACACGAGTGCTTTATGCCACACCCGGTCAAAGGCCTTAGAAATATCCAATGCAACAACCTTGCTTTCACCGAGGTTTAGAATGCTATGGTTCCATTTCTCGGTGAGGACCGCCATAAGGTCTCCCGTCGATCGCTGTCTTCGAAAGCCGTATTGGCGGTCACTTAGCAGTCTATTGTGCTCCAGATATTTCACAAGGTTGAAGTTTACAATACTTTCCATTGCTTTGGAGATCACCGAGCAGATTGCTATAGATCGGTAGTTCGCGGGGTCAGTAGTCTTGCCTTTTTTAGGAACTGGGTGAACATTTGCCACCTTCAAACATGTCGGAAATACACCTGTGGTGTATGACATGTTAAAAAATTTGCGTAATGGACAAGCCAGTGAGGTAGCGGACTTTTGCAAAACAAGGGCTGGAATGCCGTCCGGCCCTGAAGCCGTATTTACATCGAGATTTGCAAGCACTCTTTTAACTACCCGTGTCCGAAAATGAATTCCTGGCATAGAGCAAGATACGTTTTCGACTACGGGCAGTGGTTGATCGCTGGGGGGCAGAGAGGAATTCTCTGCAAAAATTTTAGCCAACAAATTAGCTGTATTAACCGAGTGAGTGATGATTTGATCATTGTTAAGAAGAGTTGGGATTGAAGACGATGTTTGCTTCTTCACCTTCTTAACGAATGACCAGAAGTTGTTACTACCACGCTGGCATTGAAGAACTTTTTTCCTTTGGCGCTGTTCGTGCAGAAACTTTTGGCGCCTTAGGATGGCATTGCATCGATTTCTAGCCTGTTTACGCAGTTGTTCAGTGGCGGCATTTTTATTTGCCTGCCATGCTCTGAAAGCTTCCTCTTTAGACCTGACAGCAATTCTGCATGTCTCATTAAACCAGAGATTATCCTTAGGTTTAATGCAAATTTGCTTATTGGGGATGAAGGACCGCATTCCCAATAATATCATTTCTTCAACCATTTTGGCTGCGGCATTTATGTTTCCATCAAGAAAACACAATTTCCAATTGAAGTGGGCGAAAAAATCGTTGAGTCCACTCCAGTTAGCTTTATCATACATCCACATTAAGCGCTTCGGGGCTAAGGGCGAAGCATTGCGGATAGAAGAGTATGAAAAAGACGCCAAAATGGTGCAATGGTCCGAGTTTCCAAGAGGTGCGTGCATTTCAACATCATATTTTTCATGATGTGAAGTGAGAAAAAGGTCTAGAGTATTGAGAGCTTGCCCCGCAACGCAGGGGATATGCGTTGGTTCATGCACTATTTGAGTCAAGTTATTAGACTCGGCAAAGAGCTCGACAAATAAGCCTTCAGAAGTTGTGTGGCTGGAATGGCGTAGCCAATTGGAATTATGAATATTGAAATCACCAGCAACTACAATTTCACTATTCGGATACGATTCCAAAATATGAGAAATAGAATCAGAGAGAAGATCAAACTTGTTATAAGTAAAATCTCTCCCTGAATTCGGGCTTCTGTAAAGAAAGCAAAAGTGCAGAATGTGCGACTGGATATTGAATTTAACCCACATGGAGTTAAATTCGGCATCCGTCGTGTATAGTTGTTGCTGGCACTGGTACGCAACATTACTGCAAACATAAAGGGCAAGACCCCTGTGGGGAGAGAATAATGGCAGTAGGTGGTAACCAGGGATGTGAAAATCCAGTGGATCTGCATCCCCACACACCTGGGTTTCACCTAGTGCCATTACATGGGGTTTATGGAGGTTAACAAACGCGTATACAGCGAAAAAGTTCGCCCTGAGCCCGCGCACGTTGCAGAAGGCTATGCGAAATTTGTTCAGCACCATGGCCTGGGTGGGTTAAAGGACAAGGAAAGTAGCCGGGAATGAGATCTGCCGCACCAAGAAATTGATTATGCTCTGTGGTAAGTGTTATGCCTTTACCACAGAACAGTCAATTTCTCAGTGTCGAACAAGACCGCATGTAGCGCCACTGAATACGGACGGAGGAGGGAGACACGGAAAGGGAACCACAAACAACACCACGCGAGCAGAGTTTAATGCGGCGGACAGCGAGTTAACGGCATTTTATGAGCGATGATTGATTTCGTTGCATTTTGATTTTTATTTGTTTGCAATTTGTTTGTTGGCACACGCGGGGCAGCTGACACCGTGTAAAAAGGCAATCACAACAGGCGGATGAACACTAAAAGGCAATCACAACAGGCGGACGAACATTAATACACGCGCGAGACGGATAAAACATTAAAAGACCGGGAGCACAAAAAGGCACGTCTGCCCACGCGTTGCTGTGTTTTCACTCTCGATATTGACTTCAGGCCTGGTGAAAATTTACCAAATCCGAAATAGTTATGAATGAAAGTTGTTATCTATATATATAAAAATCAAATAAATTTCGTATGTGTTCTATAGACTCCCAAACCACCAGACCTATTTTAATAAAATATTACGTGTGTGTTTACGGGCACCGTGTGGAAGGTTCTTAGCATAGGGGGCGTGGCATTATTCAAGGGGGCGTGGCACCGCCCATACAACTCAATTCTTTAATATTGAATATCTTCAGAATTATAAGTCGTATAGCATTGAAATTTGGTACAGTGTCATGGCGTAAACATGTTGTTCGACCGGTAAAATTTAATGGGCGTTGGACAAGGGGCGTGGCACTTTTTAAATTCCGGTGTAACTTTCGAACTATAGCGTTCACATCAGTGAAACTCGGTACAAACTAACGATTTGGTCGTGTCCATCGACAGGGAGAATAGGGTGGGTTTTTGACAAGGGGGCGTGGCACCGCCCATACAAGCCAACTTTTTAATACGGAATATCTTCGGAATTATAAGTCGTATAGCATTGAAATTTGGTACAATGTCATGGCGTAAACATGTTGTTCGACCGGTAAAATTTAATGGGCGTTGGACAAGGGGCGTGCCACTTTTTAAATTCCGGTGTAACTTTCGAACTATAGCGTTCACATCAGTGAAACTCGGTACAAACTAACGATTTGGTCGTGTCCTTCGACAGGGAGAATAAGGTGGGTTATTGACAAGGGGGCGTGGCACCGCCCATACAAGCCAACTTTTTAATACGGAATATCTTTGGAATCATAAGTCGTATAGCATTGAAATTTGGTATAGTGTCATGGCGTAAACATGTTGTTCGACCGGTAAAATTTAATAAGCGTTGGACAAGGGGTGTGGCACTTTCTAAATTCCGGTGTAACTTTCGAACTATAGCGTTCACATCAGTGAAACTCGGTACAAACTAACGATTTGGTCGTGTCCTTCGGCAGGGGAATAGGGTGGATTTTGGACTAGGGGGTGTGGCACCGCCCATACCACTAAATTTTTTAATATGGTATATCTCCGGAATTGTAATTCGCACAGCATTGAAATTTGGTACAGAGTCATGACGTAAACGTCTCATTCCACCGGTAAAATTTAATGGGCGTTGGACAAGGGGCGTGGCACTAGAGCGTTCACATCAATGACACTCGGTACAAACTAACGATTGGGTCGTGTCCTTCGACAGGAGGAATGGGGTGGGTTTTTGACACGGGGGCGTGGTACCGCTTCCATTTTTTTATACATAGATTGTTTATCCTGACTGACTGACTGATTGATTGGTTGATTTATCATCGCCCAGCCCAAACCGCTGAAGCTACAAACATGATTTTAGGACTGTAGGTACATCTTGAAGAATTAACCTTCGCCAAGAAGGGATTTTTTGAAATTAGGGGTCTAAAAAGGCAAAACATGGGTTAAAGTGTTGTATGAAGAAACGTGGTTTAATAAACATATTGAATTTGAACTTCCTGAAAATATTCTAATATAGATCAAAACTTATTCGACACGTATTTTATAATTTTTCGAAAATCAAAATTTAACTGGCCCAACAATGGGTTAAGGTTTATTTGCGGAAAGACTCCGAAACAAACAACACGAACCGATGGGCCTATTGACTTTAACAATTATAAAAATAATTGAAATATATATAATTAGACACGTGTTTCTCATTATTTTAAAAATCTAAATCTAACTTGATCAACGACGGGTTAAAAGTATGTATGGAGAAACTGTGAAATGAAAAATATGAATTAGACTTGACATCAAACTTGGGGAAAGTACTCTTTGTGAGAAATAATCTGACACGTGTTTTTCACTTTTTTGAAAATCAAAATCTAACGGGGTCAACAATGGGTTAACAATTTGTATGGAGAAACAAGATTTATTGGGCGTTCTGACTTCAAACTTATCAAAAGCAGTTCAATCGGGAAATAATAAAAACGTGCTTTTAATTTTTTTTTTTTAATCTAAATCTACCATGGTAAACCAAGGGTTAAGAATTTGTTTGGAGTAAATGTGAAAACATATGATTTAAAGGGCCTTCTGACTTCAAAATTTTTAAGACACTCGAAATCAAAGATAGACACATGTTTTTTTTTAATCAAAATCTGATGGGCTCAAGAATGGGTTAAGAATTCGTATCGGGGGAAACAGAAGAGCTTGCGTGCAAAGCCGCAGGGCCGAGCTAGTGAATTTATATAAAGAAACAGGGTTTAACGAAAAGATAATCATTTTATTTTACTTCATTTGGGAAATGCATGCTCTAAATTAAAAAATACTCAGCAAATGTTTTATTTTCTCTTTTATTTTCAGCCATAAAAATGTACGACTCTATTTGCTATTTATATTGCATCCATGATGGATGTTTTTGCCATTCTGCCTACCACTCGTATTGCAGTCACCTTAAATATCCAAGATGTTATTGCCGCGTACACCATCGTTGTTGCTGTTATTATTGGCGAAGAAAATGTTACTTATTATAAAGAGAAATATCTACGTACTTTTAATGATTTCTTTACTTATGAGAGAATTACGTTTATCTGTACAATCGACGCATACATATACATATATCCATGTATACTCGTATAAGTTTAATGTATCATTACAATCTGATTAAAGCGTATACTATAAGACCTTTATAAGCAATTGCTAAAAATTTGTTTCAAAAAACTGCGTCAGCACGCGAATGCACGAAGTAAGTATTTAAAGACACACATTCTTATATTATCTATATACGTAAAATTTAATTTCAAGTTGCTGAAAGCTGACCGACTGATTTGGAAATGACTATAAAAATATCATTGGTATAGGTTTTCGTAAAATAATGAGTTATATAAGAAATGTTCCTTTAAAAAATGACAACACATTTGTAGTATGTCAGGGTACGGTGGCATCACCCGAGCAGTGGCACTACTCGGTGCAGTGGCATCATTCGAGCCATGGCACTACTCGTGGCATGATGGCCGACGGTGGCGTGGCTTGCCAAAGGAGCGAGTGGCAAAAACGCGCGAAACACAGACAGACGAAAAGCAGACAGTGAACAGAACGGAAGTGCCGTGGCGTGTTGGCGAGGATTGGCCACTTTTATATTCAATCCTGTGTATTTAAAATTTGTGAAATAAAAGCAACTACACCCCTGTACTTTTAAATTAGAAAAACAAAGCTTTCTACAGTTCAAGTGTGGGGTAGTATACCTATTCTGAGTGTCGGCCAACAACATCGGTGTTAAAATCTTCTAAGCCCGAAGTCGACAAGCGAACGTTCGAGTACTTTTCTGATCCGGCAGTGGTTGGAGTAGCCCATTTACAAATCCAGCACCATGAATCGAAGACAACGTGATTGAAGCGATAATTGCCGGCCTACAAGATCGTACCTCCGATATTTCAATCTTGTATGGCGCAACCGACATTCCGCAATTGAAGGAACTAATGGTTCGCTACGACAACTTGCAATTGCGCCGCTCCCAATTGCGCCCTACGACCCCACTTACGTCAAACCACCAACTTCAGCCGCAGCTAGTGGATCACGCTGCTTGCAATTGCGCCGCTCCAAATTGCGCCCTACGACTTCAGCCAGTACGAATCCGACGAGTGCCACGTACATCAAACCACCAACTTCAGCCGCAGCTAGTGGATTACGCTGCTTGCAATTTCGCCGCTCCAAATTGCGCCCCACGACTTCAGCCAGTACAAATCCGACGAGTGCCACGTACATCAAACCACCAACTTCAGCCGCAGCTAGTGGACCACGCTGCTTGCAATTGCGCCGCTCCAAATTGCGCCCTACGACTTCAGCCAGTACGAATCCGACGAGTGCCACGTACATCAAACCACCAACTTCAGCCGCAGCTAGTGGACCACGCTTCTTCCAATTGCGCCGCTCCAAATTGCGCCCTACGACTTCAGCCAGTACGAATCCGACGAGTGCCACTTACATAAAACCACCAACCACGCTGTTATAATTGTTCCGACTATGGACACCTCTCCGCCAAGTGTCCGAAGAAGCGCCGAGCTCCTGGTTCGTGCTTCCGGTGCGGCAACCTTGGCCACCGATACGCTGGCTGCCCGAAGGCCCCGAAGTAACAACGAGCCGCGTTCGTGGGCGTCCACAGTGCCAGACCGAGCGACCAAGAAGATAACGATAGCGACGACGAGAGGATAGCGCAGACCATGAGCGCACTTCAAATGGTGAGTGTTGTGCTTAAGTCAAGTGGTTCCAAGTGCACAAGTGTAATTGGTTGTAACTTTCTTCTTGATACAGGTAGCTCCGTTAGCTTCATTGCCTATTTCTGAACATAATTCCGTAGTTAAAGATTCTGGCAATGCCATATTAAATGAACAAAAGGACGTGTGCATTTGTAATTCACCTCTGGCTTCCGAAGTGGCTCAATTGAATAGTGTAAGTAAAAGTGGGGGCTCATCCAGGCGAATTCTAATTAATCGAAGGGGAAGGGTCGGACGTTGTCGCGGTCTAGTGCCATTGAAGTGCTTGATGAGTTTCAAAATTTTCAGAATCTTTGGGGTTTTGTATCTTCCGACGAGATTGACGTTGATCCACAGCTCGCTGCGCCGTTCCGTGACTGCTTACGCCATAGGATTACCTCCGAATATTTGAAGTTTGATCGAAGGTCGGTGATTGTCCCGAATTATGATATGACGATACGCCTCACCACCGATACGCCGTTCTTTTGCTCGCCTCGGCGACTCTCTTACCGCGACAAGGATGAAATGAGTGCGATAGTAAGTGACCTTCTGCGACGTGAAATAATTAGAGTTAGCGATTCACCCTACGCCTCACCCATTGTGTTAGTAAAGAAGAAAAATGGTGAAACGCGCATGCGTGTCGATTATAGAGCGCTCAATAAATTGACAATACGAGATAATTTTCCGATTCCGTTAATTGACGATTGCCTCGAATATCTCGGCAATAAGGAAATATTCACGTTACTTGATCTCAATAATGGTTTTCACCACGTGAGACTGGCGGATGACTCGACGCGATACACTTCTTTTGTAACCCCGAGTGGTCAATACGAGTATATCCGAATGCCGTTCGGACTAAAAAAAATGCACCCTCAGTATTTCAGTGTTTCATATCGCGAATCCTTAAGCCTTTTGCCGATGCCGTACTTATTGTAGTGTGTTTTGACGATATTGCGATTGTCAAGGTGCAACTTTGCTTACGAACGGATCGAATATTAAGGAAACAATATCCCTAAGCAGCCTGTTCCGTTTCATACGATACATATTGATCACTTCGGTCCCCTGCCATCATTTCAGTCCAAACGAAAACATATTCTGCTGGTCGTTGATGCATTTATTAAGTATGTAAAATTTTATCCGGTCGTATCGACAAGTGCGCGCGAAGTATGCGAAGTATCGGGGGTGATGCCGACTTGCGAAAAAGCTGCCTTTAGATCCGCATAATAGCCATTGAGATCGGCTAAATATGCTTTGAGGATTGCGGGCGTTAACTCTTCGATAGGAACAGAAGTGGAACAAATTGTCCGCTTCGAAATTAAAACTGCTCATGGAGAGATCATGAGACTCTTCGGATGATTTTTGAATTGGCATGTCGAAATACAGAAAAATTTCGAATTAAAATAAACAAATAAATCGCTGGTTGAGAGATACAGAATTCGAAAGATATTCGAATTGTGAGCAAATGTTGCACAAACCCGACTAGGAATGTCGCAAAGTGGAGCACATTCACGAAAAGTGCAATAAATTTTTCGAAGTGTATAACCTCAGAGGGGGCTTGAGTGAGCACACGAAAGAATTTTGTGATGGGACGAAAATGTAATGAAAAAGAAGTAATTTCTCCAAAGGAATTGGAGACAAGAATTTTGTGATGGGACGAAAATGTAATGAAAAAGAAGTAATTTCTCCAAAGGAATTTGAGACAACAATCAACAAATTATTTTTCTTAAAGGCGTTAAGAAAATACAATTTACTCGTGAACTTATTACACAACTTTTTTTTTCCACTCCAGTGTACTACATAAAGAGGTTCATGAGAGGTCAGCGACACTATTCGCATAAGTACATAGGGGAAAATGTACATATGCAAAGTATGTTCCGACTGCAAGTGCAACTATAATCGAGCGGGTTGGTTCTGTATATAGAAAATATACACAATGGGACACCAACCGCTCGGTAAAAAAATAAAAAAAAAATTTTTTAATTTTTTCAAACATTTTTTTTCGATTAAAGACACGGCTTCTGCCGCGTCATGGTCAGCTGGCGGGGATTGTTTTGAGTCACATGATTATCTGAAACATGAATTTCAAAGAAATTCTTAATCAGTATGAACGTACCTTTCGCCCGTAGTAAATTTGAATTTTTTTCATAAGAATCTCACAAAATGGCAGGCATTGGAAGTTAGAGCAGTATAAAATGGTTGTTTTTAAAGATTTTATCAATGAAAAAAAATATGAAATTTTTAACATATCAGAGTGAATTTACTACGGGCGATAGCTAACAGTATGTAGAATGACGTGACAAAATCGCAGAGAGATCGGATGAATGGTTTTTTTTTAATCATCCCCGCCATTTCAAAAAAAGGCGTTCCGAGAAAAACACGTTTAAAGTTTTGACTAACTGATTGAATCCTTGCTAGAAACCTTGACTGCTCGTTATATAAATGTCTGTAGAAGCCGAAATACTTGAAATTTTCCAATAAAATTTTGACAGCACCTTCTTCAAGGATGATACATTCCAAATATGTTAAAAAAAAAATTGATTTTTACAAAATTTCACATGAGAATGACCCCTTAAGGTCGGGTGCTCCCACGTAGCGCTCGCTGGTTGCGGGTATGCCGCTACTCCCACGCTGCTGACCGTTGATCTTCAGTTCTCCTTGTGGTTGTTGTTGTTTGAATTTCATTTGGTGCTCCGTATGTGGTTGTTGTTAGTAATTGTGCGTGCGTGTATAATTGTTGCTATTTTTTGTTTGCGCGTTTTATGTTGATTCTGTGGGTGGTTATTGTTATTGTTTCAATCACTGCTGTGTTTGCGATTGTTTTCACTGTGATTAGTTTTTTGTTTTACGCACTTGCACTTGCTTGTTTATGTGTCTTTTCACTTTTGTAGAGTTTATTGCTCTATTTGTTTATTGTCACTTTAACTTTCGTTTGTTTTTGTGCCAGTTTCAAATTTGGCTTCGAAGGACCATGTACGTTTAAAGGAGTACAAATACCAATTACGACAGAATATAGTTATTTAGGTGTGAAAATTACCCCAAAGTTAAGTTTCAAAAAACATGTTTTAAACAGAAGCAATTTGGCAAAACGCAGTATAAACGCTACGTGGCGATCGTTCTTGGCCAAAGACAAAATAAAATTATCGACAAAATGGAACCTGTTTCTGGCAGTAACAAGGGTGATACAAAGTTACGCTGCACAAGTTTGGGGTTTTGAACTGTTTGAAGAGGTTGATAAAACTCAGTTCTACTTTTTAAAAAGAATTTTGCATCTACCAACCAATACACCATCTTACTGTATTTTATTGTAAACTGGCCTTTCAAATTGTCATCTGTATACGTTGCAACTCCACCTTAACTAGATATATGTATATACAAGACTTTATTTGACTACGACGCTAATAGATTACCACACAGACTTTCAAAAATAATCCTACGAAGACAAATCTTTTGGGCAAAGGCAATTCAGGACTTAGGGAAAAAATGTAATATGAATCTAGTTTATGACATTGCAGATAGGAGATTGTGGAGTGCCAATATAGACTTATTGCTCTCGACTGTGAATCTGACGAATAAACAAAAATTGTGGGAAAGAGCTATGAATAGCTCACGAGTATACAAGGACCTCGATCACAATATTGGTAAAAGTTATTTCAATGACATGGTAGAAAACTATAAAATCTCTTGGATATTGAAGTACAGATGTGACCTTATTTACCTCGGAGGCCACAAAAATTGGAACTGCACTCTCTGTAATTTAAACGAATTAGAGGACTTGGTACACTTTCTTGGAAGGTGCCCAATATTGAAAGAAATTCGATATCAGTACTTTGGATAATTCTACTTAGACCGAGAGGAAATAAACAACAGATTGAATGGTATTGGGTCTGGTGGATGGAATAGTTTAGTATGGTTTGTCACGGGTGCTCTGAAATATAGAAGTCTAATTGTAAATGAACATAGTTAAGCTAAGAATAAGTAAATAAAAAATAATGTATGCTAAGTTTGCCGACAGACGACCTGAGGGTCAATGTTGTATATCCTTTATTTTATTTTATAATATAATTGTTCGTTCATATACAAAACTATATTAGAAGAAAGCATTTGAAATGTTTTATAATTATAAGAGTATTGAAATAATTAATAAAGGATTTATCTATCTAGGCCGGTGTACATCGTAATGGCAAAATTTTCAACAAATGTGTCCAGCTCCTTGCCTACGCTGATGACATTGAAGTCATCGGACGTAACAAGCGAGATGTCACCGCTGCCTTTGCGGCTATCGAAAGATTATCTGCCAAAATGGGTCTGGTGGTAAATGAGGACAAGACGAAGTATATGCTGTCTACACGCAGGGACTCACAGCGGCTAGGGTCTCACGTCCAAGCCGACAGGTATACCTTTGAAGTTGTCAAGGAATTCGTCTACCTTGGCATCGCCATCAACAGCAGCAATGATGTCAGCCTGGAGATAAAGCGAAGGATTACTCTTGCCAACAGGTGCTACTACGATCTCGGTAGGCAATTGAGAAGGACGCTTATCTTGCCCGTGCTTCTCTATGGCGCTGAAGCATGGACAATGACACGAAACGACATAGCGGCCCTTGGAGTGTTCGAGAGGAAGGTACTTCGCAAAATCTACGGCCCTGTACGTGTTGGTGACGACTATCGTGTACGAACCAATAACGAGCTGTATGAGCTGTATAAGGACATGGACGTAGCGCAGCGAATTAACATCCAGCGGCTACGCTACGTCGTCATACGCCGGTCATGTCTGCCGTATGGACGACGAAGCTCCGGCGAAAAAGGTGTTCGATGCGATGGTTGGAGGTCGACGGCCCTGAAGAGGCCCTGTCATCACTTGGTGTGACCGACTGGAGAAGGCGCGCGCAAAGCAGAGGCGCCTGGAGAGAAGTTTTGCGGCAGGCCGTAACCCGATAGCGGGTTGTTATGGCCAGTTAAGTAAGTAAGTAAGTATTTATCTATCTATCTATCTATTGGCAATATGCGCTGATGTTAGGGTCAAAGAAGTGTTGTTGAGTGAGTCTTGTATGGCCGAGTCTGATCCTTGTGAATTTTGTTAGGTCTGCTCTGGTTATATTTTCATCTAGACTGAATTTGCAGTAGTCGTTAACTGTATTTCTGTGTTGGTTGATTTTTTTGTACCACGTGGATGTCATGTCCCATAGGCTTATCTGTTGTGCTTTGTATCTTGTTTTAATAAATCTGTTGTGATCGTGAACGTTGTGGTTATTTTCTATAAAGACAGGGGAATTGCATGCGTTTTTGGCCGCACTGTCGGCAAAGGAGTTTCCTGTTATTCCTGAGTGGCCTGGCGTCCATATAAGCGTGATTTTTGGGTGTCTTTCAATGAGTATATTTCTGATGGCTGATGGGTAAATGTCAGTGTTATCTATGTTTGCGATGGCTTGGATAGCGGATAGAGAGTCTGTGCAGATTGCAGATTTCCCGTGGTGACGCCTAATATGGCTATGATTTCAGCGGAGAATACTGAGCTGTGTGGTGGCAGAATAGCGTATTTAATTATAGTATTTAGACTTGTTACACTGTAAGCGCAGGTCTCGTTGTATTTAAAGCCGTCAGTGAATATAAAGGTGTGGTCTGGAAGTGAGTTGTTTAGTTCGGTAAAAAGCGTTTGGTATATATTTGGAGTGGTTGAGTTTTTGTTGTGCGCATGCACATGTGCGCATGTTAATGCTTGTAGGGTCGAACATCCAGGGTGGGTGTTTCTGGATATGAATTTTGGTTTGCTGGTAAGGAAAGTCTAGGTTAGCACATAGTGCAATGACTTTGGTTAGAGTTGACGATATTCGAAGTGGTCTTTTTGCAGCTATTGTCTTGTGAATAAGTCCAGCTAAGGGTGTGTCGTCACTTAATATTAGCTGTTTGAAGAGTTTAGCTGTTAGAAATTCACGTCTGTTTTCTATTGTGTTGATGTTGGACTCATATAGGAGGTTGTAGATGGGGGTAGAGCGGAAGGCGCCTAGCCCGAATCGAATGGCGGAATTGATGATTGTTTTGATTTTGTTTAGTAGTGATTTTGGGGCGAGTCCGTATATCGGGAGGCTGTAATCAAGTTTGGATATTAATATTGATTTTGTAGCTGCGATTAAGGAGTGGGTGTTGCATCTATATTTGTTGTTGGAGAGGCATTTAATTATATTGAGGTTGAAATGTATTCGTAGTGTGGGAGCCAGCAATATCTATTATTGAAAATTAAGGTATCTTAAGGTTGTTTACGTTTTCTATTGGGTGGTTGTTTGTAAGGCAGTTTGTGTAACAATTGTGTTTGCGGCAAATGTGTAGATGTTTGCATTTGGAGACGGATAATTCTGCTCCCGAATACTTGCCCCAATTAAGTACGTCGTCTATCACGTTATCTAATATAATGTTGCAATTTTTGGGTTTTTTAGTTTCTTTATTATTATATAGTCATCCGCATAGGCACAGAATTTAATGTCTTTGTGTAAGGAAATTATGGTGCATAGTTTATTGTAGGCTTTTAAAAAAAGTATCACAGACAGTGTTGAGCCTTGTGGTATACCATTGTGTAGTGGGAGAGTGTGTGAATAATTGTTTCCAATGCGGACTCTAATTTTCCTGTTTGACATAACGTTTTTTATGTATCCCAAAATTTTAGGGCCCAACTTCCAATTTGTTAGTTGGTCTAGTAGGGTGTGGATTCCGATTTTATCTAATGCTTTCGCAAAATCGAGAGATAGTGATCAAATGGTCTAAGTAAGACCATTAGAGTATTAGTCACTGATTTGCCTTTTTTTACCCCAAACTGGCGACTATCGAGTAGTTTGCGTGTGGTTACAAACCACCATAGTCTGTTTGCTATAATTTTGTCCAAGACTTTTGCTAGGCAGGGATTTAGCGATATAGGCCTGTAAGATGTTATTGCCGTCTGGTCAGCTTTCTGCTTTAAAATAGGAACAATTGTGCTTTCTTTGTACGCTTGTGGAATATAGTTGTTGTAGTGAGAGAGGAGTCGTAGTTTTGTGTTTGTGGTTAAGTTTTTGATCATAGGGTACGAAATTTTGTCTATTCCTGGAGTTGTCCCTTTTAGCTTGTTCAGAGCAGATGTGAGTTCTATCAGGTTTATATAATTTTCAATTTGTAGTGCTTTTTTGCATGAAGTATTATGCAGGGTTTGTGTTTTCGAGGAGAGTTTGTGTGCCCGAAATTCTGGGTGGAAGTTGGTATCCGCTGATTGTTCTGACCAAAATTGGCAGAAAATATTGGCTATTTCAGTTTTGTTGGTGGTGGTATTGGAGGAGTTGTAGGCATTTGATATACAATGAAGGTTGTAGTAGTTTTTTATCCCGCAAAAGCGTCTAATATTATGCCATATTTTGGCAGTGGGGGTTGTTGGATTGATTTCAGATGTAAATTCATTTATTGATCTGGTTTTGGCTAGCTTTAGTTCTCGTTTGAAGTATGCATTTGCTTTTTTGTAATTTATTAAGTTTTCTGGGGTGATATTTCGTTTTAGTATTTGCCAAAGTGTGTTTTTAGCTTTTCTCAGTTTTTCTAATTCTTTATTCCACCAGGGGACATTGCGTTTGTGTGTTTGGGTAGTGGTTTTCGGGATGGAGGGGTGAGCACTATTGAGTATAATTTTTTTGATGTTTGCTGCTTCTTTGTTTGTATAGCTGCTGGCTGGCTGGGAGAAGTGATAAAAGTCAGCATGCGTTTGAAATAGGTTCCAGTTAGCCAATTTGGTCCTAAAGCGGGGAGTTATTTTTGTTGTGGTTGGTGTTTGACTGGTAAGTAGGGTGGTAAAGATTGGGAAATGGTCGCTTCCACATAAATCGTCTATAATTTCCCATTGCATGAATGGGGCTATGGACGGTGTGCAGAAGGTGAGGTCAATGTGTGTAAGTGAATGATGGGTGGAAAAGTGGGTTGGGGATCCGTTGATGAGAAGGACCAGATTTTTGTTGTCGAGAAATTTTGAAATTGTATTCCCTCTACGGTTGTTGCTGGGTGAACCCCACTTTCTGTGCCAACTGTTAAAGTCGCCCAGTATAATTGCATGGTGGTTTTGCATGTTGAAGACGTTCGCTAGCGCGTGTGAATGCCTTGTTTGGTGGTAAGTATGCAGAGATTACTACTATTTTAAAGTGAGAATGAATTTTAACTGCAACATTGTCAATGTCTTGGTTGAGTGAGATTGGTTCGTGTTCGATGGAATTGTGGATTAGTAGGGCGACTCCGCCATATGGGTTTTGCGATGAGTTACTTGTGTAGGACGAATAGTTTATGGGAATTGGGAAGGGGTTGGCTTGGAGATGGGTTTCTTGCAGTGCTATGACGTTAGGATGGTGCTGGATGGTGCTATTAAAACTTTTAGTTCTCTATAGTTGTTGGTGTAAACTTTAATGTTCCATTGCATAAACTTAATAGACATGGATAATAATAGATTCGTTAGTTGAATTATTTGTAAGATGGCGTGGTATGTTCTAGTTTTTTAGTTGGATTGTTAGTGTGTTTAGTCTTCTTGCATAGATGAGTCTTCATTGCTTGTGCTGTGAATTGTGGTTGAGGAGTTCTTTGAGTTTCTGGTAGTTATGGACCTATTGCTGTTTTTTGCTTTGAGTTTCGATTTTAATCGGTTTGATATTTTCCGTCTAAATCCTATCGAAACTGAATGTCGACTTAAGATTTTCTTAACTAGCACAAATTATAATAACAAATTCTAAGCCGCACCCCAAACTTTGATGGTTTGGTTTAATGCTGCTGTCTTATGTGCTGCTGTTGGTTCTCTGAAGTCTCATCCTCTTGCAAACTCGCGCCTGTCGTCAATAATGCAGCTGTTGGTAGTGGAACTACCAAAACCTCCTGCAAAATTGTGACTGATTTGCCTTCAGTGCCCCTTATGGCTTATTCGCCTGCTGGTTTTGATGCTATGGTTTTTGATGGTGGTACTATTGATACTGATGCTGCTTACAGTGCACCTTCTGCTCTGCCTTCGGTAACTTTTTCCACTGTCCGGACGATTATACCGCTCCCTGTATGCACGTGGGCTAAGGTTACAGCTGAGAATATTAATTAATAATAATTATTTCATACATTACACACTGATGTTGGGGTTAATCATCTTACTTGTTTCAAACTCGTCAAGACAGATGCTGATATGGAACAACTTAGGGCCGTTTTCTCACTTACCTTTAACTTTAAAGTTCACTTTAGCGGGCCGATAAACGCATTTTCTTTTTCTCAACCGCTCGTTAAGCTATCCTCCCGATAAAACTTACCGGTCAGATTGAGTGCCTGTTAAACTTTAAAGTGAACTTGAAGTGGTGCCAAGTACATGCATATGTTTGCTTACAAACAAAAAACAGCTGGTAATGAAAATACAATTTGAAATGAAATTTGAATTTGAGATCTTTCGGTATGGAAAATAGGCGTGTTGTTTATATTCATGCACTGGAAGACGCTTTTGAAGGTACGGAGTCGCAAAATGCGGCAAATAGAACATATAACAGCCGATTGGACAATTTCACTGCTTTGTACTGCTGACATTTCCAATCGCTGCTGCGCCGCCACCTGTGCGATACGTCTCGCTCTTCTCCGCTGCAAATTCCAGCTTGGACTTGCGTTTCAAGCTGTCGAACTTGTCCCTCAACGATCTCCAACGTCGGGACACGCCCCATTTGGCAGTAAAAGCATCAGAAGATTTTGCCAGGCAAAATTCTTCTTTTTTTCCTTCAAAAATAATTATAATTTTTCATAAACAGCTGATTGCGCCGCCAAGTGCTGCCCATCGTAGACCAGAGTTGCCAAAAAATCAGACTTGTTAAATTTATATTTATCAGGCAGTTGAGAAAACGAAAATAGTTACCGGGCACTTTAAAGTGACCACTTTATCGGTAATATGGCGTTCAAACTGACGACTTAAACGTGTTTAAACAAGTTAAATGAACAAAACCAGTTCGAAAACCTGTTTATTCGCATGCAATTGTTGTTGGAAATTAAACGTGTTAAACCATTTAACATGTTTTGAAACGAGTTTAACGCAGGGTTGCATCCGAAAGCTTTCTATGAAAAAGCTTTTTTGTCAACTGAACAGAGCGCACACACTAAACACACACCAGAAAAAACATCCCTACAAATTCAGCTGTAATTTCATCAAAACAAAACTAAACAAAAATTGAAAATTTGAAATGAATGAAAATAATCGTTTTGCTCGCACTGCTTTCATTCCATCCATCGCCTTGTTATGGCATCTGAATACAAGGCGTCTAATATCGAATCATGCTCCCAGCACATCAGTTCACAAAAATATTTATTTGTTGTTTGTAAACAAACTGCTGTCTAATTAAACTTCATTGAGCAGTCTGGACGGTTGTGCTCAACAAAAAACTCTTTTCACTTAAACTAGTTTAAATGAGTCAGTTTCGCCGTGCTTTTAATATGCGATATACAACTCTTCGTTATGGCCTGCGTATATTAAGATCAAGCCAGACTTCGGTCTTATCCGAAGAAAGAATTACGTGAGATCAACGATTGGTAGTACAAAATGTAACTTCACATTCCATTTCTAATGTAAATAGCAAAGTAAATTGTAATGTCTCTGTATTCAAATTAGAGTATACTATTGGAACTCCCGAAATTCGGGTATAACCAAAAAAACTACCATTTGGTTTATGTAAGTTAACGCTAGCCGCGCTGACACATACAAAAAATAAAATGTCCACATCGCTTGACCTGCAAAGCAGTTGCCACCATGCTCCGCTTACGCGAAATTACGCTGACGCTATGTCTGCTGCAAACCGTGTGATTGCCCAAACCGAATTCCTGGAAATGCATCACGCGGCAGTGCAGGTGATATGGCTTGCATTTTTCGGCTATGCTTTAGTTTTAAGCAAAATGATTTGTTCAGTCTATTTTCGACTTTCAAGTAATAAAGGCGGAGCTCGCTCCGCAACCTTTTTTAAAAAACTATTTTATTTAAAAAATAATTTCATTGGCGCCCGAGCAGGGACCAACAAGTGCGCGTAATAATCCGTGGTGGTCTCAATAGTGCCTTAAAACCGCCGTAGTGCCTCGCAAACGGAAAACGTGAAAAATTCGTACAGTGAATTTAAACTTGTTGGTCCCCCGTGTCGTGAGCGACAATTCGACAGCCGTAAATCGTCCTCAAACAGCACGTCGCGCTGCGAAAAGTCATCAGGTTCCCCGTGTCGTGAGTGACAATTCGACAGCCGTAAATCGTCCTCAAACAGCACGTCGCGCTGCGAAAAGCCATCAGGTCCGGAGACCCAACGACACGCAAGTCCTGCACCCGCACGAGAGTGATTTTTCGCGTTGCGGAGAACGGCTCCCTAGTAACTGCATTGCAGACGAACGGGACGGTAATTAAGCCAAGCCACTCCGCTGGACCAGGACTACACCCACCCGAGGAAGGAGCTGGAATGCAAAGAGCTGGAATGCCGAAACTATTAGTAATAGCCTTGTAAGTTGAAAAAGAAAAATAACATTGTTAATAAAGTGAAAGAAAAAAAAAGTTCAAAAGAGAAAATAATTTGCGAAATTTTTTGTAATATAAAGAAAAAAGGGGAATAATAACATTGTAATTTCTAAGTTAAGAAACGTATTTTAAGATTTCTAAAATAATTTTGTGAATAACTACTGGCTCGTACAGCCAATAAATAAATACAATAGATAGCTGCGATTCCTACGGGACCCTCCAGCTCTATAAAAATAAAATTCTCTGCGATTCCTACGGGACCCTCCAGAAGAATAATAAAATAAGTTAAGAAAAAATAAAGACGGCGAGAATGTCGAACCCCAATAACTTGATTAGACCCCCTGTCCTTAATATAGACAACATCCCGAGTCCCGAAAACCCCCCCATAGCAAGAAATATACCAGGACTGAACGAGTTAGTAACAAACATAGTGTCAGACGTACTTAGAAATCAAGGACGGACGTTAATGAACAATGCGGACAGAGACATCATAGCGACGGATCAAGGAATAGACTCCGCGTACCGAAACAACCTACAGGACTTGGACAAAATTCCCGACATTGTAAGATCAATTAGGGATTTTTCAGGGAAACCAGACGAATTCAGCTCTTGGAAAAAGAGTGTTGAGAGAATTCTCAGGATTTACGAACCTTCAGTAGGAACACGGTATTACGGTATATTGAGTGTGATACGAAACAAGGTGATCGGCGACGCAGATGCGGCCCTGGAATCTTACAACACTCCGCTGAATTGGAAAGCGATATGCAAATGTCTGACGTTACATTACGCAGATAAACGCGACATCTCGACCTTAGAATACCAAATGACGACTTTGATACAAGGAAATCTTTCGATACAGGACTTCTACCAGACAGTTTACAAACACCTATCCCTCATATTAAACAAATGGATGCATGGAAATATCATCCGAATCTACAAATTTATTAACACAAACATATAGAGACAAAGCCCTTGATACGTTTATACGCGGATTGAGGGGCGATCTACCGAGACTGCTAGCAATGAGAGAGCCGGCAGATCTACCCCAAGCCCTTCATCTATGCCTTAAATTAGAAAATCAAAATTATAGAACCCAATTCTCAAACACGAACAACGGAGCATTCAGGAAGCCATTTAACCCCGCACCGCCGCCGTTACCACCACGTAGACACAATAATCCTCCAAGGCAGAATACCCCCCATGCCGCACCGTTTTACCCACAATTAGCATACCTGCCAAGGCCGATGCCAGTTTACAGAAGTTATGAACAACCACCATACAACAACCACCGTTTCCCCAACACCAATAACTTTGGGAATAATTTCACCCACCCAACCCGTCCCATAGCAGCAAAACCACAACCGCGGCCCAGCCCAAACCCACCCCAGGAACCACGAAAATATCAGAGGAATCAAAACGTTTCCCTTGAACAGTACACTGAGAAACTCGACGAGACCGACAACTACAACGATTCTTTAGATATTAGCGACATACATTTTTTAGACTGACGGACTCTTCGTTGCCATACGTCGAATGTAGAACGAAGAGTGGACGCATCTTGAAACTGTTAATTGACACGGGATCTACGAAAAATTACATTC
Organism: Melieria crassipennis; assembly: GCA_963668005.1. NCBI lineage: Eukaryota > Metazoa > Arthropoda > Insecta > Diptera > Ulidiidae > Melieria > Melieria crassipennis. Next base: position 47,792,111 of record OY764963.1, on the reverse strand, counting down.
AGCCAAACCTAATAAAAAAAACCTATTCCAAATGAACACTGTTTTTACGTAAAATCAATAGCAGGGGACGTAAAAATCACTGAACACACCTTCATCAATCTCTTCGATCGTAGGGACATAGACCTCAAATTTTATATCCTTCCCAGTCTAAAATCGTTTCACGCGATACTCGGAAACGAAAGCCTCAAAGCTCTTGGTGCTGTCATTCACGCCAGAGGCAATTATATGGTAATAGACAATAATCTGAAAATAAAAATGAAACAAATGAGCTCACAGGACGTCAATGCAATAAATATCAAAGATGAACACATGACGGAAAGTCAAAAAACCCAACTCAAAAATTCCCTTCCATGACGAAAAAGATAAATAGAGTTATAAAAAAATGCACGGTGTGTAAGGAAAACAAATATGACCGCCACCCAGCAAAACCAGAAATTCAACCCACTCCGATCCCGCAGTATCCAGGACAATTAGTTCACCTTGATATATTCCTAACAAATAAAAAAACCGTTCTAACGCCAATTGACAAATTTTCGAAATATGCAATAGCGAAAACCCTAAAATCCAGAGCGATGGATTAATGGACATGCCCAGAACATCAAGAGCTGCCGATTCCGCAATACCCACACCACCCATAACCAGGGATGTTTTTTTTTTAACGAGGAGGGAAGCATCGAAAGCCTCAAGTGGTGCGGGACTTTAAACCGCTAAACCCTCCTCTCGTCCGGACGGTTTGCCCTCCTGGGACCACCGTGAAGTATTACGTCAGGAGGCCGCACAGTGTCGCGAGTGTGGCCAAAAATACAAAAAGTGGATGTTGCAAACATGATATTTTTTACATATAAGTTATCGGAAACAAGTCCCGCTAAATGCTGACGGCGCGTAACTTTGCATTCGTTGTTGAATGCTGACGGTGCATCTGGCCGACACAAGACACTCGGGCCGTTGACCACCCAAGAGCACGGAGCGCTCGGGCTATTGACCGCACCAGCGCGTACGCTTGCGCTAGTGAAACCCTATACGGCACGCGAGGCGCGGAGTCAGCTAAAGTTGCGAGAACGGCAGTGGTGAAGTGTAACGACGTCAGCAGAACGGCAGTGGAGGAACGCGGCGCTGTAGCTTTAAGTTTAGATTAAGTATAATGTGAGTTTTAGTTTGAATACTGGAATAAAACCGTTCGGATCGCCAGCCAACGCTGCGACCAGAAACAAATTTGTTTAATTGGCGCCCAACGTGGGGCCCGCGGAACTGTGTAATCGTTGTAACATTACAAGTCAAAAAGTGAAAGTAACGCGAGTACGACTAGCAGCGAAGCGGGCAACAGACGCAAGGACAGAAACCCGAGTACGACTAGCAGAGAAGCAGCAGACGCAATAGCGGAAACCAGCAACTGTGAAATCTGTGCAACACTACAAGTCGAAAAGCAAAAGTAACGCGAGTACGACTAGCAGCGGAAGTAGCGGATCGACGGAAAAAAGGGAAACAAGGAAATCAAAGGAGCAGGGCATAACAATGGAAATGCAAGTGAAATGCTCGTGCGCCATTAAAAATTAAATGTTAAATAAAATTGCCATCCCACGGCGAATAAGTGATAATAAATAAAACTGCCATCCCACTACGCATGAGTGAAATATTGGAAGATTTATTTAGGAATTTGAAACTAGAAAGTACTGACATCATGAACACAGAGCAGGTAACTGAACTAGTGAGGGCGGAAGTAGGCCGTGCATTGGCGCTGCAAAAATTGGAATTTGATAAGAAATTTGCATCGATACAGAATCAGGTCATACCAAAAATAGAGAAATTCCTGAAGGTAGCGATTGACCCGTTGATAACGTGCGAGGTATCTCTGGACGTGATCAAGTCGCTACCAGAGTTTGTCGGTCAGCCTGGTACGTACGTATCGTGGCGCGAGGCTGCGCACAATGCGTATGAATTGTTTAAACGTTACGATGGTAGCGAACGTCACTACCAGGCGGTGGTTATTCTTAGGAACAGGATACGAGGTGCAGCCGACGCAGTACTCTCATCCTTCAATACTGTACTTAATTTTAACGCGATAATTTCTCGACTCGACTTCACCTACTCGGACAAGCGGCCGATATATCTCGTCGAGCAAGAGCTGTCCACTCTGAGGCAGGGTTCCATGGCGTGTTTGGAATTTTATGACGAGGTAGAGAAGAAATTAACCCTATTGGCTAATAAAACTATTATGTCGTACGAAGCTGAGGTAGCGGACACGATAAATGAAAAGTACAGGGCCGATGCTCTAAGGGTATTTATTTCGGGTTTGAGGAAACCCCTGTGCGATATCCTTTTCGCTTCAAGACCGGCTGATCTTCCGTCCGCATTGGCTCTGGCACAAGAAGTGGATGCCAATCACGAGCGCTACACATTTGCGGCTAACTTCGCGGCCAGATCAGGCGAAAACGGCAATAACAAGAAAAGCGGCCCGGCACCGAAACCAAACAATCAGAGAGCTAACAACCCTGAACCCTACTCAGGACAAAAGAACCCTAATTTTTCAAACAATAGGCAAAACCCTTTTAATAATCAGGGGCAAAATAATAGATTTAATAATGGTCAAAAACGGGAGATAGGAGTGGAGCCAATGGAAGTGGATCCTTCCTTGACGCAATTCAGGTACCAATCACAATACAAGGATGGAAATTCTAACCAGGCTCGAGATTACCGACCACAGCAGGGCAATCAACAGAAACGCGCGGCAGGATCCGGGCGCTACACCGGACCGAAACTACAGCGGGTAAATCATTTGAATGACGAGCTTGACTCGCCTAGCGACTCAGTGTATGGCGAAGAAGCGGAACAGGCGGTTAATGACATTGAGAGTGACCAACTTAATTTTTTAGGGGAAGATCCCTCCTACCATGGATCTCGAGATCGGTGGGGGGGAAGGAAATAAAATTCCTCATCGACACTGGGGCGTCGAGGAGTTACATAAAACCGTTACCGGCTCTGAGGGGAATACACCCCGTTCAGAATACGTTTTCGGTCAAATCGATACACGGGGTCACTTCTATCAAACATAAGTGCAAATTGAAAATCTTTGGGATAGTATCAGACTTTTTCATATTACCAGATCTAACATCATTTGATGGCATAATTGGGCTAGATCTGTTAAACAAGGCGCATGCGACTATAGATTTAAGAACAAATACAATATCCCATGACTCCGGCAAGGAGGTCATCCTTTTTATTAACAGCCAGGACATTGCCCATTTGCAACAGCAAGCTATGTCGGTCCCAGGGGATCTTAAGGATTCTTTCGCCAAAATGATTAGTAGCGTGAACGGGGTTTTTGCGGACCCCAACGAGGCACTACCGTTTAATACGAACGTAGTCGCAACTATTCGCACCGAGGACGAGGACCCGGTGTACTCCAGATTATATCCTTACCCGCTAGGGGTGTCGGATTTCGTAAATGAAGAAATCCAGGACTTATTGGCAAATGGCATCATCCGACCGTCCAGGTCACCTTATAATAATCCCATATGGGTAGTTAGGAAAAAGGGGGTGGATGAGGCAGGTCGCCCGAAACAGCGATTGGTTATCGATTTTCGTAAACTGAACGAGAAAACTATCGGTGATAGATATCCAATCCCCGACATCGCAGGGATTTTGTCAAATCTGGGTGGAAGTAAGTTTTTCAGTACTCTCGACCTAAAGTCTGGTTTCCACCAGATTAAATTGGCGGAGTGTGACAGAGAAAAAACGGCTTTCTCTGTGAAAAACGGAAAATACGAATTTTGTCGTCTGCCCTTTGGTCTTAAGAACGCGCCCAGTATTTTTCAGAGGGCGATTGATGATGTTCTGAGGGAGCACTTAGGCAAAATTTGCTTCGTCTACATGGATGATGTTATCATATTTTCGCAAAATGAGCAACAGCACTTAAGGGACGTAGAAACTATCTTAAGAAGCTTATTTGAAGCCAATATGAGGGTCTCGGCGGAGAAGTCGAAATTCTTTAGAACGGAGGTCGAATACTTGGGATTCCTGGTCTCACAAAGGGGGATAAGGACGTGCCCCGACAAAGTCGATACGATACGAAACTTCCCGGAGTCCACCTCCTTGAGGGGAGTAAGGTCATTTTTGGGCCTAGCGGGGTATTACAGGTGTTTTATACTTCGTTAGACTTCGCTAAATTGGCTAAGCCACTATCGAATATTCTGAGAGGGGAATACGGCCGAGTTACTGCTTCACAGTCAAAAAAAATCAAAATCAGTTTGACTGAAGAACAGCAAAAGGCCTTTAACGTGCTAAAACAAATATTAGCCTCTGAGGAGGTAACGTTAACCTACCCAGACTTTAGCAAATCGTTTGATTTGACCACCGATGCATCATCACATGCGATCGGTGCCGTTCTCTCCCAGGAGGGCAAACCAATTACGATGATCTCTCGAACTTTGTCCAGTAGTGAAGAGCATTCCGCTACCAACGAAAGAGAGCTGTTGGCAATCGTCTGGGCCTTGAAAACACTTAGGAATTACCTGTACGGGGTAACTAAGCTGAACGTGTTCACAGACCACCAACCCTTGACCTTCGCAGTCTCGGATCGAAATCCGAACTCGAAAATCAAAAGATGGAAAGCTTTCATTGATGAATGTAATGCGAAGCTCATCTACAAACCAGGTAAGGAGAATGTGGTGGCAGACGCGTTGTCTAGACAGCACATAAACGCTTTGGACAATATGAGCACAGAGACAATCCACAGTGAAATATCATCAACTAACACAATTGAAAAAACTGATAAGCCGGTGAATTGTTTTCGCAATCAAATTTTAATAGAGGAGGGCCTAGAACATCAGAAAAGAAGCTTTATTATATTTGGGAAAAAAATGAGGCATCTGCTCTCATTCCAAACCAAAGAAGATTTAATGAGCCTCTTGCAGGAAGCAGTAAATGTGGATGCGGTAAACGCAGTACATTGCGACTTGCCGACGTTGGCGAAGTTTCAACACGAATTAATTGAGTTATTTCCAACAGTAAAATTTAGGCATACAGAGAAATTTGTTACAGACATATCAGACCCGGGCGAACAACAGGAAATTATAGCGGCCGAACATAATCGAGCACATCGAGCAGCCCAAGAAAACGTAAAACAGATACTAGAAGACTACTTTTTTCCGAAAATGGAGAAAAAGACCAAGCAATTCGTGGCGAACTGTCGTGTGTGTGCTCAGGCGAAGTATGACCGCCATCCAAAAAAACAACGTATAGCCGAGACACCCATACCAACACATTGCGGGGAAATCCTTCACGTAGACATATTCTCCACCGGCTCGAGGCAATTTCTGACTTGCATCGACAAATTTTCAAAATTTGCGATCGTACAGTCTTTAAGATCCAGAACAATAGTGGATGTGAAGCCGCAGTTGTTGCAATTGCTTAACATGTTTAGTGGCACAAAAACCGTTTATTGTGACAACGAGAAGTCACTCAATTCACACAGTATCAAGGCAATGTTAAAAAACCAGTTTGACATTGACATTGTGAATGCTCCACCCCTTCACAGTACGTCGAATGGTCAGGTGGAGCGATTCCACAGCACACTGATGGAGATATCACGATGCCTTAAGCTCGACAAGGATCTGGACGATATCGACGAGTTAATCCTCCTGGCCACAATTGAATACAATAGGTCCATCCATACAGTAACCGGGACCAAACCCATAGCCACATTTCATTCAGCAGATTGTAACGAACAAATAGCATCGCGCTTGCAAACCGCACAAGAAAAAGAGCTGACAAATCATAACAAGAACAGGCAGAGTAGAGAATTCTCGGTGGGGGAAAAGGTAATGGTAAAAACCAACCGGCGACTAGGGAACAAGCTGACACCTCGCTACGTCGAAGGAGTAGTGGAGCAAGATTTAGGCACGACAGTGCTTATTAGGGGGAGGAGGGTCCATAAGGACAACCTTCGCTAAGTAAGCCGACTTAAGGAACATTTTTACTATTTTTAGGACCATTTCGGGATTGGTTATAGCCATATTAATATCGGCATCGACGGGACGGGTAATCGACTACTCCAATGCGAACTACATTCCGGTGGCCACTGGCGACGTCATAATCTGGGAGAACCTCGGGCATATAAAGCACGTTTCGAATCTGACCCTGTACGAGCTACTACGGGAAGAGACAATCAACGCCACGAACCACTTTCCTCAGTCGCACATGAAAAAGCTGCTGGAAGCGGACACAAATCAGATAGGTAAACTAATACAGATGATGAACGTACACCACAGACAGACGAGAAGCTTAAACGCGCTGGGGACGGTACTAAAATACATTACAGGGACACCGGACCATGATGACTTTAACAGAATACTAATGACGGAGGAGCGGTTGATCGAATCACAAGACCGACAGATTACTATAAACACAGAGGTGCAGAGGGAAATTAACAGCTTGACAATTACAATAAATAAAATCCTAAAGACAGCCAAACAAAGGGAAATAGACACAGGTCACCTCTATGACATACTTTTAGCCAGGAATAGAGCTATTATAACAGAGTTGAATGGCATAATTACCTCTATCACTTTCGCTAAAATTGGGATTTTAAACCCTGTCATCCTGGATGGCAGTGAAATAAATTTGATAATAAGAAACGAGCATTTCACAAACCTGACAGTAGCCGATATCATGTCCGTAGCTAAGATTAAGACTTTACAATTTAACAATGTAATATATTTCTTGATAAGCTATCCTATCCCGAAACTTAGGTGTAAGAAAATAAATATTTTACCAGTAGCTCGCGGGAATCGAATCCTGCACCTTCAGGAAGCCGTCTTAGCCGTGTGCCACAACAGTACGGTGGCTGTGAAGAACTGCAGTAACACAACACCGACATTCTGCCTAGCATCGACGACTGCATCATGCGCTCTACAGCTGATGACACGCAACTCCGCCAACTGCAGCACAACGTTCAACGACCTCGCGCCAGTTATCTCAATAGGCGACGGATTGGTGGCCGTTAACAATCAGCTGGTCACCATAGAAGAAAAGGGCGAAGCTCCCGTTACAATCAACGGTACCTACCTGGTGCTCTTCAAGGACTACGTAAAAATTAATGGAACGATCTTCTACAATGAGAATGCAACGGCACCCCTAAAGCCCGAAACACCTTGGGTATCCGCCGTCAACCTAACACAACATACGGAAATATTAAGCGCCCTACCTCCACCATGTGAACCAACAAAACCTCCAACACATCAAACATCTGCAACTGAGCGTTGAAAGGGGGCACATTACATGTTGGTCTATTGTAGGTATGCTATTGAGCGTGGGACTTATAGCCTACGTATTTCGGAGAATGAGAGTGGCCAAGAAGAAGATCGCCATAAACAAATCGGTCGAGGTAGCAATAAAAACCGCCTCTGCAAGGACCGTGGACGTTCCTCACTTAGAAGGGGAATAGTTATCGGAAACAAGTCCCGCTAAATGCTGACGGCGCGTAACTTTGCATTCGTTGTTGAATGCTGACGGTGCATCTGGCCGACACAAGACACTCGGGCCGTTGACCACCCAAGAGCACGGAGCGCTCGGGCTATTGACCGCACCAGCGCGTACGCTTGCGCTAGTGAAACCCTATACGGCACGCGAGGCGCGGAGTCAGCTAAAGTTGCGAGAACGGCAGTGGTGAAGTGTAACGACGTCAGCAGAACGGCAGTGGAGGAACGCGGCGCTGTAGCTTTAAGTTTAGATTAAGTATAATGTGAGTTTTAGTTTGAATACTGGAATAAAACCGTTCTGATCGCCAGCCAACGCTGCGACCAGAAACAAATTTGTTTAATTTATATGTTGAGATAATACTCCCAATAAGACAAATCCAAAATATTTCTTAAAATAAATAATAAATGTAAGCAGGAGCCATCCACAAAGTTGAGCCTTTTTTTGGAACACATTTTCGCCAGAGCAACTCACTATTTTCATGCTAAATGTAAGTAGCATTTTTGCTTACAGGTACTACGTATGGATACAAATTACATACGTAAGAAAACTATAGAGTAAGGGCAAGTAGGCACTATGTTTTTGTTTTGTTTTGATCAGCATATGCGAAGTTACGTTGCTTTAAAAAAACCCGGCCTGTCTCACGAAAAGTGAGAAAAATCGCTAACTTTGGGAGACGATAAAAAGAAAACGTCTCAATGCATCTCTCCAGTGATTACACAGCACAACAAAAAAACACTTTTTTTCTGTTGCATGGAGTTTTTCTACTGTTTCTTACTAATTTGGGTGCGCTGATTTCGAATCTATCCTCAGATTTTTTTCAGCAGCTCTAGTTTGTGAGATATAGGTACCGTGTCATTTTTTCAGTTTTTCCTCTACTTTTTCCATATTTTTGATCGTAATTTCTAGACCAAAAAACCGATTGACATAATTTTCACCTTATCGCATTAACAACACCGCACGGCTTCTTTCCGATGCAACTTATTTTTATAAGTTTTAAAATGCCGCGGTAATTGGACCTCAAAGTCGGAAAATATGGAATTTTAAGGCGTTTTCTTTGACGGTTAAAAACATACACATTTTTTGTAAATCAATTAACGAGTTAGGTGTATAATGAAAGCAGACACATCAAACATTACAACACAGCCAAATTATTTGGCGGAATACACATTTGCATCGAAATTATAGCAAAATTGTACCATAGTCATTTTCAGTCTTATTCCTTAAAAAATTAGGAGCCTCAAAATATGCAAAGTTTTTAATTTTTTTTTGTTTCGAGCAATTCAAAATATTTTTGTTTTTTGCTTGTATTTCAGACTATAAATGGAACATATAAAAGAGCATATTTTGAGGCCCCTAATTTTTTAAGGAAAAAGACTGAAAATGACTATGGTACATGTTTGCTATTATTTCGATCCGAATGTGTATTCCGCCAAATCATTTGGCTGTGTTGTATTGCTTGATGTTTCTTCTTAAGATATTCATATACTTCGTAACTGGATTTATGAAACATCTGTTCGATTTTCGCCATCAGAAAAAACGCATTAAAATTCCATATTTTCCCACTTTGAAACCTTATTACCACGCCAATTAAGAACGCATAAAATTGATTAATATAAGAAAAGAAGGCGTGAGATGTTGTTAGTGCAACTATATAAAAATCATGTCGATAGGATTATTGGTTCAGAAATTACAGTCGAAAACGAGTAAAATGCCGAGGAAAATTCGAAAAAGTGACACGCCCATTTTTTGCGAAAACTAGAGCTGTTACATAAAAACTGAGTATGGTTTTGAAATCAGCGTGGAAAAACGATTCAGGTTCATGTAAAAAACTCCATGCAACAGACATGCTGTTGTGCAGTGTTATTGCAAAACAAAGACACGAGTACGACCTTTCAAATAGAAATAATTAGCTACGTCGGCCTGCGTCCCCATCTAAAAATTTACTTTTTGTAGTGGCACCTACAGTCAAAAATTGTGATTTTTTCGAAGTGTGGCTTGCGACGCGCAATGAAACAGCGGCAAAACAGCTGCTACAATGGTGAGTTATATAAAAGACAAAGTAGGCACTTTGTTCGTATCATCAAAAGTAGGCAGAATGCCACGCCCACTATAAATATCTAAACATTTATACCAAAATATGGTATCACAAGCTGAAAAAATTAATACACGAATTCATTAAGGAAAAGTTTTGGCCACTTAATAAATATGCTCCAGCTGCCACGCCCACTTTTAAGGTTTTAGAAAGCTTACAAATTAAAATCACATCGTAGAACGGTATTGTAAACAGCCTTCTAAAAATACAGTTGTAGTTGTAGTAAAATGCGAATATTTTTGAAAGTGGGCATGGCAGACCGCCCATTTTTAGTGTGAGCCTTTAGGTCATTATTCTAAGCACAAATACAAAATTTCATAATTCTATCACCAATATTAAGCAAGTTATTTCAATATTACAGTTTCTTTCGTAAGGGGGTGGGCGTGGCAGTGGTCTAATTTAAATGATTTTTTGCAAATGTCTTAATTTCTACCACGAAAACGATCTCACCAAGTTTCATCGAGATAGGACAACGCTAAGTATTTTTGGCCACGGCTTATATGGGATCGCGACACTGTGCGACGTCACGCTCGCTAGTAATTTCCGTGTAATTTGCCATGTTAGGCATTAGTCTACCGATGGCAGCGCTGGTTCGCCTGGCCTTGTCACTGGCGTACCTGAGGTGCTCTTTGAAGTTTAGCCGAAAGTCCAGCAGCACACCCAGATATCTTGGGTGAGAACTGGATTTAATTTCATGGCCGCCTACCCGAATTGTTATGCCCTCTACTTTTTTCCTGCTGGTAAGCAGGACCGCTTCTGTCTTATGCTCTGCGAGCTGCAGGCCGGCGTTGGGAAACCACGCCTTCATAGCCGATATTGTAGAGTTACAATTCTCTGTTAGTGTGGCTAGGGTTTTGGCCACAGCGACTACGGCTACATCGTCTGCATAGCCGATGATGCTTACTTCGGGAGGGCGTTGTATTTGCAGTATGCCGTTGTACATGACGTTCCAAAAACCCGGTCCTAGGACGGAGCCCTGCGGTACGCCACCTGTAACACCATATTGCTTGGGGCCCTCCTCCGTGTCATACAGTAGGACTCTGTTAGCGAAGTAGTTCGCTATTATCCTGACTAGGTAGTCCGGCACATTACAGTCTACAGGGGCTTGCAGAATTTTGTACCAGTTCGCCGAGTTGAAGGCATTCTTAACGTCGAGTGTTATGACGGCGCAATATTGTTTCTTGCCTTCTAGCCATCTTTTCCCCGCTAACGCTCTTTTGGCGATGGCGCATACTGCCGTAATGGCGTCGACAGTGGAGCGACGCTTACGGAAGCCGTATTGGTTTGGCGATAAACCAGTCGAGGATTCCCTTCGAGAACTTTGCCCGCAGTGTCTAACATACAGAGTGGTCTGTATGAAGAGGGGTCGCCTGGTGGCTTGTTGGCTTTCGGCAGGAGGACACGCCTTTGTCGCTTCCAGATCTTGGGGAAGATGCCCTCTCGCAGGCACGCCGAGTAGAGCTCGCAGAAGAGTTGCGGCTTCTTTTGAATTGCGGCTTTTAGGACTCTGTTGGGGATACCGTCCAGGCCTGGGGACTTATCTGCCTTTATCCTCTTTGCCACCTCAATGACTTCCTCCACGGATACCTCTGGCACTTCAGCGATGTTCAGCTGCCTTGGTGCAGTGAATACGCCCTGCCGTGGGAAGAGGGTTGAGACGATGTGCGCCATTGTGATTGGGGAAATGGGGGATTTTCCACTGCCACTTTTGGGCTTCTTTAGCACCACCTTGTAGCCGACGCCCCAGGGGTTGGCGTCAACCGCATTAATAAGAGCAGAGAAGGGTGGTCGTTTGCTCTTTTTAATAGCTTTGCGGAGCTGCTTTCGCGCCTCTTTGAACTCGGCTTGCAGGCTCAAGTATTCGCCTCTGTGTTTGGCTCTTGTGTATCTTCGACGCAGTGTGTGGCAGGTACGTCTTTGTTCTGCTACCTCTTCATTCCACCAAAAAACTGGCCTCCGCTCAGGGATTTGCCGTTTCCGGGGCATGGAAGCGTCGCATATTGCCATCAGTGATTCTATGACTAGGCTGGCGCGCACCTCTGCTGGTGCTTCTGGGACCGCCAGTTCATCTAGCATATAATTAAGCGTTGCCAGGTCTATCTGTTTTGTGCTCCAGCCGAGTTTTTGGACCTTCTGAGTTTTGTGGCGGGTTCCAGGGTAGTGCTGAGGCAGCAACGAAAATAGGATACACATGGCTATCCTATCGCTATGTGTGTAGATGTCGGACACTTGCCATCTAACACTTCGGGTAAGTCGGCCTCTTGCCAGTGTAAGATCGATAATTGAGCTCGCTTGTCCTCTACTAAATGTTGGCTTATTCCCTTCATTCAGGAGCTGGAAATCGGTACACGCGAAAGCATCCAGCAGTGCTGCGCCTCGTTTGTTAGTTTTGGCACTGCCCCACTCTACAGCCCATGCATTGAAGTCGCCGGCAATAATGGCGGGAGTTTTGCCAGTGGCGTCTTGTGTTAGCCGGTCCAGCATATCCTGGAATTCATCCAGACGTTCGCTGGGCGGCACGTAGCAGCTGTAGAAATGAATGCCCTTGATTTTTGCATAAGCAAAGCCCTTTTGTGACACGTTCTTCTGCTCTATAGGCAGCGGCCCGCAGGCCCAGATAGCCGCTTTTTTGGTGGCATCCTCTGCCCAGGTTGTGTCGTCTGAAGGGGCTTTATACTGCTCGCAGATGAGCGCGATATCTACCTTGAGCTCGTAGATCGTCTGCTTCAGCAAATTCTGTGCTGCCTCACAGTGATTGAGGTTGAGCTGAATGCACTTAATCATTTCTTTGAGTAATCAGTGCCAACGCTTTTCTGTATGCCGCGCATTTGAAGCTTCCAGTCGGGTGGTCATTAACAGCTTCACCATTGTCAGAGGGTTGACAAAGTACACATTTTGGTGCAAGGTTGCAGTTTTTCGATGTATGGCCATTGCCTGCACATCTAAAGCACATCCCGCTGCGGTCTTTGTCGCTTCTGCAGTTCTTCGACATATGGCCAAATTCGAGGCATTTGTAGCACCGTATAGGGGTTAGGCGCTCGCGTATTCTGCACCTCACCCAGCCCACGCGAATGTGGCCGGCTTCAAGCAGCACTGTGGCATCTCTTTCTGGCATGTTCAAAACCGCTATCTGTGTGCCATCTCTACATGGTCGTAGTGATTTGATGCAATTAGCTTCCGGGGCGGCCATTTCTGGGAATTGCTTGAGGATAGCATCGTGAATATCCTTTTCAGTCGTCGCCTCATCTAGGTCGCGGCATACCAGGGTTAGTTCACGACTGATCGCTCTGACATCAGCAACATCTCGCAGAAAATGTGTTGCGCTTTCTCGCAGTTTGTGCAGCGCAGCATTTATCGTGCTCTGCTTTATGGCTGGCGGAGTTTGGCACCCCTTGTCCGCTTTATTTCCGGACTCACGCTCGCTGTTTCTAGCAGTCGCGCGGTTATAGAGCACTTCAATAGCGCTGATGAGATCCCTCATCGGTTGATTGACCGTGCGCCTGGTGGTGATCATTGCCACCAGGTCTCTGATCCTTTCGCCCAGGTCGTTGTATGCCATTAAACCTGAGCCCGCGCTTGTGCTCGCCTCCTCGGCCACGCCATCTTCAGCTTGAAAGCCTGGCGTCGGCGAGTGTGCCGTCTTTTCCCTGCGTACCGGCGATCGTGCGAGTTTAGCGCTTCGTTTGAATGGGTCTATTACCATCTCTTACGCTCCTGTAATTTCGCCATCACTATCATCTCCACTGTGATATTTGGCGCGTGTGGATCAATAAGCGGGGTCGTTTTACCACCACCGCGGCTGCATCGCCCCAGTTAGGGCAAATGCTCGACGCACATTGGTTAGTGGCTCTTTGTAATAATGGCCGTTAGGGATGACTACAAAAGCAGCACGATCATCACGTACCACCAATTACAGCGCGCTGTTGACCGGCGCCTTCTGATTGGCCAGTGACGCTTTTGCACGAATGGCAGCTTGCGATATTCGCAATGGCCGACAACGCGATCCACAGGAGCTGCAAAAGGTGTAAAGCAGAATGCAGTTTGGGAAGCACTGTACTCATCCGTAGCGAATACACCACCCACGTATCGTGGTGGACAGGGTGCCACTCCACAGGGTGCACCGGCCAAGGGCTGTGTGAAATAGCCAACTTGACACAGCTGCTGTACTTACTGCACACTGCTTGCGGTCCACTTTTGGAAACAGCTGATTGTAGATCGGACAGCTGATGATTGTATAAACAAACAGGTAGGTTGCGCGGGATTTCCGCACAGATCGATGTGGTGGATTCGTTCTCACTGAAAATTTTGCAAACACTCAGGGGGCCACCAAAAAAGAAAACTCGATAAGGAGATTTGTGTCCCAGCTAGTGCCCGCACACTTTGCACAACGCGACACTATACTTTCGCACTTCCCAACGAATTCCACTGACACGCTCTACGCTACGCGCAAAGAAGCTATTTGCTAGGAGCAGGGAGGACGTATGTCTGTCCTCTGCTAACACTTCACTTGAACTTGAACACCCCACCAGGGATGGGGGAGACTCGTTTGTGGGATAACATGCAACATTGGGTCTTGCGAGGATTAAAATCGACCCTGTTCGCTTGACCCCACTTGGAGATTGTTTGTAGGTCGCTATTAAGTGTGTCATTCATACGGCGCCGTTCTCTCTCAATCTCCACAGAGGTGGGGCGCTTTGTGAAGGAGTATGAATGACAAATGGTGCTGTCATCCGCAAACGAGTAGATGGGATTCTTCGTCGACGACAATAAGTCGTTGATGAAGATAAGGAACCAGAACCCCCCATAGCCTATAATTTGTCAAAATTTTTAATCACTATACATCGTATGTACGTTCCCACATTAGCAAAAAGGTCTTTTCATCTTTAAATATTTAAAAGAATATTAACAAAACCCTCTTTTTACCGAAACTAATTTGTTTTTTTAATAGTCACGTTTAGGCTTAATGCAGCGATTTGCATGTTCTAAAAACATGTCTAAAGAGTAGTTTAGTTCGTCAACCGGAATGTCCTTCAGGATGTCGGTACAAGCCTGGTAAAGATGATCCCAGGCACTTCCGCCGGTATTTTGAGTAAAACTCACAATAAATATATAGTATAAAAAAGTATAATAAAAAGTATAAATATATATATACAGTATTTAGTATCTTCCTCTGGCGATAGTTCGTATTTCGAAAAAAGGCTTAACATTAATGATTTATTTTGAGACTATGGAAAATATTAGAAGATTTCTTTCCAGAGTGTTTATTGAACACATAATGAGGTACGGAAAAAAAAACATGAACAAAATTTCCCAAAAAAAATATTTGTTCATGTTATTGAAAATTAACTTCAAATTTGTGCAGATATTAAACATGAATATTAACCCGGCATTGGTGTGGTGGGGTATACCATACCCCAGAGGTTGTATTTTTGTGAATAATACGGATTTCAGTTTTATGGGGGTACTATCGCTTCTAGTAGCTGTTTATAATAGTCCAACCATACACATTTGCTATCCTAAAACAACTTGAGTGTGACCAGATTTCAGTCACATCCCGCTAAAGTTCATTGGGGTATGACATACCCCACCACACCAATAACGTAACTTTTTGTGTAAATGATTTTGAATTCAAATCGATATTTTCGATGGTCTAGTAGTCATCGATTTATTCAAAAATTCACCGTACGGAAAAATAAGAGGCAAATACCAACTGCCCAACTGATAACGGGTGATGACAAGAAAATGAGAATAACTTTGCATACCTACATATAAAAACAAAACGAGTGGTAATACAAAGTAGGCCCTCCCCACGTTGGTTTCTATGGAAACCGTATATAATCACGAAATATTTTCAAAATTTTATTTCATTCGTCAGGAAATGATGTCAAGCAAGAAGCTCTTCGTACACGCGTTGTACAATTTTACGAAAAAACTAATTTGCGTGGAATAAAGTTTACAGTGGGCCATTTCAAGGCGGAAAACATTCCAATTTCGACTATTTATAGAGTTCTAAATAGGGGAAAATCAGAAAGGAAGTGTGGAACCGGAAAAACCACAAATTATGACCAAAAGTGCGGTTGAAAGATTTAAAGGAAAATTTAACAATAACGATAAGTTAAGTCAACGTGACGCGGCTAAAGAATTTAATTGCCGTCAGACTTTCATCTGCAAAACCCTAAAAAGCTCAAAATAATATGTCTCAAAAAGAGCAGAGCTCCAGAGTATTCTGAAACACAAATTTTGGCAGTTAAACGACAGTGTCGCTGGATGGTTAAAAATTATGCAAAAAAAATAATTTGTTTTGGATGACGTAAGTTATTTTCCATTAAGTAAGCCGCAAGTCCCTGGAAACAACCGTTTTTATAGTGATGATGTTTCTGCAACTGACAATAATGTAAAATATAAATTTAAGCACAAATTCGAGCCAAAAATCATGCTGTACATCGTGATTTCCGAAAAAGGAATTTCAAAGCCATGGTTCAAACAATCGGGTTTAGCAATTAACCAAACAGTGTATCAAGAACATATTTAAAGAAAATTCTTATACCATTTCTGAGAAAATACCATAACGATGATGATTTCATATTTTGGCCAGACAAAGCATCATCACACTATGCAAAAAAAAACCGTTGACTCTTAGCATCGAAAAAAATGCCATTTGTCCCGAAAGAGCGCAATCCAATAAATCTTCCTCAGTGTCGTCCAATTGAAGATTTCTTTGGAAATTTAAGCTCAATGATGTACAAGAATAATTGGAGAGCAGCAAACTGCGAAGATCTGAAAAAACGCATCCGATTATGCATACGCAAAATGGACAAAAAGTCTGTCCAACGTTCTTGTGAAGGTATACGGAGAAAGTTACGCTGCACAGCTGACAACGGGCCATTTTCAACCCAGTATTGATTTTTTTCGTAATTACATTTAGTATCCATCCGATGTATATAAAGTCATAAACGCAATATATAACAACATGTAAACTATTAATACCTAAACCGATTCTCATTTTCTTGTCATCACCCGTTACGTGCAAGAAAAGCTCCCAGTTCAGTATTCGCATTTCGTCGCCGTAGAAAACGAATGTCGTATGCTCCATTGAATTTAATAGCACATACGACAATCGTTTTCAGCGTATCATATATTCCAAAAAATATCATTTTTTTTCTACATCATCATGACCCTGTAAATCCTTGAGATAAGGCGAAGCCGTACCAAAACGTCGTCAGTACAGCACAAGATGTTCGGTTTGTCCGAGAGCAAAAACTTCATACGACTTGCGAAAAGTGCGCTAATTTTGAGACCCTGTAATTCGCTACTCTTTCATGGTAGCTACCAAAAATTTAATGTCACAGGACTATATGTATTTCGTTTTTAAAACTGACTATGGACTGACTATATGGAGTCAACTTATAAATATCAGTTTATTTTTGTTAAATTTGGTATTTTCTTTTACAAATTGCTTGCATATGAAGTGTTTTTGTATTTTATTACGTAAAAGTAAATGAAGAATAATATAAAATTGCTATCTTTTACATTTGTGTTGTTTTGTAAAGTTGGTGCTATATAAAGTTGTGGCGTATGTCATACCCCACCACACCAATAACGTAACTTTTTTTAACCACACTAACGCCGGGTTAAAAAGATCACCCGGGTGGGTATAAGTAAAGCGAAGGTTAAATCCAATTTCAAGAATTTCAATGAAGATTTTGGCTTATCTTTTATGAATTACCGCCCAGTTTTGATCTATGGTGATCGCGGATTCAGTTGGCTAACACTTTGGTCGTCATTTATATTCTGACAATCGTTTTTAAATCGCTTTTACCACTTATGAACTCCACCACGGTATAAACAAAAATCACCATAAACTTGGTCCATCAATTTAAATGCTAATATGTTAAAAGTTTAAACACTTTTAAAACAATAGTTAATATTGGATCTTTGTTCGATGCACATTTTTGTACGATGACAAAAAGATACTTCCACTTCAGATGCAATAACTTCGCTTTCTGTCCACCAAATTTCATGAAATTTGTACTAAAAAGCAGGGAAAAATTTAGTTTTTAATGCATTAAGTCACATAAGCCACGACAAAATGCCCTATTCGGAAAGTGCACTTTACTTTAAAAAACATGTAATACTAAACTGGCAAAAAAATTTTTTTAAAACCCCCCCATGACAAAGTTCTGGCTACGCCCCTGGCTCCAGATATTTCACAAGGTTGAAGTTTACAATACTTTCCATTGCTTTGGAGAGCACCGAGCAGATTGCTATAGATCGGTAGTTCGCGGGGTCAGTAGTCTTGCCTTTTTTAGGAACTGGTTGAACATTTGCCACCTTCAAACATGTCGGAAATACACCTGTGGTGTATGACATGTTAAAAAATTTGCGTAATGGACAAGCCAGTGAGGTAGCGGACTTTTGCAAAACAAGGGCTGGAATGCCGTCCGGCCCTGAAGCCTTATTTACATCGAGATTTGCAAGCACTCTTTTAACTACCCGTGTCCGAAAATGAATTCCTGGCATAGAGCAAGATACGTTTTCGACTACGGGCAGTGGTTGATCGCTGGGGGGCAGAGAGGAATTCTCTGCAAAAATTTTAGCCAACAAATTAGCTGTATTAACCGAGTGGGTGATGATTTGATCATTGTTAAGAAGAGTTGGGATTGAAGACGATGTTTGCTTCTTCACCTTCTTAACGAATGACCAGAAGTTCTTTCTACCACGCTGGCATTGAAGAACTTTTTTCCTTTGGCGCTGTTCGTGCAGAAACTTTTGGCGCCTTAGGATGGCATTGCATCGATTTCTAGCCTGTTTACGCAGCTGTTCAGTGGCGGCATTTTTATTTGCCTGCCATGCTCTGAAAGCTTCCTCTTTAGACCTGACAGCAATTCTGCATGTCTCATTAAACCAGAGATTGTCCTTAGGTTTAGTGCAAATTTGCTTATTGGGGATGAAGGACCGCATTCCCAATAATATAATTTCTTCAACCATTTTGGCTGCGGCATTTATGTTTCCATCAAGAAAACACAATTTCCAATTGAAGTGGGCGAAAAAATCGTTGAGTCCACTCCAGTTAGCTTTATCATACATCCACATTAAGGAGGTGTTCCCGGGTAGAAGTTTGAAAAAATCGATTTTTTTTTTTGCGTTTTATTGTACCTTATACTATATACTATCACCCCCCAAAGTCGTTTTTCAATCCGCAAACTCAGTACCCACTTTTTTGCATGTTAATTGAAGTAATCTCAGCTCTTTTTGCTCCGCTGATACATTGCGCATACAAACTTTAAACGCGTTTTTCTCGAAACCACATTTTTTGTACTGGCCGATAACTTTTCTCAGCAACTATGAGAGGTATCGACTTGAAATTTTGGAAAAATGTTCTAGATAGTTTTCATTGGATACTAAACCAAAGTTTTCATCAAAAAATTATTGTTAAATATATTTTCAAGCACTCTAAAGGTAAAAAAAGGTGCCAAAACTGGACAATTTTTTTTCATATGGCCGCCATTTTGTTTCTAATCAACATTTTGACTAAAACTGTGGTTTAGCATCCGCGGAATTTATTGCAGATTAATAATTGCATACCCATTTCTGTTTCAGATTACTGGTTCCCGAAATTTCTTATCGGCCAGCAGTGAAAAACAGCGTGACAAGGTCACATTGAGCACTGAAAATTTGTACTTAGAAAATAAAATTTTTTGACACAAATATGAGTTTTTGTTCTCCAAATAATAAGGAACAAGCAAAAAACCAGAATATTGCATGTTGCCTTGTAGCTCCAAAATAATTTTTTGAAAAACAGCCTAAAATCGGCATTCTAGACGGGAACACTCCCTTAAGCGCTTCGGGGCTAAGGGCGAAGCATTGCGGATAGAAGAGTATGAAAAATACGCCAAAATGGTGCAATGGTCCGAGTTTCCAAGAGGTGCGTGCATTTCAACATCATATTTTTCATGATGTGAAGTGAGAAAAAGGTCTAGAGTATTGAGAGATTGCCCCGCAACGCAGGGAATATGCATTGGTTCATGCACTATTTGAGTCAAGTTATTAGACTCGGCAAGCCGCCGTGGCTCAGTTGGTTAGTGCGTTGGACCGCGAGTCGAAGGCAGCAACCTCAGGTTCAAATACTGCTTGTAATAACACCTAAAAAAACAACGGGAAAACTCGTTTTCTCTTTCGGTGGCTGTCCTCTCAGCTGGAAATGGCAAACCTCTGAGAGTAAAAATTGCTTATGAAACAAGCTCCCAACCTGCCGTTCGGAACCGGCATAAAACTGTAGGTCCCTCCACCCGCGTACAAATTCACACGCACAACACGGGTGGTTGCGGGAAGCTAGGCCTTAGTCTCGCGTAAGCGGGCTGTCGTGCCAGTCAATTATTATTATTATTAGACTCGGCAAAGAGCTCGACAAATAAGCCTTCAGGAGTTGTGTGGCTGGAATGGCGTAGCCAATTGGAATTATGAATATTGAAATCACCAGCAACTACAATTTCACTATTCGGATACGATTCCAAAATATGAGAAATAGAATCAGAGAGAAGATCAAACTTGTTAAAAGTAAAATCTCTCCCTGAATTCGGGCTTCTGTAAAGAAAGCAGAAGTGCAGAATGTGCGACTGGATATTGAATTTAACCCACATGGAGCTAAATTCGGCATCCGTTGTGTATAGTTGCTGCTGGCACTGGTACGCAACATTACTGCACACATAAAGGGCAAGACCCCTGTGGGGAGAGAATAATGGCAGTAAGTGGTACCCCGGAATGTGAAAATCCAGTGGATCTGCATCCTCACAAACCTCAGTCTCGCCTAGTGCCATTATGTGGGGCTTATGGAGGTTAACGTACGCGTATACAGCGAAAAAGTTCGCCCTAAGCCCGCGCACGTTACAAAAGGCTATGCGGAATTTGTCCACCACCATGGTCTGGTAAGTATTATGCCTTTACCACAGAACAGTCAATTTCTCAATGTCGAACAGGACCGCATGTAGCGCCACTGAATACGGACGGAGGAGGGAGACACGGAAAATGAACCACAAACAACACAACGCGAGCAGAGGTCATTGCGACGGACGGCGATATCGAGTAACGGCTTTGGATGTTGTTCTATTGCGTTTCGTATTAAATTTGTATATTTATTTCACGTTGATTCAAGCAAATGTATTAAGTTGGCACACGCGGGGCTGCAGACACCGGGTAAAAAGACAAGCACAACAGGCGGACGAACATTAATACACGCGCGAGACGGACAGAAACATTAAAAAACCGCGAGCACAAAAAGGCACGTCTGCCCACGCGTAGCTGTGTTGACACTCACACTCACAATTGTCGCACTGTGTACAACATTGACCCTCAGGTCGTCTGTCGGCAAACTTAGCATACATACCAGAGAACGGCGCGAGTGCACCGCAACAATAAGTACACCGCATACATACTCTGTATTCTGTATACTCAAGGTGTATTAATAAGGTGATGGCACTACTGCAAAAACAAAATTCCCATGTATTTTGTTAGTGCTTTTGGGCATCCTCGTTGTCAAAATCAAATCAAAACACAAGCAACACAAAAACAATTTTACCAATTTTTGACAATGAGGATGCCAATTTGCGAAAAATCAAAAGAAAATGAGAAGAAAGCAAAAGAAAATGAGAAGAAAAAAGTTTAATCAGCTGTGTTGCCACCACTACCTTATTAATGTGCCTTGTGTATACTCGAGTGCCATAAACACCGAAAAGAAATTGTGCGGTGTTGATTTTACTCGTCGTTCATTTGCTGAGAGATTCATGCGATCGTAGCATACTCAATACTTTTCGTTCTCGTCATATATTATTGTTATTATTTATTATTTTATTATTTTATTCTACAAGGTGCGTCCCAAAGTAAACAGGACTTTTGCAATAGGGACGTTTCTGGTGGCGCCATCTATGTGTGAGGACATGCGTTGGAAAGGTACATCTTTCATTCACATACTGTCTAAATTTCATGACATTTGGTCTAGTAGACGCCGAAATATCCCGCTCAATGTGACAGTATGTTTTTAACTTTGGTACGAGAATGTCGATCGAACAAAGAGCTAATATTAAGTTCTGTTTTAAACTTGGTAAAACTTTTACCGAAACGTTTAAATTGTTAAAGCAAGTTTATGGTGATGATTGTTTATCCCGTGGCCGTGTTAATGAGTGGTTGAATCGATTCAAGAATGGTCGTGAAGACTTGAATGACGACGAACACGTCGGCCAGTCGAAATTTTGTGATTACTGACGATGCCATCAAAACTGTGCGTGATTTTATCAAAATGCAGCCAAAATCATCATTGGAATTGATGGAAATGGAATTGAACATCTCCAAAACATCAATTGATCGCATTTTAACCGAACATTTGGGTCTCCGTAAAGTGTGTTCTCGCTTCATTCCGCACACTTTAACCGACGACCAAAAAGCGCAGAGAATTGAGCACGCAAAAGACATCGTTCGGGAAGCCAGACGTGATCCAAATTTCTTGTTCAACATCGTAACCGGTGACGAAACGTGGTGCTTTCAATATGATCCCGAAACAAAGCGTCAAAGTGCCGAATGGAAGCACCCAGATGAGCCAAATCCGAAAAAAACCCGCCGTGAGAAGTCAAAAATCAAAACTCATCTCATTTGTTTCTACGATTCAAAGGGAATAATTCATCGAGAGTTTGTTCCACCGGGAAAAACAATTAACGCTTTGTTTTATGTTGAAGTTTTGAAGCGTTTGGTGCATCGCATTCGTCGTATTCGGCCAGAATATCGCGAGGAAGGAAGTTGGCGTTTATTGCATTATAATGCACCGGCTGACAGAGCCCTAGTTACGACCGATTATTTGACCAAAAATCGCATTTTTACCATCAATCATTCACCGTATTCGCCTGATATGGCTCCCTGTGACTTCTACTTATTCGGTCAGTTGCATTTGCCGATGAAAGGAAACCGTTATAAGGACGTTGAGGACATCCAAAAGGCTTGTACCAACATTCTGAAGGCGATGCCGGCCGATGACCTAAAACACTCATTCCAAATGCTTTTGGACCGTGCAAAACGTTGTATCGAAGCAGAAGGAGAGTATTTTGAATAAATAAAAAGAATTATACAAAAATAACACTGATCAACAGCAAAATGGCTTTTCTGGGTTTGACATCAGTTCTAGGGTAATTAGGGAGCGCTGATTTCGAATCCGCAAACCGTTTTTAAAACTTAGTTTCCGTTTTCGAAAAAAATGGGCGTGTCACTTTTTCGGATTTTTCCTGACTTTTTTCACGTTTTGAATTGTAATTTCTAAACCAATAGACCGGTTGATATGATTTTCACTTTGTGTCATTTACAACACCTCACGGCTTCTTTTCCAATGTATTTTATTTGTATAAGTTTTCAAAATCCGCGGCAATTGGAACTCAAAGTCGGAAAATATGGAATTTCATGGCGTTTTATTTAATGTTGAAAATCATGCACATTTTTCGTAAATCAATTAACGAGTTAGGTGTTGAATAAAAGCGGAAACATCAAATAATACAACACAGCCAAATTATTTGGTGTGGTTTCCATTCTCATCGAAATAATAGGAAGAATGTACCATAGTCATTTTAATGTTTTTTCATACTTATTCCTTAAAAAAATAAGAGCCTCAAAATATGCAAAGTTTTTAATTTTTTTTTTGTTTCGAGCAAGTGAAAATATTTTTGTTTTTTGCTTGTATTTCAGACTATAAATGGAACATATAAAAGAGCATATTTTGAGGCCCCTAATTTTTTAAGGAAGAAGTATCAAAAAAGATGAAAATGACTATGGTACATTTTTGCTATTATTTCGATGCGAATGTGTATTCCGCCAAATAATTTGGCTGTGTTGTATTGCTTGATGTGTCGGCTTTCATTATACACCTAACTCGTTAATTGATTTACAAAAAATGTGTATGTTTTTGACCATCTAAGAAAACGCCATGAAATTCCATATTTTCCGACTTTGAGGTCCAATTGCCGCGGATTTTGAAAACTTATACAAATAAAATACATTGGAAAAGAAGCCGTGAGGTGTTGTAAATGCCACAAAGTGAAAATCATGTCAACCGGTCTATTGGTTTAGAAATTACAATTGAAAACGTGAAAAAAGTCAGGGAAAATCCGAAAAAGTGACACGCCCATTTTTTGCGAAAACGGAAACTAAGTTTTAAAAACGGTTTGCGGATTCGAAATCAGCGCTCCTTAATTACCCTAGAACTGATGTCAAACCCAGAAAAGCCGACCAAAAGTCGAAATTTGTTGCCCTGTGTAATCATCCGTTTTCTTTATTTTATAAAAGTCCTGTTTACTTTGGGTTGCACCTTGTATATATGTATATAAAAATGAAACGTGGTTCGTTCGTCCGCTTAAAACTCGAAAACGACTGGACCAACTTGAATACTTCCTTCGGCGGGTTTGTTCAAAATGTTTACGTGAAGGTTTATAAAAAAAGAAATGTCGGGGAAAAGGGGCGTGGCACCACAAGAATAGATTTTTAGACAATAACTTTGGAACCATAAGTCACACATCAATTAAATTTGGTACGAACTTAATATTTAGTCATGTCCTTCGATAGAGGTAATGGGGTGGGTATTGAACAAGGGGGTGTGGCACCGCCTATACAACTCAAATCTTTTAAATGGAATAGGTTCGGAATTGTAAGTCGCACAGCATTGAAATTTGGTATGACATCGTCCCATAGAAGTGTCATTCTACTGTTAAAATTTGATGGGCTTTGGATAAGGGGCGTGGCACATTTTTTATGACCCAATATTTCAGCAGAACTGTAAGTCGTACATCAATAAAACTTGGTATGAACCTACTATTTAGTCATATCTTTCGGCAGAGGGAATGAGGCGGGTATTTAACAAGAGGGCGTGGCTCCGCCCATACAACTCATATCTTTAATATAGAATATCTTTGAAATTGTAAGTCATACAACTGAAATTGAGTACCCGTCGTCACACAGATGGCTCATTCTACTGGCAGGATTTTATGGGCATTGGGCAAGGGGCGTGGCACATTTTTTGTGATCCAAATATTGCGCTGAACTATAGGTCGCACAGCAATGAAATTAAGTGCGAACCTACCATTTATTCATATATTTCGACAGAGGGAATGATGAGGGTATTGAACAAGGGGGCGTGGCACTGCCCATACAAACCAAATTTTTAATAGAGAATATCTTTGAAATTGTTAGTCGTACAACACTTAAATTAAGTGCCCCGTCGTCCCATAGACCATAGGGTCATTCTACTGGTAAGTTTTTATAAGCGTTGGGCAAGGGGCGTGGCACATTTGTTGTGACCCAAATATTTCGCTGAACTATAAGTCGTTCAGCAATGACACTTAGTACGAACCTACCATTTTCTCCTTCGACAGAGGGCATTGTGCGGGTATTGAATAAAGGGGTGTGGCCCTGCCAATATAATTTAAATCTGGTTCAAGCGCTATCCATTTCTTTACTGCAACTTAGCAGCAACATTGCTTATTTAAGGGCCTCGATTGCGTTAATCAGTAGCTCCCTCCTCTTCCTTTAGTTGGTTTTCGTCGGCAATTTGCCATTTGCCACATCGCCATTGATTCGCCATCTCGCGTATTTCATTATAAAAAAACAACAAATGTCGTGCGGGACGAAGTTCGCTGGGTCAGCTATATAAAAGCAATGAGCGCAAAAAACAGTACCAGTAAATACCGTAACCAGCATGAGCGAAATTTTGAGTAATGTGCGTTTTCACACTCAAGCTTTTTTTCAATATTTCGTTCGGCACTTTACCTGCACGAATACCTACATAACTTCGGCACGCGCTCGACTTGTGCGTGACGAGCAGTGTTGCCACTTTAAAAATTTTTTCCCGACCAAACTTCCGACCAAATCCGACCTCAACCGACCAAATTAAACATTTGCGTTATCTTTAAAGTCATTTTTATATTACAATTTCATTTTTTAATCAATTAATGAAAAGATATTCACATCACAAAACGGACCGAAATTCATTTAAGCAGACCAACGGACCAAAAATCTGACCAATTTTGGTCCGAAAAGACCAAAAGAGGCAACTCTGGTGACGAGCCTACTCAGCTTCTACACATAGTGCGTATATGCATCTGTACATTGTACATATTATTTATGTTGTGCACACGAAGTACGAGTACTACTCATACTTGTCATCGTACTCGTCGGGTACGATTGCCGAATGTGAAAACAAAAATTTACGAAGCAAAGTAAAGCAGATACCGCGAACTCATATGCTTGAGTGTGCTAATAGCTCAAACGCAGCAATACTCAAATCGACATGGGTATGGTAAATACTCATACAAAATCAATGCGGTGGCGATCACACCGCAACCGCTTTTAAGGCGAGTATACTCAGTCATAAAAATAGGCACTCGTGCAGTTCTCTGATACATACATTATTTTTATTTACTTATTCTTAGCTTCACTACCATATATTCATTTACAATTAGACTTCTATATTTCAGAGCACCCGTCACAAACCCAATACCATTCAATCTGTTATTAACTTCCTCTTGGTCTAAGTAAAATTGTCCAAAGAACCGATATCGGATTTCTTTCAATATTGGGCACCTTCCAAGAAAGTGTGCCAAGCCCTCTAATTCGTTTAAATTACAGAGAGTGCAGTTTAAATTTGTGTGGCTTCGAGGTAAATAAGGTCACATCTGGACTTCAATATTCAAGAGATTTTATAGTTTTCTACCATGTCGTTGAAATAACTTTGACCAATATTGTGATCGAGGTCCTTGTATACTCGTGAGCTATTCATAGCTCTTTCCCACAATCTTTGTTTATTCGTCAGATTCACATTTGAGAGCAATAAGTCTATATTGGCACTCCACAATCTCCTATCTGCAATATCATAAACTAGATTCATATTACATTTTTTCCCTAAGTCCTGAATTGCCTTTGCCCAAAAGATTTGTCTTCGTAGGATTATTTTTCAAAGTCTGTGTGGTAATCTATTAGGGTCGTAGGCAAATAAGGTCTTGTAAATATATATACCTAAGGTGGAGTTGCAACGTATACAGATGACAATTTGGAAAGCCAGTTTCCAATAAAATACAATACGATGGTGTATTGGTTAGTAGATGCAAAATTTTTTTTAAAAAGTAGAACTGAGTTTTATCAACCTCTTCAAACAGTTCAAAACCCCAAACTTGTGCAGCGTAACTTTGTATCGCTCTTGTTACTGCCAGAATCAAGTTCCATTTTGTCCATTTTTGCCAAGTTACTTCTGTTTAACCCCTCTGTTACCCTAGGAAAAACTCGCACATCTGACCCTTCGGGTCATAAAATGACCCCGATTTATTTCTTTGTAGTTTGATCAAAAAAGTTAGGACAATGTGATTTTGACAATTAGTTATTACTTTTATTATTGAAAGGCGATTATTTTGCCTCACTGCAGTCAAATATGTTCAACATGCAGACCATGTCCAGGTTCTTGATTTTCTTCCCGGGCACTTTAATTCTTGCGATTTCTTCAGAAGTTAAAATCACTACTATCGCTACTAATTTTTGGACAATTATATTATATATAACAGATAGAAATCATTAATCGTTAATCGGCCTAAAATAAATGATTTGGCAAGAAAACCTGTTCCCGTGGCCCACAAAAATATTACTCAGTTTAGAGGTTTAATTTATAAAAGTATGCCAAAATATTAAACTTATACTAGATATTGACACCAATGCACCAATCAAAATTATATTATAAATTAATTAACATTATTCGATTTCCAGAAGAAGAAAATGAATATATTCGGCTGACCCAGATTGTGCCCTATCGTTTCCTTTCACTCAGTATCTTCTTCTTTGGTGAAGGTACTGCTGAGGATAACTCACACGATTCTATAGGGTTTAACAACAAGAGGTGTTATTTTGAATTACCCGGTATTTCGGTAGCTGTCACTTTTAAAGCTTTTATTCTTTGACATTTGACAAGTAGAAACTACGCCATTACTAAAAATGGAACGATACACGCTTCAACAACGCATTGAAATTATTAAAATTCACTACAAAAATGGTGAAAATCTTGCAGTCACAGTTCGCAAAACTAAAGCATTTTTGGGTCGTCGTGAAGCACCTTGTCGGACCGCAATACAGAAATTGGTGGAAAAATTCGAGCTGTTGGGACAAGTTAGTGATGTGAAGAATAAAACCCGTGCACGTCGCTCAAGAACAACTGAGAATATTGCTGCTGTAGTCCAAAGTGTTGAAGAAAACCCAGGTTTGTCGATTCCTCGTCGTTCTTTGGAATTGAGCATTCCAAAAACGTCATTACACCGTATTTTGCATAAAGACTTGGGTCTTAAGGCTTATAAAGTTCAGTTAACACAAGAACTCAAGCCGACCGATCATCAACAACGTCGTGTCTTTGCTGATTGGGTCCTTGAAATGCATGAAAATGATCCGGAATTCCATCGAAAAATCATCTTGAATGATGAGGCCCATTTCCACCTCGGTGGCTACGTCAACAAGCAAAATTGTCGCATCTGGGGCTCGGAAAACCCAAGAGTTATTGTTGAGAAGCCTCTCCATCCTCAACGTGTGACTGTTTGGTGCGGTTTATGCTCCGGCGGGGTCATTGGACATTACTTTTTCGAAAATGAGGTTGGATCAACAGTTACGGTGAATAGATTGCGCTATCGAGAGATGATTAATGATTTTTATGGTCGGAGTTGGATGGTATTGATCTGGACAAAGTCGGCGCTACGTGCCACACCAGCAACGAAAACATTGCTCTTTTACGGGAAAAGTTTCCGGACCGTGTTATCTCTGGAAGAGGTGATCACAATTGGCCACCGAGATCTTGTGATTTAACACCTTGCGACTGCTTCCTTTGGGGCCACGTGAAAGATAAGGCGTACGCCAACAGCGCAGCGTCGATTCAAGACCTCAAAGATAGAATTCGTGAGGCTATCGAGGACATAGGGCAGCCACTTTGCGATTTGGTTATGGAAAATTTCATGAAAAGGATATGGTCCTGTAAGCGTGGTCGTGGTGGCCAATTGGCTGATGTTGTTTTTCATTATTAACGGCATACCTTCCTCTTTATTATGAAATAAACATCCGATCATTTATCTCAAAAAATGGCATTTTTCTTTGAATACCAAAATAACACCTCTTGTTGGAAAACCCTATAGTATTGGCTTCCTTTCTTTTCACAAAATCAGAAGCCCAGGAAGTAACTTTTCCGATTTTTGTAGAATAAACGGCGTTACGTTATCATTCCATGGATGAATTTCACATCACAAATGCAATGGTGCCGCAAAGACTAATAGAGTTGCGAACTGCAGCAGCGAGTAAATTTTTTGCTTGTCGCTGATACGAATATGTTTCAGAAATTTGATCTAGCTTGTTCACACTCCTTTTTGAATTTCTTAGAAATGTATTACTTGCTAGAAAGTACTATAGGTAAAAAAAAAAAAAAACTATATGTAGGGGAATGTTACCGGCTGTGGGCCATCACCGGTTGTGGGCTAGCCTTTGTAGTTTTTGTCATTAATAAAATATGACAGATCTGAGTATGAGGCTATGTGTACATTGACAACAGACAGTATTAGTGCAAACACCGAAGTGAAAGGACGCATCTGATCCGCAGCTACAACAAAACAAAAAAAATTGACGAAGAAATTTTCAAAAAAGTAATTTCTGAAGATTTTGCGAGTGTGATAAAGCGAAGTGAAATATTGCAAAGAGGTGAGTGTTATGCATTTTTATGCAGTATTTGCGTTAAATTTTCCGATTTTATATCGAGTTTGCTCAAAATTTTTCGCCACGAGAATTTTGCCAGTCACTTAAAGGATGGCTGCCGTTACCGGTTGTGGGCCACCTTTTGTAATCGGTGGTGGGCCACCATGTTTTTTGCATGAAAATTATTGCAAATCGTGTTTTTGACTTCCTTGTCAAGGCAGTTCCCAGAGTATAATTAAATGACTGATTAAATGACACTCATACGCCACGTTGCGCTGCTCCAAAAAATGCACATATCGCAATTACACAGTTTGAATGTATTTTTTTTGGATTGGTGTATTCAGCAAATTTGTTGGTCGTTAAAATATCTACAAACTTGCCGAAGACAGTAAAGCGATATTCGGAACGATTTAGGACCTATTAGCATTTAAACGTTCGAAGACTTAAGCGACGAACTCGACTAAAATGAGCAAACTTCAAAGACGGATTTCTCTTAAACTAGAGCCAATCCAGCCAAACGGCTGGTGGATCTCAACTCAGTATACCTATAGAAAAGTCGCTCAGTATGTCCCCCCCATGTCTGAATTTTCGACTTGCACAGCGTAATTTGAAAAAGTCAAATTTTCTTGATGTTTTCCGCCATTGATATATAAATTTTGATAATACATATTTCTTTACTGGTTTTTCTTCATAATTTCGCATTTGAAGTGGATTTTTCAGGGTGGCCCAAAACCGGTTACAAAATTTTTTTTGGCCAAAAACAAGGTGTTTGTTTGAAAAATTATAGAAAAATTGTTTTTTTTTGGTTACCTACTGCCTCTAGCTTTCCATTGGTACCCACAAGTCCGAAAAATTTATACTTGAATGCAAGTTACGGGCAAAAAACGAAACCTGGCCCACAACCGGTTACATTCCCCTACTATTTATATTGAAAGCTTCAATCAAAATTTCATATCAGCAAACATAAAGATTTCGTACTATTGGGTTTCGAGCCCTTGAAACTTAAAAGCTCTTGTACTGCTCATTGAGATGCTACGCCCTTTATTAAATGCCGTTTTCCTCTTCCCCCTTTTGAAAAACATGACCCAATATTAAGTTCAATCGTAATGTCATTGATGTCCGACTTATAGTTCCGAAGTTATATACAAAATTTGGATCGTTAAAAGAGTGCCACGCCCATAATTAAACGCCCATGAAATAATTCTAGTGGAACAGTGTCCACATGGGGACACTGCACGAAATTGCAATGCTGTATGACTCATAATTTCGATTTTACTCCATAGTAGAATGGGCTGGGTGAAGATGTCCAGATGGCACCAATCGACGACGACGGTGTGGATGTGCCACCACCCAGCCATGACGAGGTCCGAGTCGCTATCCAGCGACTCAAGAACAACAAAGCTGCAGGGCCGGATGGGCTACCAGCTGAATTGTTCAAGACCAGCGGCGGTGAGCTGATTGGGTGCATGCATCAGCTCATCTGCAAAATATGGCTGGAGGAACGAATGCCCAACGATTGGAACCTCAGTGCCCTTTGTCCTGTGCTGAAGAAAGGCGACCCAACAATATGCGCCAACTACAGGGGTATCAGCCTACTTCCCATTGCATAGAAGGTCCTGACGAGCGTACTATGTGAAAGATTAAAGCCACTCGCCAAGGCGCTGATTGGACCTTATCAGTGCGGCTTTAGACCTGGTAAGTCCACCATCGATCAGATATTCACTCTACGCCAAATCCTGGAGAAGACCCATGAGAACCAAATCGATACACACCATCTCTTCATCGATTACAAGGCAGCATTCGATAGCCCGATAAGGGATCGCCTATATGCCGCATTGTCTGAACTTGGTATCCCTGCAAAGCTCGTGAGACTTTGCAGAGCGACGTTGAGCAATACGCGCAGCTCCGTCAAGGTTGGAAGTGACCTCTCCGACCCCTTTGATACCGTTCGAGGTTTCAGACAGGGCGATCCTTTGTCCTGCGACCTCTTCAACTTCACCATGGAGAGTGTTCTGCGCAAGGCCGGTGTACATCGTAATGGCACAATCTTCAACAAAAGTGTCCAGCTCCTTGCCTACGCTAATGACATTGATGTCATCGGGCGTAACAACGAGATGTCACCGCTGCATTTGCGGCTATCGAAAGATTATCTGCCAAAATGGGTCTGGTGGTAAATGAGGGCAAGACGAAGTATATGCTGTCTACACGCAGGGACTCGCAGCGGCTAGGGTCTCACGTCGAGGCCGACAGGTATACCTTTGAAGTTGTCAAGGAATTCGTCTACCTTGGCACCGCCATCAACAGCAGCAATGATGTCAGTCTGGAGATAAAGCGAAGGATTAGTCTTGCCAACAGGTGCTACTACGGTCTCGGTAGGCAATTGAGAAGTAGAGACCTCTCTCGACCGACAAAACTTGCACTCTATAGGACGCTCATCTTGCCCGTGCTCCTCTATGGCGCTGAAGCATGGACAATGACACGAAACGGCATAGCGGCCCTTGGAGTGTTCGAGAGGAAGGTACTTCGCAAAATCTTCGGCCCTGTTCGTGTTGGTGACGACTATCGTGTACGAACCAATAACGAGCTGTATGAACTGTATAAGGACATGGACGTAGCGCAGCGAATTAACATCCAGCGGCTACGCTGGCTCGGTCATGTCTGCCGCATGGACGACGAAGCTCCGGCGAAAAAGGTGTTCGATGCGATGGTTGGAGGTCGACGGCGAAGAGGGAGGCCGTGTCTCCGGTGGAAGGACTAAGTTGAAGAGGCCCTGGTATCTCTTGGTGTGACCAACTGGAGAAGGCGCGCGCGAAGCAGAGGCGCCTGGAGAGAAGTTTTGCGGCAGGCCGTAACCCGATAACGGGTTGTTATGGCCAGTTAAGTAAGTAAGTAAGTAGAATGGGCTGTATAGCTATCGCCACGCCCTATTACCAGCACAAAACAAAACAAAAATGCCAGAAACATTTATCCACGACACTTTGAAACCAAATCTAATAAAGTTCACATCGCATCGACCAACTTCTTGCGTTCAGGACTATGGGTAAAATGACCCTAAGGTCAAATTTGTATAGCTGCTCATTTGCACGTAAACCAGTGTTGGAAATAAGATGAAATTTAGCGTGTATTCAAATGGCATAAAATTAGTCACTGAGTCCAAAGGAAAACAAATCTTCACCAGAAATAAGAAAGTTACGGCACTTTAAAGTTAATTTTTCATCAAAAGTGACCCCAAGGTAACAGAAGTGTTAAAACATGGTTTTCGAATCTTAACTTCGGGGTCATTTTCACACCTAAATAACTATATTCTGTCGTAATTGGTATTTGTACTCCTTTAAACATCCATTTCTCTCTTTCTGCCAACCTACCGCGTTGCCTGAAAACTATTATAGCTGACTTTGCTAAATTTACTTGCATATTCCACATGCTACAATACTTTTCAAGATTCCAAATCATTTTTTGCAGTTCATTCACATCGTCAGCTAACAGAACTATGTCATCGGCATATAGAAGAGTTCTTATCTTAAAAAGTAGGGGCGACAACCTTGTTTCACTCCTGACGAAATATTAAATTTTTCCGAAATTTCATCCCCTGTCCATATCACTCTGTCTGTATTTTTATATATGTTTTCGATGAAATTTACCATTCTAGTTGAAATGCCTAAGTTATGCAATTTGTAAATTAAAAGATGCATTGGAACCGTGTCAAATATTGCCTAAAACTCTACAAAAAACGCATAAACCTTCTTTTTTTCGTCAAATTTGATGTGAATAATTGATGTCAAGAACAGCCGCCGTAGCTCAGCTGGCTAGTGCGTTGGGCCGCGAGTCAAATGCGACACTCGAACCCAGGTTCAAGACTCCGTTGCTGCTAACACCGAAAAAAAACAATTTTTCTTTCGGCGGCTATCCTCTCAGCAGGAAATGGCAAACCTCTGAGAGTAATATTGCCTATGAAAAAGTTCCCAACTCGCCGTTCGGAATGGGCATAAAACTGTAGGTCCCTTCCAATCTTGTAGAAATTCGCACGCACAACACGGATGGGTGCGGGTAGCTAGGCCTTAGTCTCGTAATCGGGCTGTCGTGCCAGTCAAGAAGAAGAAGAAGAATTGATGTGAAGTTGTAAATGTTGTTTGATGTGGAGTACTTTTTCCGGAACCCTGCCTGATATTCTATAATTAGACTTTTGCTCTCTAACCAATTTGCAAGCCTCTGGTTTAGTATGCCCATCATTATCTTATCAATACAAGGTGCAACCCAAAGTAAACAGGACTTTTATAAAATAAAGAAAACGGATGATTATTTTTGTATAATTCTTTTTATTTATTCAAAATACTCTCCTTCTGCTTCGATACAACGTTTTGCACGGTCCAAAAGCATTTGGAATGAGTGTTTTAGGTCATCGGCCGGCATCGCCTTCAGAATGTTGGTACAAGCCTTTTGGATGTCCTCAACGTCCTTATAACGGTTTCCTTTCATCGGCAAATGCAACTGACCGAATAAGTAGAAGTCACAGGGAGCCATATCAGGCGAATACGGTGAATGATTGATGGTAAAAATGCGATTTTTGGTCAAATAATCGGTCGTAACTAGGGCTCTGTGAGCCGGTGCATTATCATGCAATAAACGCCAACTTCCTTCCTCGCGATATTCTGGCCGAATACGACGAATGCGATGCACCAAACGCTTCAAAACTTCAACATAAAACAAAGCGTTAATTGTTTTTCCCGGTGGAACAAACTCTCGATGAATTATTCCCTTTGAATCGTAGAAACAAATGAGATGAGTTTTGATTTTTGACTTCTCACGGCGGGTTTTTTTCGGATTTGGCTCATCTGGGTGCTTCCATTCGGCACTTTGACGCTTTGTTTCGGGATCATATTGAAAGCACCACGTTTCGTCACCGGTTACGATGTTGAACAAGAAATTTGGATCACGTCTGGCTTCCCGAACGATGTCTTTTGCGTGCTCAATTCTCTGCGCTTTTTGGTCGTCGGTTAAAGTGTGCGGAATGAAGCGAGAACACACTTTACGGAGACCCAAATGTTCGGTTAAAATGCGATCAATTGATGTTTTGGAGATGTTCAATTCCATTTCCATCAATTCCAATGATGATTTTGGCTGCATTTTGATAAAATCACGCACAGTTTTGATGGCATCGTCAGTAATCACAAATTTCGACTGGCCGACGTGTTCGTCGTCATTCAAGTCTTCACGACCATTCTTGAATCGATTCAACCACTCATTAACACGGCCACGGGATAAACAATCATCACCATAAACTTGCTTTAACAATTTAAACGTTTCGGTAAAAGTTTTACCAAGTTTAAAACAGAACTTAATATTAGCTCTTTGTTCGATCGACATTCTCGTACCAAAGTTAAAAACATACTGTCACATTGAGCGGGATATTTCGGCGTCTACTAGACCAAATGTCATGAAATTTAGACAGTATGTGAATGAAAGATGTACCTTTCCAACGCATGTCCTCACACATAGATGGCGCCACCAGAAACGTCCCTATTGCAAAAGTCCTGTTTACTTTGGGACGCACCTTGTACAATTCATAAATGAAATACCTCTGTAATTCGACACTACGTCCCTGTCACCTTTCTTAAACAGTGGGAATATAACACTGGTTTCAAAAACTCTATCCGCTTGTCCGCTGGCTTTAGCCAGTTCTTCAAGGAATTGTACGTCTGCGTTAAGAAGGAATTCATATGAAATCCTATCTAAACCAGGGGCCTTTCCAGATTTCGTTTTATGCAACATTTGAAGAACTACTTCCGAAGAGATTGGTTTGTCTAAACTTTCGTCTGTTTCTAGCAAAGCTACATAGTGTATTTGATGTGCAGAGGTGACTGGATTTATAAGATCCCACCACTCTGCACTATCTTTTACTTCATTTATTCTTCGCTCTAGATCGTCATAATACTCCTTCTTGCTAATTTTATATTGTTCTTTATATTTTTTATTTGCAACGATGTACTGTTCTTTAAGGTCATCTGTACCTGTTTTGCGAAATTTTCTTAATAGCATTAAAGTAACTTTTCTAGCCGCTAGACCACTCTGACTTTTTACTAACTTCCTTGCCGTTTGTCTTCGTACTACTGCGGAATTTATAATATCCGTAGATTCACCTAAATTCAACTCATCGTTTTCTTCTTTCCTCTTGTGCATTTATAAGCCGTCTATTGTACAATTCTACTTGTGAACTATCCCAACTCAATTTAGGTACTAGGCTTTCGTGCTTTTTACTGGAATCATTCAGGTATGATTAGACCATACCTTATCTTCTACCTTAAAATCCAACACTACCTATCCATCTACCTTAAAATGCACACATTTAATCATGTCTAATGCATGTACATATCTATTGTAAAGCAAAAAGGTATACTACTGTGTACAAAGAATAATTCAAAAAATCTTTATTTATTCTTCCAAATCAATTTCATCGCCTTCAAAGTAGTCCCTCCCCGATGCAATGCACTTATGCCAACGGACTTTCCAATCTTCGAAGCATGCCAAATAGTCACCTTCCGGTATGGCCTTCAATGCGCGCGGCGATTCACGTTGAATCTCTTCAATCGATTCAAAACGGTGTCCTCGAAGTGGTCTTTTGAGTTTGGAGAATAGCCAGAAGTCACAAGGAGCTAAATCAGGCGAATACGGTGGCTGTGGAACGATATGAGTTGGCGAAATGCTCACGAAGAACCAATGCCGTGTGAGATGGTGCATTATCGTGATGCAAAAACCAAGAGTTGTCTCTCCATAAATCCGGCCTCTTTTTGCGAATAGCTTCACGCAAACGACGCATAACGCTCAAGTAATATTCCTTGTTGACAGTTTGGCCCGGCGAAAGGAACTCATAATGCACAACACCACGATAATCGAAGAAATTCCGGGTATTCTTTGTACACAGTAGTAAGAAAAAAGTAAGTAAGCAACCACGATCCCGAATGGTGGCAGAATAAATTTGTTGTTTTGCTTTTTTTTCGCTATATGTATGTACGTACATCCACCATTTAAAGGATATTTCGTACATAACGATTGTACCAAATCGTTTAACTATCATCAATATTAAAAATAGTGTGATATCTTTAAACCGTAGTGACTTTTTAAGTCGATAAGTTACCCCTTTTTGACATTCGTTCTCATATATTTCTGCACACTACACTCCGTCGTAAAATTGTTACCGACAGCGTATGTACGCACTGCGCTGAATGAACCACGAAGCAAAAAGAATTCAAATTCAATGTTTCATTTCCTAGCCGGCAACAATAATAACAACCATAGCTTATTGCTCTTCTCCCCATATATGTATGTAAAAAGCAAGTGGCACTTCGTTTTGTTGGCCGACAACAACAGCAACCACAGCCTGACGCTATTTTCCCTTCGGAGGTGCATGCGATCATTACTTTCTTCTTATCTCTGTGCTGTTTATTCTGTGAAATAACAGAAACGAAAGTTGTCTTGTGCTGTTCGTAATGTTCATAGCAGAGGACGTAATGTTAAATTAACAGTGGTCGTAATATTACGACCCCTTAACATATTTGAATTTGTATGAGATGCGCGTTCTGTATTACTGTTTATTCTGTCGTATAAGTCAGCACCAGCGCAGATATAAGTAGCGCATCTGTGGGAACAACGATTAAATGCTCATTCCCACAGAAAGTGCTGACGCTATGTCGCAATACGACACCTACAGCTGCAGCTGCAGTGAAGTTTTGACAACAGCGGACGAGCACTGGCAGTAGCGAGAGAGCGACGCACAGTGGGGCGTCCGTGGCCAAAAATAAAAAAATTAAAATATTTTTCGAAGCCAAATCTCCAACTAAGCTATATCAAAAGGAGTTTTAAAAAATTTTAAGTTTTGTAGTCTCACGAAAGTTTTAAACTTCATATATTGCGTGAAAAATAGAAATTTAACCTTGCGAAACTAAAGATGTTTTTTCTTATGGTTACAGTAATTATTTTAATATACCTGATTTTTTATTTTATTTTTTAGGTTTTTATAGTCAGGCAATGCCTTTTTTTTGTTTTGGTTATTACTGTTCGATAACTACCGTTATTTGAACCTAGAGCCATTTTGAGCCCTAGAAAAAGTTTAAGCGCAAACTTCAAAATTAAATATCTCGAAAAGTCATAGGGAGCCTTTCCAATTTCGATTGTTTCACTAAACTACAAGTATGTAGAACACGTTTGCAAAGTTTCAGCTGCAGAGGCCTGCAGACCCGCCTGTAATTCATTTTTTTATAGTGGCATCTTTTGTACAATTTCGTAAGCTATTGTTACGAAAATGACTTCTCCAAGTTCGTTTTGGATTGTGCTTGAAAATAACACTACATCAGTTACTCAGCGCAAACGCAGTCAGAAACCAACAATCACTTTATTTACAGATTTACACTTTGCTTGTATCTACACTTGTTACTGCTTTGCTTATTCAACTAAGACTCGACCCTTTGCGCTGCACACTGCTGCTTTTTATACTTGTTTTCTTATCGCGTCGATGTTTCTTGCACATTCTAGTTGTAATCTCTATCTCGATTGTTCTAGCACAGCTCATCGCCTTCGCGAACCATCCATGCCATATCGGAATTATAGCAAGTTTGCCGTACTCCAAAGTGCATGCTTAAAGGTATGCTTGGAAAAGCAATCATGCATAGCACAGCACAGAGCACAGAGTGCTTCATCGTTACACTATTTTATGTGTAGCTGCCGTCACGTAGTTTAACTCGACCGGCTGGCACTACAAATGCATGCAAATATTTGTGGAAAATAAACTTAAGAGCGAATTAAAGAGGAGCCAACATGAAAAACATCGAAACCTAAAAAAAAAAATGGCAAAATATACATAGGTTAGATTAGGTTAAAGTGGCTGTCTTGGCCTGGGACTTGCCGAGAGACACACGTAGGCTACGGAATGGGCCCGCTGTGATACCACAAGTTGAAAGTCTGTCTTACTGCAAGTCGAGAAGCCTATTCAAGCCATTTCGAAGAGTGGATGAACTCAAGCAAGTCTTTGATTCTAGCTGAACAGAGGTCATTCAAGTAGTGGAAGAAAGGAAATCCTAGGGTTTTCCATCTTCGTCTAGATACAGCCGGACAGTTGCACAGAAGATGGCTGATAGATTCCTCCTCCTCTTCATTGTGGCAACTGCGGCAGAAGTCACATCTAATGACGCCTAGTCTGAAAGCATGGCGGCCGAAAAGACAGTGGCCAGTCAGGATTGCGACGACCGTGCCAATGTGTTGCCTGCTAAGCGATACAAGTGCTCTTGTTCGCCTACGATTAAAACCAAGCCAGAGCTGTTGGGTTGGTCCCCTTGCCATCGCCTGTTAGCCTTATCGAGGAAGAGGGAACAGATCGTTAGTTTACAGGAAGCAAGTGGAATGCCTGCCGTAACTGTGGTGTCGAAGTACGGGAGGGCGGTGCCACGTCTGGCAAGCTCATCAGCTACACAATTTCCACTGATGTCTTTGTGGCCCGGTACCCAGATAAGGGTAATGTTGTGCGCATGCCCTAGCTCATTTAGCTCAATTCGATGTGGTTGAAACTTTCTTGAGGGCTTTAATTGCTGCCTGGCTGTCAGTGAAAATGCGAACCGTACCTTTAGGAAGGTTGCATTGTTTTAGTATAGAAATCTGGAAGACGAAAACATTCTTCCATGGGTGGATTTTCACACATAACTCCAGCCCTACTCTGCCATCCAATTTGGAGCCGTCAGTGTAAAAACATGCTCCAGTTTTCGGAACCGTGTCTTGTTCCCACTCCTGTCTATGAGGTATGAGGGTTGAGAATTCAGTTTCGAAAACAAATG
The DNA here is from genome assembly GCA_963668005.1 of Melieria crassipennis. NCBI lineage: Eukaryota > Metazoa > Arthropoda > Insecta > Diptera > Ulidiidae > Melieria > Melieria crassipennis. The sequence goes on along the minus strand of OY764963.1, from coordinate 47,752,997 downwards.
ATGGTAACGAGTAATCTATGTTCTCACGTAGGTCAGGTGAACTGCCTAGAATCTGGCAGTGACCGAAATCAGTACGTGTCCATCTATTGATGGTGTTTAGTCTCACTGCAGAGAGGGTAGCCATTTGTTTACCAAAAAGGTCAACAGGGAGAAAGTGGAGCAGGGCGTAGAGTCCTTTGGACGGTGTCGATCGCATGGCCCCAGTTATTATGAGCGCCGCCGATCTTTGAACTGAGTCCAGAGGTTTCTGGTTGGTCCCCTTATCCAGTACAGTCCACCATACTATTGCTACATAGAAAAGAATGGGCCTAATCACGGAGATGTACAACTAGTACATGATGCGTGGTTGGAGACCCCATTTTTTGCCAACTGCTCTGGCCTTGCGAACCCTTGCTAGTATGTTCGTTTTCCAGTTAAGTTTCCTATCCAGCAGTAGACCAATGTATTTGGCCTGCGAGCTGGTAGTTAGACTAGTCCCGTTAAGAGAAGGCGGGTCAAAAGTAGGAACTTGGTGCTTCCTTGTGAAACGGACCAGATCGGTTTTTGATGGTTTGATGCCCATACCGTTCCTAGAGCAACAAGATTCCAATAGGTTCAGGGCACCTTGAAGAAGATCGACCAGTGTCGGAAGGTTCTTCCCAGATACCGCTATAGCCACATCGTCTGCGTATGCAACTACCTTACACCCCGTACAGCTCAGTTGCAAAAGCAGGTCATTAATCGCAAGCTTCCAAAGGAGAGGAGAAAAGACTCCCCCTGCCGGGTGCCTCTGGTCACCCACCTCCTAACGGAGGAGTAACCTAGCGAAGAGTTAATAACCCTATTTGTTAAAAGGAAATGAACTATGTCCACAATCGGCTTGCATAGTTTCAAGTTGGTCAGTGAGCCAGTAATGGCCGCCGGAATAATATTGTTAAAGCTCCCTCAATGTCGAGAAAAGACACCAAGGTGAATTCTCTGAAAAGGAGTTAGTATTCAATTTGCCGCACGAGTGCATGAAGAGCCGTCTCAACGGACTTCCCCTTCGTATATGCATGTTGATTGGGTGAAAGAAGATGACCCACTTTGCCCCTAATGTAAAAGTCAATGAGCCTTTCAAAGATTTTAAGAAGAAAAGAGGACAGGCTAATAGGCCTGTGATCTTTTGCTTTCGAGTGTGAGACCTTCCCCGCTTTAGGTATGAAGATCACGTTTACCTCAGTCCAAATAGTAGGAATATGAGATAAGTGTAGAATAGCTACAAAAATCTCCAGAACCCACGGTATGACCAAGTCTGATGTGTGTTGCAGATCAGCTGGGACCGTCAGGCCCCGGAGACTTGAAGGGCAGAAAACTCTTTATTGCCCAGTGCAGTTTTTCGCTGCTAACTATGTCTTGCACCCCCATGCTATGATGTGGGCCAATTGAACTTGTAGTACCCAGGATAGTTGCCCGGAAAATGAGTGTCAACCAGGAGTTCGATTGTCTCTTGGCTTGACGATGTCCAGGAGCCGTCTTCCCTTTGCAGCAAGCTGGGGACCACTGGGGACCGCTGGACAGAAAGCGAGGATCTTTCGAAAGCGACTGGCCTCAGAGTTGCAGTCTATATTCTGGCAGAACTGCCTCCAAGATGATCGCTTAGCAGATCTTACCGCTTTTTTTTTAAGTTTTAGTCTGGCTTTATATTCGGACCAGTCGTTTGTCGCCCTAGCGCGATTGAACAGTTTGCGGCACTCCCTTCTAAGCACAGCTACCTCAGAGTTCCACCAATAAGGTTTAGTATTACCCCAGAGTGGTCTCACAGGGCATTACTCCTCAGTTGCAACTCTGTAAGCAGCTGTAAGGGATACTACCGCATTATCCAATGTCAATGATGACAATCAGTTGGCATAGATCTCGCAAAAATTTCTCTGAACTTTTCCCAGTCAGTTCGAACTCTGTTTCTGTAAGAGGTGACCAGAGGGGTTGCGACTTCTATGCGAAAATCTATATACCTGTGGTCAGAGAAAGAGTGCTCCATGAAGACTCTCCAGACTTTGAGCAAATTATTGGCAAATTCATTTACCAACGACAGATCAAGAACCTCTTTACGAACCGAGGTAATAAAAGTGGGCTCATGCCCAGTATTTACAACATATAAATTGGTGTTAACAATATATTCAAAAAGTGACTCACCTCGCGGGTTTATGTCCGAACTGCCCCAAATGGTGTGGTGCGCATTGGCGTCTGTTCCGATGACCAATGGCATTTTGTCCCTCTTAGCCGCCGCCATTACATTTTACAGCAGAATCGGTGGGGGCCCTCGAAATCTTCGTGGGCCATGTATGTGGATGTCACCCATATTGTGGAGCCCGGTACTTCCAGCGACGCCACTATGTAAGTACAAACGCGTTATTATGTTTTTTAATGAGGATACAGGATCTGTTTTACCTCCGCAGGGTATATACAGAGTCCTGTTTCCTGGTGCGTTAAGACCACGAATGCGCCCGTTGCAGACCCAGGGTTCTTGCACGAGCGCTATCTCCTCCCCATTTTTTTGAAAGTCGGAGGAGAAGTGCGGCAGATGCCGCTTTGGAGTGGTGCAAGTTAATTTGCACCACTTTCATGTCCACCCACGGGAGGGTCCGACTGTGCGACGATAGTGCTGTCTGCGTCGTCGGAGTGGGAAGACAGCAGCAGTTCGTCCTCGGAGGGTCCACCGAACAGGTCACGGACCATGTGTGACGTGGATTCCTCGGACGTAACACTGGCCGCATCACTGAACCACATTCGTGTCTTGGCGGTAGACGTCAGAGATCTGCATGCGGTAATATTTTAATCGCTCAATATGTATTCGTGTAAAATGCGGTGCGATATGTGCCACTGCTAAAAAAACGGATATCAGTATGTATCCCCACCGCAAACGAAGCACCGAATACTAGTAATCCGAACGAACGAATCATTAGCTTGCAATACTAAACGAGTGCAAACTACCGCATCTTCATTTCATTTTGGCTATGCGGTGGTGCCGATGATCCAAACGAACTATGCACTTCGGAATGCGGTGGTGCGAATGATTCAAACGAAGACGGCAATGATCGGCAATGATCCAAACGAAAGATGGAAATATTCGTTTAAATCATTCGCACCACCGCATTCCGAAGCGGTATGATAATGCGGTGGCGCGAATGATCCAAAGGAAATATGGAAACACCGCATACCACCGCATTTTCATATCGCTTCGCACTTGTTCTTTGACTCTTATTCTGATTAAGCATTCGTAGAAAAGAAAAGAAATGACAGGCATTGTTTAGGATATACCCAATTTTGTTATGTTTTACAATAAATGTATACATACTCAAATAATAAATTTAATGTAATAGTTTTAAACATGAAATGAAAAAATTTCCTTTATCGAACGAAGTAATATTTAATTCATAATACGTGTAATAGATTATAATAACACTGTGCAAGTCCAAAATTTAGACATGGGGGGGACCTACTGGGTGAGTTTCCTATAGGTATACTGAGTTGAGATCCACCAGCCGTTTGGTAAGATTGGCTCTAGTTTATGAGAAATCCGACTTTGAAGTTCGTCGAGTTCGTCGCTTAAGTCTTCGAACATATAAATGCTAATAGGTCCTAAATCGTTGCGAATATCGCTTTACTGTCTTCGGCAAGTTTGTAGATATTTTAACGACCAACAAATTTCCTTAAGACACCTATGCAAAAAAACCACATTCAAACTGTGTAATTGCGATATGTGCATTTTTTGGCGCAGCGCATCGTGGCGTATGAGTGTTATTTATGTGTAATTAATTTGGCTCATTTCAGACGAGCCCGACGCTTAACACTTCGAACGTTTAAATGCTAATAGGTCCTAAATCGTTCCGAATATCGCTTTACTGTCTTCGGCAAGTTTGTAGATATTTTAACGACCAACAAATTTCCTTAAGACACCAAAGCAAAAAAACCACATTCAAACTGTGTTTTCGACAAAAATGTCCCAAAAACCCCACTTTTTCGTCAATTTAATGAGATTTTCCGTTTATGCATGCCAAACTGTAAAGAATTTCCATTCATACTCTCAACAAAGCAACAAACTTGACTTTCCCCCATGATTCAGTAAACAATATTAAACGCACAATCTTGATTTCACTTCAAATTTTAATTAGATACTTTGCTAAACTTTGAACTATGGAACATATTATATATATTTCGTTGCTTATACTGTTTCTTCTTCATCTTCTTGTTGCAAGTTCCAGCAAATGTCCCCAAGGAGAGCATCGAGCTTCTTGCCACTGTACCAGTGCTCGAGTCTTGCCGTCACCTGATGAAAACGTTCGCCATGCTCATCGGATTCGGTTGGTGATTGTTCGGCGAATTTGTCCATGTGGCTATGTAAGAAATGAATTTTCAATGACATTCTTACATTGATATTGTGGAATGCAGCAAGCATGTTTTCAATGTGCATGCGAAAATTTTCGTCGCGATATATTCCAAGTACATTGTGAATTACGGCTTTGACACAATCCCAAGCCACAAGCTCCAGATCAGACAGACAGGCTTCAAATCGTTCATCCCTCATCAATCGTCGAATATCGGGTCCATTGAGAATGCCTGTGATTAAATTATTCGGAAATAAGTGTTAGGTAGTGTATAATAGAGCATGACTGATATAAATATATGGTTTCATACAAACCTTCTTTAATTTTCATTCCGCTCAATCTCGGGAAAATTCGTTTCAATTCATTGAATGCACTGCCGTCATGATTTAGTGCCTTAATGAAGTTCTTAACAATTCCAAGTTTGATATGGAGCGGTGGCAGCAAAACTTTTGTGATTGGCACAAGTGGAACCTCAATGATGTTTCCATGACGCAATCTGAATGCTTCTCTCAGTGGCCAGTCCTTTTTGTGGTATTGATCGCCAGGAAATCGAGTGTTCCACAAACACATAAAGCACATGTTTCTTGTGTATCCCGTCTGCATCCCTCTAAGTAGAGATATCACTTTCAAATCTGCACAAATTTTCCAACGATGATCTTCGTATTCCAACAAATCAATGATCTTTTTCAGCGATGCGTAATTTTCTGTCGTATTTGTGCTGATAGCAACCGGGACACTGTTTTTTGCGTTCGTAATATGCAGTAAAACCGCCTTGAGACTGCTCTAAGAAGAATCAATGAACAACCGTCAATCTTCCGGCTTGTATTCATTGTGCATCGTTAGAACTAAACCCTTGATATTAGTGCAATATGCTAATGAATTGTTTTCGATGGCTTTGAAAAAACCAGAGAAGCGACGATGACGACCGATCCCACTATATATATTTACATTTGGTGCTAATATATTCGCTTTTCTCAAATCATGAGCCAAAAGAATGGACTGCCGCTGTGATAATTTGAGGCGACGCACCATGTTATCCAAACCACTTTGGGAAATTTCGATGTGTTTGCATGGTGCAGTTGCATTGGATGGTACATAAAATGATTCATACGATTCTGCGTCAGCAACGGAAGTAGGTGGAATGTATGTTTCTGTTGGACTTTGTCTTCTCGGGATTGGCATGAGATTCGAATGTGGTAGCGGCAACTGAACAAACACTGTTCCTCTATATTCCATTTTACGTTTTTTGGCTCGGTTTATCCCGTTCGCACCATTAACACAAGCATAACACTCATCTGGATTATGTTCTGTAGGCTGTGTCCAAATCACTGGAGCGCCAAAAGGCTTCTCCTGTGATGAAGAAGAAAGTTGAGTTAGTTGTAGTAGTTTAAAAATGAATTAATACCATACATGATTTCATTTACCTCTTTTCCATCGATTAAAGTTCCACAAACAAGTGGTACAAATGATTGATGGAGCCCAATGCACAGCACTGATGAAAGTCTGGTTGAAATATTGCACGTACAATTCAGCAATTTCCGTAGTGATTGCGCGCTTGCTAGCCATCATAGTGTGCTTTCCACAAACATATGTAGCAATATCTATTAAATGACGCTGAACCGCATGAATTCATTTTGCGTAGTTCTATTAAATTTATTTCTTGAATAAACACATTCACGTTCCGACACTAACAAACAATGAAGCTGTTTAATCTGCTGTTGGTTGGCTGCTCTGCTCTTTGACTTTTCCACAAAGTAAAAACTGATATACTTCAATCAACTGCTGTTGCTTGACTAACGCTCCAGATATCCGGAGCCTTTATTTATCACTTATTTTCTAGTACCCAGTTCCAGTACCTAGTTCTAGTACCCAGTTTCTAGTACCTACTAACTACCTGCTAGAAGGCTAGGTCGAAGGCTAGAAGGCTAGGTCGGCCTCGATAGCTCAGCGGGTAGCGCGCTGGCTTCTCATACCGAGCGCCCCAGGTTCGATTCCTGGCTTGGGCTGGAAAAAACACTCATCTTCTTCTATCGCTATCCACATGAAGTAGATGCGAATTACAAGAATCGCACAAGTGCGCTCTTGGCAGGCAATGGCAAAACCTCCAAGTGTGAAAGACAAACTGCCAATCGCCGTTCGGATTCGGCGTAAAACTGTAGGTCCCCTCCCTCCCTTTCCCCATCCGTTTGAAATGTGTGTTGTATTCACATGTTGGAAAAAACAGTGTTGCATACACATTTCAAACGGGTGGAATTTGTGGTATCACAACGGGCCCATAGGCCTAAGTGTGTCTCATACAGAGGCAGCCACTAAACCAACCAACCAACCAACCTGCTAGAAAATAACTATCTGGGAAAAATAGCTGCGGTTAACCGGAGCCTTGATTTACCACTTATTTCCTATTGCTTACTTGTTAGCAATTTTCTGATCCTATCGCTTACCAGCGCATGCATTCGCGTAGGTAGCATGTATGGCAACCTAAATACACAGCGCGAGAAGAGCATGCAGCCAGTACCTGGTTACCGGTACGCTCCCATCGTGCCTGCGTTACTTGAACCCTTGTGGGTTTAATATTGTTTACTGAATCATGGGGGATAGTCAAGTTTGTTGCTTTGTTGAGAGTATGAATGGAAATTCCTTACAGTTTGGCATGCATAAACGGAAAATCTCATTAAATTGACGAAAAAGTGGGGTTTTGGGACATTTTTGTCGAAAACACAGTTTGAATGTGGTTTTTTTGCATTGGTGTCTTAAGGAAATTTGTTGGTCGTTAAAATATCTACAAACTTGCCGAAGACAGTAAAGCGATATTCGCAACGATTTAGGACCTATTAGCATTTATATGTTCGAAGACTTAAGCGACGAACTCGACGAACTTCAAAGTCGGATTTCTCATAAACTAGAGCCAATCTTACCAAACGGCTGGTGGATCTCAACTCAGTATACCTATAGGAAACTCACCCAGTAGGTCCCCCCCATGTCTAAATTTTTGAGGTCAAATTTCACGCACAGTGTTATCAATCGGTTATGAAACGCATTATTACTGGAGATGAGACTTGGATCTATGCTTACGACACGGAAACAGCCGACCAATCGAGCGAATATCGTGCCAAAGGTGAGGCAAGGCCGAAACACCCGCGCCAAAGTCGCTCAAAAATCAAGGTCATGTTGACAGTTTCCTTCGATTATCGTGGTGTTGTGCATTAAGAGTTCCTTCCGCCGGGCCAAACTGTCAACAAGGAATATTACTTGAGCGTTATGCGTCGTTTGCGTGAAGCTATTCGCAAAAAGAGGCCGGATTTATGGAGAGACAACTCTTGGTTTTCGCATCACGATAATGCACCATCTCACACGGCATTGGTTCTTCGTGAGCATTTCGCCAAAAATGAAACTCATATCGTTCCACAGCCACCGTATTCGCCTGATTTAGCTCCTTGTGACTTCTGGCTATTCTCCAAACTCAAAAGACCACTTCGAGGACACCGTTTTGAATCGATTGAAGATATTCAACGTGAATCGGCGCGCGCATTGAAGGTCATACCGGAAGGTGACTATTTGACATGCTTCGAAGATTGGAAAGTCCGTTGGCATAAGTGCATTGCATCGGGGGGGGGGACTACTTTGAAGGCGATGAAATTGATTTGGAAGAATAAATAAAGATTTTTTGAATTATAAACAAATTTCGAGTATTCTTTGTACACAGTAGGACATACATATATGTACTTAGTAGGGACATAAATACTGTTACACACGTTTTATGCTATAAAATTAAAAGTACAGAATGTTTTTGGGCTAATTTTTGTCTACATATTTATTGATATATATTGTATACAAAAAGCAAACATTCATTCGAAATTTCCGCCTTTGGCCTTCAAGCACGACTTAAGTCGGACTGGCCAATCATCAATAGCCGCACGCACCTCGTCCATCGGAAAATTGGCCACAGCACGAATCAAAGCTGTCTTAAGAGAATCAATGTTGGGGTATCTTTTGTGGCAAACCATGTCCTCTAAAACTGTCCACAATTTGTGATCGAGCGGGTTCAAATCAGGACTGCCAGAGGGCCATTCTTCAGAGGAAATAAATGCTGGTAAATTGTTTTGGAGCCAGGTTTGAGTCGTTTTAGCTTTATGGGCCGGCGCAGAATCTTGCTGGAAAGTCCACGGCTGGTTTTGGAACAAATAATGGTTAACTGGTTTTACAACAGCTTTCAAAACCGTTTCTTGGTAAACTGTGGCCGATGTTTTTACCCCTTGTTCGCAGAAATGCAAGTCAGTGACCGCTTCGTAAGAGACACCCCACCAAACCATGACTGAAGCTGGGTGATGACCCTTTTCGACCCGTGGAATCAGTTCAGATGCTTCCTTAGATGACCGTGCATACACCCAATCCATTGGGTACATACACCCAAGTCTTTTTTAATAATTCGACTCATGGGCTTTTGCGAGATATTCATCTCCCGGGCCATGATTTTCTGTTTTCGGAGCGGATTTCGCTGAATTCTTGATTTGACAGCTTTAACGACTTGTGGTGTTCGAACTATGCGCGGACGGCCCGACCGGTGGCGGTCTTTAACATCTCGTCTCCTCAAACAGTTTTATGCACCGGTAGACGAACATGCGACTAATCCCGAGCGGGCGGGCCGTTTTGAAAATATCACCTTTTTTCATTTCACACTTAAATAGCGATATAACAGCTACGGTTCTCGTTATCTGACCACTCCATGGTGAAAGCTAGAACAATTTAGAATTCCCGGTGCAGACTAATGCTTTACAGGTTATGTTTCATAAACTATGTGGAAATAACGGGGTATATTCAATTCAACTATTACAATGGGTGTGTTCAATGTTGTAACAATATTTATGTCCCTACTAAGTATACATTTTTTTTTTTTTTTTAAACAGGAACAAACACGCAGGGGATGACCCCTATTAATGCGGAGCATTGCGTTGGTTCAGGAAGGATATAAAGGTTAGGAGATAGGGTTACGAGTAAAGTGTTTATGGGCTCTTGCCTTGAACCCATCGCGATCATAGGTGCTGGGGAAAATATCCGCAGGGAGACCATTCCACAACCGCGCTGTACGGGCCAGAAACGAACTTTCCCTGTAGTGCGTAGTGCGCTGGAACATCGTTTCGACGTGGAATGCATGGGCGCCAGTGTTCAAACGGGTTGCCCGGGGGAATACCCGGAGTGATGGCATCAAGCTGCCCATCTCCACTGAGCAATTACCGAAAAAGTATCGGTAAAATAACACCACACCTGCCACGTTTCGACGATGCTCCAGGGAGTCAATAGAGCCCCCCTATAAGTTTAATCGCACGGTTTTGCACCCGATCGAGGAACTCCAAATGGGTTTTTGAAGCCCCCGCCCAGAGGTGCGAGTTAAACTCCATTTTAGGTCGGATATAGGTAGTGTAAATAATGCGGAGATCAGACGGAGTGAAATATTTTTTGCACCACTTTAGGAAGCCGAGGCACTTGGCTGCTTCTTTCGACACGCCAAAAATATGATCGTTCCAACGAAGATCGTTCTTAATGGACATGCCCAGAACATCAAGAGCTGCCGATTCCGCAATACCCACACCACCCATAACCAGGGATGTGCTGGGATGTGAGGGGACTCGCTTGTGGGATAACAGGCAACATTGGGTCTTGCGAGGATTAAAATCGACCCTGTTCGCTTGAACCCACTTGGAGATTGTTTGTAAGTCGCTGTGTGTCATTCATACGGCGCCGTTCTCTCTCAATCTCCGCAGAGCTGGGACGCATTGTGAAAGAGTATGAATGACAAATGGTGCTGTCATCCGCAAACGAGTAGATGGGATTCTTCGTCGACGACAACAGGTCGTTGATGAAGATCAGGAAAAGGGTTGGAGAAAGAACCGAACCCTGCGGCACTCCCGCGCTAAGGGAATGCTTTTCCGAGGCTATGCCGTCTATTACAACACGAATAGAGCGATCATAGAGGAAGCTCGTTATCCACCGAGAGAAGATACTACCGACACCATAGGCAATTTATTTTGACACGAGTGCTTTATGCCACACCCGGTCAAAGGCCTTGGAAATATCAAATGCAACAACCTTGCTTGCACTTAGCAGTCTATTGTGCTCCAGATACTTCACAAGGTTGAAGTTTACAATGCCTTCCATTACCTTGGAAAGCACCGAACAGATTGCTATAGGTCTGTAGTTCGCAGGGTCATAGTAAGTAAATAGAGACAAATAAATCGCATTTACTAAAAAAAAATACTTAATGGCTGAAATTTTGAGGGTGTGTTCGGGGGCATGTCCTGAGTCTAAACCTGAGTTTTCGTATTCGAGGGGTGGGGGAAGATACTACCCCCTGTTTATTTAGGGGTGAGTTCGTTTTAATTCCTTATCTCCGGTGCTCTTGCTCGTACCGTCAAGTCCGAGGGATCAGTTTTGTGGGGAATAAAATTATCTATCTAATGATAATAAAATCGAGGTCATAGGTCGATTAGGTGAATCACAATGGCCGGTCAAAGGTCAAAAGTGAGGGATAGTTTTTCGTTTTTCGTGAATACCGTGAAACCGATAGGTTTTTTCGCATACTGCTTCGATACCATTTTAAGAACCTGAAATTACCTACAAAATGAGTGCTGGAACACTCATCTACTATAAATAGTTTGCCGTCAATCCAACGACCAAGTTGACCGCGCGCGCTGTACGTGCGAGCCGCGCACTAGTGGAGTGTGTCAGTCGGAAAAGAGGCCGAAATCCGGTAGTCTTCTTGGACACGACGAGACTACTTCCCCCCCTGTTTTCGAGGGTGCTGAAGACGATGGTGCTGAGCAATTTGCTTTTTGGGCGGGGGAAGACCCTCAAAAGGGTTAAAAACCCTTTTTACGCCCATTATGGTAACAAAACACATCTATGGAAAGCTTTTGTAAGGCAATATGGGTATCAAACGATTCAGCGTGTCATTGCGGCAAACATAGGCTATAATATAATCGGCCACGCCCACTTAACTAACAAAACAAAACTACACTATCTGTTTGTAACTAAATGTCGATGTAAAATGATTCTGTGTTTCATAGGGCTAAACATAGGTTATATGAGATTGACCATGCCTACCTGATACGTTTTCCCGCCACGCCCACTATAATGACAAATATATAAACAGATAGTGTAGTTAAATGCATTTAAGGCCCGGTGAAAATCGGCTATAAGCGTCGTTTTCTCCTTAAAATCTACCGGTTGCGTTTGCTGACTACACCAACAATTTGACCACAATTTGATTCAATTTCTCTTGTGTAATTAGAAATGGCTGGCCCGACGATGATTGTGGAGGAACATATTCGGAGATTACGGTCGTACTCTCCCTTCGTGTATATTCCATTACAAGATCAGGGCTTGAGCATGTTGGTTGATGGAAGCTATCAGAGTGAGGTAATGGTAGCTGAACATTTGGAACTCCACTATAAATCTTTCGTTTTGTTTTCTTTTTGTTCATTCCAACCTCGCTCCGCAAACGTAGAAAAAGCTGCTAATATTTCCGGGGGATTTTAAGGAGGAAACGACGCTTAAACTGAATGCACAAAACTTTTCAAACAGACTGAAATATGAAATACAATAAAAATTCAAATTTAGACTTGAACATTTTTTCACTTTATTTTGCAAAAAACCTGTCTTTGTGAAGTTAGAGGGTTTAGCATATTTTTTTTTTTAATTTTTGGCAATAAAAATGCGTTTTTGCATTAATATTAATAGAATAAAACAGGTTTTTTTTTATTACAATCAAAAAAAGTCAATTTTTTTAACATTGGCCCCAAAATTTCGATAAGGTGTAATAATTTTGTTACACAGTGTTCAGAGAATTTGTTCATCTAAGCATTAGCAGCAAGTTTGCTGAAGACAGCAATACAAAATTTTGAATATCTTAAGACTTATAAAGAAAAAACTGGTTATAAAAACCCTAATACACACAAACTTTACACGGCTGTAACTTTTAAAAGGCAACTAACTTAGCAAAACCCAGCTAGGGTTTTGTTACTCTATAAGAGTACTATCGATTAGTCTTGGTCGGTTCCGGGTTAGAAAAAGCTGTCGCACAGTGTTATCAATCGGTTATGAAACGCATTATTACTGGAGATGAGACTTGGATCTATGCTTACGACACGGAAACAGCCGACCAATCGAGCGAATATCGTGCCAAAGGTGAGGCAAGGCCGAAACACCCGCGCCAAAGTCGCTCAAAAATCAAGGACATTGACGGATTTAGGAGCTTTTTCCTAAATGATGCATAACGACCGAGGTTCCTTTTCGTTCTGCCTTTATTTCAACTCGTTCTTACATTCTAATATTCGCTGGTTAACATTGTTGCTAAAGTGTTGGTAAACATTCTTAAATACATTTATAATGCAACATTCTTAAATAGTTACAAGTTGCCAAACATTGTATTCTTAAATGTTTACAAATTGGGACGTGACCCAACATCCCAGCCCCCTTGAAAGGAGTTAGACTTTCAAAGAGGTAATGCAGCCAGTTTGTGAATTGGTCGCCGAAGGACACCCTTCGCAGTCCGGACGTCGACTACTCGAACCAATGAGTCCTTCCCTGGCACACAATGGATGATTCTGCCCAGCTGCCAGCGTTGCGGTGGTATGTTGTCATCATGGATAATCACCAACGTGTTGACTGGAACGTTCGGCTGAGCATCGGTCCACTTGGTGCGCATCTGCAGTGCATTCACATAGTCACGAGTCCATTTACGCCAAAACAACTGTTTGATACTGCAAGCCCATTTTTCAAGATGATTAATGTTAGTAGGGACATTACGGTCTGGTAATGCCTTAAGCGCGCTGCCCACAAGGAAATGGCTTGGTGTCAGTGCCTCAAAGTCACTCGGATCAGTAGACAGTGGTGTGATAGGCCGAGAGTTGAGAATGGCTTCGACTTCGATGACCACTGCTGATAATTCTTCGAAAGTAAGCTTGGTGTTCATCAAGCTGCGATTGAGGTGGCCCTTGGCTGACTTCACGGCCGCTTCCCAAAATACCGCCAAAGTGAGGTGCTCTGGGGGGTATGAAGTGAAAATTAATAAATTCATTTGAACAATATTTTACAATTGCATTCTGATTAGTTGTGTTAAACAGAAATGCCTTGAGGTCTTCAAGTTGATTACGAGCGCCAACAAAATTTGTTGCGTTGTCACAAAATATGTCGGATGGTAATCCTCGTCTTCCAATCATGCGCCTGAGTGATGCCAAGAATGCGTCTGTTGATAAGTCCGAGACGATTTCCATATGAATTGCCTCGGTGGCGAAGCAAATGAAGACTGCTATATAGGTTTTGCGCGGCGCCTTGCCTCTAATGCGCAGGTAGGTATTGACAGGGCCGCAGAAATCCATTCCACATCGAGCAAATGGCCGCGATGGAGTGAGGCGTGCAGCAGGAAGATTTCCCATCATGGTTTGCAGCAGCTTCGGCTTGTATCGAACGCAGTGAACGCAACTTCTGACTACCCGTCGAACAATGTCTCTTGCGTTGATGATCCAGAACTCCAAACGAATTAAAGCAATGAGGGCCTTTGGTCCTGCGTGGTAGTTTTTTAGGTGCAGATGGCGCAAATAACATCTAACAAATTCGCTTTTGCTGGGCAGCAAGATGGGGTGTTTACAAGATGGCGGCAAGTCCGACAATTCAAGACGTCCGCCAACCTTTAATAACTCAAAGCCTTCAGTCAACTCCAAAAACGGATTCAGGTACTTCAGTGCGGTGGTTGTTGGCGCGTTGCGCTTGAGCAAACGAATGTCATCGGCAAAGTAATGTTTTTGTATGTTCCAAACTATGCATCGAAAGGCATGCTGTAATTCTTGAGGGGGGGGGGGATTCTGTTTCAAATGTGCCGTTCAGGCCTTTGTTGAAGCGCCGATAGCCGCGAAAGATCCAGGCGATAACACGCAAACATCGCATGTGAGAACTATATTTATCAATTACCTCCAAGATGTAGTTAGCCTCCACAGTCGCTTTAAATACTGATTTCCTCTGCTCCTTGTTGATTTCTTCGAAGTCTAACTTGTTGCATTCAGTTGCAGGCCATTTGTCTGCGTCTAAACTTAGAAACGAAGGTCCGGTAAACCATATAGATTTGTTAAGACATTCAGCTGTGCTGCCTCTGGAGACGATGTCCGCTGGATTGCAGTGTGTCGGGACATGTCGCCATTGTGCGTCTGCGGTTAGCTCCTGTATTTCGGACACTCTATTGCCAACAAATGCCGAGAGCGTGACCGAATGCGATTTAAGCCACTGCAACACAATTTGCGAATCGGTCCAAAGAAAAACAATTGTATCTTTAAATAATGGTTTGATTTTGTTGTAGAGTCGAGCCAGTAGAAGTGCGCCACAAAGTTCTAGCCTTGGGAGTGATTGTCGTTTGATTGGCGCTACTCTGGATCTTGCGGTGAGGAGGTGAACGCGAACGTTACCGAGTTCATCTGTCACATGAGTGTAAATGCCGCATCCATATGCGCGAATCGATGCGTCACAAAATCCGTGGAGCTGGATCGAGTGAGCCTTCGCGAGGAGACAGTACCGAGGAATGGCGAACATAGAAAGTGATGACAGGCTAGTGAGGAAATGGTCCCACGCAGAGTGAAGATTTTGGGGAACTGACTCATCCCAGTCTAACTTCAGCAGCCATAATTCCTGTAATATTATTTTAGATGTAATTATGACTGGTGCTAACAGTCCTAGTGGATCCAAAAGTGATGATGCAATCGAGAGAATTGAACGTTTCGTGACACGCTTACTGAGATTAGGTTTCAGCTCGAAAGAAGGTAAAAACACGTCCTGATCTTGGTCCCATTTGAGTCCTAATGCACTAGTAACTGAAGCTAAATCGAGGTTCATATTTTTAATAGTTGTGTCATCCCTGAACGCCTGATGGTTTGAGTGCCATTTTGCTAACTCAAGTCCTCCCAGTTTCAGTAGTTCTCTTACTTCGTGTTGCACATGACGTAAACCATCCAGCGAATCTGCACCGCATACCAAATCGTCGACGTAGAATGAAGTCTTAACAATCTTTGCACCGGTCTCGAATTGGGATTCGTGCTGGTCAGCTAAGTAGAATAAGCTTCGCACAGCAAGATATGGAGCAGCGGCCATTCCATACGTGACGGTATTGAGTTGAAAAGTACGAATTTCCATGTCAGGTGAGCTCCTCCAAAGGATGTATTGGAATCTTCGATCCTTGGGATCGACCAACACCTGCCTATACATTTTTACAATGTCAGTAGTAATAGCGAAACGGTAGAGACGAAAGCGTAAGAGAAGCATAAACAATTCCGGTTGAAGAGTGGGCCCAATCATCTGTATGTCATTAAGAGATTTTTGCGAAGTTGTACGACACGAAGCGTCGAAAACAACTCTTAGTTTGGTTGACGTGCTGCTGGGTTTTAATACACAGTGGTGCGGAATGTAATAGTGAGGCTCATTTAGATTTGACTCAGTCACAGCGGTCATATGTCCCAGTTTCTCGTACTCTTGCATAAATTCGACATATTTAAGCCTAAGATCGGGTGAACGTGCTAAGCGATGCTCTTGTGCGATGAATCTTCGTAATGCTGTGGTGTAGGAACTTCCTAGACAACTGGGGTCATCTTTAAATGGCAACTTGACGACAACTCTTCCTTCAACAGTTCTATGAACTGTTTTGGTAAACAAGCGCTCGCAAGTATGTTGCTTACGTGACCACACGTCTGGTGCGGCTATGACTTCCTCCAGCTTCCACAGACGTTCCAAATTTTCGTCAATCGAATTGTGATGAGTAAGTAAGCAAGTCGAGTTTTGTGCGACGGAATTTTGATAGCGACCGGAGACTACCCAACCTAATATGGTCTTTTGTAACAATGGTAAATGGTTGCCAAGTTTGATTTGTCCAACTGACAAAATGCTGAAGAAGCTCTCTGTGCCCTGAAGTAAGTCAATTCGCTTTGATTTGTAGAATTGCTCATCAGCAAGTTTAATGTTCGGAGACAAATTCCAAGATGAGATGTCAATTTCAGATTCTGGTTGGTATGCGATGTGTGGGGTAATACAAAATGTCAATGGGAGTTCGAATGCAGTACAATGAGAATTGATGGTGGTCGAAGTTTTGTATTTTATATTCGTGGATGAATTGCCAATGCTGTGCACCTCGACATTATGCTTGTCACGGCGCAGCCGCAGCCTTTGAGCGAAGTCGTCGGTGATAAAATTTAACTGGGAGCAGGAATCCAGAAGTGCTCTGCCCAGCCTATAACAGCCTGAGGAATCTTGAACGAGAACCATAGCGGTAGCGAGAATGACGTTGTCGGTTGAGGCAGTGTCCACATGAGTGTGAGTCACAGCACCCCTTGGAGTAGAAGGCACAAATGACGATGGGCATGTTTGGAGCACTGATAAACGATTGGGCGAAGTGGTTTCAGTTGGGGTCGATTCGGTGTAGCGGTGCAGCATGCTATTATGCTGACGCGAGCAAAACTTACAGCGGTGTGTAGATGGACAGTTTGAGAGTTGATGTCCCTTTGACAGACAGTTAATGCAAAGTCTTAGTTTCTTCACATGTTCGAAACGTTGAGCAACTTCTAAATCCTTGAAGCGGTCACAATTGTGGATTTTATGGTTGGCATTCAAACAGATTGGGCACGACGATTTCGCGCAGGTGAACGAATAGTTATTGTTTGACCTCCCTTGTTTCGAAGTTGATTGTGAATTGTTGCGATGTTCGTTGTTGTTGGTGTGAGACCTTTCGAGTGACTGTAAGTATTGACAATGTCTTTCTAAAGTTTGAGTGCAGTCATTCCAAGTTGGTAGTTTCTGAAAGTTTAAGGATTCCTTCCATTTTCGCTTAGTTCCTTCATCACACTTTTGCAAGACAAGGTGTATGAGCATAGCCTGTTATATTTCCTCGTCACTGCCTAAAGATAGCAAAGACCCATAGAGGGCGGAAGCGTTGTCAACAAGACTTCGTAATTGATCAGCGTTTGATTTCGAAACGACTGGCAAGTCAAATAGTGCTGTTATGTTTTCTATAAATATCAGTGTGTTATTATCATACCGAGCCCTTAGCCTCTCCAAGGCCTTGGGGTAATTCTCGTTAGTAATCTGGAATGCCTTCACGGTTTGCAATGCAGGGCCTTGAAGACATGTGAGTAGGTGATTAATTTTTTCCAAATTGGATAGGCCTGACTCTCTATCTATGATCTGATTGAAAGACGTTATGAAGTTTTTGTATTCGGAATACCTGCCACTAAAGGATGGCAGTTTTAAGACCGGAAGTTTAGAGTTCATGATTGGCATTATGCACGTGGAGTCGGACATGCTAGTGCTTTGAAGATCTTCCCCAGTTGCGACTGAATGGCTAGTTTAGCACTAATATATAAATCTTCTAAGTCGGCGCGGCAACTGTCGTCGACATCCAATTTTTCAATACTTGTTTGTACTGTGAGAATTTGTTTGAAGTAGGCTTCTAAAATAGCTAACCTACACTTCAATTCAGCGGATGAAAGAGTCTTCCCCTCCCCTCGTGCATTGCCTTCGACAATGTTCTTGATACGGGAAATGCTTTTCTTAGTACTGGCACGTTGGTGCTTAAGTTCTTCAAGTGACATTTTGATATATATGTGATGAGTACCAAACCAGCTTGAGAACTAATACGATGATTGAATAGAATGTAGCGCACTTAGCGCTGAACGATACTGGTACTGCAGTGGCAGATGTAGATGCAATGACGAGTGAAAGCGATGAGTAAAGCGAAAACGAAGTAAGCGAATAATGGGTATGGCTGCGCGGCGACGACGAAAGGGCGAAAAGTGCGCAGCTGCAACGAGTTGGATGTGTAGACACGGCGATGCGCAACGACGAAAGCGAACGTATGAAAGTATGCGCAGCGCTGTGAGCGAGTTCAACGAGAAGTGCTGGCTAGAATATGCAGCAGCGAGACAACTGTATGTGCGTATGTGCAGCGAGTGTATAAGAGCAAAGAAAATAAACATACAGAATGCGCATGTCATACAATCAAAAATTTTGTATGGCGGGTTCTAACATTACGACCCGCGCTCTGCTTTCATAGATCAAATATGTGGTGAGAGCGTTGGTTTGCAAGTGAGAGCGTAGTTCTATCCAAGATTCATTGAATTCAATGTATTCAATGAATCTTGGTTCTATCTGTGTTGCGCTCTTTGGTTGTGCTCGCTGCAGCGATTGTGCGTTAGCACATTGCTGTGGCGTGGAATGATTGCGAGGTGAAGACGAACGCTGTTGTTGTTGCGCTGGCGAAAAGCTGAAATTGTAAAAAACGATTTCTAATTTCTGGCTGGCTTTTGTTCTTCTTCTATAAGGCTGCACGGCGTCGCATATTGCTCCTGAACTTATTGCAGACTGTAGTGTGCGCCAAATCATAGAAAAGAAAATAAAATATGGTTGGCATGGCGACTCATATTGTCGCTACAAACAAAGTTCCTAAAGAATTTATTAAAAAAGTAGACCTAATATTTTATTGCATGAATAGGGCAATCGGATAATTGCTTTAGATCGGCTTTACAATTAAATAATGAGTCGTACAAATTTATAAAGACTTTTTTAAATTATTTGAAAGAAGTTAAATGTACTATATGGATGATAAATGTCTTTTTTAAAACAAAAATCTGTTTTTTAATCACTGATGAAATTAAGCAAAATAAATAAATACATAAATACATAAATTTTGTATAACAAATAAGTTTTTTAACCAAGATAAACTAGAAAATACTTTTAAAATTTTGGGACAAAATTCAAATATCACTCGGTCAAGTGTAGCAACTAATTCGAAGATATACAGGATTCTATGGATCAACTCCTATTACATGCTGAGACAGACGAAACTGTCTTTTGTATTATTTTATTTCAGCAGTAATGATCACGCAAAATATTTTGTAGATAAGAAATATTAAATTATTAATGAAACAATTAATAAATTAATTGTGGCATCTGTTTCCAAAAACTAAGATATGATGACGTTTTCACTGCGCTAAGTGAAACATGTTCCATAAAAATTTTAATAAAAATTATTAATCGATTACAGACTTTTGTTATAACCTATTTGCTCCTTCAGATTCCCTGATGACTGCTGTGACAGTAAATTAAAAAAAGGAAGTTCCAAACGATGCAAAACATAGACAATAAAAAAACAACAAAGGAAGAGCTGTTTTATTGACCCGCAATAATTTTTAAATTCCGTTGTTTGGAGCTTCCTTTTTTTATGGCCCACATACAATGTTTGCGTAAAAGAACTAAAATAAGAAAATCAAGGATTTTCAATTTACTGTCACAGCATTCATCACTGAACCATTCGGTAGTATAATTCTTGCATGAGTCGGATATATATGCCTTAATACCAATTTTTTCAGGCTCCGACTCAAAAATTTTGTGAAACAACAGAATGTGTTTTTGCTTGCTTCCATAAGGGAATCCGAAGGTGCTAATACGTTACCAAAGTCTGTAACCGATTGATAATTTTTATGGAAAATAAATATTTCACTTGGCGCAGTTAAAACTTCATCTTCCTTTCTAAAGTTTTGGAAACATTTTTGAGAGAATTTTGATTTGATTGATAATGGCAGTAAACACTGTTCAATATTGACGTCACATTTTTCTCGAACTGTGTTGCAAAACCAATCGCCAACACAAAAAGCATACACACAAAAACTACAACAACAAAAAGCATTGGCGTCGTTGAAGCGACGATCATTGCGCTGGCTGATGTGTTGCTGTGAGAAATTTGCACAAAAAATGATTGAGAGTCCAAAACAACCACCAACACCTCAAAGTACACAGGAGAAGCGGTACTTTTACTTCATGTATGTTTGTGGTGGCGTGTGCTTCAGTTCGCACAGTCAATGAGCGTAAACTAAAGCGCTTGCTCTCCTTGCACCGCTCTTTCCCTTTTGTGGCTTCCCCCCGCTCTTTGAAGCTCGCAAACAAAAATTTGAATTTTTGAGCTCAGATGCGCCTTCTATACACTTCATATTTTTTGATAAGAGTCACTTAAGGGCACGTATGGCGTGATGCGGCCATGTGCCTGTTGTGAACGGATCCCTCGGTGGCTGAATCAGGGGTAGAGCAAATATATGTTTAATATGCAATATTACCGAGTCCACTGGGAAATTGTGCTCCTTAGTTGCTGGCCCTTCGAGTTCCAACGGCGACAATACGGTATGGTACAGGACCTCGTACCTGTTTTAGCGACGACAACAGCAACGGCCAAAGTATTTTCCGCAATGAACTCCTTTTTATTGTCCCGCGAAGACGGCAGAAGATGGCAACGATCACATAGCAAAAAACTTCAAATTTGTGTCCAGTGAGATCGTGCCCCACCTTGGGCGCCAATGACGGATTTAGGAGCTTTTTCCTAAATGATGCGTAACGACCGAGGTTCCTTTTCGTTCTGCCTTTATTTCAACTCGTTCTTACATTCTAATATTCGCTGGTTAACATTGTTGCTAAAGTGTTGCTAAACATTCTTAAATACATTTACAATGCAACATTCTTAAATAGTTACAAGTTGCCAAACATTGTATTCTTAAATGTTTACAAATTGGGACGTGACCCAACAGTCATGTTGACAGTTTTCTTCGATTATCGTGGTGTTGTGCATTATGAGTTCCTTCCGCCGGGGCAAACTGTCAACAAGGAATATTACTTGAGCGTTATGCGTCGTTTGCGTGAAGCTATTCGCAAAAAGAGGCCGGATTTATGGAGAGACAACTCTTGGTTTTTGCATCACGATAATGCACCATCTCACACGGCATTGGTTCTTCGTGAGCATTTCGCCAAAAATGAAACTCATATCGTTCCACAGCCACCGTATTCGCCTGATTTAGCTCCTTGTGACTTCTGGCTATTCTCCAAACTCAAAAGACCACTTCGAGGACACCGTTTTGAATCGATTGAAGATATTCAACGTGAATCGGCGCACGCATTGAAGGCCATACCGGAAGGTGACTATTTGGCATGCTTCGAAGATTGGAAAGTCCGTTGGCATAAGTGCATTGCATCGGGGGGGGGACTACTTTGAAGGCGATGAAATTGATTTGGAAGAATAAATAAAGATTTTTTTAATTATAAACAAATTCCGGGTATTCTTTGTACACAGTAGTATACTGCATTTGTGACCCACAGTGGCCAATATGAATTTTGTTTTGTACCATTTGGGATTACAAATTCACCGGCAGTGTTTTGTCGATATATTCACGCAACTTTTCAAGATTTACTTAAGGATGGTACCATAATTGTGTACATGGACGACATCGTCATTCCCGCTAAGGATGAAGCGGAAGGTCTCCAGAAATTACAGATAGTCCTTGAGCGCGCGAGTGAATGTGGACTGCAAATCAGGTGGGAAAAGTGCCAGTTCCTGAAAAGGCAAATTAGTTTCTTGGGGTACGTTATTGAAAACGGGAACATTTTGCCATCAGAAGAGAAAACAAAGGCCGTTAAAAACTTTCCTATACCAACAAATAGGAAAGAAATACAACGATTTTTGGGGTTAACGTCATTCTTTAGACGTTCCGTGCCAAATTACGCAGTAGTCGCTAAACCACTGTCAGATTTGTTGAGAAAGGACGGAAAGTTTAGATTGGGCGAGGAACAGTTGCTGGCAATTCAAGAGCTAAAGCACGCGTTAGTGAATACACTCAAATTGTTTAACCCAATAGCGGAAACAGAAGTACACGCGGATACCTCAAAGCATGGGTATGGTGCAGTTTTGTTGCAAAGAGACTCGGAAGACCGATGGCTACACCCAGTGGAGTTCATGAGTCGTAAGACTACGCCAGCTGAAGAACGGTATAGCGCGTACGAACTCGAGGTATTAGCCGTAGTAAAGGCACTAAAAAAATGGCGAATTTACCTGAAAGACATTAAGTTCAAAATCGTGAGTGATTGCAACGCTTTCGCAATGACAGTAAAGAAACAAGACGTACCAGACAGGATCATGAGGTGGGCAATGTATCTACAAGAATACAACTATGTGGTAGAGCACAGAGCAGGTTCTCGCATTAAGCACGTGGATGCCTTGAGTCGCGTGTATTGCCTCTTAGCTGAAGATTCGCTAAAATCCAGGCTTAGAGAAGCGCAAACACAGGACGACCTGGGTAAGAGCAATAAGGACAATCCTTAAATCCGGGGATTACGAAAATTTTTTTTTGAGGAATGAATTGGTGTATTACGACCCCATCAAGGAGCTGTTGGTAGTACCCGCTGCAATGGAAAATGAAATAATAAAATTGGTGCATAATCAGGGGCATTACGCGGTCAAAAAAACTCAGGAGCTAATAGAGAAAAAACTATTACATACCAAATCTGAGAGAAAAAGTAGGTAATGCGGTTAAGAGCTGCGTCGAATGCATCATAATAGACGCGAAAAGAGGGAAAAAGGGAGGGTTATTGACGCCAATCGATAAAGCCTCCGAACCTTTGGGGACGTACCACATCGACCATGTTGGGCCGTTAACAGAAACGCGGAAAAGGTATAACCACATTCTCGTGATAGTAGATGGATTTTCAAAATTCGTTTGGCTATACCCAACGAAGTCTACGGGGGTGGAGGAAGTTGGAGTGGAGGAAACCCAAAACGGATCGTATCCGATAGAGGGGTGGCGTTTACATCAAACGCTTTCAAGGAGTATTGCAATCGCGAAAACGTCCAACACTTGCTGATTGCAACAGGAGTACCTCGCGGAAATGGACAGGTGGAGCGCGTCCACAAAACGGTTATTCCAATGCTTGCAAAAGGGTGTCAGGGTAACGCGGCCCAATGGTATAAACACGTGCCAAAAGTGCAACAAGTTATAAATAATACTGCACCCCGAAGCACGAAAACAGCACCTTTCAAAATCCTTACAGGACTAGACATGCGTATAGCAGATTTCCCAGACTTACGAAATATTTTGAATGACTTAGAGGTAGACGAATTAAACACCGAAAGAAATGAAGCCAGAGAAAATGCCCAAGAAAATATAAGAAAAATACAAAACGAAAACTGTAAGACTTTTAACAAAAATAGAAAAATAGAGATCGATTATAACTTAAATGACTTAGTAGCGATTAAAAAGACTCAGTTTGGGACGGCCATGAAATTAAGACCGAAAAATCTTGGACCATATAAAGTAACAGCAAAGTTACAGCACGGGAGATATGAGGTACAGAAAGTGGGAAACACGGAAGGACCAAACAGAACCACAACAGTAGCCGAAAATATGAAACGTTGGGTCTAGTTATTCGAGGTCGAATAATAGGTCAGGACGGCCGGTTGTGGGAAGGGGATTAGGAAGTGCCTAGAAAGGAGAAAGTTAAATAAAGAAAGAGGTGGCAACACCAAAAACGAACAAGACGAACGGAAACGTCCAGACAAAAGCGCGGTAGTTGTTGCCGTGATCGCCAGGTGTAAGCACCGCTAAGTGCAAGCCAATTTCCACCTATTAAAATTAAATTAAAATACATTTACGTTTGATACATTTTTATAACAAAAGGAACTATAAATAAATTGTTTTGAACTAATAAACCGAGTGCACGTGTTTTCCCTACATTTATTTTTTATTGCTTGTAGTGATCATATAAGTCGCCATGCCAACCATATTTTAATTTCGGCAGTGAGTAATATGCGATGCCGTGCAGGCTTATAGAAGAAGAACAAAAGCCAGCCAGAAAATAGAAATCGTTTTATAATTTCAGCTTTTCGCCATCGCAACAACAACAGAACATCGTCTTCATCTCCCAATCATCCCACGCCGTAGCAGTGTGCTAACGCAGACTCGCTGCAATGAGCGCAACACATAAAACTACGTTCTCGATTGTAATGCAACGCTCTCACCACATACGTGATCTGTGAGCGCAGAGCGCGGGTTCCAATGTTAGAACCCGCCATACAAATGTTTTGCTTGTATGACATGCGCATTTTGTATGTTTATTTTCTTTGGTTGAGGTTGCCCGCTGATTTTATTGATCAGATTGGTTAGCGCTACGGAAGGCGTTAAGGCTAACTACATGATCAATTAAAGGTTGGAATTGGAGAAACTCCACCAGTTTATGAGCCGCACCCAATTTGTCAGCGATAAGATGAAAGCCAGATAAGATCTACGGGCTAACATGGCAGGGTTACAAGAAAGTGATCTGGTAATGCTCTACAACGCGCAGCGGAGGAAAGGTTTGTCCCCAAAACTTCAAACGTGGGAAGAACCGTACAAGGTCGTGACCAGGATTAATGACGTGGTATACCGGATTCAACGTTGCAGCAATAGAGGCGCTACGCTGAAGGTACTCCATTTGAAGCTCCTGGCGTCTTACTACGGCGGAGCCTTGGCACTTCTTCGGGATGAACAAGTCTAATTGGTGGACAGTGTGACGATAATGCTCGCCGTCACTGTGCTATTGCGAGGCAATACTGGTATATAAGTTATCATAAGTTCACACACTGCTACTTTTGCTGACGACATGTGTGGCCGGTTGAAACTCCACACGAGGCGCCAAGTCAGCAGAAGTCGCGAGCGCTGCGGAAACGGCAGAGCGCGACGACCGACGACATGTGTGGCGAGTGGTGAAACTCGAAACTCCACACGAAGCGCCAAGTCAGCAGAAGTCGCGAGCGCTGCGGAAGCGGCAGTACAACAGAGGGGACGACGCACAGTGTCGCGAGCGTGGCCAAAAATGGTAAAAATCAATGTTTCAAACTGACTAAAATGAATATGACAGTCGACAGATAATATCTCAACTAAGAAAAATCCGTTTTCGGATCTTCAATATCTTACTCCGTTCCATTTTTATGTAGCTTCAAAGTTGATGTTGAAAAATACGCATTCGTTCCAAGTTTGTGGGTAATTCTTTATGCTGAATGAAAAATCAATTAAAAATATAATTTATGTACTAATATAGTCATGTTATATATTAAATGAAACTTTGGAATTTTTCCTGTATGGCAGTACTATTTTTGGGTTTGTGCTTTGAAATAACTGTGAAATCCCGTTACATTGAAAAATTACGTTTTTCGGTTTGCTTCTAACAAAGAACCAAAAGTTTGGTGGAAAAAAGTTTAAAAAACGTCAAAAAACACTTTTTTAGTTCCAACCCTAAATTACTCTAACAAGTATGTATTAACATAATCCGGAGTAATTTTTTGCCTT
This sequence comes from Melieria crassipennis, assembly GCA_963668005.1. NCBI lineage: Eukaryota > Metazoa > Arthropoda > Insecta > Diptera > Ulidiidae > Melieria > Melieria crassipennis. The sequence continues at coordinate 47,727,490 of OY764963.1, read as the reverse complement.
CAAGTGCCTATTCGGTTGTTATTCGCATTTTTCCAGTGACGCCTCCACTAAAAATACGTGATTTCTTCGAAATGTGGCGTAAAGCTGAATCCAGAAAACGGTCAATAAAACTTGATTTTCTTATAAATTTACTTAAAGATGTTAATTTTTACATCTTACGTTGATGTTAATTATGAACAAAAGCAAAGTTTGCGTCCCCACCTAAATTTACTTTTTGCAGTAAAAAATTGTGATTTTTTCGAAGTATGGCATCCGATGTTCAATGAAAGAAGCGCCAAAGCAGCTGCTAAAATTATGAGCTGTATAAAGGACAAGGTTGGCACATTGTTCGTGTCATCAAAAGTACGCAAAATGCCACGCCCACTTTAAAAATTTAAACATTTATACCAAAATATGGTATCACAAGCTGAAAAAATTAAACATGAATTCATAAAGGAAAAGTTTTGGCCAGTTTATATATATGCTCCAGCTGCCACGCCCACTTTAATGTTTTAGAAAGCTTACCAATTAAAATTACATCATGGAACGAGTATTGCAAAAAACCGCCTAAAAATACGGTTTTAGTTGTAGAAAAATACGAATATTTTTGAAAGTGGGCATGGCATACCGCCCATTTTTAGTGTAAACTTTTGTCATTATTTTAAGCTCAAATACAAAATTTCATAATTCTATCACTAATATTAAGAAAGTTATTTCAATATTACAGTTCCGTTCGTATGGGAGGTGGGCGTGGCAGTGGTCCAATTTTAATGATTTTTTGTAAATTTCTTAATTTCTACCACGAAAACAATCTCACCAAGTTTCATCGAAATAGGACAACGCTAAGTATTTTTGGCCACGGCTTATATGGGATCGCGACACTGTGCGACGTGGGCTGCGCGGTGGTAGAGCATGAGCGTAACATTAGGCTTAAGAAAGAATTGTGAGTTCAGTTTTTAGACTGCAATAAACCGATATAGATCGCCAGCCAGCCCTGCGATCCGCAAGATAAAAGCTCGAAGTCTTTAATTAAATTAATAAATGGCGCCCAACGTGGGTCTTCGAAGAGTAAATCGGAAGTGTAATTTAAAGATTGAACAAACTTAGAAATCACCAAGCAGCGAGAATCCTAAAGACGAGCCGGACATAAGAAATCACCAAGCAGCGGGAATCCTAAAGGCAAGCCGGACAAATACGATTAATTCTTAATAAGAAAATATAAGTGAAATGCTCATGTGTTTTTTTTAGAAAAAGTGTAATAAATAAAATTACTTTCCTATTGTGAATGAGTGAAGTACTAGAAGGTTTATTTAAGAAGTTGAATTTAGACAACACGGACGCCATGAACCTAGAACAAGTAACCGAGTTAGTACGAGCGGAAGTAGGCAGAGCACTAGCGGCACAAAAATTAGAGTTCGATAGGAAAATTGTGGCAATACAAAATCAGGTTTCTTTAGTGAAACCAAAGATAGAAAAATTCGTGGAAGTGTCGATTAATCCTTCAGTGTCGTGCGAAGTAACACTAGATGCAATTAAATCACTACCGGAGTTTGTGGGTCAACCCGGTACATACGTGTCGTGGCGCGAGGCTGCGCATAATGCGTATGAGTTGTTCAAAGTTATGACGGCAGCAAACGTCATTATCAGGCCGTGACCATTCTTAGGAATAAGATAAGGGGCGCGGCCGACGCCGTACTCTCGTCTTTTAACACCGTGCTTAACTTCAGCGCGATAATCGCATGATTAGATTTTACCTACGCCGATAAGAGGCCGATATATCTTATCGAGCAAGAGCTGTCCACATTGAGGCAGGGTTCTATGTCGTGCTTAGAGTTTTATGATGAGGTCGAGAAGAAATTAACACTGCTGGTCAAAAAAACTATTATGTCTTACGAGCCTGGTGTGGCGGACACAATAAACGAAAAGTACAGTGCCGATGCTTTAAGGTGCCATTCACAATACAAGGGTGGTAATTCTAACCAGTCTCGAGATTACCGACCACAGCAGGGCAATCAACAGAAACCCGCGGCAGGATCTGGGCGCTACACCGGACCGAAACTACAGCGGGTAAATCATTTTAATGACGAGCTTGACTCGCCTAGTGACTCAGTGTATAGCGAAGAGGCGGAACAGGCGGTTAATGACATTGAGGGTGATTAACTTAATTTTTTAGGGGAAGATCCCTCTTACCATGGATCTCGAGATCGGTGGGAGGGAAGGAAATAAAATTCCTCGTCGACACTGGGGCGTCGAGGAGTTACATATAACCGTTACCGGCTCTGAGGGGAATACACCCCGTTCAGAATACGTTTTCGGTCAAATCGATACACGGGGTCACTTCTATCAAACATAAGTGCAAAGTGAAAATCTTTGGGATAGTATCGGACTTTTTCATATTACCAGATCTAACATCATTTGATGGCATAATTGGGCTAAACCTGTTAAATAAGGCGCATGCGACTATAGAATTAAGAACAGATACAATATCCCATGACTCCGGCAAGGAGTTCGTCCTTTTTATTAACAGCCGAAACATTACCCATTTGCAACAGCAAACCATGTCGGTCCCAAAGGATCTTAAGGATTCTTTCGCCAAAATGATTAGTAACGAGAACGGGGTTTTTACAGACCCCCACGAGGCACTACCGTTTAATACAAACGTAGTCGCAACTATTCGCACCGAGGACGAGGACCCGGTGTACTCTAGATTATATCCTTACCCGCTCGGTGTGTCAGATTTCGTAAATGAAGAAATCCAAGACTTATTGGCAAATGGCATCATCCGAACGTCCAGCTCACCTTATAATAATCCCATATGGGTAGTTAGGAAAAGGGTTTGGACGAAGCAGGTCGCCCAAAACAGCGATTGGTTATCGATTTTCGTAAACTAAACGAAAAAACTATCGGTGACCGATATCCAATCCCCGACATCACAGGAATTTTGTCAAATCTGGGTGGAAGTAAGTTTTTCAGTGCTCTCGACCTAAAGTCTGGTTTCCACCAGATTAAATTGGCGGAGTGTGACAGGGAGAAAACGGCTTTCTCTGTGAAAAATGGAAAATACGAATTTTGTCGTCTGCCCTTTGGTCTTAAGAACGCGCCCAGTATTTTTCAGAGCGCGATTGATGATGTTTTGAGGGAGCACTTAGGCAAAATTTGCTTCGTCTACATGGATGATGTTATCATATTTTCGCAAAATGAGCAACAGCACTTAAGAGACGTAGAAACAATTTTAAGAAGTTTATTTGAAGCCAATATGAGGGTCTCAGCGGAGAAGTCGAAATTCTTCGGAACGGAGGTCGAATACTTGGGATTCCTGATCTCACAAAGGGGGATAAGGACGTGCCACCACCTTGATGGGAGTAAGGTAATTTTTGGGCCTAGCGGGGTATTACAGATGTTTTATACGGGACTTCGCTAAATCGGCTAAGCCACTATCGAATATTCTGAGAGGGGAATATGGCCGAGTTACTGCTTCGCAGTAAAACAAATCAAAATCAATTTGACTGAAGAACAGCAAAAGGCCTTCAAAGTGCTAAAACAAATATTAGCCTCTGAGGAGGTAATGTTAACCTGCCCAGACTTCGGCAAATCGTTTAATTTAACCACTGATGCATAATCACATGCAATCGGTGCCGTTCTCTCCCAAGAGGGCAAACCTATTACGATGATCTCTCGTACTTTGTCCAGTAGCGACCAATGAAAGGGAATTGCTGGCAATCGTCTGGGCCTTGAAAACGCTTAGAAATTACCTGTACGGTGTAACTAAGCTAAACGTGTTCACAGACCACCAACCATTGACTTTCGCAGTCTCGGATCGAAATCGTAACTCGAAAATCAAAAGATGAGAAGCTTTCATTGATGAATGTAATGCGAAGCTCATCTACAAACCGGGTAAAAAGAATGTGGTGGCGAATGCGTTGTCTACACAACACATAAACGCTTTGGACAATATGAGCACAGAGACAATCCACAGTGAAATATCATCAACTAACACAATTGAAAGAACTGATAAGCCTAGGAGGAGGGCCTAGAACCTCAGAAAAGAAGCTTTATTATATTTGGGAAAAAAAATGAGGCATCTGATCTCATTCCAAACCAAAGAAGATTTAATGAGCCTCTTGCAGGAAGCGGTGAAGTTGGATGCTGTCAACGCGATATATTGTGACTTGCCAACATTGGCAAAATGTCAACACGAGTTAGTTGAATTATTTCCAACGGTAAAGTTTTGGCATACCGAAAAATTCGTCGTGGACATATCGGACCCAAGCGAGCAGCAGGAGATTATAGCGGCTGAACACAACCGCGCACAACCGCGCCCAAGAAAATACAAAGCAAATATTAGAAGACTATTTTTTCCAAAAATTGAGAAACAAAACCAGGCAATTCGCAGCGAATTGTCGCGTTTGTGCTCAGGCCAAGTATGATCGTCATCCAAAAAAACAATTTATAGCTGAGACGCCCATACCAAAATACTGCGGGGAAATTCTTCACGTAGATATATTCTCTACCGGCTCGAAGCACTTTCTGACTTGCATCGAAAAATTTTCGAAGTTTTCTATCGTGCAGTCACGGTGATGGAAATAGCACGATGTCTTAAACTGGACAAAGATTTGGATGATATTGAAGAATTAGTTTTCTTGGCCACAATCGAATGTAATAGGTCCATTCATACGGTAACTGGAGCTAAACCCATCGACATATTTCGTTCAACAGAATGTAATCAGCAAATAGCATCGCGATTGCAAACAGCACAGGAAAAAGAGCTAGTTTCGGTAGGGGAAAAAGTACTGGTTAAAACCAACAGGCGACTAGGGAATAAGTTGACACCTCGCTACATCGAGAAAGTAATTGAAACAGATTTAGGCACACTGTGCTTATTAGGGGGAGGAGGGTCCATAAGGACAACCTTCGATGAGAAAGCTGCTTAAAAAAATTGTTCACTATTTTCAGGATAATTTTAGGATTTGTTACGGCCATATTAGTATCGGTATCTAAATAGAGCAATAATAACTGAATTGGATAGCATAATAACCTCCATCACATTCGCAAAAGTTGGAATTTTGAACCCTGTCCTTTTAGAATTGTATTCCTATACTTAACTATAGGGTGTTTTTTTTAGAGGTTTGTTTTTCGAATAGAGATAAAACTGGCATTTTGTGGTCAAATCTGGCAACTCTAATGTCATTTATGTTCAGTTTGGTTTGCCATTTCATCATGAACAGGTTGACAAAAGAACAACGCTTGCAAATCGTGCAAATTTATTTCGAAAATAATGGTTCAGTTCGCGAAGTTTACCGCAAGCTCCGTCCATTTTATGGTCGACATAATCGTCCATCAGAGCAATTAATTCGGTTAACCATGGGTCGTTTTCGCACTACGTTTACTCTATGTGATAATACGCATCCGCAGAGACGTCGAACAGTGCGCACCGAAGAAACAATTGCCGCTGTAGAGCAAAATGTTGAAGAGGACCCAGTCAGAAGAGGAGTCAGTTACCGTTAATGGAGACCGGTATAGAGCCATGATAACCGACTATTTTGTTCCCGAATTGGATGGCATGAATGTGGATGAGTTGTGGTTCCAACAAGACGGCGCTACATGCCACACAGCGCACGTCACAATCGATTTATTGAAGGAAACATTCGCCAACAAACCAGAAACGTTAGGGGACTTGGAAGCCAACATTCGTGGCGTTATTGCCGACATACGGCCCCAAATGCTCGAAAAAGTGGTTGAAAATTGGACCTGTAGAATTGGCTTTATTCGAGCCAGCCGCGGCGGCCACATGCCCGAAATCATATTTAAACATTAATGGCATAAAATTATCCTTCCAATAAAGCCAAATTGATGGATATTAAAACGATTTTCTTGTGTTTTATTTCAATTCGAAGTTCTATACCTCTAAAAAAAACACCCGATATAATAAATAAATAAAAAAATTTTATAATAAAAAATGAGCATCTCTCAAATCTAACGGTAGCCGATATCATGTCCGTAGCTAAGATTAAGATTCTACAATGTAATAAATTTTGAAATAAAGAAATAATATATTTTTTAATTTTTTATTTTTATTATTATTATTATTTAATAATATTATTTAATATTTAATTATTTAATAACATACCCTATTCCGAAACTTAGATGTAAGAAAATAACTATTCTACGAGTAGCCCGCGGCAGTCAAATCCTTCACCTTCAGGAGTCTACTTTAGCTGTGTGCCACAACAACACGTTAGCTGTAAAAAACTGCAGCGACACAATACCGACCTTCTGCCTAACTTCGTCAACCGCATCATGCGCTCTGCAACTTATGACACGCAAATAGTCACTATAGAGGAAAGTGGCGAGGCTCCTGTCACGGTTAATGGTACCTACCTGGTGCTCTTCAGGAACTATGTGAAAATTAATGGCACGACTTTCTATAATGAAAACGCAACAGCACCCCTGAAGCCCGAAACACCCTGGGCATCCGTCGTTAACTTGACACAACATACGGAAATATTAAGCGTGCCCTACCTTCACCATGTAAACCAGCAGAACCTTCAACACATCAGATATCTGCACCTAAGCGTGGAACGAAGCCATATTACAAGCTGTGGAACTTATCGTCTACATACTTCGGCACATGGCAGTAGTTAGGAAGAAGATCGCCATAACCACATCTGTCGAGGTAGCAGTAAAAACAGCCGCTGCGGGGACCGAGGACGTTTCCCAATTAAAAGGGGACGAGTTATCATAAGTTCCCACAGCGCTACTTTTGCTGACGACATGTGTGGCCGGTTGAAACTCCACACGAGGCGCCAAGTCAGCAAAAGTTGCGAGCGCTGCGGAAGCGGCAGTACACCAGAGGGGACGACGTGAGCTGCGCGGCGGCAGAGCATGAGAGTAACATTAGGCTTAAGAAATAATTGTGAGTTCAGTTTTTAGAATGCAATAAAACGATATAGATCGCCAGCCAGCGCTGCGATCCGCAACATAAAAGCTCGAAGTCTTTAATTAAATTAATAATTTATATAAGAACGAATTGCACTCCGCACATGGCATACTTTTAGAAGCATAGTAATTTCGATGAAGCAATCGCAGAAATCACTCGCGGTGATACTGGGATATTCGAGAACAACTCGAGGCGATCCTAGGATGAGAAATCTGCAGGTGGCATCATTGGCTCTTCTCAACCCGTGTCCTCCAAACGACCCAGGTCGGCTGTAGTGATACCCACGGAAGCCACTGATTCTGCGAATGGCACGACAACTTCCAAATCGTTTGGCTCGCGAGGCAAGCGGATGAAATTGCAGCCCATAACATCGCTCTCACCTGCCCTGCAACTGGTGTTGTCAGGTGCGCCAAACATAACACAGGTGTTTATTTGCTTAGTGGTGCTACGTAGTACATTTTGACAGCGGTGAAAACAAATTAAAAAAACTTAAATATTTTTTCTGTTTAATCTCTATTCCTGCAGAGAGGTTATCAACGAAAGTTTGTTCAGTGTAGCACTTTGACAAAGAGCTTTAAGCTTTGAAGTATGGTCAGTTGATTCCCTTTGTAGTAAACTGAAAAATCCCATTCCTATTCGTGGTATTCTACTGGACTTTTTTCTATAATTGTAGTATAAAAATGCAGTTGCTTTCGAACAAAAGTTTAAAAAAACCGGTGACAGACATTGGTTTTTTGTACTAGATGTCTGTCACGGGTATAAAAGTCTAATTTGAATCATCAATCATTCCTTGTTTTCACCTGATGCGGCATCGTGCGATTTTCACCTTAAAAACGCTTTTACGGATTGAACAGAGGCGTTTTGAGGACGTAGAAGCCACCCAAAAGGCTTGTACCGACATTCTGAAGGACATTCCAGCAGACGATCTAAAATACTCATTAGACATGCTTTTAGATTATGCAAATAGTTGTATTGAGCCTGAAGGGAAAAACCATATCGGTTTTACCCAAACAAATTTTTATTATTCTTTTCAATATTTAAAGGTAAAAAGACCTTTTTGCTAATGTGGGAACGTATACACCATGCGTAGCAACTGAAAATTTTAAATAATTATAGGCCATGGGGGGTTCTGACACCCACGCCCCTGCACTGTGTTATTATCTGAACATAATTTTAACTAATCTAACAGTTTTGTTTAGCGGGAAAATATTTTCATAATTAAAATACAAACAAGTGGTTGAACAATGTGTACACATTAGAATTTATTCGTGGTATGAAATCTTTACAAATACTCATTGTGATGCAAGGCATAGAAAATAATCGGTATTATGCTCAAAGATATAAAATGACTTTGCAGCCCTATAACTGAGCATTTTTCTGCAAAACAAAGTTATATTCAGGTCACTTTTTGTGTTTAACAAGTATATTTAAAATCAGATTATTTGTAAACCCTAAAAACGCCATTTATCAATCGCGCAAATTTTTCGTAAGAAGCAAATTATTGTGATGACCGGATAAATGTCGCACCAGCTCCTGCACAGACTCAAAATACATTGAACAAAAACAGCAGCTGTACCGGTTTTCTGTTTCAGCACCATTTGTTGTAGTAATGACATTGCGATGGACAGAGCACAAATGTTTTAGGAGATGCGCTTTTTGCTTAAACATAGCTACGCATAAACGGCAAGCAAACGGTTTTTCCCCAGTATGAACTCTTAGATGTGTCTTCAGATTCCACGACATTCCAAACTGCTTGCCGCAGTACTCGCACCGATATTCTCGTGCAGCATTATGGGTAGTACACATGTTTGAATTATTCAATGATGTATCTCTTATATTTCCGGAGTTATCACGACTTCCTACTTCAGTGCTTGCATTTATTTGCGAAATATTATTGAGGCCAGATTGCAAATTGGGAAAACTCGATATGGCTGAACTTTGAGTGGATTGCCATGGATAGGCAAACTGCGGAGAAATATGTAGTGGTGTTTCTGTGCTATGAGTCCTAAGTCGACGTGTTTCTCCTCCTTTACAGATTTTCGTCAATACTTCAGATGAATTTAACAACCCCTCCTCGAGAGGAGACAACAAGTTTCTCTCAGATACATATGCTAAAATGGGAGACGAAGATGCTTTCGAAGTACGTAATTCGTCGATGAACGAGTGTTGGTACACAGCAAATGGTTGGTTATGATTTGGGGAATGATGAAAGCCAGGTCTTCGCTTTCGATGAGGGGTAACCACATAGTTCTCAGGTGAGCTGTTTATGTCGGAGTGATCTGGCAAAGATTTCGCAACTTCCTTATCAGAATCATAGCCTTTACGCTTATTACTTTCATTACCGCTGAAGGAATTATCCACATTAACCACGTTCTTGTCTACATAGGGTGATTTTAAAGAACTTTCTTGTTTCGATCGTAATCCCAGCGATAAATTTACAGGGTTAAGGAAAAGGGTTCCTTTGCTCAAACAATTGACTTGGACTTCAGAGTAGCTTTCTTGTTCACTGGTGGAAGGACTCTCCTTTGAATCTTTCTTTACATTTTCATCAAGTGAACACTTAGAGCTGCTAACGTTTTCTACCGTGTTGTCCCTTTCTTCTGAGCCCTTTTTCGAATCAATATTTTCTCTTCCAGGGCTGTAGGAATGTTCGTGCTTTGAACAGTACACATGCTGTTTCCCATTTACGTCATTTCCCAATCGGTCACGGAGGTTACTGCATTTGCTGCCTAAAATAGTGGAGTCGGTAGTTTTCCAGTTATCGGATTTAATTTGCAGCAAAAGTAGTAGGTCATGTAAATAATTCACATCTCTAGAAGTTATGCAAGTTTGTCCAGAATATAAAAAATCCAGAAGAAACTTGAAGTAAGTAGCATTAACATCTGGGAAATAGACTGTTGTCGCACAATCTGATAACTGGGTGTCTTCCAGCAAAGATCTGAAAAACAAACAAAATTCATAGTGTATATAAACCTATAGAGCTGAGTTGTATATGTATACCACAAGTATATAGACTTATATAGACGTAAGAGTTTATTGGGTTAGATTTCACATTATATAGTATTGTTACGAAAATAAGTTCTCTAGGCTTATCGGTCTCTCTGGATTGTGCTTAAAAAATAAAACACACTTCAATTACTCAACGCAACGAAGTAAAAAACCAACAATCACTTTATTCACAAATTAACATTAACACTTACACTTTGCAAATTTACACTTTGCTTGCCTTTACACTTGCTACTACTTATTGGACTATCCGTGTTTAACCTTTGCTTGTTCAAATAAGACTCCCTCTGCGCTGTACCCGGTTGCCTTTTATCACAAGATAAACAGTATACAGAAGGCGCATCTGAAATAATTTTGCGCTTTCATTTCGGATGCGGGCGGGAAGCAACAAAGGTGAGGAAAATGTAAACGAAACCGAGAGAGTAAGCGTGAATTGATGTACACGCATAGATTCGATGGATTTGTGCTTTATTCTCATTTGGCAAAGCGATCACCAAGGACAATTCAATAGGTAGTTGCAGCACCAGAGCTGATTAAACTTTTTTCTTTGATTACACTGCACAACACAAAAAAAATAACAAGGTAGGAGATTTTAGTACCAATTTTGGTTAAGTACGAAAGAAACAGTTAAACACATTTTCAGATTTGGCTTAATTCTGGCGTTCAAGTTAATTTCTGAGCTTTGATGTATTTAGAGACCTATAGTAGAATTTTATGGCGAATATTTTCGTGGTACATTTTTTCCTTAAAAAGTCCTGGTTTACAGGACATTTTTGGCATTTTAGAAAAAAAGGTTAATTTGACCCATAAAAATAGTAGGCACAGGGTTAAAATGCTCCACAAAAATATTCTTCGTAGTATTTTACATCAAATTGCTGAACACATCATACACCTAAAATGTAAGGTTAAATGGTTTCTGTATGCCGATTCACCATAAGAATGTGCAAAAGGGGGAAAACTTTGACCCCCCCTAAAAAAAAATTCAGACGTAAACTTTCAAAACGCCGATACACGTATATTTTTTTTGGTCCCTCTACCAGAATCCGTTGTCAGAACCTTGTTATTTAAAAAAAAAATTGATTTTGTTGTGCAGTGTTATTGGCACAACATTGTAGCAATAGTTTTCCACTTATTATCACTTTCTTAATACGCTTAGGTTGTTACAATATTTTTACACATATATTTATTTTCACTGCGGTCAGTTTTACTTTTTACAACTTTTTTTTACAAGCAAGTTCTGTGTTTTTTCACTCCATTTGGTCAGCTAATATTGACAATGAGCCAAAAGCACTAATAAAATCTAATGAAGTTTTGTTTTTTCCGTAGTGCTACCACCTTATAAATGCGCCATGGCGGTCTCTCAATCATTTTTCTATGCAAATTTTGCATGTCCACTTCTTGTTCTTGTTTGTAAAAAAGCAAGCCGAGAGCAAGCACGAGCCACCACCAACATACATGCGGCACATCGCTTTTTTGTCCAACAACAACAACCACAGTGTGTGGTGCGTTACTGTTTCATACACCGGCATGCGATCAATAATTTTATCTGTTTGGTCTCCGTAAATTTGATTTTGCGCTCTCACAGCTTCTCATTTGACGCTCTCACGCTCTGTGCGTTCTCGTCCCCTTTACTGCTTCCCTCGCGTCCATAAACGGGTGGTACCGCTGGAACCCGCCAAGAAAATTTTCTTTACACCAGATGCGCATTCTGTATACTGTTTGTTCTGTGCTTTTATACTTGTCAGCCTATCGCGCCGATTGTTCTCGCACATTCCATTTGGACTATCTCTCGATCGTTCTCGCATATCCCATTACCATCGTGAACCATCCTTGCCTTATCGAAATTATAGCAAGCCGCCGTACTCTAAAGTGCGTGCCTAAAAGTATGCCCGTAAAAGCATTCATGTTCAGTTACACTGCCCACTTCTTAGACTTGTTCGTCCCGAACAAGTGCCGAGGCGGAATAAGATGCCAGGCGCTCCAAATGGACTACTTTCAGCCTAGCGTTTCTGTTGCAGCAGCGTTGAACCCTGTACATCACGTCATTAATCCTGGTCATGACTTTGTACGGTCCTTTCCATGACGTTTGAAGTTTTGGAGGCAAAATTTTCTCCGCTGTGGGTTGTAGAGCATTACCAGATCGCCTTCTTGGAACCCTTCTATGTTAGCCCGTAGATCATATCTGGCTTTCATCTTATCGTTGACTAGTTGGGTACGGCTTCTTATAAACTGGTGGATTTCTTCCAGTTCCGACCGCTTATTGACCACGTAGTCAGTCCTAGCGGCCTCCGTCGTGCTGACCACTCCGAACTTCAACTCAGCAAGCAACCTCAACTCTGTGCCGAACACTGCTCGAGCTGGAGTGAGTGATGCCGTGTCGTGCGGGGCTGACCTATACGCCATCAGGAACAGTGGGATATGCGTGTCCCAGTCCTTTTGATTCCTGCCTGCCACTTTCCGCAGATATTCTTTCAGTGTCCGATTGAATCGTTCCACCATGCCGTCGGACTGTGGATGCAAAGAAGTAGTGCGAGTTTTATTTTTTAAATTCCTAGTAGCTCACACACTTCCTTGAATACCACAGACTCGAAATTCCGGCCTTGATCCGAGTGCAACTCCAACGGAAGTCCGAACCGTGGTGGCCCCCTGGTTAGCAATAGCATACACTTCGGGCCATTTGCTAAAATAGTCCATTACCACCAGCACATATTTGTTGCCTTGAGTGCTAATTGGGAATGGTCCGGCGACATCCATGGCAATTCGCTAGAAGGGCGCTCCCACGTTGTACTGTTGCATGCGGCCCTGAAATTTCCTTGTCGGCCCTTTCGCAGCTGAACATCGGTCACAGCTCTTAATCCTATCGGCTACAGACTCCTGGCATCCTACCCAGTGGAATCGTCTTTTTATTTTGGCGACAGTTTTGTTGATGCCTAGGTGTCCTCCACGGGAGTCGTTGTGGTATGCCTCGATGACCTCGTTGACTCTGAATTTTTTTTGTTATTTTTTGTTATTTATTTATTTAGCCACATGTACATTAAGACTTACTGACTAAGAGATAACATTAGAAATACTTGGTAATGGTAATTATAAAGAAGATCTTAATTTAATGAAGACGTCGTTCTTCGGCAGAGCGACATCGAGATCTGAGAGGTCGTTTAACTCCGACAGGGCTCGCGCGAGCGGAGCCTGCCGAGCATAGTTCGACCAGCAAAAAGCAATTAAGAAAACTCGCATGCCGCAAGTTCCGGATTGGAACACTAAATCCGATCTTACAGAGAAGAGCAGGGCAATAAATTTCCCCATATACATAGTATCAAAGAATATGAAGTAATATAGAACGCGCATGTGGGCACAAAAGTGTTTTCGGCTGTTATGATGCGAGCGGGAAGAGCGAAGCGTATGCATTTGAGAATGTTAAGTTCATAACATTTTCTGTTAGATTTGCGTAGGACAACAGCAAAAAGCAATGTTGTTATTCGCAACGGCTTCATTCGTGTGCATTGAAATGGTGGTTGTTTTAGCGTAGTGATGCTCAATCATTTTTTGCATATACATATGTTTCTTGATCTTGTTGCGCAAGCAGAGAGCAAACAACGAACCAAAGCATCGTTATCGTCGTTTCAACGAAGATGATTCGGGATTTGCTTATGTTTTTGTTGTTTTCGATTATTGTGTGTATGCTTTTTTGGTTTTGCTGCACAAATTGCTGTAATGTCACTATCAATCGAAACTTTGCGGTGTATGGCTGTTTGCTCAGATGCTGCGCTTTGATTGATTTTAAGAACCTGCAAATATTTAGACGTGGCTGAATCCAATTTGAAATTTTTACAAATATTTTTACGTGGCGCATTCCAAGTAAAATTATTTGTTTATATTTTGACGTGGTTGATACCAATTTTGTACCTTTTGCAGCTGTTTTTTGACGTGGTTGAATCCAATTTGAAATTTTTACAAATATTTTTACGTGGCGCATTCCAAGTAAGATTATTTGTTTATATTTTGACGTGGTTGATACCAATTTTGAATTTTTTGAAGAAGTATTTTAACGCCATTGTCCTACAATATGGCTACAAATATAAAGGCAAATAGGAATTCCTCAACGTCTGGAATTCAATGTTGTGTTCGCAGTTGCAAAAAATCGAGACGACAATACGAGAATCTAAGATTATTTAGATTCCCCGCTGCTGATTTCGTGTTTGGCCAAATTTGGCGCGAAAAATGCAATATATCTTATGACGACTACAACCGAAAACTGTATATTTGTGAAAATCATTTCTGCAGTACTTATGTAGGGAAAAGGTTTCTGAAAAAGGATGCGATTCCAACCTTAAACTTAGACGAAGATCCTGAGATTTCAGATGAAGAATTTTTAGAACCAGATTCTTCATTGAAACGACCCCGTTTTGATGAAATAGTATGCAGTAATTGCGAAAAAAAGGTCAAAATAACCCATTATGTATTACAAAAAAAATACAGCGACCTATTAAAAAAAATCCAAAAAATTAACGAAAAATTGCGAAAAGAAAAGCGCTTAACTTTAAATTCCAAGAATTGTTGTGCAAAGGCGTTGAAAAATTCGATTGATTCTTTAAAACATACCAACTTTGAATCCAAAACATTTTGTAAACTTTTACTTAGCACCCGGCCAAAAGAATTTATTTAGCGCAAAATATTTTTTATATTTCACAATCAACATATTCTTTCCTGAGAGATAAGCTAAATTTCAATTTGCCGCATATCAGCACCTTAAATCGGTGGGCTCCAATAAAGTTCCTTCAGCCCGGTATCAACAATGTGGCTTTTGAATCTATTAAGAAGATGTGCTTAGAGTTGAAGGAAAAAAATGAAAATAATATGGTTCTTTTAATGGACGAAATGGCAAGACGCAGAGAATTACGATACAATCAAAAACTAGATTTAGTTGACGGATTTGAATGCACAGGCTTCAAAAGAACAAAAAAAATTGGTAAGCAAGTATGTGTATTTATGTTGAAGTCCATGTTCTCGAGTTGGTGTTCAATTTTAAATTATTTTGTGTCGCAGAATGGATTAACTGCAGATACCTTGTGCAAAATAGTTAAAGAAAATCTTAAAATTTTAAGCAATTTTGGCATAGTAGTGAATGTTTTGGTTTGTGATCAGGGGTCTTCTAATAGAAAGTGTTTCTCCGAGTTAGGCGTATGTATAGAAAAACCATACTTTGAATTTCAAAATCAAAAAATTTATTGCATGTTCGATTTCCCACATTTAATCAAGTCATTGCGAAATGGTTGGCTTAAATGCGACTTGAAAACGCCTGATGGTTTAGTTAGCTTTAAAGTAGTTCAAGAGCTTTGGGAGAGGGAAGAAAATTGTAAAACCAAAATGTGCCCAAAATTGACTAGACAACACATATTCCCAAATTCATTTGAAAAAATGCGTGTTAGAGAAAATGAGTGGCAAATTACTCAAGTGTTCAGTAAAACATTTAAAGCTGCTATTAAAACAATTTAAGACATAAGTGGATTTAAAAAAACCTCACAAGAGGTAGCGTTATCCACAGCTGATTTTATAGCAAAAATTGATCAAATATTTGATTGCATGAATAGTGGATCTTTGTATGCAGATAACTGCTATCGATCTGCTCTTCAGATTAATAAAGAATCGCACACATTTATTCAAACATTTTTATGTATATCTAGAGGAAGTGAAATTTGTTGATGAAAAAAAAACGAGTTTTCTTCCTAGATGGCATGAAACTATCCTTAAAATCGGTCCTTCTGATTCCTCCTTTCTGATTTTGGTAATCTTTTTGCTCCTTCAAATTCCCTAATGAATGTATGCATAAAACATATTTTAATTTTTCATAAAATCTTCGAAGCAGAACCTGAAAAAATTGGTATTAAGGCACACGTTTTACAATCTTGTAAAAATGTTCCATGGTGAGTGCTGTAACAATAGAGTCACATTCTTAGATTTTCTTATTTTAGTTCTTCTACGAAAACACTGCATGTGGGCTGTGCAAAAAGGAAGTTCGAAAGAACGAAAATTGAAAATAATTGTTGGTCAATAAAAAAATTATTATTAAAAATTAGTATTATTTTATGAAAGATAAATTAAAACCAAAGTAAAACAAAAAATATAAAACCTTACAATAATTTTTTTAACAAAGAACCATAAACTCCCTTGTGCAACATGTTTGCACCCATATTTTACTACACCAAGTTCATGCATTTTTGCTAATTGTAATTTGCTTGTGATTACAAAAAAGAAAGCAGAAATAGCGACGCAACAATTACCAACAACATCAATGCTATCCCGCCTGCACGGCACAGCGCAAAAAACATAACCGCTATGTTTTTTTCGTTTGCCCATATAGTAACCCTACAAGAACTGCCTGACCAAAACTCCAACACATTGATAAACATTTTTAAATTTACCAATACATTTGCATGACATTTGGCCCATATGAGACAAAATATCGCTGCAATTTGTCTATCATTTAAACTGAAACAAACTATTTGACAACCATAGAAACATTAATTGCTTATACACGCATGTGTAAGAATGAGACAACAATAGAAGCAACTGCTGACAAGAACTCGCATCGGAGTTAATATAAATGATTAACATCCGGCTGCTGCCGTAGCTACGTAACTCAGCTGGCTACCGCGTGCGGTCGCGAGGCAAATACGACGCGCGAGCCCAGGTTCAATACTTCGTTGCTTCAAACGTCGAAAAAAATGAAAAACAGAGAGAAGGTAAGAAGGGGTAATTAAAATTTAATTTAAATAATATTATTTGAATATTTAAATAATTCTGCACTTTCAGTAACTTCAATATTGAGCCATAGCAAGTACCAGGGAAGCCGATGTCAATGATGCCGGCAATATGGAGTTGAGCTAAGCAACGCCTTCGATTTTTAAATTCAATTTTTTTTATATTATTTCATTTTAATTAATTTTAATTAAATTCAAAATAAATAAAATTAAATAAATTCATTTAAAAAGAAAAATTGAAAAAAAGTTGTTTTTCTTTTTTTTCGGTATTAACGCAACGGAGTATTGAACTCGCGTAGTCTTGATTCGCGGTCAGCGAGCTACGGCATTAGCCAGTTGAGCTACGGCGGCAGCGGCGGCGGCGGCTGCAAGATAGCAATAGATAGTAAGATATACAAAACTAAATATTTGGAGGTTGGAATACGTGTGCGTTAGAGCAGAGCAAAAACACTATTCTTAGTATGCAAGAGGTGTGTGTTAGAGTGAAACAAAAAATCACACGTATACAAAAGTTTCTATCATTTTTGTTAACTCGCCTGTAGAAAAATGATAGAAACTTTGTTCCGAGTGCTGACCGATATTTGTATCAGGCCTGACTATCAAATGACCGGTCATATGACCGAAAGTGTTCTTGTAGGGAATGCCATTTCCCACAACAACAAAAGCAGCGTTTATCGTCATGTTTATCAACTGGCGCAACAGCAGCGAGAATACGAATGAGTGCAGAAGCGACTTCTATTCACATGTTACGCCGAAGTTACACGAATTTCTGCTGTTAGTAACAGAGGTAGGCTTACCACCTTTTTAAAATGGATGTGGAGGACACTGAAAAATACTACAAACAATCATACAGTTTTAGTTTTCAGGATACAGAGTGTACATGTTAAACTTTTACTTTACTTTACTTAAGGGAGTGTTCCCGTCTAGAATGCCGATTTTAGGCTGTTTTTCAAAAAATTATTTTGGAGCTACA
Organism: Melieria crassipennis; assembly: GCA_963668005.1. NCBI lineage: Eukaryota > Metazoa > Arthropoda > Insecta > Diptera > Ulidiidae > Melieria > Melieria crassipennis. The sequence goes on along the minus strand of OY764963.1, from coordinate 47,709,837 downwards.
AGGCAACATGCAATATTCTGGTTTTTTGCTTGTTGTTCCTTATTATTTGGAGAACAGAAACTCATATTTGTGTCAAAAAATTTTATTTTCTAAGTACAAATTTTCAGTGATCAATGTGACCTTGTCACGTTGATTTTCACTGCTGGCCGATAAGAAATTTCGGGAACCAGTAATCTGAAACAGAAATGGGTATGCAATTATTAATCTGCAATAAATTCCGCGGATGCTAAACCACAGTTTTAGTCAAAATGTTGATTAGAAACAAAATGGCGGCCATATGAAAAAAAATTGTCCAGTTTTGCCACTTTTTTTTACCTTTAGAGTGCTTGTAAATATATTTAACAATAATTTTTTGATGAAAACTTTGGTTTAGCATCCAATGAAAACTATCTAGAACATTTTCCCAAAATTTCAAGTCGATACCTCTCATAGTTGCTGAGAAAAGTTATCGGCAAGTACAAAAAATGTGGTTTCGAGAAAAACGCGTTTAAAGTTTCAAAGACGGAGCATAAGGAGCTGAGATTACTTCAATTAACATGCAAAAAAGTGGGTACTGAGTTTGCGGATTGAAAAACGACTTTGGGGGGTGATAGTATATAGTATAAGGTACAATAAAACGCAAAAAAAAAATCGATTTTTTCAAACTTCTACCCGGGAACACCCCTTAAGCTTCCAAAAAATTTTAACATATAAACATGAACATAACATAGCATAAAAATAGCATCAAAACATAAGTACGACAACAATTTACAAAAGGAATATACGTAAATATATATCTTTTTTAAAGACAATGACGCATAATCAGAGTCCCGCATAAAAGCCGGCTTTAGTTAGCAAAAGACTAAAAAGATAAAGTCGACTTTAATTTTTCAGTTACCATAGTCAGTTTAGAACATGCTTCTACGTAGCAGCGACTTTTTGAAACAGCAAACGAAAACCACGGCAACTCTACAAAAACTAGCGATTCGGAGTTACAAATGAGAATTTATTTTCGGAATTATACCATACCGATTTATTTTGTAATCAATTATTTTGCAATATTTGTTTTCCTGAACATTAATTAGCAGTTAAAAATGGACGACTTCGGTCGACCACTTGTGAAAAGCAGACGGCTGCCTAAAAAAAATGGACTGCACAATTTTCCGAGGATTAATCTGCCCATCTCTGACATAAACAAAACAAACAAACAGCTGATTGATTTGAAAATTATTGCCTACTTTACGGGGTAAAGAAAACAATTGTATTATATTGCTGCTTGGTTCTTGAATGTTCAAAACATAAATTACAAACTGAGCAGCAACTTTATCAAGCCGGTAACGACTATAGAAGTCCTCGTCATCGAACTCGAAGGGATCGATCCGGCTTTTATATACTTTTCGCCGTCTCAGCACTATGTCGCCGTTCATAATATTGAAATATCTTTCAATTTCTTCGAAATATTTCGTTTTTTGAATTTAGATTATTTTGAAAATGTGACATTTCTGCTCATTTTGACTCATTGCTAACTGGTTTAGCAACAGCTTTTGCTTGTTTTAAAGTTAGAGTATAATTTAAGCGTTAAAGTATGTTAAAGTTTATTTAAGTTTAAATAAATATATGTCATTGCGTTTTGCTGCTTTTATCAGACTTATATTGCATTTAATGAGATCATAAACTCAACTCAGATTATTATGACGCATTTCGTGTTTGCTAACAAAGGAAATAGTAGTTTCGTGTTCGTGGAGGACATTTTACCCTCTTTGGAGGACGGAGGACATTTGAGTAATTTGGAGGACTGTCCTCCACAATGGAGGACGGGTGGCAAGCCTAAACAGAGGGTTCTGCTGTCAATAACAGAGGGTACTACCAGCAGTACCCGCCATACAACGCGTTTGCTTGTATGAGATGCGCGTTCTATATTACTTCATATTCTTTGGTAGTATATTTAACACGAAAGAACAAGCAAAAACGTTCGCCTCGAGTGCAGAGACTTGAGCAGCAACATACAACGAGACTCACATGACGGCAGAAGCTCAGTAAAATTTAATGACCGCAGTGCGAATTTTATGAATACCTTTTGAATACGCTCAATCCGATTGATATGGGTAGCCTGATAAGGTCTCCAGATGAAAGAAGCGTATTCCAGTCTAGAGCGTACAAAGGCCGTGAATAGCAGTTTAAAAGTATATGGGTCCGAGAACGCAGTACAGTTCCGTCGAACAAAGCCTGCATTTTTCGATAACCAGTAACCGGCTATTTACTCAGCTGTAATGTTCCCATCTTGAGCGAAAATAATAACAAATTTTCTTCACATATGATTTTAATTTGGAGTGATCCACATCCCTTCCAATTAAACTCAAAATATAATTAAGTACCGCATTATTCTTATTTTTTACTCGGATTTTAGCAAAACATCAAGTAGTGCACTTTACAGAACTGCCATGTTTGATAAGCGGTGAAGAAAATAGGTGCAAAAAGGAGCAACAATTTATTGCAGAATCTTAAACTAGGGCCTTTTTTCAGTAATGTGATTATAAGCATTACATGGAACTCTACGGAACTATATAAGTTTTACTCTATTGAAAAAAGGAACAATTTATGAAATCACACAATTTTTAGAGACTAGCTATTTTAATCGATAAAAATCTAAAAAAAAAATAATTAAGCTTCAAGAACTTACCAAAGTTGGTACAAGATGTCGAAGTATATAAAATAAAAAATATTTGTGCAAAAATATTTCACACAAAAAATCGTGACACTAAAAACTTCATCAAAATATTCAGACTGAGAAAATTGTTTCTGCAATGGTCGCAGTGACCATTGCAGAAACACTACTACTACTACTGACACTAAAAACTTCATCAAAATATTCAGACTGAGAAAATTGTTTCTGCAATGGTCGCAGTGAGATAAATTCGATAATGGTTATCATGCTAACTGTTGCTTTTTGTTTTGTTTTCAGCATATATTCGTAACATTTGCATATTCCTCTATTGCATATAAAAAAATTATTGCGATCGGAGAACATTTATTTTTTTACTTTTGGAAAAATTGATAAAAGTCACACTGTGCGCCGATTAATTAGGTATGATTTCATCCATCGAAGAAATGCGGAATGAAACCCCAGCTCAGCCAGTTTTGAAATCAGAAGTGAATGGCTCACTCTATCAAATGCTTTGGCAAAATCTATGTAAATTGTATCGATTTGGTTACCCTTCTGGAAAGCGAAAAGACAGTCATCAGTAAAAACTGCAAGATTTGAGACAGTGGACCTGCCTCTTACGAAGCCATGCTGATTTGGGCAAATAAGATTTTGGACACAAAAAGTTAAGTTATTGTTAACAACACATTCAAAGAGTTTTGAGACCGAGGTTAATTTAGAAATAGACCTATTGTTCGACACAAGACTTTAATTCCCACTTTTGAAGGTAGGAGTTATTGAGGCCTTCTTCCAATCGTCGATAAACACTCCAGACGATAGAGATTTATTAAAAAGTAATAAGAGCGGTTCAATAAGAGAAATGCATTTTTTAAACAAAATTATAGAAAGCCCATCTGCGTCTGTATTGGTTGACATTTTGAGTGCAGCAATACCTCTTTCTATACTTGCTGCAGTCAAAATCAACGAGCCAAAAGAAAGGGCGGAATTTGCGGTTGAAAAGTGATTAGATGGATCATCGGCTGAAACAGGCACCAAATTTGAGCTGAAAAACTCGGCAAAACGATCAGTGGCACCTTGCCTAGTCATTGCAGTCTTATTCTCAATCTTATTTTGGCAGTACCATTAAGGAGTTTTTGTTCCGACCATCCTCACTCTCCCATTCGCGGCACAGGAAGCCCTCTTTCAGCCGCAGACTTTGCCACTGTGCCCAGTAAGCCTTCGCGATCGGGCTTTCACCGACCATCTCCTGCCAGTCCGGATGTGCGCCTTGCTCCTTGCGTTCGAAGATTTTTGCAAGCTCCTCATCCTCGGACTGGTCCTTTTGTATCCTCTCCGCAGACCTCTCTTCTATCGGCTCGCGAACAATGCCTGCATTCGGTTTTACACGGATGGCGTGACAAGGCATCGTCATTTCCATGACTGCTACCCTTCCGATGCTTTATCTTGTAGTCGTAGCTCTGCAGCCGCTCGATCCACCGCGCCAATTGGCCTTCAGGATCTTTAAAGTTCAGTAGCCATTCAATGCCGCATGATCTGTGCGCAGGCGAAACTTTTGTCCATACAGGTATTTGTGGAAGTGTTTCACGCATTCCAATACTGCCAGCAGTTCCCTCCGTGTCACACAGTAGTTGCGTTCAGGTTTCGACAAAATTTTGCTGTCCAAACGGCATGACGGTGAACTGCCACAAACCATCGTCAAAACTCGTCTCGGCGGTTTCGCACTTCCAGTGTCGATGTTGTGCTTCACTATGGCTGTTCTTCCGCCCGCTTCAGCCGCAAATATTGACCCATATTGCTACAGGAGTGACCGCGCCTTCTGTTTTTGCTTTGCTGCTGATTCGCTGCTCCACTAGTTCACCTGCGGTATGGCGTCTATGTTAAACCCGCTTTTCTTACTTCCTCCGGGTGGGCTACTCTCGCAATTGCCCACTGCTTCAGCCTCTCTCTCACGGCAGCCGCCGTGGCTCAGTTGGTTAGTGCGTTGGACCGCGAGTCGAAGGCAGCAACCTCAGGTTCAAATACTGCCTGTAATAACACCTAAAAAAATAACGGGAAAACTCGTGTTCTCTTTCGGTGGCTGTCCTCTCAGCTGGAAATGGCAAACCTCTGAGAGTAAAAATTGCTTATGAAAAAAGCTCCCAACCCGCCGCACAATGCGGCCGATTCCCAAAAAGCTGGCCAAAACTCGAAAAATCAAGTAATTGATTCAAAATTTCTTACTCGGGGGTTTTCGGAGTCGCTGATTACGAATTTGATTTTAAAAATTTGAAAATCCACCCCCTTCCACCCCTATTGGCCACACCCTCACGTGAAATAGCGTATATTCTAGTACACAATCAAGATGCATGTCAATTTAAAAATGTAGGTTATACAGCAAAATAGATTATTTAGTTTTAATTACATAAAAAAATTTTCGTTATCAGCAAGATCGTCAGCATCTACATCTGTCTCTGTCTCAGAGGCCGAACTACAATCAGTACTTTCCAACACTTCTTCCGCATCAATAGATGGAGACAACAGTAAATCAATTGTATCTGCTGACAAAGACTTCATCGGTTTTGCTGGCAACTTTCTGCAACTTGAAATGTATGGGTCAGAAGCTAATAAAAATCGTTTAAACACGTCCTCCATTGTTTTCTGACGATAGTTCTTTCTAGCGAAGTTCAGGCGATAGATGGCAAAAAATTTATTGCAAGCCTCTTGAGCATCTTCCGACATTTGTCCGATAGGCAAAACGGCATCTTGAATGATTTCTGGACCATGAATCAAAAGCTTATGCACTAAAGTTGGCATATAATACCAATTATATTTGTCTACTATCATTCTAGCCAACTTTACACTATACTGCCGGAAGTTTCCTATATTTATCTCATGTCCACTTGAAATGGCTTGCAGGATGATGTAGAAACGATATATGATGTCCTGATCGACTCCCGTTATTTTTGCCGATTGTTGATATTTTTCAAAAAAATGTCGTGCAGTATTACCATCATTCGATGTTCCAGATCCAGATTTAGGCTTGTCAACGTTTAACCCCATCTCTTTACTTCGAGCTTACAGCAATATACGCCAAAAAAAAGTCGACTTACTATGGAGTTGCAAGCTTGTATCACTTCTTAAATGAAGCACAAATCCAAATTTGCATGCCCTGGCAACGATTATAATCGCGTGTAAGTGATTCACTATCAAAATCTTGACGAACTTGTTCGAACGCACGCACCCGAAAGCACAAAATTGCGCGAGGTGGCCACAGAAAAATCGCTGTAAAATCCAGTCGGGCAAAATCGGGCACCCGATCTCTTCAGGGCAGTACTCACAGAAGACTAGTGAACAATTTTCCCAAAGACGGAACCTTGGCAAGTATGGCCTTTTTTTTAAAGTCTATCGAAAGTTCAAAAAGTTTAGAGTGTGAAATATTATTTCACACTCTAAAAATTGCTCAACTTTGACGGGCTCTACAAGCAAAACTATTTGTCTAATTTAGTTAAGGTTTTCGGATTTCTTAGGTCCAAGCATTTATCTATCGGACAAGTATAACAGTTTTCCCCAAACTATAGGTAGCAGCCTCAGATAAAAGAGAAACGCACCATGTGTATATTTCGTACTCTCTCTCTCTCGCTCTCTATCAATTTGATTTCGAAAAAAGGGCATAAAAGATGAATAGGCAGCTCTTGGCAGCTGAATCTTGTTTTATTTGATAGATAATATATTTAGTTATCATTTCAATAAGGTTTCAAAGCAGAGTTTTGCAGCGTTTTAATGCAGTATCATTTGAAATGTCTAATTTTCGGAAAAATTATGTGAAAAAATGACACTATTGTTTATGTTTTCCCTAATTCACTACTTAACAATTGATAATTAGTATTTTTTTTACATGTTCTACTCACCTTCAGAAGTGGATTCCATTTGGTCTTATTTGATTTTCTTTATTACATAAAATTTTTCACCTGTACAACCGTTCTCAGTGTATTAACTGTAGAGTGACGCTCGAGCGAAGGCCACATTCCAACTGAGCCTAAGGAAGGGGCGTGACGAATTAGTCATCACTATGAACGATTTTAGTTTCTTGAAGGATCATTGCAGCCAACTCAAGGGTGAAAAACCCCTAAATAGAAACTTGTTTTTTTGGACTTTTGGCCGCACTTTGCGGCTTCGGCCGCTCTGTGCGCCGTTCGGAACCGGCATAAAACTGTAGGTCCCTCCACCCGCGTACAAATTCACACGCACAACACGGGTGGTTGCGGGAAGCTAGGCCTTAGTCTCGCGTAAGCGGGCTGTCGTGCCAGTCAATTATTAATTATAATTATTATTCAGTCTTTTCCGACATATCTGGGTGTATTAAGCGAGTTGAGTATCCTGACTGGTATTTTGCCGTTTTTGGGTTCAACCAGTGGCGTCCCCAGGGGATTAGGGGGATGAATCCCCCTTGGTGGATAAATTAATTTATCCAATTTGATGTAACAATGTGCAATTCGGCAAACATTTTTATTATTTTCGTTACCTCTTCTGTGATCACCCACTTAAAACCTAGTAGTAGCTCCCCTGATCTGGCCAGACCATGATGTAAACAAAAGGATAGTCGAGGATTGTTGTTAAGGATATAAAAAACCAGAAAGTGTGAACACAATGATTTCGTTTGCTTGCCTAAATTTTATTTACGTAAAACGGGACAAATATACTAGAATAATTAAGTAAATAGCGAGTTTCAACTTCAATGAATTAATTTTGAAATCCAAAAAAAAGGAAAAGAAAGAAATGTTATAAATGTCAATTGTTCAATTCAGTAACATGACTCAAACACTTTGAGATTTTACATTGGACACATGGAAATCGCGTTTTGATATATCTATTATTATTTCTGGATTCCTTGAACTGTTAACAATTCTGAACTGCTTTGCTAAAGAAAAACATGCAGAACATGCGCAACATGTTATTGTTCAGGTTGAACTGCCCCTTTTCTTTGTCGCCTTCGTCGTCGCTATCTTCACATTGAACTATGTATTGCTATTGCTTACGCAATTTTTTCAGAAAAAATTGAACTCTCTGATTTTTTACTCCAGTGTTCAAAAACATTGTCCACCTAATCCTCAAAACAGTCTTCTCTTCCTTCCATTTCTGCCACAGAAAACAATCCAATTGATAAAAAACCAGACACGACAAGACAACAAATACTTCCTTCACTTCTGGAATGTAATTGAATTGACACCAAAACACGGACATAACCATGAATACAATGGATAAATATTAATTTTGAATATGTTCCAACATCATTTTCCAACAAAAATTATAATTTACTAACCCAAAGAAAATAAAAGCCAAGGCGAGTGAAAAACACTTGGACCAGGTACATTTTGCGCCAACTAACTTATGTCACGATTACATGGGAACGGCATGCGCGATAACAACAGGGGCGATTAAATCCTGCCCTACAGAGGCTCTGAATGTGCTGAGGATCAGCAAATCCATTCGCCTCCCCAACACAGCTGGCGTCTTCCAGGCGGAAGTTTTCGCTATTAAAGAGGCCTGTAGGATGGTAATGGACGATACCACCTACAAAAACAGCATATGCATACTATCTGATAGCCTAGCTGCCATCAAAGCGCTGGGCTCGTCTGTCATAACATCCAAGCTGGTGTGGGAATGTAAGGAGGCTTTAATGGATCTGGCTCGTCGGTTCCAAGTTACCCTAATCTGGGTGCCGGGTCACAAGGATATTGAGGGTAACGAAAGAGCGGACGAGCTGGCCAGGGGTGGTTCCGCACTTGAGGAACGGGTAGCGGAAATGGTCCACATCCCAATCGGTTCCATCAAGACCGAAATCTCCAAGGGCTTCCTTGCTAAAGCCGATACCAGATGGGCCCGGATGCGTTCCTGTAAAATCAGCAGATCCTTATGGCCAAGGTACGACAGGAACAAATCAGCCGAATTAATTAACAGAGGCCGACGTGATGCAGCCAAGCTCACCGCTGTCATCACGGGTCACTGGCCCATTGGAGAGCATGCTGCCAAAATGGGCATTCCTCATAATACCTGCTGCAGAAGCTGCAACAATTCCGAGGAAAGAGATTTAAAAGGGGAAAAGGGAAAGGAAACGGTTCAATATTTTCTCTGCGATTGCCCGGCCCTAGCAAAGAGAGGGTGGAAAACTCTAGGTAAACCGACGTTTACGAACGTTGACGAAATTAAAGACTACAAGGTAAGCTCACTTCTTGCCTTCCTAAACCTCTCGAAATGGCTGTAGCGGATAAGTTATCGGGAGTGCAACAACCATCTACCTAGGTTGAATCAAGATAGTGGTCTCAAAACGGCATATCTGCGCTAATTGGATGCCTGGGGCATCACCACTCTAACCAACCAACCAACATGGGATGGCACGAAAAAAGGGTTTCAAATCGAGTTAAATGGGAAAGCATAGTTGAAGCTCTAACTATGTTCCGTAAAGGACTGAATAAGGAATCAACGAAACAAATATTTTTAAGCCATTCTGACAATAATTACGTGGGAAATAACAAAACAATTTTAACTAACTGGCAAATTATTATGAAAATACGTCACCGTCTGGCCAGGCCATGGTTTTGGTTTTTGTGCTTAGAAAGGACCAGTTGAGGATATCATGAAATATGAGACTGTAGCTCAACTACAACATTACTAAAGTGGATCCAAAGTTCGATATGGTCTGGCCAGAACCGGATGCCCGTAGAAGGGTTGTATTTGTAGTGTTCCCAAAAGTATTGACTATTTACCAAAGTAGTAGTTAAACGCAGGCTTCATGCCAAGCCTGCATCAGTTACATTTTTTTGGTGAATTGTGTGTAAACATGGAAACATGGTCACCCCTATCATAATTGAATTTCAGAACGTCATACATTGTTTTTTGGATTTATTTTACATAGCTGGTGTGTTATGCTTTTTAAAATAGGTCTTTTGAGTTTTTCGTAATTCTATTAGAAGGAGTTTTCAGAGTGTCATAACTTAAAACAAACTTGAATTTTTTTGTTGGGATTTTATCTATATATATAAAAATCAAATAAATTCCGTATGTGTTCTATAGACTCCCAAACCACCAAACCTATTTTAATAAAATATTACGTGTGTGTTTACGGGCACCGTGTGGAAGGTTCTTAGCATAGGGGGCGTGGCACCGCCCATACAACTCAATTCTTTAATATTGAATATCTTCAGAACTATAAGTCGTATAGCATTGAAATTTGGTACAGTGTCATGGCGTAAACATGTTGTTCGACCGGTAAAATTTAATGGGCGTTGGACAAGGGGCGTGGCACTTTTTAAATTCCGGTGTAACTTTCGAACTATAGCGTTCACATCAGTGAAACTCGGTACAAACTAACGATTTGGTCGTGTCCTTCGACAGGGAGAATAAGGTGGGTTTTTGACAAGGGGGCGTGGCACCGCCCATACAAGCCAACTTTTTAATACGGAATATCTTCGGAATCATAAGTCGTATAGCATTGAAATTTGGTATAGTGTCATGGCGTAAACATGTTGTTCGACCGGTAAAATTTAATAAGCGTTGGACAAGGGGCGTGGCACTTTTTAAATTCCGGTGTAACTTTCGAACTATAGCGTTCACATCAGTGAAACTCGGTACAAACTAACGATTTGGTCGTGTCCTTCGACAGGGAGAATAGGGTGGGTTTTTGACAAGGGGGCACCGCCCATACAAGCCAACTTTTTAATACGGAATATCTTCGGAATTATAAGTCGTATAGCATTGAAATTTGGTACAGTGTCATGGCGTAAACATGTTGTTCGACCGGTAAAATTTAATGGGCGTTGGACAAGGGGCGTGGCACTTTTTAAATTCCGGTGTAACTTTCGAACTATAGCGTTCACATCAGTGAAACTCGGTACAAACTAACGATTTGGTCGTGTCCTTCGACAGGGAGAATAAGGTGGGTTTTTGACAAGGGGGCGTGGCACCGCCCATACAAGCCAACTTTTTAATACGGAATATCTTCGGAATCATAAGTCGTATAGCATTGAAATTTGGTATAGTGTTATGGCGTAAACATGTTGTTCGACCGGTAAAATTTAATAAGCGTTGGACAAGGGGCGTGGCACTTTTTAAATTCCGGTGTAACTTTCGAACTATAGCGTTCACATCAGTGAAACTCGGTACAAACTAACGATTTGGTCGTGTCCTTCGACAGGGAGAATAGGGTGGGTTTTTGGCAAGGGGGCGTGGCACCGCCCTTACAACCCAATTTTTCATACCGAATATCTTCAGAATTATAAGTCGTACAGCATTGAAATTTGGTACAGTGCCATGGCGTAAACATGTCGTTCCACCGGTAAAATTTAATAGGCGTTGGATAGGGGGCGCGGCACTTTTTAAATTCCGGTGTAACTTTTGAACTAGAGCGTTCACATCAATGACACTCGGTACAAACTAACGATTTGGTCGTGTCCTTCGACAGGGAGAATAGGGTGGGGTTTTGACAAGGGGCGTGGCACCGCCCATACAACCAAACTTTTTAATATGGAATATCTTCAGAATTATAAGTCGTACAGCATTGAAATTTGGTAGAGTGTCATGACGTAAACATGTCATTCCGCCCGTAAAGTTTAATGGGCATTGGACAAGGGGCGTGGTACTTTTTAAATTCCGGTGTAACTTTTGAACTAGGGCGTTCACATCAATGACACTCGGTACAAACTAACGATTTGGTCGTATCCTTCGACAGGGAGAATAGGGTGGGTTTTTGACAAGGGGCGTGGTACCGCCTCCATTTTTTATACATAGATGGTTTATCCTGACTGACTGACTGATTGATTGGTTGATTTATCATCGCCCATCCCAAACCGCTGAAGCTACAAACATAAATTTTGGACTGTAGGTACATCTTGAAGAATGAACCTTCGCCAAGAAGGGATTTTTCGAAATTCGGGGTCTAAAAAGGCAAAACATGGGTTAAAGTGCTGTATGAAGAAACGTGATTTATTAAACATATTGAATTTGAACTTCCTGCAAATATTCTGGATCAAAACTTATTCCACACGTATTTTATAATTATTAGAAAATCAAAATTTAACTGGCCCAACAATGGGTTAAGGTTTATTTACGGAAAGACTCCGAAACAAAAAACACGAACCGATGGGACTATTGACTTCAACAATTGTAAAAATAATTGAAATAAATAAAACTAGAAACGTGTTTCTCATTATTTTCAAAATCGTAATCTAACTGGATCAACGACGTGTTAAAAGTATGTATGGAGAAACTGTGAAATGAAAAATATGAATTAATGGGCCCATTGACATCAAACTTGGGGAAAGTATTCTTTGTGAGAAATAATTTGACACATGTTTCTACTTTTTTGAAAATCAAAATCTAACGGGGTCAACAATGAGTCAACAAATTGTATGGAGAAACAAGATTTATTGGGCGTTCTGACTTCAAACTTATCAAAAGCAGTTCAATCGGGAAATAATAAAAACGTGCTTTTAATTTTTTTGAAAATCTAAATCTACCATGGTAAACCAAGGGTTAAGAATTTATTTTGGAGTAAATGTGAAAACATATGATTTAAAGGGCCTTCTTACTTCAAAATTTTTAAAACACTCGAAATCAAAGATGGACACATGTTTTTTTTTTAAATCAAAATGTGATGGTCTCAACAATGGGTTAAGAATTCGTATCGAGGGAAACAGGAGAGCTTGCGTGCAAAGCCGCAGGGCCCAGCTAGTGACTTATAAATACGTGTCACTTGGATTTTTCGTTTTAAGAATTTTATGTTAGTATACGTATGTATACATTAGGGCTCTTGTTATTCGACTAATCGATTATTCGAATAAATCGAATAGCATATTATTCGATTATTAATATTCGAATAACGTTATTCGACTAGTCGAAGGCAAACGACTATTCGATTACTTGTTCATTTTAGACTAGTCGATTGCCCGTTGGTATTCGATTATTCGAATAGCAATAATGTATAAAGTCAACTTTGTTTAGCCACACAAACGCACACGCTCATTATCAACATTCACATTATTAAAATGTATATTTCAGGAAAAAATTTCCAACAACTTTGAAAGGAAACAAAACTATTCGATTTTGAAAACATAAGTGTTTATTCGATTATTTAAAAACTGAACAGTTATTCGACTATTCGAAGCACATCGACTATTAGAATATCACTATTAGAATTCTTTTCGTACAAACAACTACTATTCGAATAATCGATTAATCGATTTTTAAACTATTCGATTACTTTTGAGAGCCCTAGTATACATACAAGTATGTATGTACGTACATATGTACAATTTTATGCAACATGTATTAAAAATAATACGCAAAAATTAAAGTATAGGGTGTTTTTTTAGAGGTTTGTTTTTCGAATAGAGATAAAATTTGGCATTTTGTGGTCAAATCTGGCAACTCTAATGTCATTTATGTTCAGTTTGGTTTGCCATTTCATCATGAACAGGTTGACAAAAGAACAACGCTTGCAAATCGTGCAAATTTATTTCGAAAATAATGGTTCAGTTCGCGAAGTTTACCGCAAGCACCGTCCATTTTATGGTCGACATAATCGTCCATCAGAGCAATTAATTCGGTTAACCATGGGTCGTTTTCGCACTACGTTTACTCTATGTGATAATACGCATCCACAGAGACGTCGAACAGTGCGCACCGAAGAAACAATTGCCGCTGTAGAGCAAAATGTTGAAGAGGACCCGAATGAATCGATTCGCCACCGTGCACAGCAATTGGAGCTTTGTCCATCAACTTTATGGAAGATTTTGCGCAAAGATCTTGGTTTGCGACCTTACAAGATCCAGCTTGTGCAAGAATTAAAGCCGTGAGACCATGCAATGCGTCGTGATTTTGGTGTATGGGCCGAAAATGAGATTGATCTCGATGCTGATTTTCATCGCAAAATTTTGTTCAGTGATGAGGCTCATTTTTGGTTGAATGGCTACGTCAACAAGCAAAATTGCCGCATTTGGAGTGAAGAGAATCCACATGAGACCCTTGAGACGCCATTACATCCACAAAAACTGACTGTTTGGTGTGCTCTATGGGCTGGTGGAGTCATTGGGCCATACTTCTTCCGAAATAATGCTGGAGAGTCAATTACCGTTAATGGAGACCGGTATAGAGCCATGATAACCGACTATTTTGTTCCCGAATTGGATGGCATGAATGTGGATGAGTTGTGGTTCCAAAAAGACGGCACTACATCGATTTATTGAAGGAAACATTCGATGAGCGCATAATTTCGCGGAATGGACCTGACAATTGGCCACCAAGATCGTGTGATTTGACACCATTGGATTATTTTCTTTGGGGATATGTGAAGTCGCTCGTCTACGCCAACAAACCAGAAACGTTAGGGGACTTGGAAGCCAACATTCGTGGCGTTATTGCCGACATACGGCCCCAAATGCTCGAAAAAGTGGTTGAAAATTGGACCTGTAGAATTGGCTTTATTCGAGCCAGCCGCGGCGGCCACATGCCCGAAATCATATTTAAACATTAATGGCATAAAATTATCCTTCCAATAAAGCCAAATTGATGGACATTAAAACGATTTTCTTGTGTTTTATTTCAATTCGAAGTTCTATACCTCTAAAAAAAACACCCTATATAGAAATGGCGTTAAACTGGATGTTTTTTATATTTTCGCCCCCTTCCCAAAATCCGGGGACGCCACTGGTAATGTGATGTACCTGTTTGTTTTACAGCGATTCCCGACACATTTTGCCTTTAAACACACTTTTTTTGGTCTCAAAATTTTCACTGATGCATTATTTATTATATCTATGATTATTAACTCTTTTAGATAAACTGTTGACGAGTTTTTTAATTAAAAATCAAAATATCCTAATATTGACGTCTGATAAAAGTGGCGGGTAATGTGATATACCCGAAAAAACGTTATTTAACAGACCTATTAGTTTCAAACTTGGTGAAAATACTCCAAATCAAAAATAATTAGAGACGTGTTTCTTATTTTTTTGGAGAATCACAATTTGACGGGGTAAACCAAGGGTTAAAAATTTTTATCGAGAAACATGATTTCATGGATTTTTTTTTATCTAAAACTTAACCATAACAGATTTTTAAGGATATTCCACTCCAAATGTTATAAAATAAAGTATATATACATTTCTGTATACAAATAGTATTACTGTCATAAGTTTGGGTACTGTGATGTACTATATCACATTACCCGAACTTTGGTATAACGCATTACCCGAAATTGACTTTTTGCGAAAAAAATATTATAAAAAAACAATTACAACTTTGTTGAGAAGAGCGTACCTCGCAAACTCATAATCGATATCACTAATTTAATTCTGATTAGCCTCGAACTTTGTAATAATATTTTTTTTGTACCTTTTATGCTTTCAAACTTCGTGACCAAAAACTTCTGCAAGCCTACTCAAAGCACTTCATCACACTCACTGTAAACTATTTACGCAAACACATCCAAAATCATGCAGCACGAGTTTTTTAGCTGTTATGATGTTTTAAAAAAGTTAATTTTGAAAAACGTCAACGCACTTGTGAAATAAGCCACTATATCACATTACCCGAACTTACTCTACGTCCGATAACTATGTTGTCGTGTCCTTGTTCTCGTGCTTCTACAACCCACAGCCGACTTGTCCCATCGTCCTTGTCCACCTTTGCCCACACAATTGCCTCGGAATTCGCTGGTATCCTCTGGTGTTGACTCAAGACAACTTTCCTTACCGCCACGCTTCGCTCATAGTCGGTGTGCAGGGGGAATTCAACGTTGGCATACCTCAGCACATTTTCTTTCAGGTTCAGCGCAAAACCGTCCCTAATCATGAAATCCACGCCGATAATCACGTCGTCCATTATATCCGCGACGATGAACTCATGTTCCAGGCTGTTGGTGCAATAGCAATCGTTTTTGTAACTTTTGCTCTTACCGGCGCACGCTCGCCAGTCGTATACCATGCAGTGGTTCCCAATTCCTCAGAAGCTTCCTTTTTACAGTATCCTGTGTCAACACAAACAACTTTCCATCTATCTTTCCTTCAATCGTCAAGCTGCTGGGTTGTCGTTTCAGTTGCGAGACAAGGACGGTGGGGCAGCAGGTTGTGGGAATCAGCTCACGCCCCTTTGGGCTGTACGAGCCGCTCAATGTCTGCTGCATATGCCTGCAGCGCTTCGTTGGCTCTTTGCCTGCGGTTCTTCAGGTCACTGTAGTACAGCGTTTTTTGTGCTCGTTGCTGTACTTCGCTGCCAACGCTCTCATGATGGCCTCGAAATCACATCTTGAACATTCTGGAACCGATTTAATTACCTCAGCCGCAGGACCTTTTAGCGCCAGTGCCAATCTCCGACCTTTCCTTACATCGGTCCATTGACTCCCCAAAGCAGCCATATCGAACTGTAGTTTGAATGTGTCGAACGACGTAGTACCATCATAAGTAGGCACTTCTATGGCAAAACTTTCCTCAACTGGCTGCACCCTTGCTCGTAGCTGTACCTCTATAAGCCGTTCGTCTATCTTTCTGTTCGCCGAATCCTCCAGACTATCGACTAGTTTGTCCGAATGTTCTTGTCGCGTCTCCAGTTGCTCGACTTTCCCATTAACCCTGTCTGAAATTTCTTCCACTTTCTGCTCCAAGCGCGCAGAATTTTCCTGAAGCTTGCTGGACAGCTCGCGATTCGCATTTTCAAATTTGTCCGCATTTTCCTGGAGTTTGGTTTCCATTCGCTATACTACTTCTCGGTTCGCCGTTTCCATTTTTGCTTTTTCTTGATTCGTAGTTGCGACTTTTGCCGAAATTTCCTGATTCGTATTTTCCAGTTTCGCTCCAGTTACGCCTCTGGCTCCTGTGTCCCGAACTCGTGCGCCTCGATGCCTCGTGATTCACATGCCTCTCGCAAGCGCAGCTGCAACTCCAGCTTTCCGCCAGCAGTCGGCAAATTCCAGGTAGCCAGCTCCTTCTTCAGCTGGTCCATCTTCAGCAGCTCGAATTTAACCATGTCTGCGTTTTTACAATTTTTTCTTGTTTATTTTCAGTAGCACAATCCCACTTCTGACACCAAATGTTACGAAAATGACTTCTCTAAGTTCGTTTTGGATTGTGCTTGAAAATAAAACCACTTCAATTACTCAGCGCAAAACGCAGTCAGAAACCAACAATCGCTTTTTTTTACAGATTTACACTTTGCTTGTATCTACACTTGTTACTACTTTGCTTGTTCAAATCAGACTTGTCCCTCTGCGCTGCACACAGCTGCCTTTTATAATTGTTTGCTTATCGCGCCGATTGTTCTTGCACATTCTAGTTGGACTCTCTCTGGATCGTTCTTGCACAGCCCATTACCATCGCGAACCATCCTTGCCATATCGAAATTATAGCAAACCGGCCGTACTTCAAAGTGCATGCCTAAAAGTATGCCCGTAAAAGCATTCATGCATAGCACAGCAACAGAGTGCCTCATCGTTACAATATGTAAATAGTGTCGCTGACCTCTCAGTGCAGTTCCACATACATACAGTGGCACTATATGAACCTCTTTATGTAGTACACTGGAGTGAAAGAAATAAGTTCTGGAATAAGTGCATTAGTAAATTATATTTTCTCAACGCCTTTAAGAAAAATAATTATAAGCTTGTTGTTTCCAATTCCTTTGGAGAAATGTTGCGTTTCCCTGCAACGCAACGCAAATTAGATGTTTTCCCCAAACATTGTCAACTTGTCTTCCCTTCATCAAATTTTTTCGGGTGTTCAATACAACTTTGAGGTCATACTCTTCGGAAAATTTCTTGCGATTTTCGTGACTGTACTCCTCTTTTCGACATTTCGGTTTTTGTCCAACATTTGTTGACAAATTCGAACAATTTTCGAATTTATTGGTGTTTTTTCTCGACTCCTGCCTCTTGTATCCACAAACCATCAAATTATTTGTTTATTTCACTATTGAATTATCCTTCATTTCGACATGCCAATTCAAAAATCATTCGAACAGTCTCCTTCTCTCTCCATGAGAATTTTTAATTTCGTAGCGGACAATTTGGTTCACTTTTGTTTTAATTTCTCTTCTGTCCCTATCAAAGAGTTAACGTCCACACTCATCAAAGCGTATTTAGCCGATCTCAATGGCTATTATGCTGATCTAAAGGCAGCTTTTTCACAATCCGGCATCAACCCCAATAACGGCATGCCCACAACTTTCAAGTTGATCGCTCGCTCCAAAATGGAACTGTGCCGAGAACGAGTGTATAAAACCATGGCCCAGATTTCGGACCTCATGGACGCACAGCAACCTCCTCTCGCTGAAACCACTCATCCAGCAGAAATCCCCTTCCCTTCTGCAACAGAGCAGGCAAGTAATTCTATTTGCCGGCGGGTATGAAGGCCCTCTTCCTGAAGGCCTTCCGCGACATGTTTTCGGCGATTTATATTAACCACCCGAAACTCACCTCTGCCCAAAAATTATATCACCTCCGATATCAAACGGCCGGAAAAGCTGGCGCCATCGTTAGGCAGTATCCATTGAGCGATTCTAACTTCGAATTAGCATGGAATGCGCTGAAGTCTAATATATGAATGTGATATAGTACATCACAGTACCCAAACTTATGACAGTAATACTATTTGTATACAGAAATGTATATATGTGAGATCGGTACCGATCGTTTTATTCAAAACAGAAAAAGTTTACAATTCAAGATAAAGATTAATTTTGTAATTAAAAAAAATGCACCAACGCTCGACGGCTGATTCGATCAAAACATGCACCAACGCCCGACGGCTGATTCGCGCTCCGCGCTCTCTACGTGTTCACGGCTGACTGCCTTGCAATCCTCCGCCGCCAAGGGTTGCACCTGTCGTGCGCTCGTCTGCGGGGTTGCCTTACATTCGGCCATCCTGGTCATCATCTGCCCCAGATGATTCGTCTTCCGCCTCGTCGTCGTCCTCGTCTTGCTCCATATAACGCCATAGTTTGATGTGATCTGTGCTGACTGATGTTTGTTGCGGACCCGAAAATTCAGCCGCTTTCTTGACGTCGTACCTGCCATTCCGCTTCACCTTCACGATTTTGTATGGACCAATGTATTTGCTCGCCAGTTTTTTGCCCGTCACAAACAGTGTGACTTTAATGGCCACCATATCTGCTAACTGATACCCCTGGTGATGTTTACGCTTTTTGTCAAAGTTCGCCTTGTATATCTCTTACGTCTTCCGGATTTCACTTCTGACTGCTTCTCGGACTTTGTTGCGTTCGTCTTGCATTCCTGTCAGTAGCTCCTCCTGAAACACCCTCAGTAGCTCAGTATCTGCCTCGTTCCTCATCTTTACTCCAAACATAACCTCGAACGGCGTAAATTTAGTGGACGAATGAACGTTTGAATTGATGGCTCGTTGTACCCGCGATGTGCGCTGGTACCACTTCGATGGGTCCGCTGCTGACATCTTTGCCAAGACAGAAAGAATGACTCGGTTAACCCTCTCGATCTGGCCGTTGCCTCTCGGTACGCCTGTTGTCGTCTGTACATGCTCGATATTGTCTGCGCAAAATTCTTTAAACAGCTTCGATGTAAATGCTGGTCCTTTGTCGCTGATAATACGCTGCGGACTGCCGAAAATTGTGACTCATGAGTCGATGTGCCTGACGACCTCTTGCGCATCTGTAGTTTTTGTTGGATATATCCAGGTATACTTGGAAAATCCATCCACCATGGCAAATATGTATTTGTAGTTCTTTGATGTGGTATCCAGCGTACCCAAATGATTGACGTGTAGTGTAGATAGTGGACTGTCTCCTTTATCAATGCAATGTAGAAAATCTTCTTGTTTACCCAGCTTTCGGTTATGCATGATGTACTCGATGCAGTTTGCGATGAACTGACAGACTTTCTTCTCAAGGTGTGGTATGTAGTAGTCCTGTCGTATGATGTGCATTGTCTTCTGACTACCCATATGCCCAAAATTGTGAGCAGTTCGGATGATCTCCTTCTCCATGCTTTTTGGTACTGCTAACAACTCTTGCTCGTCCACTTGCTTGTAAATTAATTTATTTTTTACCTTGAAGCCGGCGTATTCCTTTGTTTTAAAAATTTCTGCAACCGCCGCTAGATGTTCGTCTCGTTGCTGTGCTCTTAGAATCTGCGCGTGTACTTCTGATGTCACTGCCATAACTGGAAAACGACTCAGGCTATCGACGCGCTTCATCCTGCTGCCGGCACGGTGCTCTATGCGGAATGAAAAATCTTGTAGATACATCAGCCACTGTACTACCTCTCGAGGAACATCCTTCGAACTCGAGCCCCATGAGATAGTGACGCATTTTTTTTGTAGTCAAGTACGCCGCCTTTACTTCTAAAAAGTAGCTATGCAATTTCTCTTCCTGCGGCGAGGTTTTTCTGCTCCAATAGAAAACGGGGTGCCACCTGTTATCATGCTGCTGCAGAAGTGTTGCTCCGAACCCGTTCTTTGATGCATCGACGTGCAGCTTTGTTTTGGCGTGTTGCTTGTAAATTTTCAAAACTGGATCTGACGTTAGGGCTTCAGCTTCTCGATCGCATTTATTTGTTCGCAACTAATTTTAAATTCAGAGTATTTTTTGAGCAGCTGTGTTAACGGTCTGGCTAATATGGCATAGTCTTTTATAAACTTTCTGAAGTATCCTTTTAACCCGAGGAATGCCTGCACGTTTCTAATGTTATTTGGTAACGGGAAATTTTTTACTGCTTTCACTTTTTCTCGTCCAGGCCAGACGTGCCCGTCTTCGACTGTGTGCTCCAGAAATGAAATTTTGGTTTTTAAAAATTGACACTTTGACCACTTTATTTCTAACCCAAACTGCTGCGCTTGTCCCAACACTGTCTGCATATTCTGTAAGCACTGCTCAGCCGTGCTTCCAAAAATAACAATATCATCTACATAAATTTCCATTATGCCTTCGTTCACGAACTTTTGGAAAATGTAATTGATGAAGCGAACGAACACCGCTGCGGAATTGCAAAACCCAAAAGGCGCTTTATTAAACTCATAAAGTCCTACTTTTATGACAAAGGCCGTATACTTTCGGCTTTGTTCTTCGACTTCCACGTGGAAAAATCCGTTCTTTAAGTCCATTACTGTAAAATATTTCGCACTTTGCATTTTTTCCACTACCTCTTCCACGACTGGTACTGGAAATCTGTCTTTTAATACTAACGAGTTTAACTTTCGATAGTCCACGCACAACCTGTAGCAGCCGTCTTTTTTCCTAGCTAACACAACTTTGCTAGCCACGTCCGAACACGACTCGCGTATGATGCCCTCCTGCAGCCATTCACAAATTTGTTTTCTTACGACTTCCCGTTCTGTCGCCGACAGACGACAGGGACTTTCACGAAAAGCGATGCTATTGCCGTTCGGTATAATGCGCAACTTGACCGGGCAATCTGATTGATTATTCTTTGGTTTGTAGTTATCAATCAGCTGCATGACTGCGGTTTTATATTTCGGTTCTATCTCTATTTCACTTGTGACACTGTAAATATTGTACTGTGATTCTTCGTCGCGTGCGTTATCGGCCAACTCTGCAAAATTATAGCCAGCTGCGTTTAGGGTGACCGTGAATTTTTTAAAAAAAATGGTGTCCGGGACAACAAAAAAAGTGTTTTGTGTGCAGCACCCGTCGACGTCTACGTGCGCAAAGAACTCGCCCAAAACAGTAGCGACGTTGCCCAAACCATACAGCCTGGCGAAACACTTCCGTAATGCGCACTTCGAAAATTTGGTATCGTACACGCCTTTACGCACCAGCGAAACATCCGCACCCGTATCCACCAAACACAACAAGTCCACATCGTTAATTTTCACTGTCTTCATTCGCGTTTCGTTCACTACGACATTGACGGTTTTTTTCGCGCGATCGCAATTTTTTGTCATATGACCGGAGCCATTGCACTTGAAGCACTTTGTGTCTTCTTTGCACTCAGCTCGTTTATGCTGTGTTGACCCGCAATTAAAACAATGCTGCGGCTTACGCTCGACAACGATTCGATCAACTCGTACGCCCGCATTAATTCTTTATAAGACTTAGCACTGTACAGCGGATATTTTTGATCACTTCGCAAGTTCACTCCGTCCGCGATATATGCTCTAATCGATTCATCGTCAATGTCACTGAGCGCTGCTATCTTCCGCATATGCAGCACATATTCGTGAAAACCTTCCGCCACTTGTTTTTTCCGCTCTCTTAGTTGCTTGTGCACCTCAGCGTTGCTGAGCTTTTTGTCAAATTCTTCAAGCAACGCTTCACACAAACTTTCGTAGTTCGCGACCGTTACCGTTTCTAAAAAAGGGCCGCCGTTCCCCTCATTTTATTTCGCGCATTGGCGTATTTTTTTATTATATTTAACCCGTAAGCTTCGGCATTTTCCTCGAAATTGGTAAGCCACTGCCGTACCGGAATCGACAGACCGTCAAAAAATGGAACAATTTTTGCGCTATCTTGTTTCTTCTCACGATTCGCGTTGTTTGGTTCGGCGATTTCGTCCACTTTGTATTCGCCTGATGCACCTGCTACCGTCTCGTTCTCGCTGTCATGTTCGGGATCGTCCGCTTGCGCGCTTACTTGTCTACGTCTTCCTTGTGTACTTCTTGTGTCCATTCTGTTCGAATTCATAATTTCCGTATTTTCTGTATATTTTTCCCCTTCTCTCCTTTTGTTAACTACGCTTTTCGTTCAACGTGTATTCACTGTTTCAATTGTTTTCAACTTTTCTGCTTCCCGACTGTTCTCGGCTTTTCGAATTTTTTGCACGACTTTTTGACTGTATCGTCACGCCACTTTTCTTATCCCGCTTTCTATTACACCGTTCTGCGTGTTTTGATCTGACTGTAGTAGTTTTTTTTTTCTTTCGACTTTTTCAGCTTCACGCCAGAAGCGTTTCTACAACTAGAATATTCTTTCAATTTTTTGTTTCACTTATTCTGTTTCACTTTTCAACTTCCCGTTTTTTGCTTTAATATTTCCAAATTTTAGGTTTTTTGCACTCAACTTTTCAGCTTCCCCGGCTTTAAATTTTTCAACTTTTAAGTTTTTCTTTACGTTCAGCTTATCAACTTCATTTCATTTTTGGTCAATCGGTTGAGCCCCCATGTGAGATCGGTACCGATCGTTTTATTCAAAACAGAAAAAGTTTACAATTCAAGATAAAGATTAATTTTGTAATTAAAAAAAATGCACCAACGCTCGACGGCTGATTCGATCAAAACATGCACCAACGCCCGACGGCTGATTCGCGCTCCGCGCTCTCTACGTGTTCACGGCTGACTGCCTTGCAATCCTCCGCCGCCAAGGGTTGCACCTGTCGTGCGCTAGTTAACGACATAGCCTCATTTTGTACCTGCTCCTTTTATCACTTCAGGTCACGTACACTATAGTAAACATTTTTCATGTAAATAACATCAAAACAATAGAACTTGTTTTGACATTCATTATCACAAACTGCAACGGACAACAGAAATGCACTATCACTACCTCTACACTCATAAAACAGTAAACAACTGACAACAGAATAGTTCACTGCGATAACAACCGCTGTATCCCAATAGTATAAATAGCACTAAGATTTATGTTAGAAAGTAGTCTGAATGATATTAATAAAGAGCACGCACTTCGGCGGAGCAAACAAATTGATATTTTCACTCATATCGTGTAAACGATATTAACTGGGGGCTCGTCCGTTCTTTCTTTTGAAATTGAACAAGCCATGTTCTTACACTAAAGGAAAAAAAATTCCTCGTTCCTGAAGAAGAAAAACAACAAAATTCCTGAAAAACCGGAATAATAACTAACACGGATAAATCTTGGAATATAGATAATCCATTTGAGCAACGTAATAAGTTACACGAAGAGTGCATCCCGAAACCAACGGACACCACTTCACGCTGGAATCACGAAGAAAACGACATAACCTATTCAACCTATTACGGCCATCGTTGGACATCGACTCCGAAATGACTACACAGGAGATTGCGAATCTGAAGGCACAAATCGCTGCTCTAAGTATAGCGCTAAACGAAAAGCAACAAAGGGTGAATTCCCTCGAAAGCAATACTGCGAATAACGTCACAGTCACAGACCAATACCAAGACTGTACACCAAACATCACGGATGAATCACAAATCAATTTGGAAACATTCAAGACATTGCCCAACTTCACAGGCGATATCAATCAGTACAGATCATGGAGAAAACGAGCCTGGACACATATGGAAAACATTAAGAATTACGCTACAACACCCACATACTACACGGCACTCTCGATCGTACACTCAAAAATTCAAGGAGAGGCAGCTGATATTTTAATCAACCACAATACCAAATTCAATTTTTACTCCATAATCAACCGTCTCGACTACACTTATGCGGACCAGAGACCTCTATATGTGTTACTCGAAGAAATGAAAAGAATAACACAGGGTAAAAGGACGTTAGCAGAATTCCATTCTGAAGTCAGCAAGTCATTAAATCTTGCACTCACTAAAGTTGAGATGGAGAACTCAGGAAACCCCTCAGCTATGCAACAATACGTGAATCAGGAAGCAGTCAGGACATTTACTCTCGGCCTGAACAGCAAATACACCAGCGGCACCCTCTATAGCCACAACCCAAGGGATTTAGAAACCGCTTACGCTATTGCAAGCACGATATACCACGACAACGTGAACTCACAATTCGACGTTCCGCAATACAATCACAGAACATACAATACACCGCACCATCAACCCCCACCGAACAGAAGATATCCCGAGGAACCACGAAGGTACAGACCTAACGTGCATGTGCAATATAATCAAAATGCACCCAGGCAAGAGCACCAACCAATGGACGTAGATCATTCACACCAATACACGAGATCTACAAACTACAACAGGAATCATTCCGCACCACAACAAAACAGCTATAACCGCCAAATACAAGGACTACCTCCATTTCGTGGCGATCCGCAGAAGAGAGAACGAAATCCTTCATCTCACAACTTCGACGTACAACAGAAGGTACAACGTGTAAACCAAACATGCGACGAAGAACTACAATCGCTTGCACCAGAATATGATGATGATAAATACGAGACAGGCAGTGCTTTTTTAGGCGTATGAACGATTTGCCGTGTCTGCAACGCCACTGCAGGGATACAGGCAAAACTATAAACATCCTGATCGACACTGGAGCAACAAACATTATATTAGTACAAAATGCAATATCGGTAAGCCTATTCCAATTAAACCTGTGAAAGTAAAAACCCTTCATGGTCACTCAATAACCAAATCAAAAAAAATAATAACATTGTTAGAACATAACCTCACATTTTTTGAAACAGATGCATTAGAAGAATTTGATATGCTTCTGGGCGAATAGGGACTCAGAACAATCAAAGCAGAGATCAACCTTTTCGAGTACAAGCTCAGTTATAAATATAGGGCCAAGAAAAAAAGTGAATCTGCACAAAATATAAATTATACGGTTAATAGTGAAGAATTCAGGGCAGAAATCAACGAAATTATGCAAAGAAATGAAAGCACTAACGCAGTACTACCATATACTACCACGATACAAGCTACCATTAGAACGAAATCCGAAGATCCTATTTGGACCAAGCAGTATCCGTACCCTATGTCGGATAACGAGTTCATTAATAAAGAAATTAATAAACTCCTAGAAAATGAAATAATCCAACCCAGCAAAAGTCCATACAACTCACCCATCTGGACAGTCGCTAAAAAAGGTACCGACGAACAAGGGAAACCTAAGCGCAGAATGGTAGTAGACTTTCAGAAGCTGAACGCACAAACTATTACAGATAGATACCCCATA
The DNA here is from genome assembly GCA_963668005.1 of Melieria crassipennis. Lineage (NCBI taxonomy): Eukaryota > Metazoa > Arthropoda > Insecta > Diptera > Ulidiidae > Melieria > Melieria crassipennis. The sequence continues at coordinate 47,684,360 of OY764963.1, read as the reverse complement.
CCCGAAGTAGCTATGACCATACAGAATCTAGGCAATGCAAAAGTATTTACAACGTTAGATTTAGAGTCTGGCTTCCATCAGATTCCTATTAAAGAATCTGACAGGGAAAAAACAGCCTTTAGAGTAAATGGAGCAAAATACGAATTCCTTCGCATGCCATTCGGCCTGAAAAACGCTCCATCAATTTTTCAAAGATGCGTAGATGATATCCTGAGACCATATATCGGCAAGTTCGCATACGTTTATATAGATGATGTTCTCATTTACTCTTCCTCTCCTGAAGAACATATCGAACACATCCGCATAATTATAAACGCGCTTCACCAGGCCAACATGAAGATTTCCAACGAGAAATCTCACTTTTTCCAAGACTCTGTGGAATACTTAGGGCATATAATTAAATACAACAGGATCACAGTTGACCCTACAAAAATACAAACTATTAAAGATTTTCCTATTCCCACAACACTGAAGGAACTCAGATCCGTCCTAGGCCTCGCCAGTTATTATCGAAAATTTATACAGAATTTTGCAGCCATCGTCAAACCACTCACTACGTTCCTCAGAGGAGAAAACGGTGGTATATCAAAGAATCAAAGTGCAAAAATAAAAATCACCTTAGACGAACCTGCACTAGAAGCATTAAACAAAATAAAAGAACTGCAAGCCCAGGTTGAACTCTTCCAACCAAATTTTAACAAACCTTTCGAATTAACGACAGATGCTAGCAATTATGCTATAGGAGCCGTATTATCACAAAACAAAAAACCAATATCATTTATTTCACGAACACTCAGCCAAACAGAATTCTGAATTACTCTACGAATGAGAAAGAGTTACTAGCGATTGTGTGGTCACTACAGAAACTCCGCAATTACTTATATGGTATAGCAGATTTAACAATTTACACTGACCACCAATCTTTAATCTTCTCCATATCAGAAAAAAACCCCAATACAAAATTAAAAAGATGGAAAAATTTCATTGAAGAATACGGCGCAAAACTTGTTTACAAACCCGGACATCAGAACGTTGTCGCTGATGCACTTTCTCGCCAGCAAATAAACAACACGTCAAATTCTGATGACTCCAAACATTCGGCACAAAGCTCCCCAACACAAAAACTCAAACGGGTAAAGCAACCATTAAACTGCTTTAGAAACCAAATTAGTATAAAACAGTCAGACGAGAACCTCGTCGAAATATCCTCACAAAATATATTTTCTAACACCCGACATACGCTTTTCTTTAACACTAAAGCTGAATTACTAGACAGACTAAAAAATACAATTAGACCAAAGGCACTGCAACTAACGCTCTTCAAATGGATGAGCAAATATTATTTTACGTTGAAAAAGACATTATCGACACATTTCCGAATGTATTAATTGTACTGGCTCAAAAAATTGTGGACGATATCACCGAAATCGAACAACAAGAACAAATCATACAAGACACACACAGACGTGCACACAGAAACTACAAAAATAACGCGCAGGAAATTTCGCTCAGACATTACTGGCCGAACATACGTGACGCTTGTAAGAAAGAAGTACAACACTGCGAAATCTGCCTTACCAACAAATATGAACGCCGCCCAAATAAACAACCAATAGGTTCAACACCAATACCGAACAAAGTAGGCGAATACATACACTTAGACTTATTTTATATGAGCAATAACATGTACATTAGCTCAACCGACAAATATTCAAAATTCTGCCATTTGAGACAAATACCATCAAAGAAAGACACATACAAATATGTTGACGAGATACTATCACAAATATACCCAAACGCAAAGTTTGTAATGACCGATAACGAGCCAACATTTACTGGCATATGTGCACAGCAAATTTACAAACGACTACAAATAACACATACCAAAACTCCAGCTTTTCATTCGACAAAAAATGGACAAGTTGAACGGACACATAGCACGATAATTGAACTCGCGAAAGTCTTGGCACATCAACATAGTTCAGCACCTGACGAACAGATATTTGAAGCAGTCTGACATCAAAGAGCGCCTTCAACAAAACCAAGACAGAATCTTGCGATACCACAACCGCAATCGCAAACAGCTGAACTACAAAGAAGGAGATGTAATATACTCCAAGACGCATAGACGGAACAAAAACGTAAGAAAATACGCGAAACATATTGTTAAAGAAGATAACGGAAAAACAATAACGACCAATAAAGGAGTCATTATCCATAAGGACAACATCAGAGTAAAGGCATGTACGGAATAATATTTACCTTACTTTTCCCTTTCGCACTCAGCGACAATATAATAGATTTAACCAACAGGAAATATGTACTAGTAGAAACAGGATACAGCTTTCCTGTATCACATATCGAATCTATCAAAAATACTCGCGCCATACGAAAGTATAATGAAATCCGCATACAATTTAGACCACCAACCTGAGACCCAAATTTTAGTGAACAAAATTGAAAGTTTGAAAAACCAACTCATACCAAATATCTACAGACCCAAAAGATCACTTAACTTTCTTAGCTCCATATTAAAATTCATCACTGGCACACCAGACCACGACGACCTTATAGAAATCAAAACGTCACTTAATAAGTTAATAGAAAATAATAATATGCAAAAAAAAATTAATTCACAGTTCGAAAGAATACTCGAAGCTCTTGATCCCAAAACAATAAGTGAAAACCTTGTTATATCAGAAGTCTATAATGAACTCCAATCAATAACGAACACTATAAATTTTGCAAAAACAAAAAATTTTTATTCTGGCACACTAAATTTAAAAGATGTGTATGAGTTAATAAACCATGAACGGTTGGATCTTCCAATAATTAATATATTAGAATATGCTGACATTCATATCTGTTACCTACAACAAGCAATTATAACAATATACAAATATCCTATTCTTGAAACTAAATGTAGCCTATTTAATGTATATCCTTTAGCACATAAACATGGTAAAATTAATTTAGACCCTAAGATCGCAAAATGTAATGATTATCAAAGAATATCTAAATGTAAAAATTATATGAATAACTTTATTTGTAAATCAGAACCCTCTGACAATTGCACTATAAAAATATTAAGAGACAAATCAGCCCAATGCGAAACAATCCATGAGAATAACGCTCCACTCCGCATCCTAGAGAATGGACACATCTTGACAGATTACCAGCATACTTGGAACAACATGCGTATATCAGTGTATATATATACACTTCAAAGAATCCACAAACATCGATAACATCACATATTACAACCATCAACAACAACTCAGAGAAATCATACACAATCAACATAGCGGAAAACTTGAAGTGCTCCGTATCCTTTCCTCAAACTCAAACTACAAATTCAGCAACATCCAAGAACTTTCAACATTTTTGATACCTGTCGAAAAGAACCCAGTACAGTTTACGCTCTTCATCATAATGGGATTCCTCACTCTAGTAGTCATAACTTATGGTATGGTACACCTTTGCCGATGCTGCGAAAATAAAAGAATGCTTCACAGACAAAGGCGAATTAATGAACTATACGAAATCGAAATTAACCGTCTTCAACATCAACACGTAGCAGCAGTGTAGCGAGGACGCTTCGTTTTAAGAAAGAGGGGAGTTAACGACATAGCCTCATTTTGTACCTGCTCCTTTTATCACTTCAGGTCACGTACACTATAGTAAACATTTTTCATGTAAATAACATCAAAACAATAGAACTTGTTTTGACATTCATTATCACAAACTGCAACGGACAACAGAAATGCACTATCACTACCTCTACACTCATAAAACAGTAAACAACTGACAACAGAATAGTTCACTGCGATAACAACCGCTGTATCCCAATAGTATAAATAGCACTAAGATTTATGTTAGAAAGTAGTCTGAATGATATTAATAAAGAGCACGCACTTCGGCGGAGCAAACAAATTGATATTTTCACTCATATCGTGTAAACGATATTAACTCGCTCGTCTGCGGGGTTGCCACCTTACATATATACTTTATTTTATAATATTTGGAGTGGAATATCCTTAAAAATCTGTTATGGTTAAGTTTTAGATAAAAAAAAATCCATGAAATCATGTTTCTCGATAACAATTTTTAACCTGTTATGTCGGAACAGTGGCAACTACGACGAGTTGGGCACTTTGGCAGCACTGATCGAAACCGATTCCAGCTGTTATGCCGGAACAGTGGCAACGATGACGAGGTGGGCACTTTGGCAGCACCATTCGGAACCGATTCAAATGACGCCGAAGAAGTAACGGCGGTTTGGTGCGAAGAAGAGAGAAGAAAACAGACAGGCAGAAGCGGCGGTCGTTGAAGTTGAGCTCGTATTGTATCCTTGTATTATATTCGGAAAAATAAAAATAAATTTGGACAGAACAACTTCAAGTGTGGGGTGACAACGATGGACTACTTAAAGATGTCGAAGCGACAGTTAGCGGAGCTGATGAACGCCGAGGGAGTGGTCTTCGACGAACAATGGGCGCTGCCTCAACTGCGGGCGTTCTACGCGGAGCACCGCCAGTTGGCTGCTCAGAACGAGAGAAGTAGCGGAGCCAACGACGGTGACGACGGCCAACCGAAGCACGATGACCAGTTTGATCGCGAGTTGGTACAGCTTGAGAAGAAGCGCCGGTTGTTGCAACTGCGGCGTGAAGTCGCCGAGTTGGAAGGCGATTTATGGATCGATGCTGTTAATGTGACACGTGCACCGGTGCGCAGCTTGATCGACGAGGCTGAGCCAGTAGTGGAGCCTCAGCAGGCGCCGCCATTTTATCGACGCTTCGACTTTTCGGAGATTGAAGGCACTATTGCACCGTTTACTGGCGACGATTCGTATGCTATCGAAAAGTGGATTTCTGATCTGGAAAATATGGTGCCACCGGCGCAATACGGAGAAAACTTTACGCTTTTGAGCGCGCGGAAATTGATGGCTGGTACCGCAAAAACATGGCTGCGCACAATTGTCGCTCGCACTTGGCGGGAATTGCGGGCCGCAATGCTTGAGCAATTCCATCGCTCGTATACACTGACAGACATATTGCATGAGTTGGGTCAAATCGAGTACGATCCGAGGCTGGGATTGAACAATTACGTCATTCGGATGAAGGAGGTAGCTGCACGCAGCTCAGTGATCGACCACGACGAGTTGCTGAACTTAATAAGAGGCGGACTGAGGGACAAGTCGGCGCGTATGTCCATAATATTTGGGGCCAGAACACTGGACGAGCTGCGGAACGTCGCAGCCGACTACGACCGAGCGCGGCGAGATGCGGTGGCTACGGTTGGCGTTGTTAAAAAGCCGACACCGACGGGAAAATTGGCAGGGAATACGCCGAAGATAACGGCCGAAGTGCGCTGCTATAACTGCCTTGAACTGGGCCACATCTCGCGCAACTGTCCGAAGCCGAGACGACAAAATCCGGGTAGCTGCTTTCGATACGGCGGCGCAGACCATCTAATCAGCAGTTGCCCACAACGTGCGCCACCACGTCAGGTTGCGCTGGTGGCTGAGGGTGCGGCCGAACAAGCTGATGTTGACATCGGTGGATTGACGGCTGAATTGGCCGCAACAGGACTGGTGAGTGTTGCTTTTAAAATTGTTGGAAAAATGTGTGCATGTCCTGAACGATTGCCGTCTTTGTTTGACACAGGAAGTCCTGTAAGCTTTATTCGCCGATCTGTGGTGCCATGTGAATTGAGTGAAAACCCTTTGACCTATTCGCAGTACAAGGGAATTGGTGATGTGAAATTGTTTACCTATGGCCGAGTGCCGATTGAAATTGAATTTGGAAATCGAATTAAGTCGATTAATATTTTTATAATTGCGGATGACGTGTTGCCCATACCATTGTTATTGGGACGCGATTTTCTGGATGCATTTGGCATCAAATTGATTCAAACTAATGTTAACTTGAACTGTTCTGAATCCCTTGATAAAAACATTGCAAATTGTTGTTCATTAAATAAAAATATTGTGTTGGCGCCACACAGAACAAATTGAATTTGAAAAAATAAAACCAATTGCATTTTGTGACCAACTGTCAACCATTGAACGGAGTTGTTGCTATTCATATTTTTGCGCACATGATTTGACCATATTTGCGAACTTGACTGTTTCGGCTGGTGAAGTATTTGGGCGTCGGCTCGGTGGATGCTGTGTGAGTAAAAATGAACTTGACTCGCCATTGCGAGCGCTTTGTTGCGATGCACCTGTTGATCTGGAGGTGAATGCTTGTGCTAACGAGTTGCCCTGGATTTTTGCAATTGAATTGGACGTGGATTTATGCGGTATTGGTATCGACATTGGGGAGCAATTGAGTGGTACATTGCGAGAGTCATTGATGCGTATAGTTAGGTAAGATTACCTGGGGCGGTCGAATATACCGGAAGCCGAGCATGATTTTGAAATGGAAGTGAAGCTTACTTCTGATATTCCATTTCATTTTGCGCCAAGACGGTTATCCGTATTTGACAAGGCGGAAGTGCAAAAGATCGTGGCCGATTTGCAGGCTCAAAGTATTGATCGCCCGAGCGATTCAACGTATGCTTCTCCAATTGTTTTGGTGAAGAAAAAGGATGGGACAACTAGGATGTGTGTCGACTTTAGGACATTGAATAATGTCACGGTACGAGACAACTATCCATTGCCATTGATCGAGGATTGCTTGGAGTATTTGGAGGGGAAAAAGTATTTTACTGTGTTGGATTTGAAAAGTGGGTTTCACCAGGTGAAAAGCGCAGACAGCTCAGTCAAGTTTACGTCGTTTGTTACACCGATGGGCCAATACGAATATTTGCGTATGCCATTCGGCTTAAAGAATGCGCCATCAGTGTTCCAAAGATTTATTACGAAAATATTGCGCCCTTTTATTGATGAGGGTAGTATAATTGTGTATATTGATGACATTTTGATTGTAACTGTTGATTTAAAATCGCATTTTGAATTGTTAAAACGAGTGCTTAGACGACTGAGTGAGTATCGATTGGAATTGAATTTGAAGAAGTGTCGATTTTGTTACATGGAGGTTGAGTATTTGGGATATTTGGTTGACAGGAAAGGCATACGCCCAAGTAATCGACATGTGGAGAATATTAGGAAGTATCCATTGCCGCGCAACGCGAAGGAGGTGCAGGCGTGTTTGGGTTTATTTTCATATTTTCGGCGTTTCGTCCCTAATTTTTCGAGTATTGCTAAGCCATTATTGGATTTGGTGAAAAATGGATGTCCATTCGAAATGACTGCTGAGCGCATCAGGGCGTTTAATGAGTTGCGGGATAGGTTGGCATCCGCCCCGGTGTTGGCTATCTATAGCCCAACGCGTGAAACCGAATTGCATTGCGACGCGAGTTCCCATGGGTTCGGGGGAGTATTGATGCAACGGCAAGATGATGGCAAACTCCACCCGGTCGGCTATTATTCACGGAGAACTTCTGAGGCCGAGGCAAAATACCATAGTTTTGCATTAGAAACCTTGGCTATTGTTTATTCCTTGAAGCGTTTCCACGTAAACCTTCACGGTATCCCTTTTCGGATTGTCACGGATTGTAATTCGTTGGTCATGACGTTGAATAAGAAGAATCCAAACCCACAAATTGCCCGTTGGGTAATGGAGTTGCGTGCATATAATTGTGAGATTGTTCACCGAAGTGGTGTTAATATGGGACATGTTGATGCATTGAGTAGATTTCACCCAGTCGCAGCAATTGAAGCGGACGATATCGATACAAGATTGCAGATTGCACAGGTTCGTGATCCTAATATTGTCCGAATCCGAGATCAATTGGAGGAGGACGCTTGCGATCCATTTGTATTGTATGACGGCGTGGTATATTGGCGAGACCCCGATGAGCGGTTGCTATTGTATGTGCCACAGGAATTGGAAGAGAACGTGATGCGAGAGACACACGAAAGCATTGCACACAGTTGAATTGTGAAAACTGTAAATCAGATTAGGTTACGTTATTGGTTTCCGGGCATGAAAGCCAAAGTAGAGAGATTCATCAAGAATTGCTTAAAGTGTATCGTTGATTCTGCTCCCTGTAGTGATCGGAATCTGCATAGCATACCAAAGCCATCAGTACCCTTCGACACAATACATATTGACCATTACGGTCCCCTTCCGTCGATTAATTCAAAGCGGAAACACAAACTGGCTGTTGTGGACGGATTCACGAAACATGTAAAACTTTACCCGGTTGTGTCGACGGGTACAAAGGAGGTGTGCGCTGCCCTGGAGAGGTATTTTGAGTATTATGGGCGCCCGAGGCGAATCGTGAGCGATCGCGGTAGTGCTTTTCAGTTTGATGAGTTTGGCAATTTTCTGTCGGTTAGAAATATTGAGCAGGTCAAGGTGGCCGTTGCCTCGCCACAGGCCAATGGCCAGGTCGAGCGTGTTAATCGGGTACTTACGTCGATGCTAAGCAAGTTGACTGAGCCCATTCAGCATGCTGATTGGACTAGAATGTTGGGGCGAGTGGAATACGCAATTAATAACTCGGTGCACCAAACCACCAAGTGCACACCAAGTGAATTGTTATTTGGGGTCCGCCAGCGCGGCGAGGATGTTGATTGGTTGGGCGAATATTTGGATGGAAATGTGAACAGTCAGATGGAACGGAATTTTGACACGTTGCGTGGGCGGGCAGCGGAAGGGATTGAGAGGTCGCAAGAGAAAAGTTTGTTGAGGCATAAGGCCAAATTTAGACCAGCCAAGGTGTATAAAGAGGGAGATTTTGTTGTTATTAGGCATGTCGATACCACTGCGGGGTCAAATAAGAAATTTATTGCGAAGTTTAGGGGGCCCTACGTTGTGCACAGAGTGTTGCCAAATGATCGATATGTGATTCGCGACATTGAAAATAACCAGGTGACACAGAAGCCCTACGATGGCGTAATTGAATCGTCGCATATGAGACGTTGGGCCGATAGTCGAAATGCGGATCAAGCCGACGATTGCAGGTTTAGTGAGCAACACTCATCTGACCTTGAAGAAGAAATTTGCATCCCTGATCGGGTCGATCAGGTTTGTCAGATTGGCCGAGCTGTTATGTCGGAACAGTGGCAACTACGACGAGTTGGGCACTTTGGCAGCACTGATCGAAACCGATTCCAGCTGTTATGCCGGAACAGTGGCAACGATGACGAGGTGGGCACTTTGGCAGCACCATTCGGAACCGATTCAAATGACGCCGAAGAAGTAACGGCGGTTTGGTGCGAAGAAGAGAGAAGAAAACAGACAGGCAGAAGCGGCGGTCGTTGAAGTTGAGCTCGTGTTGTATCCTTGTATTATATTCGGAAAAATAAAAATAAATTTGGACAGAAGAAACCCTTGGTTTATCCCGTCAAATTGTGATTTTCCAAAAAAATGAGAAACACGTCTCTAATTATTTTTGATTTGGAGTATTTTCACTAAGTTTTAAACTAATAGGTCTGTTAAATAACGTTTTTTCGGGTATATCGCATTACCCGCCACTTTTATCAGACGCCAATCTTTGGATATTTTGATTTTTAATTAAAAAACTCGTCAACTTATCTAAAAGAGTTAATAATCACAGATATACTAAATAATGCATCTGTGAACAGTTTCAGACAAAAAGAAGTGTGTTTAAAGGCAAAATGTGTCGAGAATCGCTGTAAAACCAACAGGTATATCACATTACCCGAACTTACTCTATGTAATTTTTTACAAAAAAAAGTTTTTGTTTAAAAGTTAGATTTTTTCAAAATCGCTATCTACACTGGAAGGAATGTCTAATAATGAAATCATTTCTAAGCTACAAGTATCTGTAAGTTCTTTTTGTGATCTTACAGATCTCATAGATGAAATAACTGGATCAGAAAAGACTGCTAACATGTTGAAAAGGTCTTCATTTTGTCTATATCGTGATATTTTGCAAGTGTTCATACATCTATACCTTTTGTAGTCCTTATTTTTGCATTCTTGAACTTCTTCAGACAATTTTCCTACTGGTAAGCACTGGTATTCTATTAAATCCTTTCCATGTGCTAAAATTGTATGTACCGTAGGAGCAAGTTTCTTCTCTGATTAACTCAATCGAGGCCGCAATCGAGACTGCTAAGTTTCAGAAAAGAAATGGACTGCGCTTGAACCACATTTAACACGTTCGCGGACAGTAAAAATTTCAGTGAGCTGCAAAAATAGACAGGCTATTTATGTGAAAACTATAAGCACTATCTGAAATCTGATTACACATATATTGTTAGAGTTGTCAGATTATCATATTTTAACCGTTATACACAATGAATGCTATAGCATTCACGACGATATAGATCAAATTTTTCAACTAGAGTGACGTGAATGCTATAGCAGTCATTCATAGAAAACATGAGAAGAAGAGGTTTATTATATTTTTATAACTTTATTCATTCAACAGTAGTTCTCTCTTCGTATATATATAATAACTGGACGCGGACACTATACTTCAAACCATTTTGATTAAAAAATCTCTCATAAACGGACAAAATTCAGAAATATGCCCAACCAGTTTTTAAGAATCTGTACTACCCTATAATACCTACAAATCTCTCTCTTATTTGAAAATGAATATTTGAAATTAAATCAATCAGTGTTTAGGCCAGTGGCGCACAAATGATTTTATTTTGGAGTGGAGAGTTTGCGTACAACTTTTGAGCCGAATACCACTCGAAACCATATTTTGTACTAGCATTTTTTGTGTTTGGGGGGGCGGTTTGAACCCCAAAAACCCCGCAATCAACCATTACAAAATTTTTTCAACCAAAGTAGTACTAAAATGTGAACACTTGTACAATGTGTGTACTTTACCTATACATGTAATAAATATTAATAAAATATTCAATATTCATAAATTCGTCCAAAATATTAAATAAATAAACGAGAAACACTTGGATACAATTTTAACTAATTTGTTGTGCACCCCCCTCCCCCATAAGCGGACATCTCCCTTAACCGGACAAAACCACTGCGATGGTGAGTGTCCAGTTATGAAGAATTTCACTGTACACCGAAAATAAATAAAATAATATGAAACTACTTGATGAATCAGTTGCAAATTACTTTGAAATGTATATTCATTACAAAAATTAAAGTTTATAAAAATATAAATGAATAAAAATTGGCTTTCAAATTTGAATGCTATAGCATTCACGTCATTTTGCATCACTATGAAAATGACTGCTATAGCATTCACGTCCGCGAACGTGTTAAGCAAATTTGTAAATACACCGAAAAAATAAAATAATATGAAACTACTTAATGAATCAGTTGCTAATTACTTGGAAATGTATATGCATTACAAAAATTTAAGTTTATAAAAATATAAATGAATAAAAATTGGCTTTAAAAATTGAATGCTATAGCATTCACGTCATTTTGCATCACTATGAAAATGACTGCTATAGCATTCACGTCCGCGAACGTGTTAAGTTAAATGGGTGGTACCACGCCCCCTTGTTCAATATCCTCATCATTCCCCCTGTCGAAAGATATGAATAAATGGTAGGTTCGTACTTAATTTCATTGCCGTGCGACCTATAGTTCAGCAAAATATTTGGGTCACAAAAAATGTGCCACGCCCCTTGTCCAACGCCCATCAAATCCTACCAGTAGAATGACTCATCTATGGGACGGCGGGGTACTAAATTTAAGTGTTATACGACTTACAATTTCAAAGATATTCTATATTAAAGATTTGGCTTGTATGGGCGGTGCCACGCCCCCTTGTTCAATACCCGCATCATTCCCTCTGTCGAAAGATATGAATAAATGGTAGGTTCTTACTTAATTTCATTGCTGTGCGACTTATAGTTCAGCGGAATATTTGGGTCACAAAAATGTGCCACACCCCTTGTCCAACGTCCATCAAATCCTACCAGCAGAATGACTCATCTATGGGACGACGGGGTACTAAATTTCAGTGTTGTATAACTTACAATTTCGAAGATATTCCATTATTAAGATTTGGCTTGTATGGGTGGTGCCACGCCCCCTCATTAAATACTCGCCCCATTCTCTCTGTCGAAGGACATGACTAAATAGTAAGTTCGTAATGAATTTAATTGATGTGTGACTTATGGTTCCAACGTTATCGTCTGCAAATTTTCAGAATCCACGGTCAAAAATAACAGGGATTTTCCGACCTTTCCAATAGATTTGCCGGAATTTTCTTTTCGCACAAACCTGAACTGACTCAAGACGAATCGAACAAAGAAAACTTCATTGAAATCGGTCGGTCCGTTTGAGCGTGCTTAGATATATAGATTTAGATAGATGCCAGCAACACAAAGTGGGTTTTTGACCGTACTAAATGTGCGCGATTTTTCGTATACCTGCGTGTTTTTCGACCCGAGGTTGTTTCACTTTTATTGCTCTAGAAAGTAAAGCGGCAAAGAGCGTCAGCTGAGTTTTGGAAGTTAGGTATATAATTGAATAATAAATCACCACACTCAATTTCACGGAGGTTATTTTTGGTATATTTTTTTTATTCTCGATCAAAGTTGGAAAAAAGGTCGAAATATAAACTTTTCGAGCGATTGGTAGATCGAACAACTTTTAAGACAAACCAAAAATTTTTTATTTCCATTATATTCACAATTAACGTACCTTTTAGAAAACACCAACAAGTTACCGATTGGCAGTGTTGTGACTAATATATTAAAGTAGTGTAACTAATTACGTAGTATATTACTTTTGCTTGAAAAATGTAGTGTAATTAGGTACTTTTCCCCATAAGTAGTCACCTTCAGTAATATTATTACTTTTTTAAGTTACTTATTACAATATTACTTTTTAGTCAACAAAGTTATAATTTTCATGTAAAACAGCAGCACTAATAACACGATTAAGATCTACTCGTATTACAATTATACAACGCTGCACTCGCTGCAAATATTTCGATTTGTTGACGGAAGCAACCGACTTGCAAAATGCTGCAGTCAAAAATATAAAAGTACGCTGCAAATTGTGTGAGCCAGAAAACGTGACCCTATCTACTTCAAAGATAAATTTTTTTTTTTAAATAACAAGATGCCTGAAGTTTTATAAAATAAATATCAAATATGTATGTAAAAAAAATCGTCGTTTATTTTTTTGGAAAAAATCTGTAGAAATCATGTATTTTTAAAATAATATATTACTTTTTGTGATACATTACTTGACATTTCCAGTAATAAGTAATGTAACGATATTACTTTCAAATGTCAGTAATGTGTAATAAGTAATATGTTACTGTCAAAAGTAATAAGTCCCAACACTGCCGATTGGTCACTTCATTTACATACAAATCAATCTTAAAGATGACAACAAAAACCAAAAAATACACATTTTTCTCGATGTGGAAAAATTGTCAACTTTGAGCGGTTCTACCTCCCAAACTACTAATCCTAATTTAATGAAAGTTACATTTTCGTAATGGAAGGAAGGGAGCGGACATACAAGGTAAAGTCACTGATTGCGTTCAACCTGGCGAACGCCAGAACGATCCTTGTCCCTGGCCAATCCAAGCTGATGCACAGCCTCCGCGCGGCCCTTCTGGATAGCTATTTGGCATCCGCTGAATAGTGAACTAATGTGTGCAGCGAGTCCAATCCCCAGGACTTAAAATTTGGGTTGTGCGCAGGGTTTGGTGCCCGCCACGGAAAATCATCTACCAATGAAAGCCAAAAAGCAAGCCTCGGAAGGAACCCACAATGTTGACGACCACAGCAAACGATTCAAGGACCATGATTTGAGGATATGCACCTGGAATGTCCGGACCCTCTATAGGGAAGGTGCCTCTATCCAACTGGCGGAAGCCCTCACGAAATGTAAGGCTGACATCACCGCCATCCAGGAAATGCGATGGACAGGACAAGGTTGCTCCAAGAGAGCAGACTGCGATATCTACTACAGCTGCTGGAGAAGCGCGAATTTGGCTGCGGATTTGTGGTCTTCCGGTTCCTTTGTCCTGCGACCTCTTCAACTTCACCATGGAGAGTGTTCTGCGCAAGGCCGGTGTACATCGCAATGGCACAATTTTCAACAAAAGTGTCCAGCTCCTTGCCTACGCTGATGACATTGATGTCATCGGGCGTAACAACGAGATGTCACCGCTGCATTTGCTGCTATCGAAAGAGAATCTGCCAAAATGGGTCTGGTGGTAAATGAGGGCAAGACGAAGTATATGCTGTCTACACGCAGGGACTCGCAGCGGCTAGGGTCTCACGTCGAGGCCGACAGGTATACCTTTGAAGTTGTCAAGGAATTCGTCTAGCTTGGCACCGCCATCAACAGCAGCAATGATGTCAGTCTGGAGATAAAGCGAAGGATTACTCTTGCCAACAGGTGCTACTACGGTCTCGGTAGGCAATTGAGAAGTAGAGACCTCTCTCGACCGACAAAACTTGCACTCTATAGGACGCTCATCTTGCCCGTGCTCCTCTATGGCGCTGAAGCATGGACAATGACACGAAACGACATAGCGGCCCTTGGAGTGTTCGAGAGGAAGGTACTTCGCAAAATCTTCGGCCCTGTTCGTGTTGGTGACGACTATCGCATACGAACCAATAACGAGCTGTATGAGCTGTATAAGGACATGGACGTAGCGCAGCGAATTAACATCCAGCGGCTACGCTGGCTCGGTCATGTCTGCCGCATGGACGACGAAGCTCCGGCGAAAAAGGTGTTCGATGCGATGGTTGGAGGTCGACGGCGAAGAGGAAGGCCATGTCTCCGGTGGAAGGACCAAGTGGAAGAGGCCCTGGTACCTCTTGGTGTGACCAACTGGAGAAGGCGCGCGCGAAGCAGAGGCGCCTGGAGAGAAGTTTTGCGGCAGGCCGTAACCCGATAACGGGTTGTTATGGCCAGTTAAGTAAGTAAGTAAGTACATTTTCGTAATTCTCAATAAGATGCGTGTATTCATTTTATCGAACGCTTTCATGAAATTTTTGATTTTTGCAACGTTTTGCCGGCAGATGAGCCATAGTGCGACGGTACACCAAAATTCAATGCTGTGCGACTTACAGTTCCGAAGCTCCTCCATATAAAAAAATTTGAGTTATATAAGCGGTGCCACGCCCCCTAGAATTATATATATCATAGGATTTTTTCAATATTGTGAAATTTCGATTTTTAACAACACTTTTAGTACCAAAATTTTGCAAAAAAATCGTTTTTTTTTTCAAATTTGCGCCAAATTTCACCAAGTTGAAATTTTTCAAAAATCCTCCGATGTGCGATAACTAAAACTATTGTGGTGGTTTAAGTCTGTGTTTAGGTGCGAGTTCGTAGTCCGGGTACTCTTGATTAGGAAGCGAGAGTGCGCCGTAAAAGTTGGCCACAAAGGCCGCAATGTTTTCCCGAGTGAAATAAGCAAACAAACGCGTCGCTTGATCTCAGTACGAGAAGTTCCTTTATTTTCCGAAATTTGGTTCTTATATAGTAAATTTACAAACTGTTATACGAAGGGGCAATTCCAGTGCTCCTCCCTCTATTTCCAATGCATTCGCATTGCGCCAATCACAACGCGGGTCAAAACCGACAACGCGGCATTTTCCCAAAGTGGGCCAGCGCACTGCGTTGACCTGTGGTAGGTCGGGTCGTGTTGCATGCGCGATCGGTGCAAGTGCCCACATGAGTTGTGACATGTGTCGCTTGTGCAAGTGCAGGCCACTTGAGTGACGCCGGCGTTCTTGTGCATGCGACACTTGACACCTGCAAATGTAAACAAACAGAGTGGCGTGCGCACCGCTCGCTGCACGTTGGTCTTGCCGATTGGCTTGTACGCTATGGTGCTGGCATAAGTGGTCACGCGGTACCACTACACCCTTACCCTTAAGCGAAAAATTATTCCTTGGAAAAATTTTTAGAATTTCAGGGGGGGGGAATTGGAATTGCTTTACAATATGATAATAATAGTATGGTGATAATAGTAGCAAATTTATGATGATGATAGTATATTAATAATAGTAGTAAACTTATAATGTCATGTTTTGTCTTATAATTAACTTATGTTTTAATAGTAATTGTATGTTCTCTTACAATGTATTCTGGTTTTGTGTGTTACATTAAAGTGTATATTTAGTTTTATATTTATTGTTTATCTCCTAAGTATTTCTTTAGATTGTTATTATGTAGTTCTTTGTGTTTTCCATTTATATCTATTATTGTATTTACTCCTTTTCTTTCAACTATTCTGTACGGTCCGTGATATGGAGTTTGCAGTTTTTTACGTGTCTCTAGTTTTACATATACTAAATCTCCTACTTCTAAGTTTGTTACATTAATGTTAGTATCGTATCTTAATTTTCTTTTATCTTTCGCTAATTCTATCATATTTCTAGCCTTATTTATTGATGTTCGTAACCTAATTTTAAGCTCATTTGCATAATTTTCAATGTCATACGTTTTTTCATTTCTGTTTATTGTGTCACTTGGCAATTGTGGCAATTTACCAAACACTAGTTCATATGGTGAATATAGTGATTCGACGTGTGGTGTCGTGTTGTACGCGAATGTGTAATACGGTACCCACTTGTCCCATTCATAATCGTCTGTGAAAGCAAGTAAGTATTCGTTTAAGGTTCTGTGGTTGCGTTCAAGTGCGCCAATTGTTTGGTGGTGGTAAGGCGTTGAAAAAATTTGTCGCGTGTCAAGTAGCTTGCATATGTTGTGCATTAGCTCGTTTGTAAATTCGGTGCCTCTGTCTGATTTTAACGATTTGAAGCAACCGTACTTGAGTATGAATTGTTCTACCAGTGTTTTTGCTATTGTTTCCGCGTCTTTTGTTTCTATCGGGTGTGCTATGACGAATTTTGTAAGGTCACACTGCATTGTCAGTATGTATCGGTATCCGTTTGATATGCGTAACGGTCCGACTGTGTCAATTGTTATTGTTTCAAAGCTTGTTTTTGGTGTCTGTTTTAGTCAGTGCTTCTTTTGTGTGTCTCGTTATTTTGTTTGCCGTGCATTTCGAACAATTGTTTACAAATTCTTTGACCATTTGTCTCATATTCTTCCACACGTATCTTTGCTTTAGTTTTAATATAGTTTTTCTTATACCCAAATGTCCTGCTGTGCATGAGTTGTGGAATTCGTCAATCAATTTATATTGTTGTATTGGGCTTAGTATTTGGAGTGGCATGTCGTAAATTAATATCTTTATGGGCGAATATTTGTTTACATGTAGTTCATTATACTTTCTTTTGAACTCATTCATTTCAATATTTTCAAATATAAATTTTTGTCTGCAAAGGGCTAGCTCCTTTATATGCAGCTTACTTAGTGAACTGTGTAGCTTCTCCAACATTGGATCTAGTTCCAAAGGGTCATCACTACAAGTCACGTGCACTTCATTATTATTTATTTTGATCGTCGGCCGACGCTTTTCAATAATAAAATTCAACTTTTTCAAATTCTTCACGTCAGTCATGGAGGTACATTTCCAAATATGGAGTTGATCAGGCTCCTTTGGAGATATGTCCGTCCTGCTGATGCGTGTATTTATTTCTTTTTTCTTATTTTGCCCTTTTTCAATTGTTTCTTTTTTCTTGTTTAGCCCTTCTTCAATTTGTTCTTGTGTTTCTATTTTTGTTGCCTTACTCCGTGTTATAGCTAGTACTTCTTGTGTCGGTATCATTGCTTTTAAGTCGTCACTGTCTAGTTTGATGCGTGATAGTGCATCTGCGTTCGTATTGATTTTGCCTTGTTTGTAGATTATTTCGAAATCATAATCGGATAAATCTAGTCTAATTCTAGTCATTTTCGACGATGGGTTTTTATGGGAAAATAGTGAAACTAGTGGTCTATGGTCAGTTACTACAATGAATTTTCTACCGTAGAGATATGATCTGAAATAATTGATTCCCCAGTGTATTGCTAAGAGTTCTTTTTCTATAATTGGTTTATTTATATCGTGTTTTTGTAGTGATTTGCTTGCATAAGAGATTGGTAAGTCATGTCCTATTTCACCTTGTGATAGTACTGCGCCTAAAGCAAAGTCTGAGGCGTCTATCGTTAGAATGAAGGGTTTGTTAAAATCTGGATATTGGAGTACTGGTGGATTAATTAATTTTTCTTTTAAATTTTTAAAGGCTTGTTCGCACTCGTCTGACCAAATGAAAGGTGTCCCTTTCTTGAGGAGAGAGTTTAAACATTTGACGATATTCGCAAAGTCAGGTATGAAACGTCTGTAGTAATTGCAGAAGGCAATGAATCTTCGTACGTCATCTGCGTTTTTTGGCGTGGGGTATTTCATAACTGCTTCGCATTTGGTTGGATCTGTCTTAACGCCTTTGTCGGTGATTAAATGGCCTAAATAGATAACTTCTGGTCTAAGAAAGTGGCATTTGCTTGCGTTTAGCTTCAGGTTGTATTGTTGCAATCGGTCAAATACTTTGATTAAGTTTGCGTTGTGATGCTTTAGTGAGCATCCAAACACAATAATGTCATCAACGTATAAGAACGCTTCTGAGCTTAATCCGCTGAGGGCTATTGTCAACATTCTTTGGAAACTATTAGAGGATATTTTAAGTCCAAAAGGGAGTCTTTTGAATTGGTAGTGTCCATCTTGAGTTGAAAATGCTGTGGGTGGTCTTGAACTTGGTGCTAAGGGGATTTGGTGGAAAGAACTGGTCATGTCCAAAGTTGAAAAGTATTTTGCTCTTCCTAGGACGTCTAGAACGTCTTCTAGTCGGGTGAGTGGAAATTTGTCGTTAATTATTTTGTCATTGAGTTTTCTATAGTCCACAACTAGTCTCCATTTTTTTGTGTTATCATCACTTTTCTTCGGTACTAATAGCAGAGGTGCATTATATGGGCTTGTTGAGGGTTCTATTATGTCGCTGTCTATTAGTTTCTGTACCTGTTGTTTTATCTCTTCTTGTTGTGTTTGTGGTAGCCTGTAATTCTTTATGTAAACTGGTGTTGTGTTTTCTAGGTTTAGGTGCTGTTCGTAAAAATTGTTTGTAGTAAGTTCTTCTCCTTCCAAATGAAATATTGATTGGTACCGTTGAAAAATTTCCCTTAGTTCTTGTTTAATTTGTGGGTCAAAAGTGTCTAGTCTTAGTGTAGTTATTAGTTTTTCAAATCTGCTATTGTTTGTGCACTTATTTCTGTGTTGTGTTCTCAATATTGTGTAATTTGACAGTTTTTCTATTTGTGGTTCTATGTCTTTTATTGTGACTGTTTTGTTTGTTGTGTTAATGATTTTGATGTGGCAGTTGCCTTTTGCTGGTGCAATGGAGTTGGCTAAGAATACTCCGTTTGTGAGTTCTTTATTTAAAATGACGGTGTCTTCTTCTAGGCTTAAATTTATTGGTACTATGATTTCACATCTGGGTGGTATTGTGTGTGTTTTGTTGTGTGGGGTTTTTGTTGTGATGGGAAATACGTGTTCAATTTCGTTTATAATAATTGTTAAAGTGAGGGTTTCGTAATCTATTTTACACATGTATTTGAGTAGAAAATCTCTTCCTAAAATTCCATCTGTGATAATTGGAAAATCGTCGTTGACCATTTGAAAGGTTAGTTCAGTTTTTGCGTCTCTTAAGGGAAATGTTAGTTTAAATGTTCCTATCGAATTGATTTCTGCAGGTGATATTCCTGTTAATTTGCATCTGTTTTCAGTGTTAATGTCGAAAGTGTCGTCGTTGTTTACTTTGCAAATTGATACGTCTGCTCCGGTGTCAATGAGAAATGTCATGGGTTTGTAAAATTGATTGCATTTGAATGTTACATAATTGGTTAAGTTGTTTGTTATTAAATATATTCGTTTATTATCTGTTCTTCTTTCCCCGGAGGAGTCGAATTTTGTTCCTCCGGGTCGCCCTCGTTTCCCTGTATGTAAGTTATTCGAGTAGGGCTACCTTGTCTGTTATTAATATTTTCTGCAAGCATTTTAATTGCTGTTGGTAATGACCGTGGATCGTTTCTGTTGCTTCGGTTCTTGTTTTTGTAGTTTGGTTGATAGTGATTTGAGTTGTTGACATCTCATCTCACTGCTGGTTAATTTGCATTACTTCTATTCTACCATGCTTAATGCATAGTGTAACGTAATGACAAATTTGCAAATGTTTCTCTGGTGTGTACTTTGGAGTTGATAATAAGTTTATTTGTTCTACTGTTGTTATTATTTATTGTTGTGTACATATGTATATTTCTGGTTTTGGTGTGTTTGTTTTTTTTTTTTTTTTTTTTTTTTTCTTATATATATAATTATCTAATTATAAATTTGTTATAATGGGTTCTTGTGTATGTATATATATCGTTTAGACAGTTTTATTCTACGATTTCTGGATAGGATTTTTGGATAGGCCTTATTTATTTTGGATAGGCCTTGTTACAGCTAGCTTATCAATGTCTTTTGAATTTACTATATGTATAAAAGTAGGGCCACATAGTTCAGAGGCATGACGAAATGAAAATACTTTTGAAAGAATCTCGTAATGATTTATATTAAAATCACGCTCCATGCATTCGTACGGCAAATCTCGGCCATGATGTGTCTCAATAGCCACCGCCAATTTATTCAAAATGTGTACCATAACTCTCTGGGCGTCTTCCTCATGAATTCTTTTGATATATTGTCGGTGTTGCCGTATGGTGGTCGGGAAGTGCTTTTCGCAGAATTTCAGACGGTGATTGTAGCTCATCAAATGGTCTTGCATACCATGCTCATCAGAAATAAATTCGCATAACTCACACTGGAACCTCGCATATAAGTCACCAGGGCCTTTAAGTACTTTGATTACATATTCAACGCCTATTAGTCCCAGTACTTCGTCATCACTTGGATTGGAGCTAAATATTTTTGTTGCAAATGTTGGCTGGACTGGTTTGTGCATCTTAGGGCTATCTTCTCCTGCTTTCGTCGGTGCTGGTTGATGGTTAGTGTATATTCTCGTAAATCAGGTTGGTGGTTGCCGGTTGTGATTGTCCCTGGTTTTAGCGGGATGTATTTGGGAAGCAAGTCAGCAAGTTTGAGTGTTGTTGGTTGCAGGATCGGTGTTCTTTTTCCTTTTAGCCGTTTGTGCTCGGTAGGTCCGTAGTTGGCAGGATCGCCATGTGGTGGTTTAAGTCTGTGTTTAGGTGCGAGTTCGTAGTCCGGGTACTCTTGATTAGGAAGCGAGAGTGCGCCGTAAAAGTTGGCCACAAAGGCCGCAATGTTTTCCCGAGTGAAATAAGCAAACAAACGCGTCGCTTGATCTCAGTACGAGAAGTTCCTTTATTTTCCGAAATTTGGTTCTTATATAGTAAATTTACAAACTGTTATACGAAGGGGCAATTCCAGTGCTCCTCCCTCTATTTCCAATGCATTCGCATTGCGCCAATCACAACGCGGGTCAAAACCGACAACGCGGCATTTTCCCAAAGTGGGCCAGCGCACTGCGTTGACCTGTGGTAGGTCGGGTCGTGTTGCATGCGCGATCGGTGCAAGTGCCCACATGAGTTGTGACATGTGTCGCTTGTGCAAGTGCAGGCCACTTGAGTGACGCCGGCGTTCTTGTGCATGCGACACTTGACACCTGCAAATGTAAACAAACAGAGTGGCGTGCGCACCGCTCGCTGCACGTTGGTCTTGCCGATTGGCTTGTACGCTATGGTGCTGGCATAAGTGGTCACGCGGTACCACTACACTATGTAATTAATGAAAATGATTGTCAATTTGATTTCAGATAAACCGTACCCGAGAAAAGTGTAAAAAACTGGGAGTATGTTTTCCAAACAAGGCAACATAAGTACTTGGCAAGCCGGCGGCCATTTTTTTTTTCCAAAAAAAAAATTTTTTTCATCTCACTATTGTAACAACAAACAAAATAAAAAAGAATTACAACATTTTATCAAACTGTCTTTCCAAAATTAATTCTTGAAAAACACCTCATTTTTCGACGAAAAAACGGGAAAGCCCCCTTAACCCGGCATAGGTGTGGTGGGGTATACCATACCCCACAGGTTGTATTTTTGTAAATAATACGGATATCAGTTTTATGTGGGCACTATTGCTTCAAGTAGCTGTTTATAACAGTCCAACCATACACTTTTGTTATCCAAAAACAACTTAAGTGTGCAGGGGCGGATTTAGAAATTTGCCGCCCCTAGGCAGTTGGTAAAATTGCCGCCCCCCCTTTTTAAAATTTCTTGAATGGTGGAATTAGTTCGGAGCGAATATTTTTTGTTTGTCCTTGCGCATTCTGTATGTTTATTTTCTTGGCTAGTATAAATCCTTTTTTTTTTTTGCTTACGCATTCGGTTGTTTCTTCGATTCAGACATTTTACACTTAAAATGTTGGTTTCCCACGAATTCAACAAGTTTTCAAAGTTCCCGCTAAAATTTGCCGCCCCTCAATTCTTGCCATTCGCCGCCCCTCAATTCTTGCTGCTCTAGGCGACTGCCTACAATGCCTGTATGGTTAATCCACCCCTGTAAGTGTGACCAGATTTAGTCACATCCCGCTAAAGTTCATTGGGGTATGACACACCCCACCACACCAATAACGTAACTTTTTGTGAAAATGATTTTGAATTAAAATTGTTATTTTCGATGGTCTAGTAGTCATCGATTTGTTAAAAAATTCACCGTACGGAAAAATAAGAAGCAAATACCAACTGCCTAACTGCTACGTGCAAGAAAAGCTCCCAGTTCAGTATTCGCATTTCGTCGCCGTAGAAAACGAATGATTTATGTTCCATTGAATTTAATAGCACATACGACAATCGTTTTCATCGTATCATATGTTCCAAAAAATATCATTAATACACAAAAATATCATGATTCTGTAAATCCTTGAAATTAGGCGAAGCTGTACCAAAACGTCGTCAGTACAGCACTCGATGTTCGGTTTGTCCGAGAGCAAAAACCTTATACGACTTGCGAAAAATGCGCTAATTTTGAGACCCTGTAATTCGCTCCTATTTCAGGTTAGCTACCAAAAATTTAATGTCACATAACTATATGTATTTAATTTTTAAAACAGACTATGATTTTTAGAAAATTATATACAGAAATTTTTTTTAAACCCCATTATATGAAGTCGACTTATAAATATCGGTATTTTTCGTTTATTTTTGTTATATTTGATATTTTCTTTTACAAATTGCTTGCACATGAAGCGCTTTTGTATTTTCTTGCGTAAAAGTAAATAAAGAATAATATAAAATTGCTATCTTTTATATTTGTGTTGTTTCGTGAGGTTGCTGCTATATCAAGTCTTGGGGTATGTCATACCCTACCACACCGATAACGTAATTTTTTTCCACCACACCAACGCCGGGTTAATTGATGTGTGACTTACGGTTCAAAAGTTATTGTCGAAAAATGTATGCGGGTGGTGCCACGCCCCGTTTTCCCGACTTTACTTTTTTCCTAAACCTTTGCGTAGTAATTACTAACAAACCCGCCGAAGGAAGTATCCAATTTGGTCCAGTCGTTTTCAAGTTTTAACCCTATAGTTCCCAAGAAGGCCTGTAGACATCCTAAGCTAAAAAAAATTCTGTAAATTGCACCTTATGATTTTTCCAGCTGATTTTACACGTATGGAGAGGGGAATCTGCAGTCAGTTAACGCTGTCACATGCACAACGGCAGTAATTGTAAGACAAAGTTGAAGTTTCGTGAGAAAGTAAGCAAATAATTGTTTTTGAAATTGTGTGAGAAACAAAAATTGTTTAGAATAAATTGTGAGCCTCAATAAAACTAAAAAAAAATATTGGTGAGTAACTGGTAATGTTTTCTTTGAGAAAATAAAAAAAATCACGAAAAAAGTTGTTACACTCCTCCTAACTAACCCAAACCCTAGAGTGTAGTGTAGGCCTGCTTGGGATGAAAAGCGTAAATAAGTAACGGTCATTGATGATGTTTTTTCGCTATTTAAGTATTATTTTCCTATTTGCATACCGCAATGTAAAAAAGATCATGTCTCTGTAAAAATTTATACTAAGGCGTAGTCCGCGGGGGTAGATGAGAGAACTAGTCTCCTTAGTCCTAGTCCTTTATTTCATGGAGTAGATTTATCGACACCTGTGTGAAAAGATAACAAGGCATTACAAAAATAAGAATCGCAATGTGTATATACCTATACCGATTTTTTTTAGTTTTCCTAGTTTATACACCTCCAAAACGGGTGTATAAACCACCCCACGACACGTTACCCCTCGCTGAAATTGTTACCCGTTATTTATGTTTATATTAAAAAAAAAAAATTAAAATTAAATTAATTACAAAACTCCATATGAAGATTTTTGTGGCTTTGTTTCCCTCTAGCCTGCACCCTCTATCACTCCTCCTATTGACATGAAATTTTTTCCCCCGAACAACCATTACTTCTCTACCACAAAACTATCACTGGTAACTTTTTTAACAAGATTTAAAACTTGGGAACTAGAGGGTTAAGCATCCGAACGGACCAAGATTCATTTTTATATTGCAACGATGAAGCACTCTGTGCTGTGCTATGCATGAATAACATACTCTTAGGCATGCACTTTGAAGTACGGGTGGCATGCTATAATTATGGCAAGGATGGTTCGTGAAAGATGATGAGCTGTGCTAGAACAATCGAGATGGAGAGTACAACTAGAATGTGCAAGAAACTTCGGCGCGATAAGAAAACTAGTATAAAAGCAACAGTGTGCAGCGCAGAGGGTCGAGTCTGTGTTGAGCAAGCAAAGGGGAAACATGCAATAGTAGTAGTGTAAAGTAGTAACAAGTGTAAATTTGTAAATAAAATGATTGTTGATTTTTGACTGCGTTTGCGCTGAATAAATGAAGTTGTTTTATTTTCAAGCACAATCAAAACGAACTTGGATTTTCGTAACAATATATACGGCAGCACATATTAGAAACCGTTGCCCGACAAAGCTAAACTACAACAAGACACCAGAAGAATTATGGACAGGAAAAGTTCCCAACGTACATTATTTTCGTCAAACTGGAAGCACAGCTTATGTTTTGAAGAAAACACCAGGAAGAACTAAGGACTGTACCGAAAAGAAACTGCACACTTTTGATTCAATATTTCTCTTAGTGTAGACGATTGATGGCAATGCAGAATGTACCGTTCGAAAGCATGATCATTTGTGCTTTTATTGTCATTGTTTTCTCTGCTACTCGTAGTACAGTTTTCCCGATGCCGCGAATTGAAGAACAGGTGCGTAAGCAAATTGTGCACAATTACTGTTCTGAAAAGGAAATTTCGTACAGATAGTTGGCCAATCGATACGATTTCAGTGTCAATAGTGGAAAAAATGTAATCATCAAATTTGGAGATACTTGTTCTCTCAAAGATTTGCCAAAAAGTGGAAGAAACTTGAAAAAGAAGAAACAACAATTCAATGTCTGTACGAAATTTAGCAAAAAAAGCTAGAACAAGTGCCACTATGATTCAAAAAGTGAAGCAAAGGCATAACCTAAAAACTTACAAAAAACAAAATGTACCCAAAAAAAGTAAAGGACAAGTGAAAGTGGGAATAACAACGCTTCAAAAATTGTACGATAGCTTATATCAAAATGTTGTTGAGTGTGTTGTGATGGACGACGAAACTTATGCCTCGTTCTGACTATGTCATATTCACTGACGACAAACACTGCCATATATGTCATGTTCGTCATATGTCGTCAAATGCGTTCTCATTGCACGGCAAAAAATGACGAAAAATACATATGACAAGGTTTGCCATCGATTGAAGTCAAATTTCGGTGTCAATCGACTGACATGCCGTTCTCACTTTGATAGTCAAATACGATTTGACGTCATATTTTTTCAGTGAACAAATGTTATTCGAAAACATGAAAACTGTGCAAACGAATGACAGTGGCCACCGCGGCTTTAGGATTGGTATCCTGTATCAGGGTATTAAAAAACCAAAAACACAGAAGACCTAGTGCGAAAAAGCGCTGGTGGATTCGACCTGGGCTTACCCACAGATCCACCAGTGGATTTTACGAAATGCTGCGGGCAAGGATGCGTTAGCAGGACCCGCAGTGGTTCCGCAACTTCGTCCGGATGTGTGTGGACGACTTCGACTACCTTGTGGCACGTCTATCGCCACACATCAATAAAAAAGCACGCAGTTTCGGCAAGCGATTACGGGGCGAAACATTCACATTTTCAAATGCAAACACACACGATTTGCCAGCATGTTGACATTTTTTGTTTTGTCGTCAAACGTAGTCAAATCGTTCGTTCGACACAAATTCTATCGTTCTCATTTGATTGTCATTTCGTATGGCAAATCGTAGTCATACATGCAGGCAAACGCAAATGACACCATATGGCAACCCGTTCTCATTTAACTGACTACAAATGACACCATATATGACATAGTCAGAACGGGGCATTACATTAAAATAGGCTCAAGAACATTACTAGGTCCCCAATTTTACACAAAGCAGAAAGGTGGTTCTGTCGACCTGTCAGTGTCAACAATTGGAATCGAAAAGTTTGGCGAGAAGAGAATAATTTTTTAAAATAAATTTTAATAAAATACAAATAAAAGCACAATAGGCTTCAATACAAAAAAAATTTGAAACGAAAATTAATAAAAATCGTTATGTTGTGAGCAAAATAATGTGTGCAGTTTCTTTTCGGTACAGTCCTTAAATGGGAATTAAAGAGTGAAGAGTTTGTTTAGCAGAATTAACAGACTCAGAAAGAGCGAATAAAAACGTAATTTTGCAAGGTGAAAATAATAGAGAAGTGATGCAAGAATTTCAAGATGAGGTACCTGAACATTCAATTAAAAGACGAGAACTAAAAGAAAAGAAATTCTAAGGAATAGGCGGACGCGATTAAAAACGAATACGGCTCTCTTATGAAAAACGAAACGTGGGAGTTAGTGGATTTACCAAAAGATAGAAAGCCAATCGGTTGCAAGTGGGTTTTCAAATCTAAAGTAAGGCCCGATGGAACAATCGAAAAAAGAAAGACAAGATTGGTCGCTCAAGGATTTACAAAGAAATTTGGCATCAATTACGTAGATACATTCGTACCAGTAGTACGACAGAGTTCACTACGACTCATATATGCATTAGCTGTTGAGCATGATCTAAAATTTCAGCAGGTAGATGTGTCAACTGCATATTTAAATGGAGATCTAAAGAGGAAATGTATATGCAGCAACCTGAAGGATACATTGATGAATGTAAAAGAGGAAAAGTTGGCAAATTACGAAAAGCATTATATGGTTTAAAACAGTCCGGCAGACAACGGTTCAAGAAAATAGATGGGGTTTTTAAAAATTTTGGTTTAACCCAATCAAATTATGATCAACGTATCTACTCTTACAAAAACAACAACTTTATTGTTGCACTTTACGTTGATGATAAAATTATTGCATCAAATAACGAAAATTTACTGGAAGAACTAATAAGAAAACTTAAAGGAAATTTTGATATTCGAGATTTAAAGGAACCAACTAATTGTATTGCTCTGGGAATTAAAATTGGAAACGGAACGTTGTCATTTTCGCAGCCTAGATATATTACAAACTTGATTGATAAATATGGGCAAACAAATGCGAAACCGGTTAAAATTCCCATGCAAGCAAAAATTGCATTGGAAAAAGAACCATTAATTTCTGGAAAGGCAGATAAAAAAAGAAAAATAGATAAAACGAAATATCAAGAAATTATTGGTTCACTTTTACACCTCGCGGTATGCAGTCGGCCAGTTACTTATATCATGTAGTGTAAACATGTTATCACAGTTTTGCCAGGATCCACGAAGGCAGCACTGGAACGCCGCGATTCAAGTTATACGATATTTAATATCAACACAAGATTTTGTTTTAACATATCGGAAGACTGGTCAACCACTTTTTCGCTGCGTTGACGCCAACTGGGCCACTGATGTAAACGATTGCAAATCTCAGACTGGATTTTGTTTTATTCTCGCAGGTGGCGTCATTTCATGGGAGTCCAACATCAAGCGCGGAGTCTGAATACGTAGCGCTTTCGGAAGCAGCGAAGGAGGCGCGGTATTTAAGTTTCTTGCTAAATAACATGGGCTACGGAACGTCGGGACCAACCGTATTATATTCGGACTCGCAAAGTGCTCAGCAAATCGTGACGTTTGGAGGACATCACTCAAGAACTAAACACATTGAATATAAATACCACTTCATTCGCGAAGCTGTTACCAACGAGCAAATTATTATAAAGTACCTTCCCACAACTGAGATGCCAGCAGATGTTCTTACTAAACCACTTTGTAAGGCTAAACATGATATTTGTATAAAAGCTAATGGCATTATTGATTGTAATTCAAAGTTGAGGAGGCGTGTTGATAATAACTGTACCTTATTATACTTGTTCAACTTTGAATGTTATTGAACTACATTCCAAACTAATTCTATTGTAGTGTAAGTTCGGGTAATGTGATATACCCGAAAAAACGTTATTTACCCGACCTATTAGTTTTAAACCTGGTGAAAAAACTCCAAATCAAAAATAATTAGAGACGTGTTTCTCATTTTTTAAAATTACAATCTGACGAGGTAAACCTAGGGTTAAAAATTTGGCATAAATGCAGTCAGTAGCGGCTTAACGGGGGGGCGGAGGGGCGGACCGCCCCGGGCCCCGGGCTGCGGGGGGCCCCCGAGAGAAGCTTGTATATAAAAATTTAAAGTTTTTCACTGCTGAAACTTGTAAAAAACTATTTGCGATCCACAATGGTTGTTGAAAGGTTGCTTGCCACTTTTATCAATTGAAACAGACACAGTATCGACAATTGACTTTGAAATTGCAATAACAAATTCAGTTCAATAAAAGCAAGAAAACATTCTTTCTAAATAACAATTGTTTGCAAATTTTCAAAAAATGTTCCCTCGAAGATTGCAATATTTAATTTTTAACTTAATATTTTGTGCAAAGTATGCAAATACAAAATTCTAAGTGAAAAATTAAATATCGCAATCTTAGAGTTTGCTTGTAAACTAGTGCGAATTACGCAATTACTTATTATTATTATTTTTATTTTTTATTATTTTTATAATTATTGGTTGGATAACAACACATCGTCCCGGAAATCCGGTTCTCTTCTTTGATAGACTCTATTACGAAGGCAATTCTATGCTCCTTGTCAGTAAGCTACTGCTACTGGGTTTTATAAAATATTTCTGTACATTTCTAAACTACTCGACACGAAAAATGCACCTAAAAATAAAAGTGTTTTCTAGACTGGAACTTTGAAATAGAATAAAATTTAGATGTATGAATCTACAGACTGAAATCCAAATCATGTATGTTTTCCCTACCTGACATATTTTGTTAATTTAGTTAAAAGGATTTCTTTCATTTGATACCCATATCTTCATCATTGCACAACCGCAAATATTAAAAAAAATATTTGAAATTTGTATGTCCTTAAAATTTTAAAGTTTTTTTAAAAGGACTTTGGGCCAGAAAATGAAAAACTGACTATGGCAGATTACTATAAATGATCTCTAGTTTCACGTCTATATCAAATTTGGATGGGTATCGGCAAACAAAAATTTTTTTCGCACAGTGCAATAAATGTAAAGTTGGTGTTTTTACTCACTGCATCATAACTTTGTCATTTTTCTTTCAATTCTATTGATGTTAGGCTTAATATTTGCTCAAGTAATACATTTGCTAAAAAAATATATAATAATAATATATCTTTCATCTTAGATTTTAAAACTAGGGGAGATCATTTTTTTATTCATAAAAAATATTCGAAAATTTTTGATTTTTTGGTCGAAAAATTCACTTTGTTACAACTTTCCTTTGGGGAAGTTAGTTGTCAGTAACTTCCCCAAATCTCATCTGATTTGAACAATCTATACATCACTAAAAAGGCTAAGGTATTATCTTTTTCTTGAACGACGGACTCGTTCGTGTTAATCGGATAATTCTTTCAGGAGATATGTGCTCATAACTGAAACAACAGGAAAAAAACTCGTTTTTCGAAGATTTTTTGAAAACGCTTCTTAAAAAATTTTTTTTATTTTCAGTTTCGTGTTCAGCGGCCAAAGTTTGTCTAGAAAACACTTTATCTATGCACGCGATTGGCCCATTTTTTGATCGGCGGATTATGGGCTCACTTATCCCACTCTATGCGCGCCGCCGCAGAAAATGCGCAGCCACTGCAGCGAAGAATGCTGCCTACAAGAAGACCCTGCAGTCGGCTGCCATGCGAGCCGTGACAGAAAAATACCGGGAGGAGAGGAAGAAGGAGAGGTCCCTTTTTAGACGCAAGAAACGGGAGCAAGAAAGGCGCGAGCGTGAGGAAATCGAGGAGTGCAGGAGCAGGAATGACGCCCGAAAATTCTTCCAAAAAGTTAAGCGTCTCACGGAAGGATTTAAGCCCGGGGCATCTTCTTGCAGAGACGAAAACGGGGATCTGGTTACGGATGCGCAGGGTGTACTGAGGTTGTGGAAGGAGCACTTCACCAAGCTGCTCGCAGGCGACGAAGGGAACAATACCGCCAGTGGTGAAGATGTCCAGATGGCACCAATCGACGACGACGGTGTGGATGTGCCACCGCCCAGCCATGACGAGGTCTGGGTCGCTATCCAGCGACTCAAGAACAATAAAGCTGCAGGGCCGGATGGGCTACCAGCTGAATTGTTCAAGGCCGGCGGCGGTGAGCTGATTGGGTGCATGCATCAGCTCATCTGCAAAATATGGCTGGAGGAACGAATGCCCAGCGATTGGAACCTCAGTGCCCTTTGCCCTGTGCTGAAGAAAGGCGACCCAACAATATGCGCCAACTACAGGGGTATCAGCCGCCGTGGCTCAGTTGGTTAGTGCGTTGGACCGCGAGTCGAAGGCAGTGACCCAGGTTCAAATACTGCCTGTAATAACACCTAAAAAAAATAACGGGAAAACTCGTTTTCTCTTTCGGTGGCTGTCCTCTCAGCTGGAAATGGCAAACCTCTGAGAGTAAAAATTGCTTATGAAAAAGCTCCCAACCTGCCGTTCGGAACCGGCATAAAACTGTAGGTCCCTTTCACCTGCGTACAAATTCACACGCACAACACTGGTGGTTGCGGGAAGCTAGGCCTAAGTCTCGCGTAAGCGGGCTGTCGTGCCAGTCAATTATTAAAAATTATTAAAAATTAAAAATTATTTACAGGGGTATCAGCCTACTTCCCATTGCATAGAAGGTCCTGACGAGCGTACTATGTGAAAGATTAAAGCCACTCGCCAAGGCGCTGATTGGACCCTATCAGTGCGGCTTTAGACCTGGTAAGTCCACCATCGACCAGATATTCACTCTACGCCAAATCCTGGAGAAGACCCATGAGAACCAAATCGATACTCACCATCTCTTCATCGATTACAAGGCAGCATTCGATAGCCCGATAAGGGATCGCCTATATGCCGCATTGTCTGAACTTGGTATCCCTGCAAAGCTCGTTAGACTTTGCAGAGCGACGTTGAGCAATACGCGCAGCTCCGTCAAGGTTGGAAGTGACCTCTCCGACCCATTTGATACCGTTCGAGGATTCAGACAGGGCGATCCTTTGTCCTGCGACCTCTTCAACTTCACCATGGAGAGTGTTCTGCGCAAGGCCGGTGTACATCGTAATGGCACAATTTTCAACAGAAGTGTCCAGTTCCTTGCCTACACTGATGTCATCGGGCGTAGGAAGCGAGATGTCACCGCTGCCTTTGCGGCTATCGAAAGAGAATCTGCCAAAATGGGTCTGGTGGTAAATGAGGGCAAGACGAAGTATATGCTGTCTACACGCAGGGACTCGCAGCGGCTAGGGTCTCACGTCCAGGCCGACAGATGTACTTTTGAAGTTGTCAAGGAATTCGTCTAGCTTGGCACCGCCATCAACAGCAGCAATGATGTCAGTCTGGAGATAAAGCGAAGGATTACTCTTGCCAACAGGTGCTACTACGGTCTCGGTAGGCAATTGAGAAGTAGAGACCTCTCTCGACCGACAAAACTTGCACTCTATAGGACGCTCATCTTGCCCGTGCTTCTCTATGTCGCTGAAGCATGGACAATGACACGAAACGACATAGCGGCCCTTGGAGTGTTCAAGAGGAAGGTACTTCGCAAAATCTTCGGCCCTGTACGTGTTGGTGACGACTATCGTATACGAACCAATAACGAGCTGTATGAGCTGTATAAGGACATGGACGTAGCGCAGCGAATTAACATCCAGCGGCTACGCTGGCTCGGTCATGTCTGCCGTATGGACGACGAAGCTCCGGCGAAAAAGGTGTTCGATGCGATGGTTGGAGGTCGACGGCGAAGAGGGAGGCCGTGTCTCCGGTGGAAGGACCAAGTTGAAGAGGCCCTGTCATCACTTGGTGTGACCAACTGGAGAAGGCGCGCGCAAAGCAAAGGCGCCTGGAGAGAAGTTTTGCGGCAGGCCGTAATCCGATAGCGGGTTGTTATGGCCAGTTAAGTAAGTAAGTAAGTAGTGTAATGATGCACTGATCGCAAAA
Source organism: Melieria crassipennis (assembly GCA_963668005.1). NCBI lineage: Eukaryota > Metazoa > Arthropoda > Insecta > Diptera > Ulidiidae > Melieria > Melieria crassipennis. Next base: position 47,651,945 of record OY764963.1, on the reverse strand, counting down.
CAATCTAATCCTCCTGCTCGGGTTGCTTAAAATTATGGCCAGATCGTAGTAACGAAGCAAGATTTTCTGGTTTTTTTTTATTTTAAAATGGCTTTTTGAATTGACGAGTTTGCTCTCCCTAAAGTTTTCCTAATTTCACGAAAGTTTTTATCAAATTTGGAAAGATTTAGTAAGATTATCCTTTTATCCATTTTTTCTCTGGGATTCTATTGCTTTCTATAAAATTTCAAGCACATATACGTTTCAAAATAATTTGTCCTTTTACTGTCCATTTACTGTTCAATGGAATACAAATTACAAAAAAAATTAAAAAGCATAACCAGTTATTAGTTTTGTACGCAAACTTATTCTGCACAGTTTGTGGGGGCCCCTCAGCCGTCGCCGCCCCGGGCCCCCAAGCACCTTAAGCCGCCACTGCTCTTTTTACAATTGTATTTTCTAAAAACATGGTGAAATATTGAAGGAATGTGATGTCCTCCTGAAACAAAGTAGTTCCCATATAAAGTCCTCCTTAAGTCAAATTTTGTCCTCCCTAAACCGTTTTAATAGTTGGGAAGCCTAGTGGTGCGTCACTGTTTCATACACCGCTCTCACAGCTTCTCAGTTCACGCTCTCGCGCTCTGTGCGTTCTCGTCCCCTTTACTGCTTCCCCCCGCATCAGCAAACGGGTCCTACCGCTGGAACCCGCAAAGAAAATTTTCTTTACACCAGATGCGCATTCTGTATATTGTTTGTTCTGTGCTTCTTCTCGCTGCTAAGGAAATAAAAGTGAAAATTGTACCATTATTTATACATATTGTTACGAATACCAGTTCTAGTGGGCTAGTACGAATCACTGGATTGTGCAATTTGAAATAAACAAACACACTTAGTTCCTCAAACGCAGTCAATAAAACCCAACAGTCACTTTATTTCACAAAGATTTCCACTTCACTGTCTTTACACTTAAATATTTGCTTAGTTATTCCGCGTGGCAACTCCGCTAGTCAAAATCAGACTGACTCGCTGCGCCGCACCCGGCTGCCTTTTATACCTGTCCGGCCATCGCGCAGATCGTTCTCGCACATTCCGGAGTGGACTAAAGGCTTCCATGATGATCGCGACCATCATTGCCAGGTTAGACTAGAAGTTTCCATGATTGCCAGGTTGGACTAAAAATTGCCATCATTGCCAGGTTGGACTAAAAGTTGCCATCATTGCCAGGTGGCCTAAAAGTTTCCCTTATTATCGCGGCCGTCGTTGCCAGATTGAATTATAGCACGGTGCGTAGCGACAGGGTTGCTTTGCACAGCGACAGACTGTCTTATCGTTACACTGCCCACCACTTAGACTTGTTCGCCCCGAACAAGTGCCGAGGTTCCGCTGTGATAAGGCGCCAGGCGCTCCAAATGAACTACCTTCAGCTTAGCGCCTTTATTGCTGCAACGTTGAATCCTGTAGACCACGTCGTTAATCCTAGTCACGACTTTGTAAGGTCCTTCCCATGACGTTTGAAGTTTCGGAGACAAACCTTTCCTCCGCTGCGGGTTGTAGAGCATTACCAGATCGCCTCCTTGGAACCCTGCTGAGTTGGCCCGCAGATCATATCGGGCTTTCGCCTTATCGCTGACGAGTTTGGTGTGGCTCCTTATGAACTGGTGAATTTCCTCCAGTTCCGCCCGCTTATTGACCACGTAGTCCATCTTAGCACCTCCCGTCGTGCTGACTACCCCGAACTTCAAGTCGGCGGGTAACCCCAACTCCGTGCCGAACACTGCTCGGGCTGGAGTGAGTGATGTCGTATCGTGCAGGGCTGACCTATACGCCATCAGGAACAGGGGAATATGCGTGTCCCAATCCTTTTGATTCCCGCCTACCACTTTCCGCAGGTATTCCTCCAGTGTCCGGTTAAAGCGTTCCACCATGCCGTCGGACTGTGGGTGCAAAGGCGTGGTACGAGTTTTCTTTATCCCCAGTAGCTCACACACTTCCTTGAATACCGCAGACTCGAAATTCCGGCCTTGATCCGAATGCAACTCCAACGGAACTCCGAACCTGGCTACCCAGTTGTTTACCAGCTCTTCCGAGATCGTAGTGGCCTCCTGGTTAGGAATAGGGTACACTTCGGGCCATTTGCTGAAGTAATCCATTACCTCCAGCACATATTTGTTGCCTTGAGTGCTAGTTGGGAATGGGCCGGCGACGTCCATAGCAATCCGCTCGAAGGGCGCTCCCACGTTGTACTGCTGCATGCGGCCTCGAGATCTTTTTGTCGGCCCTTTCGCGGCTGAACATCGGTCGCAGCTCTTAATCCAGTCGGTTACAGACTCCTGACATCCTACCCAGTAGAATCGTCTTTTTATTTTGGCGACGGTTTTGGTGATGCCCAGGTGCCCTCCACTGGAGTCGTTATGGTATGCCTCGATGACCTCGTTGATTCTGCATTTCGGCACTACCATTAGGGAGTTGATGGTCCGACCATCCGCGCTCTCCCATTCGCGGTAAAGGCATCCTTCCTTCAGCCGCAGGCTTTCCCACTGCGCCCAGTAAGCCTTAGCGATCGGGCTTTCACCGGCCATCTCCTGCCAGTCTGGACGTGCGCCTTGCTTCTTGCCTTCGACGATTTTTGCAAGATCCGCATCCTCACGCTGGTCCTTTTGTAGCCTCTCCGCAGACCACGCTTCCTCTGGCATAACGCTTACCAACCGGACGTCCACTATCTGTTCTTTGCTTCCGGCTTGCGAGCACTGCCTGCATTCGACTTTGCACGGGCGGCGTGACAAGGCATCGGCATTTCCATGGCTACTGCCCTTGCGATGCTCTATCGTGAAGTCGTAGCTCTGCAGTCGCTCGATCCACCGCGCCAATTGCCCTTCAGGATCTTTAAAGTTCAGGAGCCATCTCAATGCTGCATGATCTGTGCGCAGGCGAAACCTTTGTCCATACAGATATTTGTGGAAGTGTTTTACGCAGTCCAATACCGCCAGCAGTTCTCTCCGTGTCACACAGTAGTTACGCTCCGGTTTCGACAGAATCCTACTGTAGTACGCTATCACTTGTTCTTGGCCGTCTATTATCTGTGATAGCACACCGCCAATACTATGCCCGCTTGCATCCGTATCCAGCACAAACATCTCTCCAGGCACGGGGAAGGCCAGAATTGGAGCAGTGCACAGTTTTCCCTTCAGCCGTGCAAAAGCCTGCTCCTGCTCTTCGTTCCACTCGAAAGCTTGGCTCTTTTTCGTCAGTTTGTGCAAGCTGCTGGCTATGTTCGCGAATCCCGGAACAAATCGGCGGTAGTATGTGCACAGGCCCAAGAAACTGCGGAGTTCGTGTAGATTGCGTGGCCCCGGCCACCTTCCTCCTTCACCGCCGTGATTTTGTCTTCATCCGTATGTACTCCGCGGGCGGAAACCGTATGACCCAGATACTTGACCTCCTTTTGGAACAGCGAGCACTTCTTTGGGTTGAGTTTAAGCCCAGCTTTTTGTATCCGCTCGAATACCTCCTTCAGCTTTCCCAGGTGGTCGTCGAAGTTTTTACCCATCACGATTATGTCGTCGAGGTACACCAGGCACGTCCGCCAATGCAGCCCTTTTAGCACGCGTTCCATTAGCCGCTCGAATGTTGCTGGTGCGTTGCAGAGTCCGAACGGCATGATGGTGAACTGCCACAAACCATCGCCAACACTGAAAGCCGTTTTCTCCTTGTCCTTGTCTGCAAGCTCCACCTGCCAATAGCCGCTGCGTAAGTCGAGCGTGGAGAACCACTGTGTGCCTGACAGCGTGTCCAGGGTGTCATCGATCCGCGGTAGTGGATAACTGTCCTTCTTGGTCACATCATTGAGCTTCCGATAATCCACACAAAATCGGGTACTGCCATCCTTTTTCTTTACTAGCACGACCGGCGAGCACCAGGGGCCCGAAGAAGGCTCTATGACCTTTTCTTTCCGCATGTTTTCGATCAAATTTGTGACCTCTTCCCTCTTGGCCAGAGGAACTCTTCTTGGCGGTTGGCGGATCGGTTTTGCACTTCCGGTGTCGATGTTGTGCCTCACTATGGCTGTTCTTCCGCCTGCTTCTGCCTCAAATATTGGCCCATAGTGCAGCAGGAGTGACCTCGCCTTCTGTTTCTGCTTGGCCGTCAACTCGCTGCTCCACTGGTTCTCCTGCGGTATGACGTCCATGCGGAAACCGCACTTATTTCCTCCGGGTGGGCTACTCTCGCAATTGACCACTGCTACGGCTTCCCTACACTCGCCAATTACCTCATCTTTTCCGACATATCTGGGTGCATTCAGGGGGTTCAGCATTCTGACTGGTACTTTGCCATTTTTGGGTTCCACTAATGTACGTCCGATGATGATGTTGTCGTGTCCTTGTTTCGGTGCTTCTACAACCCACAGCCGACTCGTCCCATCGTCCTCGTCCACCTTTGCCCACACAATCGCCTCAGAATTCGCTGGTATCCTCTGGTGTTGACACGATACAACCTTCCTTACCGCCACGCTTCGCTCATAGCCGGTGTGCAGCGGGAATTCAACGTTGGCATATCTCAGCACATGTTCTTTCAGGTCCAGCGTGAAACCGTGCCTAATCATGAAATCCACGCCGATAATCACGTCGTCCATTATATCCGCGACGATGAACTCATGTTCCAGGCTGCTGGTGCCGATAGTAATCGTTTTTGTAATTTTCCCTCTTACGGGCGCGCGCTCGCCAGTCGCAGTCCGCAGCTGTATGCCATGCAGCGGTTCCCAGTTCTTCAGCAGCTTCCTTTTTATGATCGAATATGACGCTCCAGTATCCAATGTCAACACGAACAGCTTCCCATCTATCCTTCCTTCAATTGTCAAGCTGCTGGGCTGTCGTTTCAGCTGTGAGACAAGGACGGTGGGGCGGCAGATTGTGGGGATCAGCTCACGCCCCTTTGGGCTGACCCGTTTTAGTTTAACGACTCGCCGTCCTCAGCCCTGCGCTTGTTGGCTGGGCTTCGATTATCAGTATTCCTCGCTTCAGGCGATTGCGATCGAGAACGGGAACGCCTCTTTCGTTGGCGGCAGTCTCGTGATATGTGACCCTGCTTGCCACATACCCAGCATACAACTTTAGAGGAGATCACCCGTGGCCTGCCCGGCGGCTCAGAGCTTATTGCCTGGATCGTAATGTCGTTGTCCGGCTGGATCTGGCGTATCCTTGCAGGTGCATACCGAGTGCTCCCAATCCATGTCGCCTCGTATGTCATCGCGCCGGTCACCATCTCCCTAAATGTCGGCTTGCCCATCATCAACGCACTGCGACGTGTCTCCGGATCATGAAGCCCTTCAATAAACGCCTCAATCTTCATCCTCTCGAGATCGTCAGCGCCGAAGGACGGGTAGGACAGCTGCACGAGCCGCTCAATGTCTGCTGCATATGTCTGCAGCGCCTCGTTGGATCTTTGCCTGCGGTTCTTCAGCTCACAGTAGTACAGCGTTCTGTTGTGCTCGTCGCTGTATTTGGCTGCCAGCGCCCTTATGACGGTCTCGTATTCACTTCTTAAACATTCCGGAACTGATTTTATTACCTCAGCCGCAGCGCCTTTAAGAGCCAGCGCTAATCTCCGACCTTTCCTTACATCGGTCCACTGATTTTCCAGAGCAGCCAGGTCGAATTGTAGCTTGAATGTATCGAACGGCGTAGTCCCATCATAAGTAGGCACTTCTGCTCGGGTGGCACCACTTTCCGGAACCGGCGGCAACCATTCTCGCGGCTGTACCTCTCTAAGCCGCTCGTCCATTTTTCTGTTCATCGAGTCTTCCAGACTATCTACCCGTTTGTTCAGGGAATCATCCAGGTCGCCGACTCGTTTATCCAAGTGCTCTACTCGCGTCTCCAGGTGCTCGACTTTCCCATTAATCCTGTCTGAGATTTCCTCCACTTTCTGCTCCAAGCGCGCAGAATTTTCCTGAAGCTTGACTTCCATTCGCTCTGCCATCTCTCGGTTCGCAGTCTCGACTTTTGCCGAAATTTCGAGATTCGTAGTTTCCAGCTTCTCTGCCATCTGCGCCGACATTTCACGATTTTCACGACTGACATTCTCAATTTTCGCAGAAGTTTCCTGAAACATGCCTCTCATTGCAACTATTAGCTGGCTCATGTCCATTGCTTGTGGTGGCGCAGTCGCTGCAGCCGTACTTTGCATCGACGCAGCACCCGCAGGCGATTCCTCCACTTTGGCCGACGCTTCTTGCTCCTGCGTTCCAAACTCGTGTGCAGTCCAATCGATGCCTCGTGATTCACACGCCTCTCGCAAGCGCAGCTGCAACTCCACCTTTCCGCCAGCAGTCGGCAAATTCCAGGCAGCCAGCTCCTTTTTCAGCTGGTCCACCTTCAGTTGCTCGAGTTTAACCATGTCTGCGTTTTATAATTTTATTTAATTTTTTTTTTTTTTCCTTTATTTATTCAGTAGCACAATCCCACTTCTGACACCAAATGTTACGAATACCAGTTCTAGTGGGCTAGTACGAATCACTGGATTGTGCAATTTGAAATAAACAAACACACTTAGTTCCTCAAACGCAGTCAATAAAACCCAACAGTCACTTTATTTCACAAAGATTTACACTTCACTGTCTTTACACTTAAATATTTGCTTAGTTATTCCGCGTGGCAACTCCGCTAGTCAAAATCAGACTGACTCGCTGCGCCGCACCCGGCTGCCTTTTATACCTGTCCGGCCATCGCGCAGATCGTTCTCGCACATTCCGGAGTGGACTAAAGGCTTCCATGATGATCGCGACCATCATTGCCAGGTTAGACTAGAAGTTTCCATGATTGCCAGGTTGGACTAAAAATTGCCATCATTGCCAGGTTGGACTAAAAGTTGCCATCATTGCCAGGTGGCCTAAAAGTTTCCCTTATTATCGCGGCCGTCGTTGCCAGATTGAATTATAGCACGGTGCGTAGCGACAGGGTTGCTTTGCACAGCGACAGACTGTCTTATCGTTACAATATGTATATATGTAACCTTACCGATATTTATTGGTCAAATTGTGTATTTTGTTTTTTATGTCCACGCTGGTATAAATATAGCCGCAAGTAGCCAGCTCTGCACCAATTTCCGCAAAGATGTGGGAGTTCTTTTTATTTCCTCGGAGCGCTGGTATGCGCTCCTCCCACACATCCAGCAATATGGCAACCTCGTTGCCCGTCCAATTTCCTCGTCTTTTCCTGAAATTAAATAAAGTAACTTAATAATTGAAAATAAATTTACTAATATCCAAATTATGCAAACCTTTTCGCGCTACAATTAATTTTTTTGTTTATTTTTACATGACATTCGCTTAGTGATGATACAAAAATAAGCGATTTCAGCCAAATTTTCAGAGTTGCTTTGGGGAACTACGAGATTACTTTGTGAGATTAAATTGTAATCGCGCTTTTTGCGAGGTTAACTTTGTATGTCTTATCTCGTGTAAACGTAGTATAAGATGTCTCACGTTCAAACAAATCAGTGGCGCTTCAAAAATTTGCCGTGGTTTTTTCAATAAAGCCACGTGAGAGTGGTTTTTACAGCAGAGTCACATCCGGAGAGCAAAGATGAAGCCACGCAAGCAACTCTCTCTGCTTGCAGTCGGCAGAGATATGAATATGCGTGTGATCTCTATGTGCTCTTGTGTTTATTTGTTTGGGGTTGTTTATTTCAATCAATAGCGCACACGGGACGAGAACATTTGGGGATTCAAAAACCCCTCAAATACAAGCATTAGTAGTGAAATATCCCTCCAAAATAAAGTTCTGCTTGTGCCACTGATTTCAACGCGTGTCAAGTGAGCGCACACAATTTTGCTTTTATTTGGCAGCGATCGAAACCATTGTGCTTTGTGTGAGCATAAGAAAGAGTGTTAATATTATTACACTCTCACTGTACCGACGCTTGCTTGCTCTCGATAATGAAAATATTGCAAATTCGAGGTCGCCCTATGCCATTCGGTTATATGAACGTAAGACATCCTATTGTTATTTGTCTTTGGTTTCAGTAAAGAAATGGACTGCGGTTGAACCATGCCAATTTCAATACCTGCCCTTGTTCAATACCCGCACCATCTGTCGGAAGGGAAAATGGTAGGTTCGTACTAAAGAGCTGCGCAAAAGGTTCTATTGGGCACACTTCACTACTGCACAGTACTGTACTTCAGTGTCGCGGCGACAGCAAATTCAAATGCGCAATAGTTCTATTCTGCAACAAAGCAAGCACTGCAAACCTTTTCGCTACAGCAACGACAGTGCTTGTGTTCTGTTGTGAAGCAAAACATCAAAACAGAAAGCGATAATGAGTTTAAGTATCGGTAAATCATAGCAAGCACACCGAGTGAAGAAGAACTTCTACTTCACACCGCGTGAAGCAGAACTTCTACTTCACAGCGAGTGAAACAGAACTTCTACTTCACACCGAGTGAAACAAACTTAAATAAATATCGAAAAACCATGTTTTAAACCTCCGTTTTTTTACATTAATGTTGTTGTAATGCTTGAAATGCAGCCGAGATTCCATACAAAGTACCAAAAACAAACATCAGCTACTCCGATCGTGCAAAACAAAACACCGTATGCTTGAAAATGTTCTACTTCAGTGCTTCATTTCAGTGTTGTTCTACTTCCGTGTTGTTCCACTGCAGCATTGTTCTACTTCAATGTTGTTCTTCTTCAGTGTTGTGCTTGAAGTTCTATTGTCGTTTCGTGCAGTATTCGTATGAATATCAAAAGCTTTCTGCAGTGCTTGTTTTGTAGTGAAAGTGAAGAAGAGCGACAGTATTTGAAAGCACAGCGATGGCTTGCAAGTCATTTTTATAGTGCTTGCGCCGCTCTTTAGTTCGTATTTAGTTGCATTGCTGTGCGACTTATCGTTCAGCGGAATATTTGGGTCACAAAAAATGTGCCACGCCCCTTGTCTAACGCACGTAAAATATTACCAGTAGAATGGCATATCTATGAGACGACACTATACTAAATTTCAATTCTATGCACCTTACAATTTCGAAGATATTCCATTATAAAGATTTTGCTTGTATGGGTGGTGCCACGCCACCTCGCCCAATACCCGCCCCATTCCCTCTGTCGAAGGACATGACTAAATATTAAGTTCGTAGTGAATTTAATTGATGTATGACTTATGGTTCCAAAGTTATCGTCTGAACATTTGGGCTGGTGGAAAAATGCCACGCCCCGTTTTCCTAATATTTTCTTTCATACAAACCTTGTTCTGACAACTACGAGTACAACAAAAAAAACCAGCCAAATCCAGCCGTTCTCAAGTGATTCGCAGTCAAACATGGCAGGAATTTTCAGACTTTTCCAATACGTTTTCCGGAATATTCTTTTCGCATAAACCTGAACTGACTCAAGACGAATTCAACAAAAAAACTCATGGAAATCGGCCGGTCCCTTTGAGTGTGATGCGCTTACAGACATATATCCACTTTCTTTTATATGTATATATATATGTACGGTGGCAACCCGGCAGACGAGCGCATGACAGGTGCAACCCTTTGCACGGAGAATGGGTAAGCAGTCAGCCGTGAACACGAAGGAAGCGCGGAGCGCGAATCAGTCGTCGGTCGAGCATTAAGCGTTAATTCATTTTTAATCGAGCGTTAACACATTTTTTAATCGAAAATACCATTCGTCACCTTGATTTATAAACCTTTCTATGTTTTTGAATAAAGCGATCGGTACACCCGATCTCACATATATAGAAAAATTATTTGAATACAAAAACACCAGGGACCGAAAATAACTGTTATTTTACAATTTTCAAATCAAAAAAGCGTAACGAAAATATTACCGGGGGGACTTTTTCAAATATGTATATCATTATGATCGTAATGGCCTCAACTTCACGAATACTAAACGCCTTTAAAATTTTTGACTTTTGCTATAAAAGTTAAAATTAACTGTTATTTTGTGCCTTTTATCATTTCAGGGAAAAATAACAGTCCTTTGATTTTTTTTTTATCGGTCAAAAATAACTGTTATTTTATGACTTTTATTTTTTCGGTCAAATATATCAGGCAATTTGAATTTTTCCTGAAGCCGTTTGACCGACTAAAAAACGATTGATACAATTTTTTTCGAATCAGCAGACCGAACATTCTGAGCTATAAGACTTGTGCGATGAAAAAATGGTATGAATAGTTTCTTAGTCGGTCAAACGGCTTTTGAAAAAATCAAATTGCCTGATATATTTGACCGAAAAAATAAAAGTAACAAAATAACTGTTATTTTTTACTGATAAAATAAAATTCAAAAGTAACAGTTCTTTTAGCCGGAAATGATAAAAAGCCCAAACTAACTTTAATTTTTGTCGGGAAATATAAAAGTTAAAAAATAACAGTTAAAATCTAACTTTTTTGATTAAAACCATAACCGGGACCCTACCCTGAAAAATACTGTAAGCACTTCACCGATCCCTATGCCCTAGTTACTCCCATGAGAGTTATTTTTTGAAGCCCGGCCGAAGGCTGGCCGCACACAAAGTATTTGAATGCAAAAATACTTTTGGCCGCGAAGCCGAAGTTACGATTATAAAGATTATTGCTTAGGAGCGACGGACCGTGCATCAAGGTTTCGAATACAAAAATACTGTAAACACTTTATTGATCCCGACGCCTTAGTTACTCCCATGAGGGTTATTTTTTGAAGCCCGGCTGAAGGCCGGCCCACAAAAGGTATTTGAATACAGAAAAACGGCAGTTTACTACCACCCTTCAGGTAATGGAAAAATATAACCAACACACAAATACAATTGAAGGTTTGTGGCTTTACGCAAGACATTCAATGCTACAATACCATAAAAACAAAAAAGATTTTAATGGCTCTTTGGCGAAATTTTAAGCTTTTAGAATAATGTAAAGCTGGAAATCTGGATCTTTTGAAAACGTTTTTTAATATGGCAGGTACTTTGTACAACCCTTCAGAACTCATTGCCCAAAAAGTGATGGCGAAGGTGAATACCAAATAGCTTTGGACTAAGAGTCGAGTTAGAAAAAATTAAAAAAAATATATTCATAAAAAACAAAAGCATACATTTTTACATTTCTTATTATACCTTAACACGTTCGCGGACGTGAATGCTATATCAATCATTTTCATAGTGATGCAAAATGACGTGAATGCTATAGCATTCAAATTTTAAAGCCCATTTTTATTCATTTATATTTCTATAAACTTAAATTTTTGTAATGAATATACATACATTTCAAAGTAATTAGCAGCTGATTCATTAAGTAGTTATATATTACTGCGTGTCGACTTTAGTTTAGTCGCCATTGTCGATGCTCTATCCAATTTTGTTTTTACGATTTTAAGTCCTGGGCTTGCGGTTTTTATGTTCCTGTGCTTAGAGTCAAACCCCACAATTGATTTTGTAAGACTTAGTTTCGTTTTCTTATTTTCACTATTAAGTTTTATTTTCCTTTCCTCAATGCCACTGTTCTTGTCGATGTGTTAATCCAGAAGAGGAAAGGATATGGCGTCCTTTATCCTGTAGTTGCCACATCGCCGCACAACCTCAACAACACAGAGTTGTATTTTGAGGAGATCAGTAAAGGGTTGCATTTGATAAGAGAGTTGCCATATTCGCAACATATGGCACATTTTTGTTATTATTTCGATGAGAATGGGAATTACGAAAAATAGTTTGGCTGTGTTGTATTACTTGATATATTTGCTTTCGTTATACATAAAGCTAGTTACTTGATTTACGAAAATTTTTTATTTTTTTCGTCATCAAAGGGAAGGCCTTGAAATTCCATATTTTCCGACTTTGAGGTCCAATTACTGCGGAATTTTAAAACTTATAAAAATTAATTGCATTGGAAAACGAGCCAATAAGTTTTGTGAGAAAATCCGGAAATATGACACGTCCATTTCTTACTAAAACGTAAACTAAGATTTAAAACGGTTTGCGGTTTCGAAATCAGCGGTCCTTTATTACCCCGAAACTGAAGTCAAAACCAGAAATGGTATTTTTTTGTTGATCAGTGTAATTGAACTAAATGAACTAGAGAAGTAAAGCACTAGTTTATTAAGGTGAACGAACTACAGCTGAATGGTTCACTCAAAAGAGGCCAGCTCTACTACACACAACACCCTACGCCCTACCGAAAAAACTCTATAGTGGGCACTTCGCTTTATGCCTCAGATTTTTTTACAGTACCAAGGAAGAATAATTTTTCTATGTTTATTAATTTAATTTGGAGATATCTATATGTCTATGTATAAGGTGGGGCAAAAGTATGTTATTACAACATTATGGCACAGTCAAATTTTGACATTTGTTAGATCGCAATAGTTTTTGCGATCCCGAAATACTATAACACCGCCAAGAAAACCACGAATTTTTCGATCAGATCGCGTTTTGTCTTTATTCAAGGTTACGTGAATACTATTCCTCCATGCTACAAATCGCCATATTTATATCCCTTCTTCAATTCAGCAGAACCGTTCGTTATGAAAAATAGTCGAATGATCTTAGTAAATACAATGTACATATCTAAGAATTCAGTACATGGCAACTTATATGTAATACAATTGAGGAAAGAAGAAAATGTTTAGTAATTATTATAAAATGCTTATTCAAATACGCAACATGCCGGCGCCCTTGATGTGTCCGCCGGACAGATCAACCAGTTTCATTCGGGCATTGGAATCGGCGCCACTTTGTGTATAGCGCGTCGAATGCAACCGTTTTTAGTGCGAATGTCGACAACACGTACTTGTCCTGCTGCGTCTGCTATGGTGTTCGTCACTCGGCCTATTAGCCATAGTTTGGGCGGTAAGTTGTCTTCTGACACAAGCACTAAGTCACCTGCTGCTACGTTACGCCTTTTTCTAGTCCACTTCGCTTTTTGCTGTAGCTGATGCAGATACTCGGACGACCACCTCCTCCAAAAGTGTTGTTGGATGGCCATGATTCGTCTCCAGCGGTTCAAAAGTGAAATCTGTTCCTTTTCGATAGTGGGTTCTGAAATGCCAATGAGTGGCCCACCTGTCAAGAAGTGTGCTGGCGTTATAGCTGCTTCATCGTTTGGGTCCGACGACATTGTTGTTAAGGGGCGCGAATTTAATATCGCCTCGATTTCCGCAACCACTGTGCAGAGTTCCTCAAATGTCAAAAATGTTTCAGGCAGAATACGCGTTAAGTGATATTTTACACTGTCGCGATGGAACATGCCTCCAAATCGCCGTTTTCGTTGCCTCTTGTATTAAGGCCACCCTATTGGCCACAAACGTTGTCCACGTCGACGGATGCGCTCTCAGCCACTCCAGTACTATTTCCGAGTCACTCCACAGATACAGCGCATCAGGATGCCTCGGGAAATTTAACAGCGTTTTCGCCACCAATATGGCTAGCAGATGAGCTGCCATCAACTCTAATCTTGGGAACGATTTCGTTTTTATCGGTGCAACTCGTGATTTCGCACTCCACAGTTGCACGGTGACATCATTGTCGTCATCGATCGAACGTACGTAGATGCAGCATCCGTAGGCTCGCTCTGAAGCATCGGCGAAACCATGCATCTCCACTCGTGCAGCGGTTTTCGTGCTTAAAATGTAGCGCGGTATCTTAATCTCACGAACTTTCTTTAGCCTATCTCGAAACTCTGTCCAATAGCTATGCAAATGCATCGGCAGCGACTCGTCCCACGTTACTTTTTCTATCCACAAGTCTTGCATGAAAATTTTGGCTTTTACTACGACTGGATTTACGAGTCCGAGTGGATCAAACAATGACGACATCTCTGCTAATACGACCCTTTTGGTGATGGCTTTAGCATTATTCATCTCCGGCCACACATATCTGAAAAGGTCTGGGGCTGGCTCCCAAATAATACCAAGCGTTTTGATGATTTCAGTATCATTAACGCGTAGTGTTTTCTCTTTCTCGTCTTCTGGCACTTGCCGTAAAAAATTGTTGTTTTGGAATGGCACTTACGCAATGTAAAATGAGCCGAATTGGTAAGGTCGGACACCTCTAAATAAATTTTGCGCAACTCTGCTTCTGTGTCTGCCCCGCTTATAAAATCATCCATGTAAAAGTCTGACTGCACTTTCAGCGATTCAAGAGGAAACTGCTTTACACCATCTTCACCCAGTTTCTTTAAGCAGCGAGTTGCTAGGTATGGAGCAGCAGTTGTCCCATAAGTGATCGTAAGCAACCGATACGCCTCCATCTTGTCGTCACTGGAGCGTCGCCATAGTATCGCCTGGTAGTTGCTATCTTGGTCAGTAACCCATGCTTGCCTATACATTTTCGTCACGTCAGCTGTGAGGGCATACCTGAAGCATCGAAAGCGCAGTACGATCGCCAGCAAATCATCTTGCACGATTGGGCCTTTCATCATTACGTCGTTTAGAGATAAGCCGCTACTGGTCCTGCTGCTACAGTCAAAGACTACGCGGAGTTTAGTGCTAGTGGACTCAGGCCGAAGAACAGGCTGATGAGGTGAAAAATACTTCAGCTTCTCAATGTCAGTTGTTTCTACCTTGGACATGTGGCCGAGACACAAGTATTCCTCCATGAATTCCACATATGCAGCCTTGGTCACCGGATCTCTGTCAAGCCGCCTTTCCAGTGCCAAAAAACGTCGTTCCGCCGTGCGAAACGATTCTCCAAGTTTGTTAGCGCATTGCTTAAATGGAATTTTCACAATGAATTTGCCATCGTTGCCTCTACGCACGCTTTCTTGAAATAAACGTTCACACTCTGCTTCCTCGTCAGTTAAAAACGTTGACTTTGTTGTTATCTGCTCCATCTCCCAGAAACGCGTTACCAAACTGTTCAGCTCTTCATCTTTCTCCTCGATATGCACAATGTCGCTTACCAGACTATGAACCATCGCCTTCTCCTCTTTCTCGTACATCTTCATGCCACCGGACACTACCCAGCCAAGTGTAGTTTTCTGTAATCGCGGTAGATCGTTCACCAGCTTGATTTGCCCTACGCTCAGTAAGTCCAAAAATATTTCTGCGCCGAGCAACAAATCCACGCGCGCTGGAATATTAAAGAGCGGATCAGCCAGCTCAATGTTGTTTGGTATATTCCAAGTCGAGATATAAACAAACTTGTCAGGCTTCCTTCCTGTTATTTTGGGCAAAATATAAAATTGTAGCGCCATCTCATGTTCGCTGATGCGCGATCTAATTATTGTTTGCACCTTTTTCGTTATGTTTGTACCGATTCCGCTGATACCGTTTACCCCTAGCGCACACGGCGATTTTGTCAATCGTAACATCTGCGCCAAGTGATCAGGTTTATTTGTGACGCTGAGTCCAAAATGGCACGTGCCCGATGATAGTGACCACCAGCGTCTCTCACTAATATGACTGCAGTTTCCAGAAACACTTCATGTACAACAGCCGTATTCACGCTCGTATGTAGCGTCACCTTTTTTGTTTCAATGGTGCCACACTCTTTGCTCTCAGTCGCTTTGACCTCATTGACCGACCCAATGTGGTCTGGCCTATGCAATAATATATGATGAGAACGATTACATGTCGCACACCTTGCAGAGCTGCATTACTTCAACCAATGCCCTCTTTTCAAACAAATTAGACAAAGCTTAGCCGCTCGTACTGCTGAATAGCGCTCTTGTGCACTCATGCGACTGAATTTTGAACAATTTACCACCTCGTGTCCATTTTTGTGACAAATTTCGCAAAACGCCTGCTCAATAGCAAGTGACGTTGTCGTGTTCCGTTTACCAAAAATTCCTTTCGACTTGGATTCTCTATTTACATCACGCACCACGGCGCGCACCGACTTTGCCTCTCGCGCTTCCAGAGTTTGGCAGAGCCTGGAAAGCACCATGGAGCAATCTTCCCAAGAAGATAGCTTTGTATAATCGACAGCTTCTTCCCATTTGATTTGTGATTCAGCGTCTACCTTTCCCATCACCAAATATATAACGAGAGCGTTGGCAACGTCTGTAGAGCTGCCAAGAGACAGCATTGCGCTCAAGCGCGCGTTAGTTGTATCGATTACTTTACGCAAATGTACGGCAGACCCTTTGCTTGCTTTTGGTATATCAAAAAGCGCAGCGATGTGCTCTTCAAACATAAGTGCCTTTTTATCAAAACACTCTTTTAGGCGATCCAATGCCTTCGGATAATTTTCATTCGTCTCATCGAAGTCTGCGATTGCCGATATTGGTCTCGGACCCAAACTCTCTTTCTATATTAAAAACCGCTCGCAATTATCTAAGGCTTCGTCCTGATGTACCATTTTTGTGAACAACGCAAGGAATTTAGGAAATTCAGCATATTTTCCATCGAATTTTGGGATTTTAATTTCGCGACGCAAGCGTGGCATTGGTGCAGCAAATGATGTGGCGTGTGACATGCTGATATCTGCTGTCGAAGAGCATCTTTTTGGCATCAGCGCCATTATGTTCGATTTCGCCGTCACGTACTGCTCCTCCACCTGACCGAAGAAGAGAGCATTCGCTGCCCTATCCGCTTCTGGACAAATTTTGTCAATGCTTGCTTGCACGCTGAATACCTGCTTGAAGTAAGATTCCAAGATCCCAAGCCTGCACTCCAACTCTTCTGCAGGCAACGCAGCACATTTTCTTGCTACGTAATTCTTAATTCTTGTAATATTCCCTTTAGTAGAAGCTCTCAGCGATTTCAGCTCGACTAGCCTTTGACTCTCCTTCGTCATGCTCGCTGACTCCGCGACCGCAGCCACCTCTTTTTCATCGTCCGATGTCATGTTTTCCTACCTTTGTAAGCGGGGTGCTACGTTGAAGTTCCTCCGGACGAGGAGAGGTGTCGCGAGGATCTGCTAATGCTGCCTTGCTTTTTTGCCACTACAGCCAATTATTTGCCAAACCTGCGCTTACAATTGTGCGCCTCGGTTTCACGCGAATTTATTTGAACAGTTCACACAATTGTTATTGAAATCGAGGTTTGCATAGAGCGATGTTATCTACTTCGATCCTGCTTCTCCTGAAGCTTAACTTTCTTCGATTTACAAAATTGTTCACTATAGGACCAATGTCCCGGGTTTCGGCACCAAAATGTTAGATCGCAATAGTTTTTGCGATCCTGAACTACTATAACACCGCCAAGAAAACCACGAATTTTTCGATCAGATCGCGTCTTGTCTTTATTCAAGGTTACGTGAATACTATTCCTCCATGCTACAAATCGCCATATTTATATCCCTTCTTCAATTCAGCAGAACCGTTCGTTATGAAAAATAGTCGAATGATCTTAGTAAATACAATGTACATGTCTAAGAATTCAGTACATGGCAACTTATACATATGTAATACAATTGAGGAAAGAAGAAAATGTTTAGTAATTATTATAAAATGCTTATTCAAATACGCAACAACATTAGAGGAAGAATAATAATATAATTTGATTAATACAGTCATTTATAAACACTTGAATGTTACAATTACCGTAAAATTTAAAATTACCATACCTTATAAGAGGACTTGCAGCGGCGAGGACCAATTTATGCGCATGCAGTTTTACTCGGTTTTCGCAAACTATTGTCAAATCGGCGGGATGTTCTCCCCTAAATGCAGCACCGATTTCTTTGAGTATGCACTCTCCATGTTTGCTATATTGCAACATCAGCATTCTTGAAAACTGTAATTTAATAAGATATCTGTAAATCTAATCTAAGTATACATATAAAAAAATTAACATGTTGTGTGTAATAAGTGTTCTCGAAAACGGTTCATTCTTTCGGTAACATTTTTTTTGTGTGTGATAGTCACTGCGACGGTTTATAGCTATATAACATGTTTGTAAGACAGGTGGCCGTGGCACCTCCCATACAACCTAAATTTTTAATATGCAATAACTGCGGAATTATAAGTCGGACATCATTAAAATTTGGTACAGCGTCATGGCCTTGACGTTTCATTCCACCGGTAGTATTGTATGGGCGATGGGCAATGGGCGTGGCACTTTTTAAATTCCGGTGTAACTTTGGAACTAGCGTTCAGGCCTTTAAAAGTTGAGCGTTTTTCATATTAATTTTCACTTCTAGCAAGATATCGTTAACAAGGTTTTCTTCAGATGCCCGTAGAATCTATATTTTTTAATTAAATTCCATAATTTTTCACATGTGGGGTCGCAATATTTAAACAATTAATAATAATACTTCAAAAATGTTTATTTTGACAAAAAAAATTCATATCTAACCTCATTTATGCCTAATTTTTTTTTTAAATTAATAAAAAACGCGATTTTTTATGGACTATAAGTTTTGAGATTCCACAACATTCCTGAAAATACTTATACACTGATTAGGTGGGACATTCAGCTAAATAATAGTCAAAGTAAATCCTAAGCAGCGCGACTCTTTTTCGAGCTGTCAATGGTACAATATGGTACACTATGTACAAGTTAAAATGCCAACAACAAAGTTCTTTTCGTTCCTTTTAAATTATCTCAAAACTCCTCCTAGTAATGTTGAGCATCTTCATAAATCTAAATACGTATTAAAACTATGTTTTTATTTATTGGCAACACAAACGCACGACACGCTGATTTAATCAAAACATAATGAATGTGGTCAGAAGAACATTTTCGTATTCATTATTTAAATCAAATGAGAACCATTACAAATATTTCCCATTTAAATACGTTTCTATATTCACCGTCGATAGCAAATATTTCAACCCTGTCTTATAATAATTTTACCACTTTCACCACACAATGTGCTAATATTCACCACGGTGCGCAAATAATCTCATTTGTTTAAAAACTGGAAAAATTTGAAAACTGACCCAAAACGCAGTGTTTGCGGAGTTGCCCGCCAGTAGTTCAGTGCCAAATCGTCTGCAATCATGTATGATATGTAGTGTCCGACCGAAACAACTTTTTTGGGCCGAAACCGAATATTTGGTTTTTTTTAATATTTGGCCGAAACCGAAACTTTCTGGTTGAAATAAAAATCACCATATCAAGCACTTTTTTCAACAAACGAATTTTAGATTAAGTAAATAAAGAACAAACAAACAAACATAGCATAAATAAATAAATACTTATTAATAAAAACAATTTATTCATTTTTTAAAAACGTACCTACCTAACGTTTCCTACCTTACTCGCTAATATTCAAAATTAAATAATTTAATATTATATGCTAAAAAAAAGAAGTTTGTTTACATTGCTGGCATCTAAATTACTTCTCCTTTTACTATATATCTGCTACACAATAAAATGTAAAAAATATTCTAGAAAGTCTCGGTTTCGGCTATTCGGCCATTTTTTGGCCGAAACTGAAACCGAAACCACTTATTTGGGCCGAAACCGAATATTCGGTCGGACACTAATGATATGTAAATCGTAATAAAAGTGCCAAACTTTTATGTCAGTCACATTGCGCATCAGTCGCCGGAGCAGTTAGCACATTGGCTCGTTGAGTCTTGTCATTTATGCCATTTATACCAGGGACTTAACTATTATACGTTTTTTAAGAAAATAATTGCAATGTAACTATTACAATGCAACATAAACTTTATATGTTGATTATAATTGTTATTTGCGATAATTAATTTTTGAGAAACAAATTTTTTTTTTCGTTCTCGATGATTATTATTTTGGGATTTGTTTTGTTTTACGTTGCTTCATAACTTTTATTTATGACTTGTTTTATTTACGTTACAGATAACTATTATTTTGAAAAATTTGTTTTTTACGTTGTTTCATAACTTTTATGAGCGAAATTTTTTTTTACGTTGCCTTACCACATTTTGAGTATGAATTGATTTTTAATTGTTTAGTTGTTGGTGGAACTTAGGTTTCTGCAGTTAATTTACGTTTGTCAATTTAAAACAATTATAAATCAATTCATATCCAAAATGTGGTAATTCAACGCAAAAAATTTGTTTTTCAAAATAATAGTTAATAAAAAAATCGTAAATAAAAGTTATGAAGCAATTTAAAAAACAAAAATCCCAAAATAATAATTATCGACAACCAAAAATATACTTGTAACTTATAAGAGTTATTATGCAACTCAAAAATATTTTGTACAGGAAACCCACGCAATCCACGGTGGGTCTGCACACGCAAAAGGGGTTCCAAACCAAAACCAAATCCAAAAATAAAAAGCGGGAGTCTACTCCGAGCGCGTGCTGCTCGCTTTATTGCCAAACTTCAACTCTCCTTTTCAAAAAGGATCATAAAACAAAAGAAAAACGGCATCAATGTGTAGCACTCGAGTGCTGCCAACATCGTGTGTTGGTAGTGCCAATTCACAATATTTGACTTCGGCCAATATTATTGGACATTTCCTGCCCGGCTGGGCCGGTAGGTCCAGGATCCTCGCTGAACAGTCGACACACCTTCTGTGCCGCTCGGGTTGTCTGTTTCCTCTTGGGGTTACCATCCCGGGCGTCCATCGCGCAGTATTCAACAGTGACATTCCGGACGAGATTGTCGGTACCCGGATGCACCTCGGTGATGTGGCCAAGCCGCCATTCAGCCGGTGGTAGATTTTCGTGTCGCATAACGACGACATCGCCAACCTGCAGATTCCCAGCCGGTCGACGTCATTTCGACCATTGTTGCAATGAGACGAGGTATTCGTCGTGCCAGCGATCCCAAAAGGATTGATGTTGTTGTCGTAGAAGACGCCAATGATGAGTGCGATTTGCAGACAGGGTGTGTTCACGCGGCTCGGGCACAGCCACAATCGAACGGCCAACCAAAAAATCTGCTGGCGAGAGGGCTCATCGATCATCCACTCCATCGTGGAGTGCGATCAGCGGGCGAGAATTCAAGCAGCCCTCGATGCGTGTGAGCAAAGTGTTTAGCTGGTCGTAGTAAAGCGTTTGTCCACCAACGACCCGATGCAAATGTTTCTTCGCTGATTTCACGGCAGCTTCACACAAACCATTTTGATGGGGTGATGCAGCCGGAACGAAATGCCATTGTGTGCCCTTATCCGCGACCTCCTGTCGCGCATAGTCGCCTTGCCATGCCGCCAGGTCAGCTCTGAGAATCTTGCTCGCCATTAGAAATTGAGTGCCATTGTCGCTGTAGAGGTGTTCGCATGGGCCTCTACGCGACGTGAATCGAGCGAAAACGTTGAGAAACGCTCGTGCCGACAGATCGTCTGCCAGTTCAATGTGTACTGCTTTTGTCGCCATACAAACGAAGATCGCCGCGTACGTTTTCTTGGTTATATGAGTCCGCTGTGCGCCAATACGGACGTTGAATGGGCCACAGTAGTCAATTCCAGATGAAGAGAACGGTGGTGAGGCAGTGACACGAGCTCTCGGAAGTGATGCCATCTGCTGTTGAGACATTTGCCGTGAGTGTCGTCGATAAACCGCACAATTGTATACGCATTGATTGACGAGGACACGGCCACCAGGGATCCAGTATCGCTGGCGGAGTGTTTGTTGCATCAGTGCATGTTGTGCATGTGCATTACGCAGGTGCACGTCACGAACGATGAGTCGCGACTGTATGCCTTCCTTAGCCAAAATGATTGGGTTGATTTGATCGGTGAGGAGTGCGGAACGTTGCAGACGTCCGCCCACTCGTAATATGCCATCCGAGCCAATATACGGCGCGAGGGATGCCAGTTTACCGGTAGCTGCCACCTGTCGAGATTGTTTCAAATGTGAAATGTCAGAGCCAAAATACCTTTCTTGCTCAGCACGGATATGCCAAATGAGCGCCGCAGCCAATTCTTCTGCGTCCACGAGTGTGTGATGCCAATAGTGTCGGCGTGTTGGGTTGCCCCGCAATATGTACGCGGTCGTACGGAGCAATCGGCCGAGCTGTGAGAAACGTTCCACCAAGTCGATGGTGACAACCTTGTCGCCTCGGCGAAATCGCGTTTGAATTGTGGGTGGTTGCACTGCACGTGCAACGTGTGCCTTGACCGGTTTGACCTCGAACGCCATCGCGTTGAGTTCGTCCTCATCCGGTTCCGGGATGTCAACCTGTTGATTGTCGCGCATTAGCTTGACTGGACCATGCCACCAAAGTTCGTGAGTGACGAGCGCGGATGCTCTGATACCGCGACTTGCACAGTCCGCTGGATTGAGATGTGTGCGCACATGCCGCCATTTGCCAATTTCAGTATGCTGTTGAATATACGTGACGCGATTGGCCACGTATTGCTTCAGTGTAGACGGTGATTTGCGTAGCCACGCCAACACGATCGATGAATCGCTCCACAATGTATACGGAGCGTCTGCCAACTGCAATGCCTGTCGCGTGTTGATGAACAGTTCCGCCAAGAGCCGTGCCGCGCACAGCTCCAAGCGTGGAATTGTTGCCAACGGAGTGCCATTTTTGTCGAGCTTCGCCGGTGCCACACGAGTTTTCGCTGTGACCAGCGATGAAGTGAAGTTGCCATTGCCATCAGTGCTGCATATGTAGATTACTGCAGCGTATGCCTTTTGACTTGCGTCACAGAAGCCATGTAGGTGCGATGTCACCGATGCTCACATATTCAAGCATCGTGGAATTCGAATGCGCTCCATTTGATAGAGATTCGCACGATATTCCAGCCATTCAGTGAGTAGGTCAGCGGGCAATTCTGAATCCCAGCCGAAGCCATGTACCCAAAGTGTTTGGATGAAGACCTTCGCCACGATGAGGACCGGAGCAAGCATATTTGTCGGATCATACAGTCGCGCCGTGTCGCTCAGGACCAGCCGTTTCGTTTTCGTTGGTTCACTTTCCATTGTGAGACGATAGAATAACTCATCGGTTGTTGGGGCCCAGTGCAAACCCAAAACCGTTGCCTCAACCGACCGCAATTCAATGGTGTCAGTCGGGCTCGATGCCTGTGTGATTTTTGCCAATGTTGTTGAATCATTTGATAGCCATTTGCGTAGCGAGAAGTGACCAGTACCCAGTACTGCATCAATGTCGCCAGCTAATTGTACCGCCAAGTCGGATGTTTCTACGCTGGATAAGTAGTCGTCAACGTAGAAATCACGCAGGATGCTTTCCAATGCAGTCGCTGCCCTATTGCCATCTGAAATAATGCCATGGTTGTCCTTTGCGCATTGTTGCATTGCGCGGATTCC
This sequence comes from Melieria crassipennis, assembly GCA_963668005.1. Classification (NCBI taxonomy): domain Eukaryota; kingdom Metazoa; phylum Arthropoda; class Insecta; order Diptera; family Ulidiidae; genus Melieria; species Melieria crassipennis. The sequence continues at coordinate 47,628,901 of OY764963.1, read as the reverse complement.
GTTGTATAGACCACATGCCATTCCATAAGTAACTGTGGTGAGTTGATACGTGTGAATCGGCTCATGCGGCGATTCGCGCCATAGTATTTGTTGCCAGCATCGATGTCGTGGATCGACTCGCACCTGACGGAACATTTTTTCGACGTCTGCCGAGAGTGCCACTGCGTACCGTCGAAACCGTAAAATTATGTTGACGAGAAGATCCTGTATTGCAGGGCCAACCAGTTGAGTCTCGTTGAGAGAGATACCAGTAGGAGTTTTCGCACTTGCGTTGAATACCACTCGGAATTTGGCGAGCACAGCATGGTGTGGTATAAAATAACATTGCGATGGGGGTTCATGGTTTCCCATCACCAACACCATGTGCCCCAAATCGATGTATTCTCGCATGAAAGCGATGTATTTCGCCTTCAGCTCAGGATTCACGGCCAGCCGCTTTTCCAATTGATAGAATTGTCGCAACGCCAGTGGATGCAAGTTGCCAAGTGTCGGTGCATCCAGTCGGAACGGTATTTGAACAACGTACCTGCCGTCGGCGTCCCGATGATGCGTAGCCATGAAAATTTGTTCACACATGTCATCTTCGTCTGGTGTAGGAGTAACCTCGTGATCTAACTCGCAAAAGAGCCGTACCATCGCATCAAAACGTCGATCGGTTGCCATATCTTCGTCGACGTACGTATGCAACGAGCGCACGGACGGAAAGCTTGCCTCGTCGACGGTCGCTGAACCAAACACAACCCAGCCAAGCTTTGTTTGGTGGGCGAATGGCTCATGCATGGAGCCGCGAACGATGCCCTCTTCGACGATGGCGCCCCATACGTTGGCGCCAATGAGAGCGTCTATTCGACCAACCTTACCGAAAGACGCATCAGCCAGATCCAGGGCCTGCAAATGCGTCCAGCATTCAGGCGCAATGTTTGCCACAGGCGTGGGTGATGTAACAGTATCGAGGACATGAAAGGCCACCTCGATGCCAAATGAATTGTTGACGGATGCCAACCTGAGAATGGTAAGGCCGCGCGTGCGGGTCGTGACGGAGCCTACCCCCTAAACTTCGAGTGTGCAGGGTTTCCTGCGAATAGCCAACTGGGTAACAAATCTATTAGTAATAAAACTCACCTGACTACCCGGATCACAAATGATTCGGCAGCGGTGAGCCAAGCCATATTTATCGGTGATGTGAACAATTGCCGTTGCAAGTAGGACCAATTGCTCGCCAAGGAGGACGAATGTCTTCGCCGTCCCCCCTAGTCACATGAAATTTCGTGGTGGTTCATTCGACGATCCTGCGCTCGCACTCGCATTCGTGCCAGCTGACATCGATGATGGTGTCACATTCGGTGCCGAACTGGTTTGTGGCGGCGCATGGCTGGAGTCCTTACGACACAGCAAAGTGTGATGACGCCCGTCACAAGTCCGACATCTGCCATCTGATGAGCACTCTCTAGTTAGGTGTCCTGGCTTCAGACAATTGAAACACAGATCCGAACCCTTCAGTGCCGAAAACCGCTGTCGTGGAGTCAGCGCCAATAATTTCGAGTGAGTGAATAACCAGCCTCATTGCAGAATGTGCAATGACCAGGCGTAGTAGCAGCCAAGTGCGACTTCGCCATTCGTCGCCGTGATGAATTCGCTGATCCACCACGCTGAAAGGATCCACTCGCAGCGCCAGTGCTGGATGATCCGGGCCAATGTAAAATGTCGAGCGAAAGGCTTTGAGCACGCCTTTCCAGAAACTCGAGCAACTCGTCCAATTTCGGAATCGCCTTTTGATTCGAATGCATGCCCCAAGCGTGTGCTGTAACTGATGGCAGCTTTGACGTGATGATGGGCACCGATAGCGCATCCCATTGATTGACCGGTAACTCCATCACCCGTAGTGCACGCAACGACTCGCGCGCCGTGTCCACAATCGTCAACAAATTCTCAGAGGTCTCGTTTGATGCCCACGAACCGCGAAACATGTAACTCAGCCAGTTGTCTCGGGCTATCGTAGCGCCGAAGCAATTCGGTCTATGTTGCATCGAAACCACCAGTATATAAATTGCCAACCAAAGTCTGGAGGGATTCGCTTGCCATTGCGTCCCGTAATTTAGCCAGTTTGTAGTATTCGGGGATTTCAGGCTTATTGAGAAGGGTCTCAATAGCATCCTTGAAGGAAAGCCAGTTGCGTAGTGAGCCATCGAATGTCGGAACGCGAACCGGATCCAATTTCAACTCCATCATTGCATTAGGACTTGCCAATGCCCTGCCATCCGATAGAGGTGTGCCATGCCCATCGTTCACAGCCATTTGTCGATTCAATTTGACGATCATGGCGTTGTAGAGATCTTCTGCTTCTCCGTACAGCTCGTGGTGCGCCGCCAGTGCCTCATCAGTCGCGGCCTGTCCGACCAAGTTGTCATACACCTTCATGAACCGATCGAAGTGCATCCGTATGGTCACCGAGCGCTGTTGACATTCGAAGGCATCTTCGGAAAAGGTGTCAGCCATAATCACCGCCGACTGCCGATGCAATGCATTCACGGCAGCCGCACGTTGGTTTAACTCCGCCATTGTTGTCCGCTAGCAGGCCACCGCGGGGTGGTGCCAGTGCTCAATTGTTGTCTGTCCGCAGACCACTGTCGGGTGCTGCCGGCGCAAAGCCAAGTGTGCAAGAATTTGATGTATGCCTGCAGATCACTACAGGATGCTGCAGGCGCCAAAGCCAAGTTGCTAGAAGTTGTATGTATGCCAGCAGATCACTACAGGATGCTGCAGGCGCCAAAGCCAAGTTGTGTAGTTGTATGTATGCCAGCAGATCACTACAGGATGCTGCAGGCGCCAAAGCCAAGTTGTGTAGTTGTATGTATGCCAGCAGATCACTACAGGATGCTGCAGGCGCCAAAGCCAAGTTGTGTAGGACGTTGCTGTACGTGTACCGTATGAGGTCCCGTAACAGCACACTTATCCTCTCGTACGTGTTGCGACGCGTCCTAAAATGGCGACGCGGAACTCTCGTACACCAATTTCCAAATGTTGTTTGTCCGCAGACCACTGCGGGGTGCTGCAGACGCCAAAGCCAAGTTGTGTAGGACGTTGCTGTACGTGTACCGTATGAGGTCCCGTAACAGCACACTTATCCTCTCGTACGTGTTGCGACGCGTCCTAAAATGGCGACGCGGAACTCTCGTACACCAATTCTCCGCCAATGTCCAAAGAGCCGTGAGCTCAATTCCTCACAGGAGGCACCAACAAATGTACAGGAAACCCACGCAATCCACGGTGGGTCTGCACACGCAAAAGGGGTTCCAAACCAAAACCAAATCCAAAAATAAAAAGCGGGAGTCTACTCCGAGCGCGTGCTGCTCGCTTTATTGCCAAACTTCAACTCTCCTTTTCAAAAAGGAACATAAAACAAAAGAAAAACGGCATCAATGTGCAGCACTCGAGTGCTGCCAACATCGTGTGTTGGTAGTGCCAATTCACAATATTTGACTTCGGCCAATATTATTGGACATATTTATTACATGATAATAATTATAGAAATTTCTTAAATTAGGGCAATTTTGTTATTCCAAAAAATATGGATAATAATTATTTTAGGTCTCTGATTTATACAAATTCCATGATGAAATAACCTATTGTAGCAAAGTAGCTTAAGTTATCTTTGTTTATCTTTACTCCTAAGAATATAGTTAGAATAGTTGGTAACGCTTATTGAGCCAAAGCTCGGTTGTATGCACATGGATCAGAGTTGCGCCAGAGTTGGTCAGATTTTTTTACTTTGGTCCGCTGGTCTGCTGAAACGAATTTTGGTCCGTTTTGTAAAGTGAACATCTTTTCATTAGTACACACAATTTATTTAAAAAAAAAAATTGTAATTTAAAAATGACTTTAAAGATAGCGCAAATTTTTAATTTGGTCGGTTGAGGTCGGATTTGGTCGGAAAAAAATGTTTGAAGTGGCAACACTGACATGGATAGAAGCTTTCGCTCCAAAGCGGTAAAAGCTCTATCCTGCGCGAGTATAAAAGAGCGATGCTTACGAGTTGACGAGTCACTTTGCGATTGGCTCCTCCTCGGAAGGTTTAGAATCTACGAACAACAAGAAAATCTTACTAGAAATGGCGCCCAACGTGGGGCTTCCCAGCAGTTCCGACTTTTCGATTCGCCGCAGCGAACGTATTGCGAGAGCCCAAAGTAATTCTGCGAATTTCAAAATGGCGACTTTTACTCTCGAGCAATTTGATCGGCTGATGCAAGCTGTCAGCAATTTTAACTCACGAACTGGCTCGTTCAGCTTTTGCACGGCACGTTACAGCGGTGAAGAAGCGCCTCAAAAGTTGAGTAATTTATTCGAAATCAATTTCTACTTTTAAATTGGTCGAAAAAATTAATGATTCGGATGCATTAAACGGCATGCCAATGATTCTCGAGGGTGACGCAGCAGAATGGTGGCGTGGTGTATAAGTTAACATGACCACCCAGCAGCAAAGTTACCAAGCCAAACACGCACCGTAAACGTTGGCTGAGGTGCGGCTTCAGCAGATCTTGCGGACGTCGCACTGCAGCGCCAGCTTTGGCTGACGACAATGTTGCGGGCATTGCTCAGCGACCAATAATGCACCATCAGCAATTCTTGCGGACGTCGCACTGCAGCGCCAGCTTTGGCTGACGACAATGTTGCGGGCATTGCTCCGACGCTGGCCCGATTGACCGATATCGCGTGGTCAGCATATTTGGGGTGTTGGGAGAGGTTTAGCTTTAAGCAGAATTGTAAGTAGCAGTTAGTTGGTGATTGGAAATAAAGAGACTCGGCTCGCAGTCGCGACCGAATTAAAAACCAAATTCGCTTTGTGATAATTGGCGCCCAACTCGCTATCCGGACCAACATTAACGGCGGCAGTGTAAAAACAGAAACACCAACGGCAAATGTCAACACCGACGGCAGCGGCAGTGGAAAAACGGAAACAACAATTGCAAATAAAACTACGGCAAACGTCAACACCGACGGCAGCGGCAGTGGAAAAACAGAAACAACAATTAAAACTCCAACAAAAGTCAACTGAACATGTAAGTGGACCTCTCATTGAGAGTATTCTGTTGATTTTGATTAAAAAAAAATTGTACCGTATTGGAATTATTATTGAAAAAGTGAGTCCCAATCTTTGTGCGCGGACCAAAGTGAAATGACTATACATATGAGTAACAGTGAACTAGAAGATTTACTGGAAAAATTTCGAGACATAAAATTCACTAGGTCAGACCACCGGGAAGGAAATCAGCCTAAGGGATCAGAATCTGAGACAGAGAGAGCAAATATGGGAATAAACCCGGAACAGCTAAAGGCGGTGGTGGAAGCAGCTGTGAACAGTGCGCTTGCCCTGCAAGAGAGGTGTTTTGATAGCAAATTACAAAACATTAGCAGTCGTTTGGATAGGGTCAGTATCAGTATGCCTGAGGTAGAAACCTACACAGAGGCGGAAATCCGAGCAGACGTCATATGCAGTGAGACACTGGACATCGTCAAGTCCTTGCCGGACTTTGAGTCCGGCAAGTCCTATCAGGCTTTGGGGATAATACGAAACAAAATTAAGGGGCCAGCTGACATGGTACTGGCATCGTTTATACTCCCTTGAACTTCAAGGCGGTGATAAATAGGCTCGATTTCACGTACGCTGACAGGCGCCCCATATACTTAATAGAACAGGAAATGTCGACGCTCAGACAGGGAAACATGAAGCTATTACAGTATTACGACGAAGTAGAAGCTTACATTGCTTACGAATAAGACGTTAATGACCTACGACAATACCGTGGCTGCGTCGCTTAACGAAAAATACCGAATGGATGCACTGCGAGTATTCATTTCAGGGGTAAGGAAGTCATTGAGTGACGTTCTCTTCTCAGCTAGACCAAAGGATCTTCCTTCCGCTTTGGCCTTGGCTCAAGAAGTGGAATCGAATCATGAACGTTACACGTTCGCGAGCAATTTCGCTAGGAGTGTAGAGGAAAGGGCTGAAAAGAGCGAACAGAGGCAACAGGTCAGAGGAAACAATATGGCAAGGGAAATCGGCAACTATCAACAAGGAAAGAATCCCTATTTTAATAAACGACAGGGGCACTCTGGCGGAGCTCAACCTAAACAAGAACCGGTGCAACCGATGGACGTGGAGCAGTCATCACTTTTCAGACAGTCCACACAATTCCAAAGAGGCTCATCGCAGGGCCAACATTTTGGAAACCAGTGGCCAACGCAGCAACAGGGGGGCCAGGGTTACACGTACAATAATCAGGGACAAGGACAGACAGCGAAAAGGCCGAACAGCGGCACCGCAAGGTTTACAGGTCCGAAACAACAGCGAATCAATCATTTGGTTCAGGACGAAGCTCCACTGGACCAAGAAAGTGCTGAATACCAAATCGAGGCAGACCAAGAGCTAGAGGAAATTGACGACGAAGTTAATTTTTTAGGCATAACTCCCTGCTCCCGTTCATTGAAAGGACACTAGCAGGGAGAAAGATAAAACTTTGAATAGACACAGAGGCTTAAAAAAATTATATAAAGCCGTTACGGGAATTAAAAGGCGTTGCAAAAGTAAACGAGCCATTTCGAGTAAAATCAATTTACGGCTTTAACACAGTGAATAAGAAATGCTTTATGCACTTGTTTAACACGGATACGACCTTTTTTATATTACCAAACCTTGAAACATTCGACGGGATAATTGGACTGGATCTATTAAAACTGACGTACTGTTAGACTTCAAAAACAAAGAACTAATAACAAATACCGGATCGGAGGTCTTACAATTTTTTAAATGTCCAAACGTATATTTCACAAGGATTGTAAATATGGATGTACCTCAGCCAATAGCAGGAAAATTCCACGAAATGATGAAAAGCCGTGCAGGTGTCTTTGCAGAACCCAACGAAGCACTCCCATACAACACTAAAATTATTGGTTCTATCCGAACTGAGAATGAAGAACCCGTATATTCAAAATTATACCCTTACCCAATGGGTGTAGCAGATTTCGTGAACCGCGAAACTCGAGACTTGTTGAAAGATGGCATAATCAGGCCATCTAGGTCACCGTATAATAATCCCGTCTGGGTGGTGGACAAGAAAGGGACTGACGAGCAAGGGAATACAAAGAAACGTTTGGTTATAGATTTCAGGAAATTGAAAAGCAAGACATTTCACAACACTGGACTTGAAGTCAGGATTTCATCAGATCCTACTTGCAGAAAAGGATAGGGAAAAAACTGCATTTTCTGTAGGAAACGGGAAGTATGAATTCTGCAGACTTCCCTTTGGGCTGAAAAATGCTCCCAGCATTTTTCAGAGAGCCATTGATGATGTTCTCAGAGAACAAATTGGGAAATCGTGCTACGTTTACGTCGATGACGTAATCATCTTTTCGGAGAGCATGGACGACCATGTCAAACACATCGCATGGGTCTTGGATAGATTGTACGAGGCCAACATGAGGGTTTCACGCGAGAAATCCCACTTTTTCAGGGAAAGTGTCGAATATTTAGGTTTCGTTGTGTCACGCGGCGGTATTGAGACATGCCCTAGCAAAGTGGAGGCAATTTGTAACTATGAGCAACCAACTACATTGTTTAATGTCAGGTCCTTCCTTGGGTTAGCAAGCTACTATAGATGCTTCATCAAGGACTTCGCGTCATTGGCAAAACCTTTAAGCGACATTCTAAAGGGCGAGAATGGCAAGGTAAGCGCTGGACAGTCAAAGAAAATACCAGTAAACTTTCTTGCATCCGAAAACGTAATGTTACGCTATCCGGATTATGAAAAGCCGTTTGATTTAACAACGGACGCATCGTCCTTTGGTTTGGGAGCAGTCTTATCCCAGGGCGGGAAACCCATAATCATGATATCAAGGACTTTAAGGGACAGAGAGGTTAATTTTGCGACAAACGAACGAGCTGCTTGCTATAGTTTGGGCACTGAAAAACCTCAGAAATTATCTGTACGGAGTGAAGAATTTGAATATCTTCACAGATCACCAACCTTTAACGTTTGCAGTGTCAGATCGCAATCCAAACGCAAAAATTAAGCGTTGGAAAGCTTTCATCGACAACACATAAACATCCTAGAAGTCGATGCACCGTCCGACATTGCCACAATACACAGCGAACAATCACTCACCTACACATCGAATCGACTGACAAACCTGTCAACTGCTTTCGAAATCAAATAGTAATAGAAGAAAGCGGGGTATCCTCGGATCGTACTGTTATTATGTTTGGAAGAAAAACCCGACATCTCATACATTTCTCGGAGAGAGAAATGCTAATTGAGAGGATATGTGATGTTGTAAAAAAGGATGTAGTAAATGCAATTTACTACGAATTACCAATATTAGCATTCGTGCAGCATAAACTGGTAGAAACATTCCCGACGACAACATTTCGCCATACTAAGCGAATGGTAACGGACATTTTAGACAGAAACGAGCAGAGGGAAATAGTTGTTGCAGAACACAATAGGGCCCATAGGGCCGCGCATGAAAACGTAAAACAAATTTTGCAGCACTATTTTTTTCCAAAAATTACCCAATTAACAAATGAGGTTGTTGCGAATTGTAAGGTTTGCCAGAGAGCAAAATATGACCGCCACCCACAGAAACTGGTACTTGGAGAGACGCCAATCCCTTCACGTGTGGGCGAAATCTTGCATATTGATATATTCTCAACCGACAAGAAATATTTCCTTACTTGCGTGGACAAATTTTCGAAGTTTGCGATTGTCCAACACATTGCCTCTCGAACAATAACGGACGTGCAATCGGCAATTTTGCAGCTTATGAATTTCTACCATCGTACTACAACAATATATTGTGACAACGAACCCTCTATAAAATCCGAAACAATAAAATCACTTTTAAGTAATATATATAACATCCAGCTTGTAAACGCACCGCCACTCCATAGTCCTTCGAATGGACAGGTTGAAAGGTTCCATGGCACTCTCGTTGAAATCGCGCGGTGTCTGAAGTTTGAAAGGAGTATCAATGACACGGTCGATGCGATACTTCAAGCAACCATAGAGTACAACAGAACAATCCATTCAGTTACGGATAACCGACCTATTGACATAATTCATTCGTCCTCCCCAGAACTTGATGCGGATATAAGAGATAGAGTTCTTAAGGCTAAAAATACTCAGATGCAAAGGTTAAACGAAGTAAGACGAGACAGGAACTTCCAGGTGGGAGACAAGGTGCTTGTAAAATCAAATAGGAGACTGGGAAATAAACTCACACCCTTATACGTTGAGGAAACTGTAGATGCGGACCTGGGGACAACGGTCTTGATAAAAGGGAGGGTGGTCCATAAGGACAATTTGAGGTAAATTTTAAATTGTTTCTCTTTGATATTTCAGGATTGTGAAATATCTTCTCGTCACGGGGACGACGCCCAAACTTACTGACTATTCTAACGCGGACTACATTCCAGTTATGGACGGGGACGTGATAGTTTGGAAGGACTTCCAATACTTAAAACATACGACGAATCTAACAATGTACGCAGAGATGGCAGGGGAAACAGAAAACTTAAGAAACAATTTTCCCCAGTCACATATGAGACAGATACTGGACGCGGATATACGGCACATAAGAGCACTCATAGCAACAGTGAGCATCCACCATCGCCACGCTAGGAGTATTAACATATTAGGTACTGCTCTAAAGGTAGTAGCTGGAACGCCAGACTTTGATGATTTTGAAAAAATAAAAATTACGCAACAAGAGCTCATTGAATCTGAAAATAGACAAATAAATATTAACACAAAAACACAGGAACAAATAAACAAGTTAACGGACGCGGTAAATCTTTTGATAAAAAATTCGAATGCCAAACAAATAAATACGGAGCATTTATACGAAACCTTGCTCTCGAGAAATAGGATACTAATTTCGGAACTCGAGGCGTTGATGTTATCGGTCACGCTCACAAAGATTGGAATAATTAACCCCGCGATTTTAGACTCAAACGATTTGAAAAACATCATCAATGAGAGCTCTACAAATATTACTATAACAGATTTAATGGAAATAGCCCATGTCAAAGTTTTGTTAGATAATAATTTTTTACACTTTATTATTAAGTATCCTAAGCCAGACTTAGTAACATATGTAAGAAAATAATCTTGTATCCCGTTCAGCATAACAATACCATCCTTAACTTTGCTGATGAAAATAATATAGCAGACTGCGGTGGTCGGGTGATGTCGATTGGAAATTGCAGCAACACGCTTACAACAACATTCTGCAAGAAATTTCCCTACACGACATGCGCACAACAACTGCATTTTGGCGGCACCGCAGATTGCACTACTCGTCCCAGCCATCTGGAACCTGTAACGGTCATTGACGACGGCGTTATCATCATCAACGACGAAACCGTTGCGATCAGGGCTGGCAGTGGCAACGAGCAGACGGTAGCTGGGACGTTTCTCTTCACCTTTGAGGACGAGGTCAGGGTCAATGACTCCTTATACCGGAACCTGAAGAGCTACGTAAAGAAAGCTCCAGGCCCAGCAGCGTCAGCTCGCATCAACATAACGGGTCACCAGGAAATACTGAGCCTGCCGCACCTACAGAGGCTGAATATGGAGAATTTGCAATACATCGGCGAAATCGAAAAGGGGTTGACTAAGTGGCCTATAATATCTGGTTTGGCTGTGACTATCCTTTTGGTCTTTTGCTACGACTCGCTCCAGCTTTACAGGAAGCACCGGAGGGATGGAAGGCAACGCGATATTCAAATTGTTATCGATGGTCTCAAGAAGTCCGAGGACGTCCTTCACTTGAACGAGGGAGGAGTTAACACGACCACCCAGCAGCAAAATTGCCAAGCCAAACACGCACCGTGAACGTTGGCTGAGGTGCGGCTTCAGCAGTTCTTGCGGACGTCGCACTGCAGCGCCAGCTTTGGCTGACGACAATGTTGCGGGCACTGCTCCGACGCTGGCCCGATTGACCGATATCGCGTGGTCAGCATATTTGGGGTGTTGGGAGAGGTTTAGCTTTAAGCAGAATTGTAAGTAGCAGTTGGTGATTGCAAATAAAGAGACTCGACTCGCAGTCGCGACCGAATTAAAAACCAAATTCGCTTTGTGATAATTTATATGCAAAGCATGGCGAAACAAGCATGGCGGATTTATGTTGAAATTTTTGAGTCAAAGTAGCATAAGAACGAACCAACAGACACCTTTATCCGAAAGAAACGTGCGTTGCACAGTGAGACAGCCCTATAGTAACTGCGGCAAAAAATGGTTTTGGGCGTGTCGTCCAATTTGCATGAAATTTTCACAGTATATTGTTACGAAAATACCAGTTCTAGTGGGCTAGTACGAATTACTGGATTGTGCAATTTGAAATAAACAAACACACTTAGTTCCTCGAACGCAGTCAATAAAAACCAACAGTCACTTTATTTCACAGGTTTACACTTCACTGTCTTTACACTTAAATATTCGCTTAACTATTCCACGTGGCAACTCCGCTAGTCAAAATCAGACTGACTCGCTGCGCCGCACCCGGCTGCCTTTTATACCTGTCCGGCCATCGCGCAGATCGTTCCCGCACATTCCGGAGTGGACTGACGGTTTCCATGACGATCGCGACCATCATTGCCAGGTTAGACTAGAAGTTTCCCTTATTATCGCGGCCGCCGTTGCCAGATTGAATTATAGCACGGCGCGTAGCGACAGGGTTGCTTTGCACAGCGACAGACTGTCTTATCGTTACACTGCCCACCACTTAGACTTGTTCGACCCGAACAAGTGCCGAGGTTCCGCTGTGACAAGGCGCCAGGCGCTCCAAATGGACTACCTTCAGCTTAGCGCCTTTATTGCTGCAACGTTGAATCCTGTAGACCACGTCGTTAATCCTAGTCACGACTTTGTAAGGTCCTTCCCATGACGTTTGAAGTTTCGGAGACAAACCTTTCCTCCGCTGCGGGTTGTAGAGCATTACCAGATCGCCTCCTTGGAACCCTGCTGAGTTGGCCCGCAGATCATATCGGGCTTTCGCCTTATCGCTGACGAGTTTGGTGTGGCTCCTTATGAACTGGTGAATTTCCTCCAGTTCCGCCCGCTTATTGACCACGTAGTCCATCTTAGCACCTCCCGTCGTGCTGACTACCCCGAACTTCAAGTCGGCGGGTAACCCCAACTCCGTGCCGAACACTGCTCGGGCTGGAGTGAGCGATGTCGTATCGTGCAGGGCTGACCTATACGCCATCAGGAACAGGGGAATATGCGTGTCCCAATCCTTTTGATTCCCGCCTACCACTTTCCGCAGGTATTCCTCCAGTGTCCGGTTAAAGCGTTCCACCATGCCGTCGGACTGTGGGTGCAAAGGCGTGGTACGAGTTTTCTTTATCCCCAGTAGCTCACACACTTCCTTGAATACCGCAGACTCGAAATTCCGGCCTTGATCCGAATGCAACTCCAACGGAACTCCGAACCTGGCTACCCAGTTGTTTACCAGCTCTTCCGAGATCGTAGTGGCCTCCTGGTTAGGAATAGGGTACACTTCGGGCCATTTGCTGAAGTAATCCATTACCACCAGCACATATTTGTTGCCTTGAGTGCTAGTTGGGAATGGGCCGGCGACGTCCATAGCAATCCGCTCGAAGGGCGCTCCCACGTTGTACTGCTGCATGCGGCCTCGAGATCTTTTTGTCGGCCCTTTCGCGGCTGAACATCGGTCGCAGCTCTTAATCCAGTCGGTTACAGACTCCTGACATCCTACCCAGTAGAATCGTCTTTTTATTTTGGCGACGGTTTTGGTGATGCCCAGGTGCCCTCCACTGGAGTCGTTATGGTATGCCTCGATGACCTCGTTGATTCTGCATTTCGGCACTACCATTAGGGAGTTGCTGGTCCGACCATCCGCGCTCTCCCATTCGCGGTAAAGGCATCCTTCCTTCAGCCGCAGGCTTTCCCACTGCGCCCAGTAAGCCTTAGCGATCGGGCTTTCACCGGCCATCTCCTGCCAGTCTGGACGTGCGCCTTGCTCCTTGCCTTCGACGATTTTTGCAAGATCCGCATCCTCACGCTGGTCTTTTTGTAGCCTCTCCGCAGACCACGCTTCCTCTGGCATAACGCTTACCAACCGGATGTCCCCTATCTGTTCTTTGCTTTCGGCTCGCGAGCACTGCCTGCATTCGACTTTGCACGGACGGCGTGACAAGGCATCGGCATTTCCATGGCTACTGCCCTTGCGATGCTCTATCGTGTAGTCGTAGCTCTGCAGTCGCTCGATCCACCGCGCCAATTGCCCTTCAGGATCTTTAAAGTTCAGGAGCCATCTCAATGCCGCATGATCTGTGCGCAGGCGAAACCTTTGTCCATACAGATATTTGTGGAAGTGTTTTACGCAGTCCAATACCGCCAGCAGTTCTCTCCGTGTCACACAGTAGTTACGCTCCGGTTTCGACAGAATCCTACTGTAGTACGCTATCACTTGTTCTTGGCCGTCTATTATCTGTGATAGCACACCGCCCGCTTGCATCTGTATCCAGCACAAACATCTCTCCAGGCACGGGGAAGGCCAGAATTGGAGCAGCGCACAGTTTTTCCTTCAGACGTGCAAAAGCCTGCTCCTGCTCTTCATTCCACTCGAAAGCTTGACTCTTTTTCGTCAGTTTGTGCAAGCTGCTGGCTATGCTCGCGAATCCCGGAACAAATCGGCGGTAGTATGTGCACAGGCCCAGGAAACTGCGGAGTTCGTGTAGATTGCGTGGCCGGGGCCACTCCTTCACCGCCGTGATTTTGTCTTCATGTGTGTGTACTCCGCTGGCGGAAACCGTATGACCCAGATACTTGACTTCTTTTCGGAACAGCGAGCACTTCTTTGGGTTGAGTTAAGCCCGGCTTTTTGTATCCGCTCGAATACCTCCGTTAGCTTTCCCAGGTGGTCGTCGAAGCTTTTACCCATCACGATTATGTCGTCGAGGTACACCAGGCACGTCCGCCAATGCAGCCCTTTCAGCACCCGTTCCATTAGCCGCTCGAATGTTGCTGGGGCGTTGCAGAGTCCAAACGGCATGACGGTGAACTGCCACAACCCATCGCCAACACTGAAAGCCGTTTTCTCCTTGTCTTCGTCTGCAAGCTCTACCTGCCAATAGCCGCTGCGTAAGTCGAGCGTGGAGAACCACTGCGTGCCTGACAGCGTGTCCAGGGTGTCATCGATCCGAGGTAATGGATAACTGTCCTTCTTGGTCACATCATTGAGTTTCCGATAGTCCACACAAAACCGGGTACTGCCATCCTTTTTCTTTACTAGCACGACCGGCGAGCACCAGGGGCCCGAAGAAGGCTCTATGACCTTTTCTTTCCGCATGTTCTCGATCAAATTTGTGACCTCTTCCCTCTTGGCCAGAGGAACTCGTCTTGGCGGTTGGCGGATCGGTTTTGCACTTCCGGTGTCGATGTTGTGCTTCACTATGGCTGTTCTTCCGCCTGCTTCTGCCGCAAATATTGACCCATAGTGCTGCAGGAGAGACCTCGCCTTCTGTTTCTGCTTGGCCGTCAACTCGCTGCTCCACTGGTTCTCCTGCGGTATGACGTCCATGTTAAAACCGCACTTATTTCCTCCGGGTGGGCTACTCTCGCAATTGACCACTGCTACGGCTTCCCTACACTCGCCAATTACCTCATCTTTCCCGACATATCTGGGTGCATTCAGGGGGTTCAGTATTCTGACTGGTATTTTGCCATTTCTGGGTTCCACTAATGTACGTCCGATGATGATGTTGTCGTGTCCTTGTTTCGGTGCTTCTACAACCCACAGCCGACTCGTCCCATCGTCCTCGTCCACCTTTGCCCACACAATCGCCTCAGAATTCGCTTTTATCCTCTGGTGTTGACACGATACAACCTTCCTTACCGCCACGCTTCGCTCATAGCCGGTGTGCAGCGGGAATTCAACGTTGGCATATCTCAGCACATGTTCTTTCAGGTCCAGCGTGAAACCGTGCCTAATCATGAAATGCACGCCGATAATCACGTCGTCCATTATATCCGCGACGATGAACTCATGTTCCAGGCTGCTGGTGCCGATAGTAATCGTTTTTGTAATTTTCCCTCTTACGGGCGCGCGCTCGCCAGTCGCAGTCCGCAGCTGTATGCCATGCAGCGGTTCCCAGTTCTTCAGCAGCTTCCTTTTTATGATCGAATATGACGCTCCAGTATCCAATGTCAACACGAACAGCTTCCCATCTATCCTTCCTTCAATTGTCAAGCTGCTGGGCTGTCGTTTCAGCTGTGAGACAAGGACGGTGGGGCGGCAGATTGTGGGGATCAGCTCACGCCCCTTTGGGCTGACCCGTTTTAGTTTAACGACTCGCCGTCCTCAGCCCTGCGCTTGTTGGCTGGGCCTCGATTATCAGTATTCCTCGCTTCAGGCGATTGCGATCGAGAACGGGAACGCCTCTCTCGTTGGCGGCAGTCTCGTGATATGTGGCCCTGCTTGCCACATACCCAGCATACAACTTTAGAGGAGACCACCCGTGGCCTGCCCGGTGGCTCAGAGCTTATTGCCTGGATCGCAATGTCGTTGTCCGGCTGGATCTGGCGTATCCTTGCAGGTGCATACCGAGTGCTCCCAATCCATGTCGCCTCGTATGTCATCGCGCTGGTCACCGTCTCCCTAAATGTCGGCTTGCCCATCATCAACGCACTGCGACGTGTCTCCGGATCATGAAGACCTTCGATAAATGTCTCAATCTTCATCCTCTCGAGATCATCAGCGCCGAAAGACGGGTAGGACAGCTGCACGAGCCGCTCAATGTCCGCTGCATATGTCTGCAGCGCCTCGTTGGACCTTTGCCTGCGGTTCTTCAGCTCACAGTAGTACAGCGTTCTGTTGTGCTCGTCGCTGTATTTGGCTGCCAGCGCCCTTATGACGGTCTCGTACTCACTTCGCAAACATTCCGGAACTGATTTTATTACCTCAGCCGCAGCACCTTTAAGAGCCAGCGCCAATCTCCGACCTTTCCTTACATCGGTCCACTGATTTTCCAGAGCAGCCAGGTCGAATTGTAGCTTGAATGTATCGAACGGCGTAGTCCCATCATAAGTAGGCACTTCTGCTCGGGTGGCAACACTTTCCGGAACCGGCGGCAACCATTCTCGCGGCTGTACCTCTCTAAGCCGCTCGTCCATTTTTCTGTTCATCGAGTCTTCCAGACTATCTACCCGTTTGTTCAGGGAATCATCCAGGTCGTCGACTCGTTTATCCAAGTGCTCTACTCGCGTCTCCAGGTGCTCGACTTTCCCATTAAACCTGTCTGAGATTTCCTCCACTTTCTGCTCCAAGCGCGCAGAATTTTCCTGAAGCTTGACTTCCATTCGCTCTGCCATCTGCGCCGACATTTCACGATTTTCACGACTGACATTATCAATCTTCGCAGAAGTTTCCTGGAACATGCCTCTCATTGCAACTATTAGCTGGCTCATGTCCATTGCTTGTGGTGGCGCAGTCGCTGCAGCCGTACTTTGCATCGACGCAGCACCCGCAGGCGATTCCTCCACTTTGGCCGACGCTTCTTGCTCCTGCGTTCCAAACTCGTGTGCAGTCCAATCGATGCCTCGTGATTCACACGCCTCTCGCAGGCGCAGCTGCAACTCCACCTTTCCGCCAGCAGTCGGCAAATTCCAGGCAGCCAGCTCCTTTTTCAGCTGGTCCACCTTCAGTTGCTCGAGTTTAGCCATGTCTGCGTTTTATAATTTTATTTAATTTTTTTTTTGTCCTTTATTTATTCAGTAGCACAATCCCACTTCTGACACCAAATGTTACGAAAATACGAGTTCTAGTGGGCTAGTACGAATCACTGGATTGTGCAATTTGAAATAAACAAACACACTTAGTTCCTCGAACGCAGTCAATAAAAACCAACAGTCACTTTATTTCACAGGTTTACACTTCACTGTCTTTACACTTAAATATTCGCTTAACTATTCCGCGTGGCAACTCCGCTAGTCAAAATCAGACTGACTCGCTGCGCCGCACCCGGCTGCCTTTTATACCTGTCCGGCCATCGCGCAGATCGTTCCCGCACATTCCGGAGTGGACTGACGGTTTCCATGACGATCGCGACCATCATTGCCAGGTTAGACTAGAAGTTTCCCTTATTATCGCGGCCGCCGTTGCCAGATTGAATTATAGCACGGCGCGTAGCGACAGGGTTGCTTTGCACAGCGACAGACTGTCTTATCGTTACAATATTAACAGATAACAATTCCCTGAAATTTCAGCCTCATAACTTCATTACTTTTTGGTCTAGAGCAAGTCAAAGTTGAGGTATGCCAACGCGCTTGAAATATGTTAGTTCAATATGTAATATTCAAAAGCTTATTAATAAAAAAATATATAATAATTATAACTTTAAAGTATTTTTTTAATTAACTTAGTTGTTGTAGAATGAGTATATGAAAAAATAAATTTTAAAAAAAAACACAAAAAAAAATTTCTTAACAGAATTGTGAACATTTTGCATTTTCAATGGACTAGGAAATATAGAGCAGCCCCTCGCCCTAGGTGCAGACTTATATCAAATGAAAGATTTTGAAGTCTCAGCTTTCATTTAAAGTAAAGAACATATAGCAAAAGTTTGCAAAAGTACTTTAAACAGTGACGGATCCAGGGAGGGGTTTTGGGGGTTGAAACCCCCCCCCGAAATATGTGGATCGACTATAAAACTACATACAAATTAAAAGACATTTTATAAAATTTAAGGAATTACTTTTTAAAACCCCCCCGAAATATTTTTCTGGATCCGCGCCTGACTTTAAACATACAAAAAACTGCAAAAAATACGCAACGCGACTTTAATATTCGTTATTTTCGAATATATTTTTAAAAAACATAGACAAGAACTTTATTAACCACGAACTGGTTTGAATGAATGTGGAACTAAAACTAAATTTTACAATCTTTCTTTATCTTGACGTTTACTAGCAATAGCATGTTTACAACTTTTTACTATTTCTTTTCTGTCCCTCTCACACCCAACGCTTTTTTGTTTTTTTTTGCAAAAGATCATGCGATTGGGAAAACAACCGTTATCCTTCATGATGGCTGACGAAATCCAGCAAAGTATTGCATCATACGATGCGGGTAATGAGGGAGAAAAGAAAATAAGCGCGAGCCAGTTAGATTCTGGCATTCGGCGTGAGTTAAACGAATTTTATAGTTTATATAAAGTGTTAAAAAAAATATTAACAAGGTCATGGATAATTCAACAATTTCTTATAGTGTAATTTTTGATATTTGGATCGATAGCAATAAAGATATTGATGTTGTTGTTGGTGTCATATCAACAAATTTCAATGAAATGCCAGACTTAATTATTAAAAAATTTCGTGATTTTTTAATAAAATATTTCATACCAAAATTAAAATCCAAATGGAACAAATCTGGGCGCATAAAAAGTAAATTTTTGGCTGATAATGAAGAATGGCTTGCACAGCTTTACACCATATGTGAAGAAACTTTGGATGATGAACAACCAAAAACTTCGCATTCCGTTAAGCGTGGACGACCTGTAAAAGCTTTCGAAGAAAGCCAAGAAAGGTCTAAGAGAAGTAAAATATCTCAATTTTGTGAAAGTTTTCCAAAAGACTTGATAGTGTCTGCTGCTAAAAAATATGAAAAGAGTGAACAATTCAAATCATTTACACCAGAGAAAGCACTCAGCCTTATAATTGATGCTTCATTATCAAGACACCAATATGATGTTTTAAGAAGCTCCGCAAAAGAAATTGGTTGTGATATATACCCACACTATAGCAAAATATTAGAAGTTAAAAAAAAATGCTATCCTGCAAATATTAAGGTTGATGAAAGTTTTAGCAGTGTTGGATTACAAGAATTACTTGATCACACAGTATCAAGAATTTTTCAAACAAAAACAAAAAGTGAGATTGATGAGATTCCAAATGAGTTGAATTTAATAAGTAAATGGGGGTGTGATGGATCAGGGCACAGTGAATATCATCAACGTTTCACCGATGAAAATGTTTCTGATAATAATATGTTTTTAACATCTCTTGTTCCGTTAAAGTTAACTGATCTTTACAATGATTTTTATTTGTGGAAAAATTCAGAACCATCTTCAACAAGACTTTGTAGGCCTATGAAATTCGAATTTGTGAAAGAAACAGCAGATGTTATTAACAATGAAGTGAATCGTGTAAATACAGAAATTCAAAATTTAAAAACGACAGAATTCGAAATGTTCAACAATAAGTTTGCGATATCTCATAGTTTAACTATGACGATGATTGGCGGAAAAGTGGCAACAACAGTCAGTAAGAATTGCTCGATGGCTGTTTGTTTCATATGTGGAGCAAAACCTACTGAAATGAATAATTTGGATGCAGTTATCTTGAGAACAAATTCAGCTGAAGTATTGAAATTTGGAATTTCGCCGCTACATGCTCGAATAAAATTCATGGAATGTATATTACATATCAGTTATAATAAAAGTTTTAAAGCGTGGAGGACAAATAAAGACACAAAAGAACAGAAAGAAGCTGTTAAAACAGAAATGAAAAAAAAATTCAAATTAGTTCTGGGTTTAAAAGTCGATGTGGTGAAACAAGGCATGGGAACAACCAATGATGGTAATGTCTCTAGAAGATTTTTTGAAAATCCAGAAATAACCGCTGACATAACTGGTGTAAATTTAGACTAATTCACCGCTTTAAAATTATATTACATACTATAAATAGTAGTAAAAATATAGATGTTGGTAAATTCCATACGTATTGCATGGACACTGCAAAATTGTATGTAGAGCTTTATGGCTGGTATTACATGCCTATCACTGTGCATAAAGTTCTCATTCACGGCAGCAAAATGGTATCTGAGGCTATATTGCCAATAGGTTTGTTTGCAATTTTTATTTTTGAAAGTATTTTTTTTAATTTTATTTAATATTAATTTTTTTTTTTGCTACAGGAATGTTATCCGAAGAAGCGCAAGAAGCAATGAATAAGGAGTATAGAAACTGTAGGCTATTCCATTCTCGTAAAAATTCACGTATTTCTACAAATGAAGATGTAATGCACTATTTGCAAATATCATCAGATCCTTATATTAATTCATTTAGAATGAGAATGAAATTGAAAAAATTAGAATACCATGATGATATTAAAAAATTATTGATAGAATGAAAAAAAAAATTGTTCTTTTTTATTGCATTTCAATGGGAGGTGGGCGTAATAGTGGGCGTGTTATTGTAATTTTTGCATGAAACATTTTAAATGATATAAATTACAGAATATCAAATTTGAAGGTTGTACCTAAAATATTTTAGAAAATATGGCACTTTTTATGTTGAGGTTGTATGGATGGTGGGGGTAAAAGTGGGCCAAAGTTCAAAATTGTTTTCCGATAATGTTTGTAACAATATAACATTCAAGTATACCAAAATTGAAAGTTATACCTAAAGTATTACGGACAATACGGCATTTTACAAATTTCGATTGTATGGGAGGTGGGCGTAAAAGTGGGCGAATTTTCTTAATTTTTTTTTTTAAAACTGGAATTGTCTCAAAAATAACCTGTGCAAAATTTCAGAGCTCTACAATGACTCCTTGTATTTAATGCCGGCGTTGTCTCACTGTGCGTTGTTTTCCCAATTGACAAATGTGCCAGCTGAAGCTGACCAAATTGATCTTTTGTTTGTCATGTTACACGCTCAAATTCGTGATAAAGTTAGCCGTCAAAGAATTTCGAATTTTGATGAGCTGTTGGCTGAAGCTCGTGAAGCTGAATTGTTCTTGCAAGAACGCAGAACGCACACTGTGAACGCTGATGTCCATTGTGTTGTTTCCAGTGGTCCAGATCGGTGCAGTTTTTGTCGTAAAAAGGGGCACAGTGTTGAAAATTCTTTTAAGAAAAGGAGTGCTGAAGAAAAAGAACTACAATGTAGTTACTACATGCTGAAGCTATTGCTGAAGCGGTGGCTACCAAACCGAAGTTTGCGTGCTACGGTTGCAATACTCCAGGCGTGCAGTAAGAAGCCAGCTATATCTGCCGGCGTCGTCAATTTTAACTCGTTGTTACCAGGCCCTATTGGTAGAGACATTCCTGTTGTCAATGTGCAACTGTTTGGTGTACCCGGTCAAGCATATTTTGACTCCGGAGCTCGCACAAGCGTTGCAAGTGCAAATCTTAAACGCATCATAGCGTGTAAAGGGTGCAAGTTTTCAAAAGTGAAATACGAGGTTTCACTCGCTTATGGAAGCGTATCTTTTCAAGAGTGCCCCTCCCCAACATGCAAAATAGTTATTGCTGGGCGTTGTCTAAATATTCAGTTTATTGTTCTCCCGAATGCAACTGGTACAACTCTGATCGGAGCAGATTTTATGGAGGAAGTGGGTATTGTGCTGAACATGGCCCAACGCTATTGGTACTTTGAAAGTAACCAAACACAACAGTTTGACATCGCTGAGGCATTACCGCTTCAGTTGAATGTGGTTGAAATTCTGAAAGTGTGTGAAACAAAATCCAATGCTCAGTGCAAAGCACGTGAAGAAGCTGCCCGAGAAGTAGAGCAATTAGATGTGTATATGTTTGAGTTTGAATATTATGGGTCAAACATTCCGAAGGAAAACGATTATTCACACCACTCAATTCAAAGCATTTTTAACCCTCCGATAACCGACAATTTTTAAAACGGACAAAGCCCAACAAGGTCCCCAGGGACCTCTTTTGTAATATTGCATATAAGGCGTGGAATTGTATAATGTAGTGTTACATAATGTATGTAGATGTGTTTGGAAAGCCAAAAAGCTAAGCTTCGTGTATATTTTTTAGTAAACATATACTATAGGGGAATTCTTTGTAATGTGCCACCACATGGCTTTTTTGCGTATAACTTATCGCCAATGTTAATATACCGTTGGAAAGAGGGTTTCAAGAGCTATGATCCAAGGAAAAACCTCATTTGAATTTTTCGTAAATACGCCAATACACAATACAGCCAATTTCACAAGATGTTAAGAATCGACACCCTAAAATTTTTTAATCTACAGTGCCAACCCCGAAAAAAATCGCTAAAATCGTAGAAATCTCAAGTACAAATACATGATTTAGAAAATGTATGAAAGATTATTGAATTTAATTTGAATTGAATAGAAAATGACCGAAAGCAAAATGCAAATTGAATGGTAACGAATAAAATGGTAATAATATGGAAATTAATAAACAAACCTGAACTAATACATTCCTCATGATAGGATTAGAGAACGGTTGACTAAGAACACTTTAAATTCATTTTAATGACGGCTCTAAGCAATAAAAAATCATTTTACCGATATAGGACCATACAATAATGAAAAAAGAGGGGTGGTACTTTACAAAGAAAAAAGGTGGCACTTTACATTTTCACGCCATTTTGGAAATCATTGAATACATTTTCTCCTTTTACGATATGCTCGGATATCATTTCGGATTATGAAAAAGCATTAAAAATTAAGTCCAACGCTGATATTTACCTTAGTTCTTTACACGTATTTGGTGTCTTTTTCACCGCAAGAAAAACCTTCACTTTTTATTTTTAAGTTTTCTTAACCAAATTTGACATTTTTTACAGACGCATAGACCGTGTTATTGCGTCTGTTCCCTCAAAAACCACATTAAAATTGATGTTGTCAAATATACCTTAAATTACGGTCGGAATTTCGTTTCTTAGATTGCTGGAACGTCAAAATCGAGCAGGAGTGTCACATTACAAAGAGTGGCACCTTACAAAGAATTCCCCTATGCACTTATTCCTTACCACAGACATATAGGCGTATACAATACGTATACAATACAAAATAATTGCCTTTAAAAACGCCATAGGTCCCTATGGACATTGTTGGGCATCGGAGGGTTAAGGCTGCCATTCTTTCAGATATTGTTACACCAGAGAGGTCGAAAGACTCTGGTTTATTCAGTGGCGTTACATACAGTCAAGCACATGACGCCGCGAACTTGGTTAGTCTGCTTTCTATAGACTTCCGCTTTGTGAAAGAAACAGACGGAGCACAGCTAACGTCCGACGAAAAGTTACAGCAAGCTCATCCAAAGGTTTTTGGATCATCTTCTGAGCCTACACCATACCACTAAGCAAATAAACACATAGAGGTGTCACGCAGTACAAAAATTTTCGGTCACGCAAATCTAGCACAGTAGGTCCCACACGTACTTCGGCTATACGAAGTTTTGTCGCTGGCTTCGGCAAACTTCAATTTTCGAAGATCACCTTCATTCTCTGTTGGGGTGTTCGACAAGGAACATCAATTGCGAGCTATGCTGTGCTGATTGGCACGAGGCGGCGCGCCGCGGCGTACCGTTTGTAAATTCGAATATGCAAGGGTGTGTGTCCGT
Source organism: Melieria crassipennis (assembly GCA_963668005.1). NCBI lineage: Eukaryota > Metazoa > Arthropoda > Insecta > Diptera > Ulidiidae > Melieria > Melieria crassipennis. Next base: position 47,605,489 of record OY764963.1, on the reverse strand, counting down.
GTGAAAATAAACGTTCGTGTTGCTTGTGTATGCGCTGAGGCGATTGAAAACAATACGAGCAACTGCACAAGATGAAAAGCAAATTGAATTTCCATGGCTTTCGCTTCTGCTATGAATAATGAACCATGTGAATTCGCAAAGGCGTACAGTAGAGTGTGCGTTCTTATTGATACAAAAACAAAACCATGAATTTCTGCTGTGCAATGTTTGCATTCATGTAGGCTACGTTGCCTTCTGGCCTAATAAAATTCATACCGATAAATTTTTCAAATTCATATAGCGTAAGTTCGGGTAATGTGATATAGTGGCTTATTTCACAATTCATTTCAAATTTAATTTAATTTCAAAATTAACATTTATAAAACGTCATAGCAAATAAAAAACTCGCGCTGCATGATTTTGGATTTGTTCGTCATTCGTACGTTACCCAATAAACACCATAATCGAACCATCCCGTCTTTTCTTTTACTCCGCTCCGCCGCGATAAATAAACATGGTCCTTCGAGCCGGAGACTCGCTAATTGCACATTTCCCCTCTTTTTCTTTGCGCTTGTACACAAGATCAGCAGCGACAGCCCAGCTGCTGTGTACGTTCTGCGCGCCCACTTCTGCACTTAATTCCGCATTTCTCTTTGCGCTGTATTCGCACGCACTTGGCAGCACGCAATTTCGCTGCTTGGCCCAAGTGCATAAACATAAACAATAAAGCACAAAGCGGATACAGTGGGACAAGTTGCTCATTCTCACTGCACATTGAAAATTTTCTTTAACTTGGAAAATTTTCAATCGTGCATATATATACACATACATACGTGCATCTATACACGCAAATTTATACACATACACATATATTTATATGTATATATACATATTAGGGATTGCAATCCCGGGATCGCGAATCCCGGAATCCCGGGATCCCGGATAATTTCAGTCCCGAAAAATCCCGGGATTGACAGAATCCGATCCCGGGATCGAAACAGAAAAACAGCTTATTTTTTCGTTTGTCACTATAATTTCGAAAAAATCAAATCTTATTATTTAATATAACAAATAAATTGCACGCTGCCTGTGACGTTTAAATAAGTTTATAGCTCAGTTTGTGTACGGATACTTTGTACAAATTTGTACAAACTAGCTCTGTTTGGGTACTTTATTATTAAAATTTATCGGTAGCTAAATTCAGGGAGGAATGACGCTTATGCTCCCAAAAATTAATCCAACCAAAAAAAAACTAGAAATTTGTAAAAACTTCCAAGTTTAACTCTTGCTTACACCAGTGTGAATTGTCACATTTACAGTAAACGGGGAAAGAGTGCAAATAAGAGCGTTAAAGATAGAAACAGCCGATATAAAAGTTTTATTTGAGGTTTAAAGCTATGGGGAAACTTTAATTATTTATACAAGGTGCGTCCCAAAGTAAACAGGACTTTTGCAATAGGGACGTTTCTGGTGGCGCCATCTATGTGTGAGGACATGCGTTGGAAAGGTACATCTTTCATTCACATACTGTCTAAATTTCATGACATTTGGTCTAGTAGACGCCGAAATATCCCGCTCAATGTGACAGTATGTTTTTAACTTTGGTACGAGAATGTCGATCGAACAAAGAGCTAATATTAAGTTCTGTTTTAAACTTGGTAAAACTTTTACCGAAACGTTTAAATTGTTAAAGCAAGTTTATGGTGATGATTGTTTATCCCGTGGCCGTGGTAATGAGTGGTTGAATCGATTCAAGAATGGTCGTGAAGACTTGAATGACGACGAACACGTCGGCCAGTCGAAATTTGTGATTACTGACGATGCCATCAAAACTGTGCGTGATTTTATCAAAATGCAGCCAAAATCATCATTGGAATTGATGGAAATGGAATTGAACATCTCCAAAACATCAATTGATCGCATTTTAACCCAACATTTGGGTCTCCGTAAAGTGTGTTCTTGCTTCATTCCGCACACTTTAACCGACGACCAAAAAGCGCAGAGAATTGAGCACGCAAAAGACATCGTTCGGGAAGCCAGACGTGATCCAAATTTCTTGTTCAACATCGTAACCGGTGACGAAACGTGGTGCTTTCAATATGATCCCGAAACAAAGCGTCAAAGTGCCGAATGGAAGCACCCAGATGAGCCAAATCCGAAAAAAACCCGCCGTGAGAAGTCAAAAATCAAAACTCATCTCATTTGTTTCTACGATTCAAAGGGAATAATTCATCGAGAGTTTGTTCCACCGGGAAAAACAATTAACGCTTTGTTTTATGTTGAAGTTTTGAAGCGTTTGGTGCATCGCATTCGTCGTATTCGGCCAGAATATCGCGAGGAAGGAAGTTGGCGTTTATTGAATGATAATGCACCGGCTCACAGAGCCCTAGTTACGACCGATTATTTGACCAAAAATCGCATTTTTACCATCAATCATTCACCGTATTCGCCTGATATGGCTCCCTGTGACTTCTACTTATTCGGTCAGTTGCATTTGCCGATGAAAGGAAACCGTTATAAGGACGTTGAGGACATCCAAAAGGCTTGTACCAACATTCTGAAGGCGATGCCGGCCGATGACCTAAAACACTCATTCCAAATGCTTTTGGACCGTGCAAAATGTTGTATCGAAGCAGAAGGAGAGTATTTTGAATAAATAAAAAGAATTATACAAAAATAATCATCCGTTTTCTTTATTTTATAAAAGTCCTGTTTACTTTGGGTTGCACCTTGTATTACTCACACCAAATTTGAATTATTTTAAAAATGGCGGAAACCATGGCCAAAATTTCAAAATAGTATATGAAGACTTACATACGATTTCACCGACTAGTATTGAACCAGAGAAATGCTTTTTATCAGCAGGTTTGCCAGGTGGTTTGGCAATTAAATGCATTTTAATGTTATTTGTCATGAATATTTTGTTCTTAGGTTAAAGAAGGAACACTTAGTTTTATTTAATACGACAATAAAATTTATTTGATTGAAAAAGACGTCTGATTTAGTTCCTTAATATAATATATTCAATCCCGAAAAAAATCCCGGGATCCCGGGATTGCGATTTTTAGTCCCGAAAATCCCGGGATTGTAAAACTGGTCCGGGATTGCAATCCCTAATACATATGTATATACATACACTGCACATCTGCTGCCACCCCAAGTGCATACAGTGGGACAAATATCGCCCATTCACACACACAAATTTTTGTACACAAAATTATTTTCACACTTTTTTACGTTCACTAACACACCAATACAAATAATCACATACACATATATATATATATACAAATATATATATTTATACACACATACATATACTATATACATACATATACACATATATACAGACATACAAATACGTAATAATTCACGTAATCCCATACAAAAAATTTCACTTTTTCACAAATAAAAACACATTTAATACACATTTGACTACACATTTGTTATACATATTATAATAATTTTAACATACATTCCCAATTCCCACATACATACACATTTCTATTTATTACCCATTCCCATTTACAAAAAAATTACTTATTTCCCCATATACATATTTCTACACACATGGTTGTAAACTTTTTTGCTCGATTTAAATACAAATTCGTTTTAACAAATTGTCCCATTCCCAACTCTTCCCATTCTCAAACATCGTTCGCGCGGACGCGGTTAGACTACACGTCTATTTTACAATACTCTACACATATATTTATTTAAACTTTTTACCCTTTGTCGAGCTTTTCCTATTAAAATGCCTGCTGAGCGATCCCCTAAACGCCAGCTTGTCACAATGGAGACTCCTTCCTCCAGAAACACAAAGTTGTCTAACGCACGTTTGACAGTTGCTGTCACTCGGGAGCCACCAAACACTCGCTCCAAACTCCCTAGTCCCAAAGCAACCGATCCCAGTGTTGCAAAATTCATTTTCGAGTCCGATAGACTCGTGCAATTATGCACAAAATTTTCATCGGTTCCCATTGAGGATTTGACCAAATCCCTGGTCCAAATTAAGCAAAAAATTTGCAAACCCAATTGGAGAGGCTAATGCGCGCACATGAGGCAGTCTTCATTGCTGAAGACAATAGCCAACCCGACGGTTTCAAAGAGTCGGCTAGGCAAAACATTGATGCCTGCACAGACCAATACGAGTTGTGCATGGCTCAGATGTCGGACATCATTGAGATGCTCCGAACTCAGTCCCCCCAGCCCGCTGCGCATATGGAACCGGTTCGACCCCTAGAACCAGCAAATACCCCCTACATTTTCCTACAAGTTCCACCTTGTGATACCGAAACTTTCTTCGGGGGCTATGAGCAGTGGCCGTCCTTCCGGGACATGTTTACTGCGGTTTACATTAACCACCCCCAGCTCACTCCAGCCCAAAAACTGTATCACCTCCGATACAAGACGCAAGGTAAAGCCGGTGCTATTGTTAAGCAATATGCATTAATCGATGAGAATTTCGGATTCGCGTGGGAAGCTTTAAAATCACGCTTCGAAAACAAACGCATACTCGTTGACACTCAGATCCGATCCCTTCTGAATATCGCTCCTGCCCACACTGAAAATAGTGAGGCACTACAGCGGATCCAAAACACAATAAACAATTGTCTGTCTGTTCTCAATACTCAGGCCGTAGACACTGACAATTGGGATCCGCTATTGGTTTACATATGTTGTACCAAATTGCCCCCAAGAGACACTCGCTCTATGGGAGCAGTCATTGACATCCCGGAAGAATCTGCCACCCTGGTCGCAAATGAATCAGTTCCTGACCGGCAGATATGAGGTACTTGAACGGCTGCAAAGTATTCGCCCCGCTCAGCCGAAACCTCAACCTTCGATTTCCAATGTCCTCCCAAATCGGCCACACAAATCCCTAAATTATTACACTCAAGTGAAAAGGGACTTCGCGTGCAAACTTTGCAACGCAAACCATCCCATACGGACTTGCCACAGCTTCACAGGACTCATCCCCCAGAGTCGATTAGAACACGTTAAGAAGCACAATCTCTGCGTAAATTGTCTTGCTACCTCGCATCTCACTAAAGATTGTACAAGCAATTTTACGTGCGCATATTGCCAAAGGAAGCATCATTCCGTGCTTCATTTCCCCACAGGCAATGCGCAACCCTGTCAATCTCCCAATCGGTCACATTCGACCCGACCACAGGTTGCAACAGCTCCAAAGCGAACACACAACAACTCCGCAACTCATTCCCCCCTTTCGGATGCGCAACCCCGCACATCTTCCAGGCAAAGTACGCCCCAAGTACAAGCCTTACACTCCAATAATGGCACCCAATCCCTTCTGCCTACGGCACTGGTGTCTATTGAGCACGCAGGAAAGTTGTTCAAAGTTCGAGCGTTGATCGACCAAGCCTCTCAGCGTACCTTCATTTCTTCGAAGGTCCAGAAACGCCTCAAATTGCCAATCGAGAAATCCCCCTTCCAAATCTCGGGCATGGGCGGTCAGATTGTGCAAAATGCCAATCATACATGCTTCTTGACATTGGCAGTCCCCCACTCCAGCACGAAACTCCCCGTGCAAGCAATCGTGCTCCAAGAGCTTACAAAATTGCTCCCACCTTCCAATATAAACCCTCCCAATTTGCAAAATTTTGCCATGCTAGATCTCGCTGATCCAAACCCCTTCGAGACAGCGCAGATCGATATAGTGATTGGCAGTGATCTCATCCCGCAGATCATGCTCGAAGGTATCCACCGGAATGTATGTGGCAGCTTACTTGCTCAGCATACAATATGCGGTTGTGTATTAAGCGGTCCAGTACCCCCCTTCTTCACATTTGACATGTGCCCCAGACGTACCAAGTCGCCATATGCATACTGGACCCGCCCTTCGAAATAACCTTCCTGCCGTAAAGAAAGCCCTTTCACAAGTGATTGCCACCGTCAATCCCGTAGGGTTTCCACCCCCGGAAATAATGGAAAATCGCTTTGAACCCACCACTCCTTAAAACTCATTCTGAAACCGGCAAATTTCCCCCTTCGTTGCCAAACGTTTCGGCCCCGCAGGATGGCTTTCGTCTCTAATGAGGGCTCCCAAAAGGGGTCGACAAGAGCGTTGGCTTGACGCCACTCGTTCCACACCCCCAACAACTGACGGAAATTGCATTCCCCCGCAGTTCCTCATTGCACCTTTCCCATCCCGGACAGAGGACAGTTGCCACTCCAGTACGACTTGCTCCAAGCGCTGCAAATCCCGCAGGCGTCGGACTGATCGGGTATAAACTCCAAGATCTATACGATCTCCCTCTTGTGTGGAACGGCTCCAGCAATTCTTCGATGCTGAGCCAAACGGTCATGCTCACACAGTTCCAATTCCGGATCAAAGAGCGGTTGACTGCCACCCCCTCTCGAAGAGCAAACCGACATTCTCGCTCGGTTCTCCTGCTTCTCTCGAACCTTATGTGCACCTAAAATTCTCCAAATTCGCTCCAAAAATTCTCCCACATATGTATTTTCTCATATCCCTCGGCTGTAGCTTACGCAAACCTTGCAGCTTAGCCACTATTTCCCATTCACACGATGTCCACATTATAATTTCAATCCGCTGACATCTCACCTTTTTTGCAGATCAGCCGACCATCGCAGCAGGTACCCCTTAGACTGCCCGGCACGGCCGGATGGATCATCCCCCGCACGAAAGGTCATTGGCGCACCCCAAGCGCACCCACAGTCAGCCAGCCGTGAGCCGTTCCCGCACCAACCAGACCTCAGCCGCGTCTCGGCGACCCTCCACCCGGACACTACTTCAATTGCACTCTGCAATGTCGGCCGCGATGGCTAAACTTATTCATGGCTATCCAAAACAAAAACACACACTACGGAAGAATATAAACACAACAACAAACACACCCACAGCAGAACCCAAAGCGGAAGAAGAAAAGTGCAAACAACAATAGCAGCGCACAAACAGCGGACAGACGACACACACCACATAGAGGAGATCCCCATACTCGGGCACTGGGCCCCCCTAAGATAAGCCCAAAAATATTTTTTATTAAAAATTAACACATTACTCATTACACATACACATACATATAACATACAGAAAACCTTTTCAAATCAAAGTGCAAAAACTAAAAGTGAACAGACACTCACAACAAAAAAAAACCCAAATACAGACATATAATTACAACCAAACTAAGTAAAGGTGAAAAGTGACACAAACAAAAAGGAAAAATATATTAACAAACAAAGAGTGACATATCAACAAACAGTGAAACAAACCAAAAAGTGCGATTACAATACTAAAATAGTGCACAAAATAACAAAAGTTAAAACAAAGACTCCCGCTGCAGCCTGCTTCCAACCACTATTTTAATTTGCACACATTTCTCCTCATTTTGCTTTGTGCATATTGCAGATCAGCAGCAAGCACTCCAGCTGCTGATCTCCCATACCCTTGCACTCTCCCACTTGCATTTAATTTCGCGTTTCGCTTTGTGCGATATACGCACGCACAAGCAGCAAGCAATCCCGCTGCTGCCTCTAAGTGCAATTACATTTTCATACTTCTGCCTAATAGAATGAGTGGAGTGTGTGAGTCGGAAGAACATGGTAGTCTTCTTGGACACGACGAGACTCCTCCCCCCCTGTTTTCGAGGGTGCTGAAGACGATGGTGCTGAGCAATTTGCTTTTAGGGCGGGAGAAGACCCTCAAAAGGGTTAAAACCCCCCTTTTTACGCCCATTATGGTAACAAAACTCATCTATCTCAGCTTTTGTAAGGCAGTATGGGTATCAAACGATTCAGCGTGTCATTGCGGCAAACATAGGCTATAATAAAATCGGCCACGCTACATTATATGTTTGTAAATAAATGTTGATGTAAAATGATTCTGTGTTTCATAGGGTTAAACATAGGTTATATGAGATTGACCATGCCCACCTGATACGTTTCCCCGCCACGCCCACCATAATGACAAATAAGCCATGGTATATTTGTCATAGCAATATGGGTATCAAACGATTCAGCGTGTCATTGCGGCAAACATAGGCTATAATATAATCGACCACGCCCACTTTCCGATTTTACTCTTTCCGGGATTACATTAATACACGCTGAATCGTTTGATACCCATATTGCTATGACAAATATACCATGGCTGATTTGTCATTATAGTGGGCGTGGCGGAAAAACGTATCGGGTGGGCATGGTCAATCTCATATAACCTATGTTTAACCCTATGAAACACAGAATCATTTTACATCAACATTTATTTACAAACATATAGTGTAGCTTTGTTTTGTTAGTTAAGTGGGCGCAGAAAGTGGGCGTGTCCGATTTTATTATAGCCTATGTTTGCCGCAATGACACGCTGAATCGTTTGATACCCATATTGCTTTACAAAAGTTGATATAGATGAGTTTTGTTACCATAATGGGCGTAAAAAGGGGGGTTTTTAATCCTTTTGAGGGTCTTCCGCCGCCCAGAAAGCAAATTGCCCAGCACCATCGTCTTCAGCACCCTCGAAAACAGGGGGGGAGTTTCGTCGTGTCCAAGAAGACTACCGGATTTCCACCTTTTTTCCGACTCACACACTCTACTATAAGCATTTCACCTGCAGAAGTAAACAAAGCATATACAGTGGGACGAGTTACTGTTTTTTCGCAGCAAATTTACAAATTTTCTTGGACTTAGAAAATGTTTAATAGTGCTACTCATATACATATACCGCACATCTACTGCCACCCCAAGTGCATACAGTGGCACAAATATCCCCCACTCGCACACAAAATTTTTTTTTACACAAATTTATTTGGAGACTTTAGTTCTTATATTACCACACTAAAACAAATAATCACATACACATATATATACACACACATATAATACATACACATATTTATACACATACACATACATACATATGTGTATGTGTATTTGGGACAACTCTTCCCATTCTCAAATATCGTTCGCGCGGACGCGGTTAGACTATACGTCTATTTCTCCCATACCCTACATTTATACAATGTTTATTTAAACTTTTTACCCTTTGTCGAGCTTTTCCAATTAACATGCCCGCTGAGCGATCCCCTAAACGCCAGCTTGTCACAATGGAGACTCCTTCCTCCAGATACCCAAAGTCAGCCAATGCACGTTTGACAGTTCCTGTCACTCGGGAGCCACCCAACACGCGCTCCAAACTCCCTAGTCCCAAAGCAACCGATCCCAGTGTTGCAAAATTCATTTTCGAGTCCGATAGACTCGTGCAATTATGCACAAAATTTTCATCGGTTCCCATTGAGGATTTGACCAAATCCCTGGTCCAAATTAAGCAAAAAATTTGCAAACCCAATTGGAGAGGCTAATGCGCGCACATGAGGCAGTCTTCATTGCTGAAGACAATAGCCAACCCGACGGTTTCAAAGAGTCGGCTAGGCAAAAGAGTGACGCCTGCACAGACCAGTACGAGTTGTGCATGGCGCAGATGTCGGACATCATTGAGATGCCCCAAACTCAGTCCCCCCAGCCCGCTGCGCATATGGAACCGGTTCGACCCCTAGAACCAGCAAATACATCCTACATTTGCCTACAAGTTCCACCTTGTGATACCGAAACCTTCTTCGGGGGCTATGAGCAGTTGCCGTCCTTCCGGGACATGTTTACTGCGGTTTACATCAACCACCAACAGCTCACTCCAGCCCAAAAATTGTATTACCTCTGATACAAAACGCAAGGTAAAGCCGGTGCTATTGTAAAGCAATATGCATTAACCGATGCTCTACCAAATTGCCCCAAGAGACACTTGCTCTATGGGAGCAATCTTTGACATCCCGCAAGGATGTGCCACCCTGGTCGCAAATGGATGAGTTCCTGACCGGCAGATATGAGGTACTTGAACGGCTGCAAAGCATTCGCCCCGCTCAGCCGAAACCTCAACCTTCGATTTCCAATGTCCTCCCAAATCGGCCACATAAATCCCTAAACTTTCTCACTGAAGTGAAGAAAGACTTCGCGTGCAAACTTTGCAACGCAAACCATCCCATACGGACGTGCCAGAGCTTCAAAAGACTCACCCCCCAGAGTCGATTAAAATCCGTTAAGAAGCACAATCTCTGCGTTAATTGTTTTGCTACCTCGCACCTCACTAAAGATTGTACAAGCAATTTTACGTGCGTTTAAGCCAAATGAACCACCATTCCATGCTTCATTTCCCCACAGGCAATGCGCAACCCTGTCAATCTCCCAATCGGTCACATTCGACCCGACCACAGGTCGCAACAGCTCCAAAGCGAACACACAACAACTCCGCAACTCATTCCCCCCTTTCGGATGCGCAACCCCGCACATCTTCCAGGCAAAGTACGCCCCAAGTACAAGCCTTACACTCCAATAATGGCACCCAATCCCTTCTGCCTACGGCACTGGTGTCTATTGAGCACGCAGGAAAGTTGTTCAAAGTTCGAGCGTTGATCGACCAAGCCTCTCAGCGTACCTTCATTTCTTCGAAGGTCCAGAAACGCCTCAAATTGCCAATCGAGAAATCCCCCTTCCAAATCTCGGGCATGGGCGGTCAGATTGTGCAAAAAACCAATCATACATGCTTCTTGACATTGGCAGTCCCTCAAACGAGCACGAAACCCCCGTGCAAGCTGTCGTGCTCCAAGAGCTTACGAAATTGCTCCCACCTCGTCACATACCCCCTCCTAATATGAAAGATTTTGCCATGCTAGATCTCGCTGATCCAAACCCCTTCGAGACAGCGGAGATCGATATCGTGATTGGCAGTGATCTCATCCCGCAGATCATGCTCGAAGGTATCCACCGAAATGTATGTGGCAGCTTACTTGCTCAGCATACAGTATTCGGTTGGGTATTAAGCGGTCCAGTACCCCCTCCATCGCATTTGACATGTGTCACTGAGGTACGAAATCGCCTTATGCATACTGGTCCCGCCCTTCGAAATAACCTTCCTGCCCTAAAAAAGCCCTTTCACAAGTGATTGCCGCCCTTAATCCCGTAGGGTTTCCACCCCCGGAAATAATGGAAAATCACTTCGAACATACCACTCCTGCAAACTCATTCCCAAACCGGCAAATTTCCCCCTTCGTTGCCAAACATTTCGACCCCGCAGGATGGCTTTCGCCTCTAATGAGACGGAGAAAAAGGGTTCGACAAGAGCGTTGGCTTCACGCCACTCGTTCCGCACCCCCAACAACTGACGGAAATTGCAATCCCTCGGAATCCCTCATTACATCTCCTCCATCCCGGGTCCGAAAAGAGGACAGTTGCCACTCCAAAGCGACTCGCTCCAAGCGCTGCAAATCCCGGAGACGTCGGACTGATCGGGTATAAACTCCAAGATCTATAAGATCTCCCTCTCTCCCATGCTCACACAGTTCCAATTCCGGATCAAAGAGCGGTTGACTGCCACCACCCTCTCGAAGAGCAAACCGACATTCTCGCTCGGTTCTCCTGCTTCTCTCGAACCCTATGTGCACCTAAAATTCTCCAAATTCGCTCCAAAAATTCTCCCACATATGTATTTTCCTATATTCTCCCGGCTGCAGCTTAAGCGAACCCCGCAGCTCAGCCGCGTTTTCTCATTCCCATGATTTCAGCCTCAATTCTACTTACTATTTACAAGAAAATGACATCTAATCTTTTTGTAGATCAACCATCGCAGCAGGTGCCTCCTAGACTGCCCCGCACGGACCGATCATTCCCTGCAAAGAGGTTGTCGGCGCACCCTTAAGCGCACCCACAGCCAGCCAGCCGTGAGCCGCACCACCACCAGCCAGACCTCAGCCGCGTCTCGGCAACCCTCCACCCGGACATTACATCAATTGCACTCTGCAATGGCGGCCGCGATGGCTAAATGAGTGGTGCTCAAGTGATCTGTCGATCCCACCTCTAATCCCTTCCTTTCCTTCTCCTTTTGTACTCATGTTTCCCCCTATTTTCTTCTCCCCGGCTTCGGCCGTTTGTATCGTTTAATGTTTCATGTACTTCTTGTCACTCGATATTCGTACGTCGTGTAATAAAAACAGAATATAAACCCGAACAATCCGTGTTTCATTTCCCCGCTGCGCCGCGATTTATTCAAATAGTTTACCGTCAGTGTGATGAAGTGCTTTGAGTAGGCTTGCACAAGTTTTTGGTTATAAAGTTTGAAAGCCCAAAAGGTACAAACAAAGTATTATTACAAAGTTCGAGATGATCTGGCAGCACTGCTCTGCTACATACACAAGGTTTTTGCAGCTCGTGACTTTTTACAAACTTTCGACGGATTTTCGCGAACTTTTACTGGGTTTTTGCTATTATTGTTGCGGATTTCCGCGAATCTTCTTACTGTGCTATTGTGGTCATCGACAACTGCCTTTTGGAGTAGCTGTGGTGCTTTTTCGCAGCTTTTGGTTGAAGCTGGTGCTGGATGCTTCTTCTTCGCCTGCTGACGCTGCTGCTGTTGTGTCGGCTTTTGGCAGCTTTTGTTTCCACTGCTGTATTTCCGTGCTGCTGTGCTGTGACTTCGACTAGCTGTTTTCCGGGTGCTGCTGCTCCGGGCTGCGGCCCGTCGCTGTGCTCATCGACTCGAGCTGAGACTGAGACTGCCGAGCTCGATCCTGGGACTCCGCTGGCGGCTTACCGCCATTTTTAAGATAAGTACCTGTTTTTCGCTTCGATACTCGTTGTGATGCCACAGGGAAATACAAATAATCCCGGGACTAGTGGTGCAACGGAGCGCAGCTTTTCGAAGTTTGCTGGCTCGAATAAAGGCGCAGCCACTACGAACAAGGATTACTGTGCTGATGGCAAATTTGGCACAGTCATACATTCAAGCTCCCCAGTCCAAAGTCGAGCAGGTGCAACTGTGTCTAGGGGCGGTGCTGGGCGTTCGGTTCAGCCCAGGTCCAGCATACGCCCCTTTCTACGGGGGGTAGAAAAGGGTTCAACGCCCAGCTGCAGCAATTTTTCGTCCTCGAGTAAATCGGGACAGAGTGCTCACCCCCCGTCATCCAATCCATCTAGGGGGGTCCCTCAACAAAAACAGGTCGTGTTGACAGGCGCAAAGCCCTCGCATGGCCAGGCTGTGTCGACAGGTGAAAACCCCTCGCACAGCCAGGCTGCAGTGAAGCAGCAACTGACGTCGGCTAGGCCCTCTTCAGCGCGCGCTGTTAGCGCCTCAACGTTAGCGTACCGCAACAGGAGAGCGGCCTACAAGATCCTCGATAGGCTAAACGCCGTCAATGAGGACGCCCTCACGGATATGGACAAGGCCTCCCGTGGTTGGGCCATTTCCGTGATCGCTGGGCACGAGACCAAAAAATTGGTCTCTAAACGGCAGCGATCAGTGGAGGAATCCCCGGCTGCGGCTAAACGCCCCAGGACCTCTCGGACCTCCACGGTCCCCAATCGTAATTTTCGCTCTTTTAGCGATGCTGCGAAAGATAATCTTACCTTGGCGGTTAACGATCGCAGTAGTACTGACGGCTCTATCCTGCCAAAAAACTGGGCACTGGTTGAGCAGAAACTCTGGCCAGCTTACATCGATGTGCTGGCCCAACATCCTGGTCCGCCACCCTGTTCCAGAGTCGCATCAAACTGACCTCCTGTGCCGATCAGCGCTCTGCCGAGCTGTATAAGCTGGCAATCGCAGGCATTGGAGAAGTCTGGCCTGGTGCACGACTTGAAGCCGTGACCAGGGACAAAATCCCGAACCGTCCTCGCTCTAGAGCTTGGGTTCCGGCCATCTACTCCGACCCGGGGACCATCCTTCAGCTGATCAGGCTTGGCAACCCTGACCTTTTTACTGCTGACTGGAGAGTAGTGAAGCTGGGTGAGGTTGTAGGCAACTCGCGTCAGGTTACCATTATCCTAAACGAGGAATCCTTAGCCCCCCTGGCCGCTAGAAAGGGCGAAATAAATTTCTGTTTCTCCCACCTGATCTTGCGCGTCTACCGACAAGATACCAACGTGGCAGCTGACACTCAGGCCATGGTGGTATCAGAAGCGGAGGAAACAGAGAGCATCATGTCCGGGGAGTCAACGTCGTGCATGGTCCGGGACCTGTTCAGCGGACCCTCCGAGGACGAACTGCTGCTGTCCCCCCACTCCGAAGATGCCGACAACACCATGATCGCATTATCGGACCCACCATCCGGTGAACATGAGAGTCGTGCAGATTAACCTGCACCACTCCAAAGCGGCATCCGCCGCACTTCTCCTCCGCCTATCAAACAAAGGAGAGGAGATAGCGCTCGTGCAAGAACCTCGGGTCTGTCACGGGCGCATTCGCGGTCTCAATCTTCCAGGGTACAGGATTCTGCACGCCAATGGTGGAGGTAATAGCAGATCCTGTATCCTCATTAAGAAAAATATTAATGCGTTTCTTCTTAATAGCTTCAGCGACGCAGACAACGTAGCTGCTGCGGTGGAACTTCCGGGGCTCACGTTGTGGATCTCATCCACGTATATGGCACATGACGACCCTGAGGACCCTCCACCGCGACTTCTGAGAAGGCTGGTGGAGGCAGCGAGCAATCACAGAATGCCATTGGTCATCGGGGCAGACGCCAATGCGCACCACACCCTTGGTGGTCGAGAGTCGAGGAATCGAGAGAAGCAGACGTGTTTCGTAGTGGCTCTTGAAAATAATTCAAATACAAGTGATTAAAAAGTGCAAGTGAGATAAAGTATCGGTGAACCAACAGGTGAAAGCAGTGCGCTCGATATTCCAACACATTGGCGTGACAAGCTGCGGTGACTGGTGCAGAAAGTGGATAATTTGTTCCCTGGTGCAAAACTTTTGTCTTTCGACGTATTCGCCTTTTTTTGCGATTTTCGCCGTAAACAAAAAGAGAGGGAGGAAAACAGCAGAACACCACTGACAGATCGGTAGCTAGAGTGAAACGGAATCACGCAAGTAATAGATCATAAGCAAAAACATAAGAAAGGCAAAGACACAAACCGCTTAGTGCTAGCAAGGGCCCACACCAACAGAAAGCTTTCGGTGCACTTGGGCTAGTGGGGCAACAAACCGCTCTCGGCAAGCACAGTCTGTTCCCTACTTTAAGGCGGCGAATTTCCCATTTCTTTATTTATTGTTTTTGTTTTTGCGTCGAAATCGAATTACAGCCAATCAGAGGCCGATTGCGATACGCAGGTTTTTATCTGGGGTAAATGAGCGTAAATCGTTCGCCCCAATCGGGGCGAAGCATGGACAATGGCGGAATTTCAACTCCGATCATTGGTGCTAAAGTAGGTAGCGGTCCTCCATTGCCGAAAAATGCGCGTACAACTGAACGGACCAATAGGATGGCGGCAAACGACTTGTCGGCTGCGAATCCGTTCAAAGCAGGTGCGAAACTGGTGCGATCGCCAATCCGTGGAGAGGAGAGGTCAAACTCTTCGCCACCGAGTCTACAGCCTGAGATTAGCTGCACCCCTACTTCGAGCAATGGGCAAACGGCAAATGTGCATGAACGTTGTGCGTCGAAAGGGGGAAATATGGAAGACATCCTGGCATTAATAGGCCATAAAATTGAGGAACTTCTGAAGATGATGGAGGCACAGCGGCATGTCAATCAGCCAATGAAGACCATCGCCAGCAGCATTGGAATGCTTCAAAAGCAAGCGGTGGGCAAAGCTAGTGCCACCAAGGCAACAACAACAGCAGAGCAATATACGCAGACAGCCAAACCAGCGGCAGAGCAGCTCGGGGATAGGCAAGGCAAAAGGCTAAGGGCAACAAACAACGATGAGGTGGACGATACACCCGAATTTCCACCGCTGCCAAAACAAAAGTGCACGAGGGTGATGTCGCCGAATCTGAAGGCGCCTACAAGCAAAGGGCAACAGCAGCAGCGGCAACAACAACAAGGCGTCAGTGGGGCGAGAGCAAGCAGCAACGCAGTAGCGGATCAGCCAAAAACGACACAACAGCAGCACCAACACACAAACGGCCAAGTGCAGGCTCTGCCAAGAGGCGAATGGAAGGTGGCTGGTAGAAGAAAGGAAGCAACCTCTAACGAGAAGCGCCGAGAGATCAGACCCAGGCCGGATGCGTTGATTATCGCCTCCAAAGGCAATTTATCGTATGCAGACATTCTGCGCAAAGTCAGAACGAGCGCGTCGCTGCAAGAGCTTGGCAATGAAGTTAAAACTATTCGCAGGACGGCAAAAGGCGAACTGCTGCTGGAGCTGAAACATGCGACGGAAAGCAAAGCGGCGAGCTACCAATCGGCGATAGAAGACGTGCTCAAAGAGGAGGCACAAGTGGCAACTAAGACGCATACGATCACGATTCAGTGTAGAGATCTCGATGAAATCACAACAACGGAAGAGATCTGTGATGCGTTACATGCCCAATGTGGTATAAGGCGGCCGGCTGGCACAGCAGTGCGAAGCATTCGAAAGTGCCAAAATGGCACCCAGACGGCTTACGTTTGTCTATCGGCAGACGACGCTAAGCGTGTGTTGAAGATGGCACGCGTGCGCATCGGATGGGTGGCATGTCGCGTGCGCGAAACAGCGAATATTAGAAGCTGCTATAAATGCTGGGGCTATGGCCACTTGGCGCAGAAATGCAAAAGCACGGTTGACCGCTCAGCGCTCTGCAGAAAGTGCAGTGAGCCAGGCCACGTCGCCGCCGTGTGCGCAAATAACGAAAAGTGCGCGCTATGCCAAGGCGAACACGCCGCTGGCAGCTCTAAATGCCGGTTCTACCAGGAGGCGTTAAAAGATTGTTGCCTATGAAGATAGTGCAACTGAACCTCAACCACTGCGCTGCAGCACAAGATCTGCTGAAGCAAACGGCGGTCGAGCAGGACTTCGATCTGGCTTTGCTCTGCGAGCAATACAAAAACATTGATGGCCACGAATGGACAGCAGATGCTGACAATAAGGCCGCAATTTGGGCGCCAAACAACAACAACAGCTTCCAGTGCAAAATGCTGACGCCGCAACGCGGTTTCACATGGGCTAAGTTCAGCGGCGTATATTTTTTCGCCTGTTACGCACCACCCAGCTGGGACAACATTGAGTTCGAACGCATGCTAACTGCGCTGGTAATGGAAGCGCAGGGCAAGTCGCCGTTGATTGTGGCAGGCGATTTTAACGCCTGGTCGACGACGTGGGGCAGCACTCGTACTAACCAGCGCGGCAAAACGCTGCTGGAATGCCTGGCGCCGCTGGAGCTTGAACTCCTCAACCACGGCGGGCAGCACACTTTCGACTCCGGCAGAGGTAGGTCAGCGATAGACCTAACGTTTGCGAACCCCTCACTGGCACGAAACGCAAAGTGGGCGGTCAGCAGTATGTACACGCACAGCGATCACTTTGCGATTGTGGTAGAGCTAGATTTGCGTATCCGAACGCCGCACCAGGTAGGCAAGGCGCAGACCAAAGGATGGCGAAGGCAACTGTTTGACGCGGAGATGTTCGACCTGGTGTGGAACGAGGGGCAGGTCCAGTTAGACAGCGCAACCAAAATGGCAACGAGCATCACGGACAAGCTGTCAAAAGCGTGCGACGCGGCAATGCCCAGGCGAGGAAGCAAACCGATCAGAAAGCCCGTGTACTGGTGGAATGACGAAATCGCTTGCGCCAGGAAAAAATGCCACCAGGCGCGCAGAAGGTTGCAGAGGGGAAGAAACCTGCCAACAAGAGAAGCGCTGCAAAAGGACTACAGGGTGTGCAAAAAGGCACTGAAAGTAGCGATTCGCAGCAGCAAGCAGGCATGCTTCAAGGCGCTATGCGACGACGCGGATCTGGACCCGTAGGGCAAAGCCTACAAGGTGGTAATGAGCCGCATCAAAGGCCCAAGATCTCCACAGCCGAGCGATCCAACCCTGCTGAAAGAGGTGGTTTCTACGCTTTTCCCACCCCAACATGACGCCATAGAAAACGGTGGTCCAGGTCTGGATATTGGCGACGTCCCGGAGGTGACAATCAGTGAAGTGCTGCAGACACTGGGAAAAATAGCGGATAACAAATCCCCGGGGCTGGATGGGATTCCGAATGTGGCGCTTAAGACTGCAATGCGAGCCAGGCCGGATGTGTTCGCCAACCTGTATGGCGCCTGCTTGAAGGAGGGTGTCTTTCCAGACAAATGGAAGCAACAAAGACTGGTGCTACTGCTCAAGCTTGGCATACAACCTGATCAGCCCTCGTCGTACCGGCCGCTCTGCATGCTTGATACAATAGGCAAGGTGTTAGAGCGGATAATATGCGACAGACTGCAAAGCATATTGGAGCAACCAGGCGGGCTATCGACGCACCAATACGGTTTTCGCAAAATGCGCTCCACGGTCGACGCTATACAGGAAGTAATGGGCATAGCTCGCGAGGCCACGCGCGGAAAAAGGTGGCGGGGGGGAACAAAAAAGTACTGCGCCGTCATCACACTGGACATAAAGAACGCCTTCAATTCGGCAAACTGGGGCCGCATCATGGACGCGCTGCGAATTTTCAAGGTTCCAGTGTACCTCCAGCAAATCATCGCCAGCTATTTTCGCAACAGGCTGCTGCTGTACGACACGGACGTGGGTGTGCAACAGCATGTAGTTTCCGGTGGCGTTCCACAGGGCTCGGTGCTTGGCCCAACACTGTGGAACGTCATGTACGACGGCGTGCTTAGCCTCGAGCTGCCAACAGAGGTGAAGATCGTCGGCTACGCAGACGACATAGCGATTGTGGCAGTTGCGAAACACACTGACACGTTGCAGAGAAACTGCAATGATGCGATAGCTCGAGTGAAGCAATGGCTTATTGGCGCGAAACTGGAGTTGGCGGCCCATAAAACAGAGGCAGTGCTGCTCAGCACCAGAAAGGTGACCGAGGTGCTCACCATAACGGTTGGTGATCACGAGATCACGTCCCAGCCTTACCTTCGTTACTTGGGGGTCATCATTGACACCAAAATGACCTTCAAGGAGCACCTAAAAACAGTGTGTGAAAAAGCCACAAGAGTAAACGGCGCACTGACACGTATGATGCCAAACGTAGGGGGCCCGCGCGCCAGCAGACGGAAACTCCTTTCAAGAGTCACGGCGTCAGTAATACTTTACGCAGCGCCAGTTTAGGCGGATGCAGTACACACAAAAGAGTACACAAAAGGCATCAGATCGGTATACAGACTGAGTGCGCTACGTGTAGCCAGCGCTTTCCGAACCGTGTCGGACGATGCGATCGGGGTCATCGCAAACATGCCACCCATCGACCTGCTGGCTGTCGAAATGCGACGGCTATATGGTGCAACCACAAAACACACGAGCGCCACCAAAGCCGCAGAAAGGAGTGCCACAATTAAAGACTGGCAGCGAAGATGGAGCCAATCCAGCAAAGGCCGATGGACGTATGCGCTTATACCCGACATCGCGCCATGGACAGAACGCGCACATGGTGAGCTGGATTACCACACGACGCAGATCTTAAGTGGGCACGGCTGCTTCAAGCAGTACCTCCACCGGTTTAAATACGAGGAGGATCCTTTCTGCCCGCAGTGCCCGACGGAGCACGAGACCGCGGAGCATGTGCTGTTAGAGTGCCCGCGTTTTGAGTCTGTCCGAGGGGAACTAACCGTAGCTCTTGGGGAGCGTCCGTCTGTGTCAAATTTGACTGCACACATGTGCGACACTTTGTATAAGTGGAAATCAGTATGCTCGGCCAGTGCCAGCATTATGAAAACGCTCCGCGTCCTAGAACGCCAACGTAGGGAAAATAGCTACTACCAGGAAGTAATTCCTTACAGGACGTCCCCTGGTAGCAGTCTGTAGGAGATAGAAGGGTTTTTAGTGGGTGAAAGTCTCACACTCCGGCTTTTAATGCTTTTCCCTTCTGAAAAAAAAAAAAAAAAAAAAACCCTTTGGGGTAGCTCCGACATCAACCCGCGAGGTGAGTCAGTTTTTGAGTTCATCATTAGTACTAACCTAAGTATTGCCAATACTGGTCATAAGCCCACTTTCATCACCTCTATTCGTAAAGAGGTTCTCGATATTTCTCTGGCAAATACATTTGCCACCAATTTTCTCAGAGGGTGGAAAGTCTCCTATGAGCACTCTTTTTCTGACCATAGGTATATTGACTTCTGCATAGAAGTTGAAGGCCCTCAGGTCACTCCCTACTGGAATAGGAAACGTACTGACTGGGGCAAGTTTAAAGCAGTCTTCACGAGATCTCTTCCAGCAGAAGGCCCTCCAAAAATTGGATCCACTCAGCAACTTGATAAAGCGGTATCATCCCTCACCACTGCCTTTAAGGTCGCCACTGTAGAGTCATGCCCTACGAGAGTCCTCTGGGGCAAAACCAAGCCCAAGTGGTGGACTTCTGAGGTGGCTGTACTGAGAAGGGACTGCCGCAAACTTTTTAATCGTGCTAAAACGACAAACAACTGGTCTGAGTACAAGGATAAACTTAGGCTCTTCAAAAAAGCGGTGAGATCAGCTAAGCGCTCCTCCTGGAGACAATTCTGCAGGATATAGGCAGCTACTCAGAGCCCGTCAGTCCCTGGCTTCCTACAAAGGGAAGACGGCAGCTGGACATCGTCTAGTCAGGAAACCATAGAACTCCTAGTAGACACTCATTTTCCGGGCAACAGTTTCTTTGACGCTGGGGCCCAGGACATAGATAACTTTCCCTGTTTGCCACACAATACCAGCGGACAGGACATAGTTAGTAGTGAAAAACTATACTGGGCAATAGATAGCTTTCTGCCCTTTAAATCTCCAGGCCCTGATGGTATTATCCCAGCTGATCTGCAAAACACATCAAGCCTGGTGATACCGTGGCTCTTGGAAATCTTCTTAGCCATTTTTCATTTGGCTTACATCCCATCTTTATGGACTGTAGTCAATGTGATCTTCATTCCTAAGGCTGGGAAATCCTCTCATTATAAAGCAAAAGACTACAGACCAATAAGTCTGTCCTCTTTTCTACTTAAAACCCTAGAAAGGCTCATTGATATCTATATTAGGGAAAAAGTAGGTCATCTACTATCCCCTAATCAGCACGCTTACACAAAGGGCAAATCCATAGAGACAGCTCTTCACGCACTTGTGCAACAGATTGAATACTCCCTAATTTACAAGGAATTCACTCTGGTGACCTTCCTTGATATTGAGGGAGCCTTCAACAACATAACTCCGTCGGCCATTACAGGCTCGCTAGTCAACGTGGAGCTACGGAAACCGCTCGTTGACGTAGTCTACAAACTCTTAACCAATAGGGTTATCAATTCTTCACTAGGGGTCTCCTCTGTAAAAAGGCGGGTAAGAAGGGGCACCCCGCAAGGAGGTGTCCTCTCCCCCCTCCTTTGGAACTTGGCACTAAATGAACTTCTTCTGCAACTAAACAAAACAGGGTGTAATGTGGTTGCATACGCCAACGATGTAGCGATTGCGGTATCAGGGAAGGATCTTCCGACATTGGTCGATCTTCTCCAGGGTGCCCTCAACCTACTCGTATCATGGTGCAATCAGAACGGTTTGGGTGTCAATCCTTCCAAAACCGATCTGGTTCTCTTCACTAGAAAACACGTTATTCCTGCTTTTAGTCCTCCTATTCTTAGTGGTACAGCTTTAAGCATTAAATCGCAGGCCAAGTATCTTGGTATACTGCTGGACAGAAAACTCAGCTGGAAAGCGAACATACTGGATAGGGTTCGCAAGGCTACGGTCGCATTGTATTCCTGCAAAAGAGCAGTTGGTAAAAAATGGGGCCTGCAACCACGAATAATGTACTGGATCTTTATTTCAGTGATCAGGCCTATTATCTTCTATGGAGTGATAGTCTGGTGGACGGCCCTAGATAAGAGGGCCTATCAGAAGCCATTGGACTCGGTTCAAAGGTCAGCGGCGCTCATCGTAACCGGCGCCATTCGATCAACACCATCCAAGGGGCTCTACACCTTGCTCCACCTTCTCCCCGTTGACCTTTACGGGAAACAAGCTGCAACCCTCTCCGCAGTAAGATTGAGCACTATCTGGGGATGGGCGCGCACTGATTTCGGTCATTGCCGTATCCTAGGTAAAGTAACCGACCTTCCCAACAACATAAATCACTCCCTACCGTCATACCTCTTTGACTCCAAATTCTCAACCCACATACCCCAAAGATTGGAGTGGGTACAAGATACGGTGTCTAGAACTGGAGTATGTTTCTACACAGACGGCTCCAAGTTGCATGGTAGGGTAGGGGTGGTGTATTGTGTGTTGACCCTCCCATGGAGGATTGTTTTCGCCTTCCAAACTTCTGCAGTGTCTTCCAAGCGGAGGTACTAGCAATTTTTAAAGCCCTGTCTTTGCTAAAACAGCATAACCTTCCTGGTGAAACCGTTAGGATCTTCACGGACAGTCAGGCAGCAATCAAGGCCCTCAAGAAGGCCTTTACCACATCTCACTGCCGATCCCTGCTGAATGAGCTAGGGCGGGTGTACAACATCACTCTGACTTGGGTACCGGGCCACAGTGATATTAGAGAAAACTGCATAGCCGATGAGCTCGCTAGACGTGGCACCACCCTTTCAGATGACAACGTTAATATTACAGTAGGCATCCCTCTCGCCACATGTAAACTTATGATTCGATCTTCTTTCCTCAACATAGCCAACAAGCGATGGCAGGATGAGAGTACTTGCTCAATCACAAAGCAACTTTGGCCCACCCTAAACCCCGGGCGCACTAGAACTCTTGTCTCGCTCGGTAGACAACATATCAATACGATCGTCTCGATCCTTACGGGACATTGTACCTTTGGTCGTCATGCCTATAGATTAGGTCTTGACAGTCGGGACTTCTGCCGTAGCTGTCACAATGTGGAGGAGGAAGAGACTATAAGTCACCTTATCTGTCATTGTCCGGCTCTCTCTATACGAAGGTGGAAAGCCCTGGGCCCCTTCTTCTTCGATAACCTGGATGACCTCAGATCAGTCAATATTAGGGACTTGCTGGGTTTTATCCAGAAAACAAATTGGCTTGTTTAGGCACCTAACTTGCAGTAAGTCAGATCACTCACTCTTTGTGGTATCATAATGGGCCCTTTTCGTGGCCTAAGTGTGTCTTTTGGCAAGTCCCGTGCCTAGGCAGCCACTTTAACCTAACCTAACCTTACCTAAGTTCGAGGTTAATCAAAAGTTAATCAGTGATATCGATTATGAGTTTGCGAGGTACGCTCTTCTTAACAAAATTATTATTGTTTTTCTATAATATTTTTTTCGCAAAAAGTCAATTTCGGGTAATGTGATATAGTACATCACAGTACCCGAACTTATGACAGCAGTACTATTTGTATACCGAAATGTATATATGCTTCATTTTATAATATTTGAAGTGGTATAATCTCAAAAATCTGTAATGGTTACGTTTTAGATTAAAAAAATCCATGAAATCATGTTTCTCGATACAAGTTTTTAACCCTTGGTTTACCCCGTCAGATTTTGATTTTCAGAAAAAAATTAGAAGCACGTCTCTTTTTTTATTTTTGATTTGGAGTATTTTCACTAAATTTGAAACTAAAAGGTCTGTTAAATAACGTTTTTTTGGGTATATCACATTACCCGCCGATGGTATATCACATTACCCGCCACTTTTATCAGACGCCAATAATTTGTAATTAAAAAACTCGTCAACCGTTTATCATCTTAAAGAGTTAATAATCTTAGACATACTAAATAATGTGTCAGTGAGCAGTTTGAGACCAAAAAAAGTGTCTTTTAAGGCAAAGTGTGTCGGGAATCGCCGTAAAACAAACAGGTATATTACATTACCCGAACTTACTCTATTAACCCTAATTCCCAGAAGTGAGCCTCACAGTCTCACTTAAGATTTCAAATGGTGATAAATCCTATACCAAAAGATTTTCGATTCCAATTTTTTTATGTAATCCTCTAATGGAATGTTAGAATTATATTTCAGTTATAAATTTTTTAGACAGTTTTTCTACTTTTTTTAAACAATTTTTTAAAAATGCAACGTAAACCCAGAAGTGAGCCTCAGGAGCTCATTTGAGCAAAAACTCAAATTTACTCAGAATTCCTTGACTTTTTGTCAACCATATGGAAGAATATTTTTATTTTTCATGTTTAGATGCATTTTGATCGTGCCAAGTTCATAGTTTTTAAGCCTAGCACACATCTAGTCGGCATGGGGTGAAGTCTACTAAAATTGTTGAAAATACTTCAATCTACGACATATTATGAAGAATTTGTGCCTTGCCGAGATTGATGCTAGTTCATACAGTTTATGTCTTCCAATCCCGATAAATATGTAATCAGAATATGGAAGTGCGACGGTGCTAATACTTCCTGAAATGCCATACACACGCAAAGACGGTAATCGAGGAGCTGTGGATCTTGCAAAAAGGGTGCTGAAAAACTGTGTGAACCTCACAAACACAAATGTAAAACTGACCAACTAGTTCACCAGTAAGGTATTAGCTAATCGTTTATTGGATGCGAGGTTCGTACACTCAGAATAAACAAAATTTGTATGATGGGTATATCAAAAAACGCAAACCTAATGCATGGCCTCTAGCGCTGCAGTAGCAATTGTTTTCCTGTGGACCCTGTATTTACAAGTTCTTTACTTAAAATAAAAAACTTAAATAAAAACGTCTTTAAGTAGTAACTAGATTTGGAAAAATAAAATCAATTTAGTTTTTCAGTAGTTTAGCTCATATGAGCCTGACAGTCTCACTTCTGGGTTTACGTTACTTTTAAAATTCTGGGAATTAGGGTTAACAGCCCAATTCTTAATAAATTCACTATATTGACTATTTGTCAAGTTTTTACTATTTGTCAAGAATTGGCATTATATTTCTAAAAGTAAACGCTCTTTCCTTGATAAATTGTCAAAAGTGTAAATGCTATTGAGAATAGCTTACAAATTGAAATTTTTTGTTAAATAAATTAACAAAACAAAACATGAATTTAATTATTGGTATTTATTATTATTAATAAGGGTACCGGTTAATTCGTGCGGTTTTTTTTTTGGGAGAATTGAAGCTTTATTGTGAAAAATGGTTACAAATTTAATATTCAAAGTATTGTCCATCACTAGCTATAACTTTTCCCATTTTTCTGGCAATTCACGAATACCTTTCTGAAAAATTCGGCTGGCTTTTCCGCTATCCGCGAATCGATCCAATTTTTGACTTCTTCATAATTGGAGAAGTGCTGGTCAGCCAGGCCATGTTGCATTGATCGGAAGAGATAGTAATCGGATGGCGCAAGGTCTGGACTATACGGCGGGTGGGGTAGGACATCCCATTTGAGCGTTTCAAGGTAAGTTTTGACGACCTGTGCAACATGTGGCCGAGCATTGTCATGTTGCAAAATTACCTTGCCGTGCCTTTGTTCATATTCCGGCCGTTTTTCGCGCAGTGCTCGGCTCAAACGCATCAATTGTCATCGGTAGACTTCCCCTGTGATCGTTTCATTCGGTTGCAACAGCTCATAATAGATCACACCCAGCTGGTCCCACCAAATACACAGCATAACCTTCAGGCCATGAATATTCTGAACGGCCGTCGATGATGATGCATGGCCGGGGTATCCATACGTTGCTCGACGTTTTGGATTATCGTAATGGACCCACTTTTCATCGCCAGTGACAATTGGATGCAAAAAACGTTTTGATTTGTGCCGTTGAAGCAGTTGTTCACACGTAACGTAAGACACGGCGTTCGGCGTCTCTTGGCTTCAATTCATACGGCACCCAATGGCCTACCTTCCGGATCATTCCCATTGCTTTTAGACGATCGGAAATGGTTTGTTGAGCGACGCCAAGTGATTTTGCAAGTTCTTCTTGGATGGATCATGGTTGAGCAATGTCTCCAATTCGTGATCTTCAAACTTTTTTGGCTGTCCGGGCCGTTCATCGTCCTCCAAGTCAAAATTGCCACTTTTGAACCGTGCAAACCACTTCTGGCACGTACGCTCAGCTAGAGCATGCACACCATACACTTCCACCAAAATACGATGACTTTCGGCAGCCTTTTTCTTCATATTGAAGTAATGAAGAAGTACTCCCCGCAAAAAGACTATTCGGCACAAAATTCGACATTTTCAGACTAAAAAAAAAGTATTGTTGTTTACGCTTCAGCTAAATGACACATACTGATTCTGAAACTATATGACAATAGCTTTCCAACACATATTTTGAAAGGTGAATCACTGTTTACAAAATCAAGTTACGCTATCTGTTAGAAAACCGCACGAATTAACCGGTACCCCAATTATTAATTATTGTTATTTAGTTGGTATTTATAACTTATTCTTCATAATTTATTCTTTTTATTTTCTTAAAGTTTATATCATTTGGTATTTTTATGTGTTCTTTAGTATTTTTATTTTATTCTTATTTTTCGATTTACTTGCAATGTGCTCTTTTAGCCAAATGCAATTTTTTCCAAGCAAAATTATTAAAAAGTAATCTTATATAAATTGTTTATATTCCCTACAAGTAGACGGTTCTGAAAACCACATTTTGTATTCATCTACTTCTGTTACATTTGCAACACACAAATTGTACAAAAGCTTTTTTATATTGGAGGAATGAGGGGTTTCCTTAAAAAAGTATGAAATGTGTTGTAAACGATTTTTGAAATTAATAAAAAATGAGTCGCTTGGAGCTTTTGGTTTTAAACTACTAATAAAATAGTTGATATTTTCCTTGTAAACTACAAGGCTTCAACAAACTATACAAATGACATTCATGATAAAAACTTGATGGTCGTTAACAAAGTTTTTCAATTAAAAAAATTTTTTGGGGATTCAACCACGTCAGAATTCGTTTAAATTTTTAAATTCAAAGAAATTTCATTTGGGTTCATTTCAAAACACGCAACCAGACAGCGCAACGATTAGATTGTTAACGAGCTGTTCTCAGCAAATTTGTTGAAGCGAAAGCGATCGTCAACGAAAATAAGTATACGCACAAACAATGAGCGCGAACAAGGGAAATTGTGTTTTTGCTTTTGTTGGTGGTTGATTATTTCATTGCATGTGAAGTCAGCGCACACAATCATGCGAATATCTTCGAATAGCCGAAGTGCGTATGGGACCTACTGCGCTGGTACACAAATTTGTGCGAGTTGACACCTCTATGTGTTTATTTGCTTAGTGGTACTACCAGCGATTAAGCGATTGGAAACTGGGAGAGTAAGCCGATTTTTGTGCGTTTTTTGCAATTCACGTACACAGTCTGTGTGTGCTGGCAGTGATCAGCTCTTCGCTGTTTCCGTTCTTATCCCGATATTAGGGATTATTGTGCAAACCAAAATTCCGCCAGTTTCCTTTCAATTATTTGCTTTTTAAAGTATTTTCTAAGTAATTTTCTGCATCAAATACACAACATATCAACTTTTTTGTTATGCAGCTTATAAAACCTTAATTTAATTCAATAAAAAGAATACCAAACGGTTTTTTTACACTTTTGGGCAATAATATATTTTTATAGTTAGTTCTATACAAACGTATTACGAAATTGCACCAAAACATGCAAATAAAAAGAAATATTTCTTTGGTCACAAAACATGACTCACAACAGCAACACTGGAAATTGAAATGAACTAGAACAACAACCCCGTTTTATAAATTTATATGGAGGAAGAACTACGTTCCTCATCAAGCTTGGGGGCTACTAGTAGGCCTCAAGGTTGCAATTTTACAATAATGTTAGTGAAATTCTGTGCATGTATTTCTACCGGCTCCCCCACTTTCACATCGCTTAATCGCTGGTACTACTCTGCTCAGCACTAGTTTCCTTCATAAAAAAACAGAAAAGATCTGAGCTTGTGGGAGTTATTCGCAATTTTGAACAGACGGGGACGTCTGATACTTAATGCGGGGAGTAGTTAAGATACGTTACTAAAAAGCTGAGAAATGTTTATCGCCTCCGCTCCCACGGAAGACAATCTCCCAT
Source organism: Melieria crassipennis (assembly GCA_963668005.1). Classification (NCBI taxonomy): domain Eukaryota; kingdom Metazoa; phylum Arthropoda; class Insecta; order Diptera; family Ulidiidae; genus Melieria; species Melieria crassipennis. The sequence goes on along the minus strand of OY764963.1, from coordinate 47,577,620 downwards.
GGTCAACGAAAGACGGAATACGAACCCGCGACGTGCACAGACAAAAATAACAACAACAGCTACGGCCAGCCATCTGGCAGTAGCTGTCCGCTGGGCCGTAGCACAGTAGAGTAAGTTTTGTTTGTAGTCGAACTCTAAGGGCCGTTTTCTCATCTTCGCGTTAACTTTAAAGTTCAGTTTAACGGGCCGATAAACGCATTTTCGTTTTCTCATCTGCCCGTTAAGCTATCCTCCGGATAAAATTTACCCGGAGGATTGACTGCGTGTTAAACTTTAAAGTGAACTTTAAGTGGAAGTGGTGCCAATTACATGCATATGTTTGTTTACAAACAAAAAACAGCTGATAATGAAATTACAATTTGAAATGAAATTTGCATTTGAGATCTTTCGGTATGGAAAATAGGCGTTTTTTTTATATTCATGCACTGGAAGACGCTTTTGAAGGTACGGAGTCGCAAAATGCGGCAAATAGAACATATAACAGCCGATTGGACAATTTCACTGCTTTGCACTGCTGGCATTTCCAATCGCTGCTGGGCCGCCACCTGTGCGATACGTCTCGCTCTTCTCCGCTGCAAGTTCCAGCTTGGACTTGCGCTTCAAGCTGTCGAACTTGTCCCTCAACGTTTTCCAGCGTCGGAACACGCCCCATTTGGCAGTAAAAGCATCAGCAAGATTTTTCGAGGCAAAATTCTTCTTTTTTTCCTTCCAAAATAATTATAATTTTTCAAAAACAGCTGATTGCGCCGCCAAGTGCTGCCCATCGTAGACAAGTGCTGCCCATCGTAGACCAGTGTTGCCAGAAAATCAGACTTGTTGAATTTATATTTATCACGAAGATGAGAAAACGAAAATATTTACCGCGCACTTTAAACTGAACTTTAGCTAAAGTTCACTTTAGCTAACCGCCACTTTAACGCGAGGATGAGAAAACAGCCCTAAGTGCATAGCACTTATAACTGCCAATAAATAACAAACAAGATTCTACAAATTAATAAATAAAGAACAAATTCAACAAGGTGCAAAGCACTGAAATCACTGTGTTTAATTTATTTAATTCAAACCAAAGTGCATAGCACTTATAACTTACTGGTTTTATAATTTGTACACACGAGGATACCAAATGTTGTGGCAAGAGCTCCGACGTCACTACAATACCCCACGCAGACTCATTGAGGCGCACTTATATCGCCTTCTTGATCTCTGAAGCTCCCAAGGAGTACGGGCTCAAAGAGACAGAGGAGACGATGTGTCGGTCGTGATGAGGATACTGGTCGACATTGAAGAGTACGCCGATCATCTGCAGGTTTCGACATCCATCGGTTCCAGGACAACTGCTTCACCGGCAAGGGGCCAACACGCTCAAGGCACCATGAGGGCTCATGTCGCTAGGTTCGCTTCACAATTACCCACAACTGGTTCTCCTTGCTGCGCCTTTTAAGACGGGTTGATTAGTTGCCAGGTATTCAGAAGTTTTCCCGTTCAACAGCGGTGGAACTTTGCTAAGGCCCACTCACGTTGCTTCAACTGTTTGGGCGATGGACACGGGACTCGAAAGTGTGCATTTGATGTTTGCAACATCTGTCAGCAGAAGCACAACACACTACTGTGTCGCTCAGGCTCTGGCAGCAATTCTGCTCCTACCCATGCAGGCCCCCTGGAGGCAGGCCGGCCAGCAGATACCACACAAATGCAGGCAGCTAGCCCTGCAGCATCACAAGTTCTACCATGGCACCAATGAGTCACCGACAACGGGCAGTCATTTTGCGTCCATAGCGGCAATGTCGTTTTGCTTGCAACTGCAAACGCACTGTTATCGGATCGCCATGGAATTGATCACCACTGCAGAGTCTTGTGTGGTCCTGGGTCTCAGGTGAGCTTCCTCACTGAATCCATATTTAATGTTTTGAATCTTCATAGACGACGAGGCAACCTCTCTATCGACGGAATTGGTGCTACAATGAAACACACGGACACGCAGTCAGGTCACGCTCAGATTATGATCACATTGGGACAGATACTTTAAGTTACAATTCAATGCATACTTGCTACGATCCATAGCGTCGACCACGCCTACAACGTACATTGATGTAGATAGCTGGGTCCACTTGCGTGATCTGGAGCTGGCTGACCCGACTTTTGGTACACCAGGACGTATTGATGTACAACTCGGAGCCTACATCTGGGGGACGATTCTTCAGGACAGAATCGTCACAGGTGCGGATAATGCACCGTGCGCGATGCGGACTCGGCTCGGTTGAGTGGTACTCGCGCCTGCTACAACCAACATACCCATCTCTTCTCTGCATACACTGAGAGCTGTCACAGCTCGTTCGTAGATTCTTGGAGCTGGAGGAACCTGCAGGACCAGCAAATAGGCCCATGAACATTTGCGAAGAGATCTTCGAGAGCACCGTATCGCGCCAACCAGACGGTCGATTCGTGGTGCAGATTCTTTTCCAGCCAGATGCATCGGTGCTCGGAACCTCGTACGCGTCCGAGACAAGTACATTGAATTCATGGTGGAATATAGCGCCCTTGGGCATATGGCGGCGATTCCGGATCAACGTGTCGATCCGCGACAATCGTATTATCTTCCACACCACGCCGTTACAGTTCAATTTCGGGTGGTATTCAATGCGTCAGCTAATATGACTACTGGCGTGTCACTGAACACCCAACACCCAACTATTCGGGCCGCAGTTAAAAGATGCGCTCGTGGATATTATTCTTCGTTTTGATTGTGCAGACAATCACATCTGGCGACCACTCTCGCGAAGGACATCGACACAATTTTGCAAGAAGGAAAATTCAAGTTGTGGAAATGAAATTTTAATTGTAAGCAGACCCTGGCAGCAATCACGGGCTCCGGGGCGTCTGCGTCCGAGCTCAACCTTAGTGACTCGGATACCACCGTACTTCAGCTTCACTGCAATCCTATACGAGACGAGCTTTTCTATACGATTGAGCCGCGGTACGCGAACGTGATGCAAACCAAACCAAACCAGAGTTCACAGTGAAGTTGCTCATCTTTAGGATCCAACTGGAGTACTTTCGCCTGTCATTATTGTGGCAAAGATATTCATTCAAACACTTTGGAAGGCAGGTCTGGGACGCAGAACTGCCGATCGATCTGACGGAGAACTCCGGCAGCAGTTGTTGGGGACATATTTCCACTGAGTTCAACCCTGCGGATTGTGCAAGCCGCGGGATCGCTCCGACGACCCTTGAGCACCATCAGTCGAGACCAAACCAATGAAAGTCCTAATAGGGGCTACAGCGGCATCGAAACTTATGAGGTCTTGTGTCGATGGCAGACGCATTCCTCTGGTTGACAGATTCAGCAGACTCAGCTGCTTTCTCAATACGACAGTGCGGCGGTTCCAGCCGGCTTATCAGATGACCCGGGCCAATCCGGTCATCAGTCCTGAGGAGCGTGAGAGTGAGCTACTCTGGTACATCCACGAGGCGCAGAGTAAGGTTTTCACCAATGATCTTAACCATCTTGCTTCTCATTCCAGTGTAGACGCAAAAAGCAGTTTGCTCACACTGGCGCCATTCCAGGATGACGACCGCATTTTACGAGTTGGTTGTCGGCTGAACAACGTAGACTTGACGTATGACCGGCGTTATCCCATCGTCAATCCACGCGACAGCGCTCTGGCCAGTCTTCTCATCGCGGAGGTTCAGGTAATCTGCCTGCATGTGGGGATCCAGGAGATGCTTCAGTGTTTGCGTCAACGGTTTTGGATTATCCATTCCCGTGTACTCGTGAAATCTTGGGTGCACAGATGCGCGTCTGTCGACGGTATCAACGCACTTTACAACGGCAGCAAATGGCTGCATTGCCTCACTCTCGAGTCACCGTGGCGCCGCCGTTTTCGAATTCTGGGTTGGATTATTGCAGGCCACCTCCCCTCGCCCCCACCAGTCGGCTCAAGTACTGGCAACGGGTGTAGCACGGTCTGGTCCGTGTGATGACCATCGATTACAACAGCGAGAGGCTAGGACCAGATGGCCTATTTGTAAAACACACATGCAAGCGTGCCATACAGAAAGTTGTGCGGCTCACAGGAGCATCCGACGATATTCCGAACTTGGACGGCTCAGCCGGGCAGGAATGTCAGAGGAACATAATCGAACTGGATGACAAAGTCGCACTATGCCGCATTTTGACATTTTTCGTTGCAAAAATCATAACTTCTGAACCAATAAGATATTTAAAAAATTTAAATTGCATCTGAAAGTATAATATCCAAGTTTTAAAATGAGCATAAAAGCAGAGTACCATAATTACAGGGGCTTTAAAATTCGTTGTCAAAGTTGAGATTTGATTTCATTACAAAAACTTCATACCAAAATGAAATGACTTTTGGTTTATAAATAATACGAGTATAATATATAACCGGGCTACCGGTTAATTCGTGCGGTTTTCTTACAGATGGCGTAACTTGATTTTGTGAACAGTGGAATAGTTATCTACACTGAAAGGAATGTCTAATAAAGAAAGCCCCTTTCCATGTGCCAAAATTTGATGTGAAGTTGGTGTAAGTCTCTTCTCAGGATACTTCTGAAGCAGCAGTTCGGCAGTTTTGGATGCATATTCACTAAATTTAGGTCCATTACCCATTTCCTTGCAATTTAACTACAACATTCAAAATAACTCCCAATCTTCGCACAATATCTTTATCAACTCCAGTTATTCGAGCAGTCACTTCATAGTTTTAAACAAACCTGCATGACGAGTTGCCGTAATTTGTATTTCCATACCCACATTTTGGAGAGTCTACTTTCAGGCCGAGCTCTTTGAACAATTCATTTTGAATTATTTTTTTCTGATATTCTGTTTTTGGTTGGATGTTGTGTTATCGTCGAAAACTTCCCCATGTCGTGGTAGAGTATGCCAACTTGAAGACAAACTCCATACTTCTTATCCGTGCATGCAAAGGAGATATTCCATACTCATAATTATGTTCGTCACTTGCTGATTCATCAAAATGATTCTTTTTACAAATTGCACATGTCATGGTAGATGAAGTATTAGTTAATTGATTTAAAACTTTTCCATCGATCATAGTCAGGAGAAAATCATACTTTATAGTATATTGTATGTACCATATATATGTATATTGTCCATTACGAACGATCTTCGTCGGAACGATCATATTGTAACGACAAGACAGTCTGCCGCTGTGCAAAGCAACCCTGTCGCTACGCGCCGTGCCATAATTCAACCTGGCAATGATGACCGCGATAATGGAAACTTTTAGTCCAACCTGGCAATGATGGTCGCGATCATCATGGAAACCTTTAGTCCACTCTGGAATGTGCGAGAACGATCTGCGCGATGGCCGGACAGGTATAAAAGGCTGCCGGGTGCGGCGCAGCGGATCAGTCTGATTTTGACTAGTGAAGGTGCCATACGGAGTAATTGAGCAAATACTTAAGTGTAAAGACAGTGAAGTGTAAATTTGTGAAATAAAGTGATTGTTGGTTTATTTTATTGACTGCGTTTGAGAAACTAAGTGTGTTTTATTTTCAAATTACGCAATCCAGAGATACGTACCAGCCCACTGGAACTAGCATTCGTAACAATATTTTTGGCGTGTTGAAAGAAGCAGCCAAGTGCCTCGGCTTCTTAAAGCGGTGCAAAAAATATTTCACCCCGTCCGATCTCCGCATTATTTATACCACCTATATCCGACCTAAAATGGAGTTTAACTCGCACCTATGGGCAAGGGCTTCAAAACCCCATTTGGAGCTTCTGGATCGGGTGCAAAACCGTGCGATTAAACTTATAGGGGACAGTAGGGCATCCAGCTCTATTGACTCCTGGGAACATCGTCGAAACGTGGCAAGTGTGGTTTCATTTTACTGATACTTTTTCGGTAATTGCTCAGTGGAGATGAGCAGCTTGATGCCATCACTCCGGGTATTCCCCCGGGCAACCCGTTTGAACACTGGCGCCCGTGCATTCCACGTCGAAACAATGTTCCAGCGCACTACGCACTGCAGAGAAAGTTCGTTCCTGGCTTGTACAGCGCGATTGTGGAATAGTCTCCCTGCAGATATTTTATCCTGCACTTATGATCTTGATGGGTTCAAGGCAAGAGTCCATTAATTCTTCACTCAACACCCTTTTTCCTAACCAATATATCCTTCTTGAATCAGCGCAATGCCTCGCATTTATAGGGGTATCCCCTGCACGTTGGCTCGTATTAAAAACAAAAAAATAGTACATATTATATGATATCTTCTTATACAAGGTGCAACCCAAAGTAAACAGGACTTTTATAAAATAAAGAAAACGGATGATTATTTTTGTATAATTCTTTTTATTTATTCAAAATACTCTCCTTCTGCTTCGATACAACGTTTTGCACGGTCCAAAAGCATTTGGAATGAGTGTTTTAGGTCATCGGCCGGCATCGCCTTCAGAATGTTGGTACAAGCCTTTTGGATGTCCTCAACGTCCTTATAACGGTTTCCTTTCATCGGCAAATGCAACTGACCGAATAAGTAGAAGTCACAGGGAGCCATATCAGGCGAATACGGTGAATGATTGATGGTAAAAATGCGATTTTTGGTCAAATAATCGGTCGTAACTAGGGCTCTGTGAGCCGGTGCATTATCATGCAATAAACGCCAACTTCCTTCCTCGCGATATTCTGGCCGAATACGACGAATGCGATGCACCAAACGCTTCAAAACTTCAACATAAAACAAAGCGTTAATTGTTTTTCCCGGTGGAACAAACTCTCGATGAATTATTCCCTTTGAATCGTAGAAACAAATGAGATGAGTTTTGATTTTTGACTTCTCACGGCGGGTTTTTTTCGGATTTGGCTCATCTGGGTGCTTCCATTCGGCACTTTGACGCTTTGTTTCGGGATCATATTGAAAGCACCACGTTTCGTCACCGGTTACGATGTTGAACAAGAAATTTGGATCACGTCTGGCTTCCCGAACGATGTCTTTTGCGTGCTCAATTCTCTGCGCTTTTTGGTCGTCGGTTAAAGTGTGCGGAATGAAGCGAGAACACACTTTACGGAGACCCAAATGTTCGGTTAAAATGCGATCAATTGATGTTTTGGAGATGTTCAATTCCATTTCCATCAATTCCAATGATGATTTTGGCTGCATTTTGATAAAATCACGCACAGTTTTGATGGCATCGTCGACGACCATTCTTGAATCGATTCAACCACTCATTAACACGGCCACGGGATAAACAATCATCACCATAAACTTGCTTTAACAATTTAAACGTTTCGGTAAAAGTTTTACCAAGTTTAAAACAGAACTTAATATTAGCTCTTTGTTCGATCGACATTCTCGTACCAAAGTTAAAAACATACTGTCACATTGAGCGGGATATTTCGGCGTCTACTAGACCAAATGTCATGAAATTTAGACAGTATGTGAATGAAAGATGTACCTTTCCAACGCATGTCCTCACACATAGATGGCGCCACCAGAAACGTCCCTATTGCAAAAGTCCTGTTTACTTTGGGACGCACCTTGTATATAAAAAAACTTTACTTCTTGTGTGTAGCCAGTGTTTGCGAAAACGGTTCATTCTTTCGGCAAAATTTTTTTCCTATGTGATAGAAGCTGTCAATGCGGTGGTTTATAGCGATGATACATGTTTGTACGGCAGGTGGGCGTGGCACCTCCCATACAACCTAAATTTTTAATATGGTATATCTTCGGAATTATAAGCCGGACAGCATTGAAATTTAGTACAGTGTCATGGCGTAAACATGTCGTTCCACCGGTAAAATTTAATGGGCATTGGACAAGGGGCGTGGCACTTTTTAAATTCCGGTGTAACTTTGGAACTAGAGCGTTCACATCAATGACAATCGGTACAAACTAACGATTTGGTCGTGTCCTTCGACAGGAGGAATGGGGTGGGTTTTTGACACGGGGGAGTGGTACTGCTTCCATTTTTTTATACGTAGATTGTTTATCCTGACTGACTGACTGATTGATTGGTTGATTTATCATCGCCCAGCCCAAACCGCTGAAGCTACAAACATGAATTTTGGACTGTAGGTACATCTTGAAGAATTAACATTCGCCAAGAAGGGATTTTTTGAAATTCGGGGTCTAAAAAGGCAAAACATGGGTTAATGTGTTGTATGAAGAAACGTGATTTAATAAACATATTGAATTTGAACTTCCTGAAAATATTCTAGATCAAAACTTATTCGAGACGTATTTTATAATTTTTCGAAAATCAAAATTTAACTGGCCCAACAATGGGTTAAGGTTTATTTACGGAAAGACTCCGAAACAAACAACACGAACCGATGGGCCTATTGACTTTAACAATTGTAAAAATAATGGAAATAAATAAAATTAGACACGTGTTTCTCATTATTTTCCAAATCGAAATCTAACTGGATCAACGACGGGTTAAAAGTATGTACCTATGGAGAAACTGTGAAATGAAATACAAGGTGCGTCCCAAAGTAAACAGGACTTTTGCAATAGGGACGTTTCTGGTGGCGCCATCTATGTGTGAGGACATGCGTTGGAAAGGTACATCTTTCATTCACATACTGTCTAAATTTCATGACATTTGGTCTAGTAGACGCCGAAATATCCCGCTCAATGTGACAGTATGTTTTTAACTTTGGTACGAGAATGTCGATCGAACAAAGAGCTAATATTAAGTTCTGTTTTAAACTTGGTAAAACTTTTACCGAAACGTTTAAATTGTTAAAGCAAGTTTATGGTGATGATTGTTTATCCCGTGGCCGTGTTAATGAGTGGTTGAATCGATTCAAGAATGGTCGTGAAGACTTGAATGACGACGAACACGTCGGCCAGTCGAAATTTGTGATTACTGACGATGCCATCAAAACTGTGCGTGATTTTATCAAAATGCAGCCAAAATCATCATTGGAATTGATGGAAATGGAATTGAACATCTCCAAAACATCAATTGATCGCATTTTAACCGAACATTTGGGTCTCCGTAAAGTGTGTTCTCGCTTCATTCCGCACACTTTAACCGACGACCAAAAAGCGCAGAGAATTGAGCACGCAAAAGACATCGTTCGGGAAGCCAGACGTGATCCAAATTTCTTGTTCAACATCGTAACCGGTGACGAAACGTGGTGCTTTCAATATGATCCCGAAACAAAGCGTCAAAGTGCCGAATGGAAGCACCCAGATGAGCCAAATCCGAAAAAAACCAAAAAATCAAAAATCAAAACTCATTCAAAGGGAATAATTCATCGAGAGTTTGTTCCACCGGGAAAAACAATTAACGCTTTGTTTTATGTTGAAGTTTTGAAGCGTTTGGTGCATCGCATTCGTCGTATTCGGCCAGAATATCGCGAGGAAGGAAGTTGGCGTTTATTGCATGATAATGCACCGGCTCACAGAGCCCTAGTTACGACCGATTATTTGACCAAAAATCGCATTTTTACCATCAATCATTCACCGTATTCGCCTGATATGGCTCCCTGTGACTTCTACTTATTCGGTCAGTTGCATTTGCCGATGAAAGGAAACCGTTATAAGGACGTTGAGGACATCCAAAAGGCTTGTACCAACATTCTGAAGGCGATGCCGGCCGATGACCTAAAACACTCATTCCAAATGCTTTTGGACCGTGCAAAACGTTGTCTCGAAGCAGAAGGAGAGTATTTTGAATAAATAAAAAGAATTATACAAAAATAATCATCCGTTTTCTTTATTTTATAAAAGTCCTGTTTACTTTGGGTTGCACCTTGTATATGAATTAATGGGCCCATTGACATCAAACTTGGGGAAAGTACTCTTTGTGAGAAATAATTTAACCGTGTTTTTCACTTTTTTGAAAATCAAAATCTAACGGGGTCAACAATGGGTTTACAATTCGTATGGAGAAACAAGATTTATTGGACGTTCTGACTTCAAACTTATCAAAAGCAGTTCAATCGGGAAATAATAAAAACGTGCTTTTACATATGATGTAAAGGGCCTTCTGACTTCAACATTTTTAAAACACTCGAAATCAAAGATAGACACATGTTTTTTTTTAGATCAAAATCTGATGGGCGCAACAATGGGTTAAGAATTCGTATCGGGGGAAACAGGAGAGCTTGCGTGCAAAGCCGCAGGGCCCAGCTAGTCTATATACATATATAAAAATGAAACGTGGTTCGTTCGTCCGCTTAAAACTCGAAAACGACTGGACCAACTTGAATACTTCCTTCGGCGGGTTTGTTCAAAATGTTTACGTGAAGGTTTATAAAAAAAGAAATGTCGGGAAAAAGGGGCGTGGCACCACAAGAATACATTTTTAGACAATAACTTTGGAACCATAAGTCACACATCAATTCAATTTGGTAAAAACTTAGTATTTAATCATGTCCTTCAATAGAGGGAATAAGGTGGGTATTGAACAAAGGGGTGTGGCACCGCCCATACAACTCAAATCTTCTAAATGGAATAGCTTTGGAATTGTAAGTCGCACAATATTGAAATTTGGTGTACCGTCGTTTTATAGATGTGTCATTCTACTGTTAAAATTTTATGGGCGTTGAACAAGGGGCGTGGCACATATTTTATGATCCAATATTTCAGCAGAACTCTAAGTCGTACATCAATGAAACTTGGTATGAACCTACCATTTAGTCATATCTTTCGGCAGAGGGAATAAGGCGGGTATTTAACAAGAGGGCGTGGCTCCGCCTCCACCACTAAAATCTTTTATATGGAATTGCTTTGGAATTGTAAGTCGCACAACATTGAAATTTGGTATTACATCCTCCCATAGAAGTGTAATTCTACTGTTAAAATGTAATGGGCATTGGACAAGGGGCGTGGCACATTTGTTGGGCACGAACTATCCGCATAATTTTCGAACTGTTAATCGCACATCAATGAAACTTAGTACAAACCTACCATTTAGTCATATCTTTCGAGAGAGGGAATGGGGCGGGTATTTAACAAGAGGGCGTGGCTCTGCCCATACAACTCAAATCTTTTATATGGAATAGCTCCGGAATTGTAAGCCACACAGCATTGAAATTTGGTACGAAATCGTCCCATAAAAGTGGCATTCTATTGTTAAAATTTTGGGGGTTAGACAAGGGGCGTGGCACATTTGTTTGACCCAAACTGTCCGCATAATTTTTAAACTGTTCGGCGCACATCAATGAAACTTAGTACGAATTTACCATTTAGTCATATCTTTCCACAGACGGAATGGGCGGGTATTTAACAAGAGGGCGTGGCTCCGCCCATAGAACTTAAATCTTTTATATGGAATAGCTTCGGAGTTGTAAGCCGCACAGCATTGAAATTTGGTGTACCGTCGTTTCATTGATGTGTCATTCTACTGATGAGATTTGATCGGCGTTGGTCAAGGGGCGTGGCACATTTTTTATGATCCAACAGTTATGCAGTACACACACACACACCAGTGAAACTTGGTACGAACTTTCCACTTAGTAGCACAATTCGACTAGAAGAAATTTGTGAGCATTGGACAAGGGGCCGTGGTATCGCCTCCATTTTTATATACATAGATTGTTTGTCCTGACTGACTGATTGATTGATTGATTCATCATCGCTTAGCCCAAACCGCTGAAGCTACAAATATGAAATTTGAACTGTAGGTACATCTTGAAAAATGAACCTCCGCTAAGACGGGATTTTTTGAAATTCGGGTGTAAAGGGGCAAAAATGTGTTGTGTTGTATGAAGAAAAGTGATTTAAGAGGCATATTGATTTCGAACTTCCTGAAATTGGACACGCGTTTCTCATTATTTTCAAAACCGAAATCTAACTGGATCAACGACGGGTTAAAAGTATGTATGGAGAAACAAATTTGTTTGGGCCTTTTGACTTCAAACTTGGTGAAAGTACTTCAAGTGTACATAAAATAACTCGATACGTGTTTTTCATTTTTTCCGAATATTAAAATCGGACGGGGTTAACGACCGGTTACAATTTTGTATGGCGAAACTGTAAAAAAACATGAATTAATGGGGCCACTGAGATTTAAATTTTGTGAAAGTACTCTTAGTGAGAAATAATTTGACACGTGTTTTTCACTTTTTTGAAAATCAAAATCTAACGGGATCAACAATGGGCTAACAGTTTGTATGGAGAACTTAGACAAAAAGCACTTCTATCGGGAAATAATTAAAATGTGCTTTTCATTTTTTGAGAAAATCGAAATCTACCGTGATAAACTTAGGGTTAAGAATTTGTTTAGGGTAAATGTGAAAACCCATGATTTAAAGGGCTTTTGACTTCAAACTTTTTGGAAATACTTGACATCAACGATAATAGAGATATGTTTTTTTTAATTAAAATCTGACGGGGTCAACAATGGGTTCAGAATTTGTATTGGGTTGAAACAAGAGAGCTTGCGTGCGAAGCCGCAGGGCCCAGCTAGTCTATATATATAAAAATGAATCGTGGTCCGTTCGACTGCTTATTACTTGAAAACGACTGGACCAACTTGGATACTTACTTCGGCGGGTTTGTTTGAAATTGTTACGTGAAGGTTTATAAAAAAGGAAAAGTCGGGAAAACGGGGCGTGGCACCACAAGAATACATTTTTAGACAATAACTTTGGAACCATAAGTCACACATCAATTCAATTTGGTACAAACTTAGTATTTAATCATGTCCTTCAATAGAGGAAATAAGGTGGGTATTGAACAAAGGGGTGTGGCACCGCCCATACAACTCAAATCTTCTAAATGGAATAGCTTCGAAATTGTAAGTCGCACAGTGTTGAAATTTGGTGTACCGTCGTTTTATAGATGTGTCATTCTACTGTTAAAATTTTATGGGTGTTGAACAAGGGGCGTGGCACATTTTTTATGCAGCAGAACTGTAAGTCGTACATCAATGAAACTTGGTATGAACTAACCAGTTAATCATATCTTTCGGCAGAGGGAATGGGACGGGTATTTAACAAGGGGGCGTGGCAGCGCCCATACAATTCATTTCTTTAAAATGGAATAGCTTCGGAACTGTAAGTCGCACAGCATTGAAAGTTAGTGAAGCGTCGCCTCATAGATGTGTTATTCTACTGTTAAAATTTTATGGGCGTTGGACAAGGGCCGTGGCACATTTGTTTGACACAAACTATCCGCATAATTTTGGAACTGTTAGTCGCACATCAATGAAACTTAGTACGAATTTACCATTTAGTCATATCTTTCCACAAAGGGAATGGGGCGGGTATTTAACAAGGGGGCGTGGCACCGCACATACAACTTAAATCTTTAATATGGAATAGCTTCGGAATCGTAAGCCGCACAGTATTGAAATTAAATATGACATCGTCCCATAGAAGTGTCATTCTACTGTTAAAATTTGATCGGCGTTGGACAAGGGGCGTGGCACATTTTTTATGACCCTACATTTACGCAGTACTGTAAGTCCACATCAATGAAACTTGGTACGAATTTTCCACTTAGTAGCACAATTGGACCAGAAGAAAGTTGTGAGCATTGGACAAGGGGGCGTGGTACCGCCTCCGTTTTTATATACATAGATTGTTTGTCCTGACTGACTGATTGATTGATTGATTTATCATCGCCCAGCTCAAACCGCTGAAGCTATAAACATGCAATTTTAACTGTAGGTACACCTTGAAGAATGAACCTCCGCTAAGACGGGATTTTTAGAAATTCGGGGTCTAAAGGGGCAAAACATGTGATAAGGTGTTGTATGAAGAAACGTGATTTAATAGACATACTCATTTCGAACTTCCTGAAAATACTCTAATTCAAAAATAATCCTACACGTATTTTATAATTTTCCGAAAATCAAAATTTCACTGGCTCAATGGGCTAAGGTTTGTTTATGAAAATGAGCCTATTGACTTCAAAAATAAAAATTAGATAGACAAATCGAAATCTAACTGGATCAACGACGGGTTAAAAGTTTGAGTGGATGAATTGTGAAAAAGCATGAATTAATGGGCCGATTGACTTCAAACTTGGTGGAATTACTCTAAGTTAGGGATAATTTGACACGTGTTTTCACTTTCTTCATTTCGGGAATCGGGAAATAATAAAAACGTGCTTTTAATTTGCTTGAAAATCTAAATCTACCGTGGTAAATCAAGGGTTTAGAATTTGTTTAGAGTAAATGTAAGACATGATTTAAAGGGCCTTCTGACTTCAAAATTTTTAAGACACTCGAAATCAAAGATAGACACATGTTTTTTTTTTAATTAAAATCTGATGGGCTCAACAATGGGTTAAGAATTCGTATCGGGGGAAACAGGAGAGCTTGCGTGCAAAGCCGCAGGGCCCAGCTAGTATTTTATTTATTAGGGTGTCCTAGGCAATAAGTGCAAATTTTTTATTTTTTTTCCATTTGACCCTAATACCTTAAATAACACTGATCAACAGCAAAATGGCTTTTCTGGTTCTGACATCAGTTCTAGGGTAATTAAGGACCGCTGATTTCGAATCCGCAAACCGTTTTGAAAACTTAGTTTCCGTTTTCGCAAAAAATGGGCGTGTCACTTTTTCGGATTTTCCCTGACTTTTTTCACGTTTGGGATTGTAATTTCAAAACCAATAAACCGGTTGACATGATTTTCACTTTGTGGCATTTACAACACCTCACGGTTTCATTTCCGATGCAATTTATTTTTATAGGTTTTAAAATTCCGCGGCAATTGGACCTCAAAGTCGGAAAATATGGAATTTCAAGGCGTTTTCTTTGATGTTAAAAAACAAACACATTTTTCGTAAATCAATTATCGAGTTATGTATAACAAGAAAGCGGAAACATGAAATTATACAACACAGTCAAATTTTTTGGCGTGAGTCCCATTCTCATCGAAATAATAGCAAAAATGTACCATAGTCATTTTCAAAATTTTTGATACTATTTCCTTAAAAAATTAAGGGCCTCAAAATATGCTCTTTTATATATTCGATTCACTGTCTGGAATAAAAGCGAAAAACGACAAAATTTTGAATTGCTTCAAACAAAACAAAATTAAAAACTTTGCATATTTTGAGGCTCTTACTTTTTAAAGGAAAAAAACGGAAATCTGTTGAAAATGACTTTGGTACATTTTTGCTATTATTTCGATGAGAATGGGACTCACGCCAAAAAATGTGGCTGTGTTGCATTACTTGATGTTTCCGCTTTCTTTTTATACATAACTCGATAATTGATTTACGAAAAATGTGTTTGTTTTTTAACATCAAAGAAAACGCCTTGAAATTCCATATTTTCCGACTTTGAGGTCCAATTGCCGCGGAATTTTAAAACCTATAAAAATAAATTGCATCGGAAAAGAAACCGTGCGGTGTTGATAATGCAACGAGGTGAAAATGATGTCAACCGGTTTATTGGTCTAGAAATTACAATCCCAAACGTGAAAAAAGTCAGGGAAAATCCGAAAAAGTGACACGCCCATTTTTTGCGAAAACGGAAACTAAGTTTTCAAAACGGTTTGCGGATTCGAAATCAGCGGTCCCTAATTACCCTAGAACTGATGTCAAACCCAGAAAAGCCGACCAAAAGTCGAAATTTGTTGCCCTGTGTAATAAATATTATGGCTATCCAACCTTGTAAAAAAAATTCGCACGCTCAACACGGATGGTTGCGGGTAGCTAGGCCTTAGTCGCGGTATCGGGCTGTCGTGCCAGTCAATTATTATTATTAATAAATTTTAAGAATAATACTTTATTTAAGCTTTTACACAAAAAGCGTCTGCGCACGGCGATTGTCACGAATTGAATGAAGATGGCCGTTTCTTTTGGTCAGCACCGAAGCCCAGGGTCGTATTCCTGAACCCCGGTGCTGCCAAAATATTAAACTTAAACTACTTAAAACTATGGCGTTGCCATTCTGAAACATCTTACAACTCGGGCAACCTGACAACTTATCGTCCCGATAATTAGCCTACCGTATTGCCCGAATCCCTTTCAACGGCAACCTTTTCACTCGGCTTTGAGATCCACTTACGTATTCGATTCGCCTCCACCACTCCATCAGCAGCTGAGTCAATTGGCAGTTATCAATATCACGTACGACGTAACGGTCGTTTCCTAAGCTGTCATGAATTATATACGGTCCTCGGTACTTGGGTATGAACTCAACGTTCCGAATAACTACAAAATCACCTACGTCATATTTCTTAGCGTCAGTACTATGCTCGAGAAAATACTATAGATTATATTCCTGTGCATCCTCTATCGCCTGCGATGCTTTTGAGCGTATATCCACTAGATCCCTAGTAACGTCATTCTTTTCGTCAAGATATTCCGTCAGCTCGTCAATCACGTCGCCTCGCTGTTCCACACCAAACAACAGGATACTCGGAGTAGTTTTCGTGGCACTATGAACTGAGTTATTGATGGCATGTTCGACCTGTAGTAATCTGCTGCACCAATCAGCATGTGTGATTGGATCGCTTATTTTCCCTAGCATGGTTTTGATTACTCGATTCACTCTTTCTACCTGCCCGTTGGCCTGTGGAGATGCCACAGCCACCTTTACATGTTTAATATTATGTCTCAGCACGTATTCTCCAAATTCGAGTGACGTAAAGCAAGTTCCTCTGTCGGATATTATCCGTTTGGGTCGACTATAGTAATTGAAATATTTATCCAACGCGGCAGTAACCTCTCTCGTACTAGTCGAATTTGTAGGATATAATTTTACAAACTTTGTAAAAGCGTCAACCACGACCAAAATGTGTTTTCTATTCGAGTTCAGAGACGGCAGCGGACCAAAATGGTCGATGTGAATTGTATCAAACGGAATTGGGTTCTTGGGGATATTGTATAGGCACTTTTCGTTTAAGGCAGGTTTCTACCTTGTGCGGCCGAGAAAACATGTTTTTTTTGAAAAATTTTTGATGGGAAGGTTTTTAAGATAAACACTGGAATTTTTCAGATGTAGGTATATGTTTATTGTACAAGTAAAAAAAGTTTCAAGATAAAATATGCAAAGGGGGGAGGGGGCCATCGAGCAATGGCGGCAGGACTTCCTTACTCGCGGAAGTCCTGCCGCTGTTTGAGATGACTTGAAACACAAAAATTAAATTTTTTCGTATTCTGTATCATTTTGTCTATGGCTGGAACTAGGATTTAAAAAAAAAAAATAAAAAAAAGAAGAAGATATGCGATTTTGACTAAAAAACTCAATTTTTACCTACTTTTTTCAATACAAATTTCTATTTTTAATGAGAAAAAATTATTATTTCTTGAAGATCCTAGTTCGTGCCATAGCTAAGACCTTGATAAATGACTGTTTAAAATTTCGTAGCTATTGCTCAACTCGTGTGGCCTAAATCACTTCCGCAAGGTCAAAAAATGTAGTTTTGAGAAAAACGCGTTCAAAGTTTTGCTTCAGCGGCTCGGCGCGCTGGACACCGCTACCTGTTTCGATAAATTGCTTCCGTAATTCGAAAGATTTCAACTTCAAATTTTGGGAGCGTATTCTACAATCATGTATTAATCCAAAAATGCATGAAAAACAAAATAGATTTTTTTAACCGCACAAGGTAGAAACCCCCCTTAACCGAGTTGGTACGGCATACATAATACATTTCAGACAATTTCTTACAAAGGTCTCTATCTTGCGGCGCATGCTCGGAAACCAGTAGTGCAGTCGGATTTTCTGGTAACATTTTTCAACCGCCTGGTGGCCTAACTTTTCATGGATTAAACGTATTACATTTCCCTCCATTTCACTCGGTACGTACAATAGTTTCCGTCCTGATTCAATGACTTTATAAACCACATCGTCAACTAAGTCAAAATCCTTCATTTCCCTGGTTTGTAGTTCATTGCGTACACCCCTTATCAATTCGTCGCGCTCTTGGGCTATTTGTATCTGGAAGTCTACGTCGTTCACGTCTGTAACCATGGCAACATGGCACCTACTTAGGGCGTCCACATGACCCATGGATGCACCCCCGCGATGTTGTAACCTGTAGTCATAGTTCTGCAGCTCCAAAGCCCATCTAGCGATCCTCGGATTAACCTGTTTCCTTTCCAAAGTCAGCGTCAAGGAGTTACAGTCGGTTACTATCTTGAAGGATATACCCTCTAGGTAAACTCTAAATCCAGCGCTTCTAACTCGAAGCTGTGATACTTAGACTCGGCAGCGGAAGTGGTTTTAGAGAAATATGATATTGGATGAAATTTACCATCATTCTGTCGCTGCACTAACACAGCACCAAACCGGCAGAACTAGCGTCACAATGAAGCTCCGTTTCCCTCTCGGGGCTATAAATAGCTAACACCGGTGCTTCCGTCAGTTTGGCTTTTAACTCGTTAAAGGCTGCAATGAAGTGATCATTGATTATAAAGTCGGCACCCTTTTTCAACAGATCCCTTAATGGTTTAGCTATAGTCGAAAATGATTGTACAAAGCGGCGAAAATATGAAAAAAGACCTAAGCAGGACTGCAATTCTTTCTGATTGGTCGGCAGCGGGTACTTTCTAATGGCTACCACATGAGAATCACTCAATGTTATACCTGTGGCCGTTACCTTGTAACCCAAATATTCTATTTCGTTGTAGCAAAACTTACATTTCGGAAGATTTAATTTCAATTTTCTACTTGTAATACGTTCCAAAACTAAACGCAACGTCTGATTGTGGTCTTTAAAGTTCTCGGCAGCAATTAGTATATCGTCCATATAGATTACGATTTTCTTAGCGTCGATGAGATCACGGAAAATATCATTGATGAAACGTTGGAATACGGCTGGCGCATTTTTAAGTCCAAACGGCATTTTTACATATTCGTACTGACCGTCAGGGGTCACAAAAGCGGTGTATGGTATGGAATCTGCCGAGATGCTAACGTGATGAAACCCACTTTTTAGGTCCAGAACGGAAAAGTATCGTTTACCCCCTAAATATTCTATACAGTCTTCAATGAGCGGCAGCGGATAGTTATCCCGTACAGTTATCTTATTAAGTCCCCGATAGTCTACACACAGTCGTGTTTGGCCATTTTTCTTCTTCACCAAAACAATAGCAGATGCGTACGGAGAGTTACTTGGCCTAACAATGCCCTCCTGTTGTAATTCTTTTACAATTTCTTTAACCTCTGTCCGTTTCTTGTAAGATAATCGTCTAGGGCTACAATAAAAGGGTACGTCAGAACTTAAATGAATCTTCATCTCATATTCGTAAGGGGTAACGGAAATATCTTTCGGCACTAAATAGCAATTCGTTATCAACTCTACAAGTTTCTCACGTTGTTCCCGGCTTAATTCGAAATTTACGTCAAATTCTTCGTCATCAAACGGAATATCAATATTATATATTGTGACGATAAGACAGTCTGTCGCTGTGCAAAGCAACCCTGTCGCTACGCGCCGTGCTATAATTCAACCTGGCAATGATGGCAACTTTTAGTCCAACCTGGCAATGATGGAAACTTCTAGTCTAACCTGGCAATGATGGTCGCGATCATCATGGAAACCTTTAGTCCAATCCGGAATGTGCGAGAACGATCTGCGCGATGGCCGGACAGGTATAAAAGGCAGCCGGGTGCGGCGCAGCAGTCAGTCTGGTTTTGACTAGCGGAGTTGCCACGTGGAATAACTAAGCAAATATTTAAGTGTAAAGACAGTGAAGTTTAAATCTGTGACATAAAGTGACTGTTGGTTTTTATTGACTGCGTTTGAGGAACTAAGTGTGTTTGTTTATTTCAAATTGCACAATCCAGTGATTCGTACTAGCCCACTAGAACTGGTATTCGTAACATTTGGTGTCAGAAGTGGGATTGTGCTACTGAATAAATAAAGGAAAAAAAAAAAATGAAATAAAATTATAAAACGCAGACATGGTTAAACTCGAGCAACTGAAGGTGGACCAGCTGAAAAAGGAGCTGGCTGCCTGGAATTTGCCGACTGCTGGCGGAAAGGTGGAGTTGCAGCTGCGCTTGCGAGAGGCGTGTGAATCACGAGGCATCGATTGGACTGCACACGAGTTTGGAACGCAGGAGCAAGAAGCGTCGGCCAAAGTGGAGGAATCGCCTGCGGGTGCTGCGTCGATGCAAAGTACGGCTGCAGCGACTGCGCCACCACAAGCAATGGACATGAGCCAGCTAATAGTTGCAATGAGAGGCATGTTTCAGGAAACTTCTGCGAAAATTGAGAATGTCAGAGACTGCGAACCGAGAGATGGCAGAGCGAATGGAAGTCAAGCTTCAGGAAAATTCTGCGCGCTTGGAGCAGAAAGTGGAGGAAATCTCAGACAGGATTAATGGGAAAGTCGAGCACCTGGAGACGCGAGTAGAGCACTTGGATAAACGAGTCGACGACCTGGATGATTCCCTGAACAAACGGGTAGATAGTCTGGAAGATTCGATGCACAGAAAGATCGACGAGCGGCTTAAAGAGATTCAGCTGCGAGCAAGGGTGCGGTCTGTTGAGGAAAGTTTTGCCATAGAAGTGCCTACTTATGACGGTACTACGTCGTTCGATACATTCAAGCTGCAGTTCGACCTGGCTGCTCTGGAAAATCAGTGGACCGATATAAGGAAAGGTCGGAGACTGATACTGGCTCTAAGAGGTCCTGCGGCTGAGGTAATAAAAACAGTGCCGGAAAGTTTGAGAGGTGATTACGACACCGTCATAAGGGCGCTGGCAGCCAAATACAGTGACGACCACAACAAAATGGTGTATTACTGCGATCTGAAGAACCGTAGACAAAGAGCCAACGAGGCGCTGCAGACGTATGCGGCAGATATTGAGCGGCTGGTACCACTGACCTACCCAGAATTCAGCATGGAAGTTTTGGAAAGGCTGAAGATCGAGGCGTTTATCGAAGGCATTCTTGACCCGGAGACTCGTGTGAGTACCTTGATGATGATGAAGCCGACGTTCCATGAGACGGTGACAAGTGCATTGATGTATGAAGCTGCCTGGAGGGGAAGTTTTCGACATTTATCTGCGGAAAGGCGTCGAGTCCAGTCTGGACGTGCCACGCAAAGCCAGCCAGTGAGCTTAGAGGCACCAACGAGGCTGCGGGCAATGTCATCTAGAATCAGTTGCTGGCGATGTGGCAAGCAAGGCCACATTTCACGTGACTGCCATCTGCGAGAGAAGCGTTCCGGAGAACAGGCGTCACCAAGATGTGCTGACGCGCTGCCACTCCATCCGTGCAAAGTCGAATGCAGGCAGTGCTCGCGAGCCGAAAGCAAAGAACAGATAGTGGACGTCCGGTTGGTAAGCGTTATGCCAGAGGAAGCGTGGTCTGCGGAGAGGCTACAAAAAGACCAGCGTGAGGATGCGGATCTTGCAAAAATCGTCGAAGGCAAGGAGCAAGGCGCACGTCCAGACTGGCAGGAGATGGCCGGGGAAAGCCCGATCGCTAAGGCTTACTGGGTGCAGTGGGAAAGTCTGCGGCTGAAGGAAGGATGCCTGTACCGCGAATGGGAGAGCGCGGATGGTCGGACCATCAACTCCCTAATGGTAGTGCCGAAATGCAGAATCAACGAGGTCATCGAGGCATACCATAACGACTCCAGTGGAGGGCACCTGGGCATCACCAAAACCGTCGCCAAAATAAAAAGACGATTCTACTGGGTAGGATGTCAGGAGTCTGTAACCGACTGGATTAAGAGCTGCGACCAATGTTCAGCCGCGAAAGGGCCGACAAAAAGATCTCGAGGCCGCATGCAGCAGTACAACGTGGGAGCGCCCTTCGAGCGGATTGCTATGGACGTCGCCGGCCCATTCCCAACTAGCACTCAAGGCAACAAATATGTGCTGGTGGTAATGGATTACTTCAGGAAATGGCCCGAAGTGTACCCTATTCCTAACCAGGAGGCCACTACGATCTCGGAAAAGCTGGTAAACAGCTGGGTAGCCCGGTTCGGAGTTCCGTTGGAGTTGCATTCAGATCAAGGCCGGAATTTCGAGTCTGCGGTATTCAAGGAAGTGTGTGAGCTACTGGGGATAAAGAAAACGCGCACCACTCCTTTGCACCCACAGTCCGACGGCATGGTGGAACGTTTTAACCGGACACTGGAGGAATACCTGCGGAAAGTGGTAGGCGGGAATCAAAAGGATTGGGACACGCATATTCCCCTGTTCTTGATGGCGTATAGGTCAGCCCCGCACGACACGACATCACTCACTCCAGCCCGAGCAGTGTTCGGCACGGAGTTGCGGTTACCCGCCGACTTGAAGTTCGGGGTAGTCAGCACGACGGGACGCGCTAAGACGGGCTACGTGGTCAATAAGCGGGCGGAACTCGAGGAAATTCACCAGTTTATAAGGAGCCGCACCAAACTGGTCAGCGATAAGGCGAAAGCCCGATATGATCTACGGGCCAACTCAGCAGGGTTCCAAGGAGGCGATCTGGTAATGCTCTACAACCCGCAGCGGAGGAAAGGTTTGTCTCCGAAACTTCAAACGTCATGGGAAGGACCTTACAAAGTCGTGACTAGGATTAACGACGTGGTCTACAGGATTCAACGTTGCAGCAATAAAGGCGCTAAGCTGAAGGTAGTCCATTTGGAGCGCCTGGCGCCTTATCACAGCGGAACCTCGGCACTTGTTCGGGTCGAACAAGTCTAAGTGGTGGGCAGTGTGACGATAAGACAGTCTGTCGCTGTGCAAAGCAACCCTGTCGCTACGCGCCGTGCTATAATTCAACCTGGCAATGATGGCAACTTTTAGTCCAACCTGGCAATGATGGAAACTTCTAGTCTAACCTGGCAATGATGGTCGCGATCATCATGGAAACCTTTAGTCCAATCCGGAATGTGCGAGAACGATCTGCGCGATGGCCGGACAGGTATAAAAGGCAGCCGGGTGCGGCGCAGCAGTCAGTCTGGT
Organism: Melieria crassipennis; assembly: GCA_963668005.1. Taxonomy (NCBI): domain Eukaryota; kingdom Metazoa; phylum Arthropoda; class Insecta; order Diptera; family Ulidiidae; genus Melieria; species Melieria crassipennis. The sequence continues at coordinate 47,554,812 of OY764963.1, read as the reverse complement.
TTTGACTAGCGGAGTTGCCACGTGGAATAACTAAGCAAATATTTAAGTGTAAAGACAGTGAAGTTTAAATCTGTGACATAAAGTGACTGTTGGTTTTTATTGACTGCGTTTGAGGAACTAAGTGTATTTGTTTATTTCAAATTGCACAATCCAGTGATTCGTACTAGCCCACTAGAACTGGTATTCGTAACAATATGTATGGCACGTCGTCGTTGACACTACTGTTTATTGACCCAGCCGTCGCAGAATCCTGATTAATTCGGCAGTAATCGGCAACGGAAGTATTTGCATTTCTCAAAAGGTTGTGTTTACTTAGGATTTGTAAGGAGTCGATCGATTCGGAGGAGCAGAGGCTAACTTCATCTTTGATTTCCAGCAGTTGCGTCTTAGAATAACGCAGTTTCGATCTTGTTAATTGAATGTCAAAAGCCCGCAAGAAATTTCGTCCTAAAATAATAGGTACAAACAGCACGTCGTCAGGTACTATAACAATGGAAATTCGTTTTGTTTGTTTTAAAAATTTTATTTTGCAGTGGCTTTCTGCCAGGACATGAATGGTGTGTCCACCCACGGCACGATATTTCGACCGTTTCGGTTTACAGACCGGAGCTCGCAGGTCCTCGGGCACGCAGGACTGCCGTATGAAACTAACTGGGCTACCCGTATCAAATAAGGAGAACCACTTTATAAATTTCTACCTCCCAACCGAACCGACTCCGAAAGCAATATGTACTTACATTATTAAAATTGTTGACAGAGTAGTAATCGTCTTCCTCGACGACGGCAGAGGCAACGGCAGCGGCGGCGGCAACGGCAGATGGCTTCAGGGCCTTCTTGGGGTTCGGGCACGAACGGTGGTCGTGGCCTATCTCCCAGCAGCGGAAACATGACCCGTTCTGACGCAGCGGATACGGGCACTGTGGCTTGATGTGGCCCCGCTGCGAACAGTTGTAACATAGCGGCTGTTCCGGCCCCGCTGACCCTGGCGGAGCAGATGTTCGTCTGGCTGGCGGTTGTGTGTCACGGCGCTCTGTCGGTCCCTCGACGAGTTTTCGCTGGTGCCTCTCCACCAGCATCTTCAGCTCTGCAACGCTGTTGGCTCCGATCAGCAGCCCAACGCTACGCACACCGTCGCCGATCCCCTCGATTATGAAATCGACGACCTCCAATTCACCGATATCAGACCGCATGGCAATGGCCTGCATCTCCAGGATGTATCGATGCAGCGACTCCTCCTTCTTGTTCCATCGTCTTCGCTGAAGCATGCCATAGACATCCTGGCGCGAGACTGCGACGTCGAATTCGGCAATTAAAGCCCTTCTGAGGTCGGCGTAGCATAGTGCGGCAGTCATCGATAAGAAAACCCGTGCCGTGCCCGTCAGCGACCGGCGCAGGCATAGCAGCTTGAAGCTCTCGTCGGCGTTGGTGGAACGCATAAGTTCCTCGAAGTCACGTAGGAAGTGTCTTACGGCATGAGCAACGTCATCCCCACTAAATTTGGGGATAGCGTGCTCGACGTCAGTGAAGCTCGGCGGTCGTTCCTGCGTCGGAGTCGGCACGAAATTCTCCAACTCGCGGATTTGCTGCAGCAACTTGACGATCTCCAAACGCTTCTTCAACATCACCAGTTCCTCATCAACGGCAGCGTCGTAGCAGGCGCCATTGCTGTCAGCACTAATGGCGTCGGCAGAGAAAGCGTCGCCATCTTGGCAACGCGATATAGCGCGAGCGTCTTTCGTGATACGCGTTTTGTCGCCTACTGTACCGTGTCCAAATCCTTCGTTTCGGGCGGCAGTGGTGATGTTGCAACGGCAGTGTTGGTGGCAGCGGCGGTGTTGGCGGCAGCGGCAGTATTGGCGGCAGCAGCGGTGTTGGCTGCAACGGCAGTGTTGGTGGTGGCGGCGGTGTTGGCTGCAGCGGCAGTGTTGGCTGCAACGGCAGTGTTGGTGGTGGCGGCAGTTGGCTCGCCGCCGGTGTCCAGCGGAGCACCCACCATTTCCGTCATCAGTTTACGGAGCTGACCCATCGTGGCCGTTGCGGGAAAATCAACGCCGGCCTTGGCTAGTGTCTCCGCTATCTCCCACTTTTGCATTTTCGATTTGTTTAATTGGTTCGACCCCACACTTGAGTTTTAAGAATAATACTTTATTTAATCTTTTACACAAAAAGCGTCTGTTCACGGCGATTGTCACGAATTGAATGAAGATGGCCGTTTCTTTTGGTCAGCACCGAAGCCCAGGGTCGTATTCCTGAACCCCGGTGCTGCCAAAATATTAAACTTAAACTACTTAAAACTATGGCGTTGCCATTCTGAAACATCTTACAAAATTATTATTATTATGGCGATCGGATAACGATAACCCGTGCCGATGTCAAACATTAGAATGAAAAGTTTGTATGGAAGCCATAGAGAGGTTTTAGAACTTAATACGTATTACAATAAATGAAACACTTTTTTTCCCCGTAAATAATATTTATTAAGTATTTATCATTAAAAGAATGCTATTTACTCAATTTTTAAGGATTGCTTTTTGCAGTCCGGATATACCTGGTTGTGTTCTTGTACGCAACGTAGTAAAAATTGCTTTTGGAAGAGGATTCCACAGTAATTAAGCCATGGAATTCTTGCATTAACTTAACCGCTCTTTCAGCCGTATCGTTAACTGCTCTCAGTGCCAGCACGTTTTTCTTAGCATGTTGAAACGAAGTATTATTCGACCATGAAGCAGGACACTCGTTGAGGAAACTGTCATCAATTTTGAGTCGATTGAATACGGCCTTCCTTTTGATTGAAACAAAATCATCAATGATTTTCTCTGAAATTGAAAAAGATAGAAATTAGTTATCTAAGCAAAGTGATAAAAGAAAACAAATATTTTTACTAGTTCTACTAACCGAAAAGTGGGTCACATATAGGTTTGCCACCCGTCCTCCATTGTGGAGGACAGTCCTCCATTGTGGAGGACAGTCCTCCAAATTACTCAAATGTCCTCCGTCCTCCAAAGAGGGTAAAATATCCTCCATGAACATGAAACTACTATTTCCTTTGTTAACAAACACGAAATGCATCATATAAATCTGAGTTGAGTTCATGATCTGATTAAATGCAATATATGTAAGTCTGATTAAAGCAGCAAAAAACAATGACAAATATTCATATAAAAGCAAATAGTCTCTGAAAACGACATATATTTATGTAAATGATTTAATTATTTTTTTAATTGTTTTCGTACTTATGTTTTAATGCTTAGAGTAAATTCGGGTAATGTGATATACCTGTTTGTTTTACGGCGATTCCCGACACACTTTGCCTTAAAAGACACTTTTTTTGGTCTCAAACTGCTCACTGACACATTATTTAGCATATCTAAGATTATTAACTCTTTAAGATAAACGGTTGACGAGTTTTTTAATTACAAATCAAAATATCCAAATATTGGCGTCTGATAAAAGTGGCGGGTAATGTGATACTACCTTTCTGTATACAAATAGTACTATTGTCCTAAGTTTTGGTACTGTGATGTACTATATCACATTACCCGAACTTTGGTATATCACATTACCTGAAATAGACTTTTTGCGAAAAAAATATTATAAAAAAACAATAATATTTTTAATTAAGAAGAGAGTAAGAGTAAGAAGAGTAAGAAGAGCGTACCTCGCAAACTCATAATCGATATCACTGAATTATTTCTGATTAGCCTCGAACTTTCTAATAATATTTTTTTTGTACCTTTTATGCTTACAAAGTTCATGACCCAAAACTTATGCAAGCTCTACTCAAAGCACTTCATCACACTGACGTAAACTATTGCAACGATGAGGCTCTCAGTGCTGTGCATGAATGCTTTTCCAAGCATACTTTTAGGCATGCACTTTGGAGTACGGCCGGTTGGCTATAATTCCGATATGGCAAGGATAGTTCGCGAAGCTGATGGGCTGTGCAAGAACAATGGAGAGTACAACTAGAATGTACAAGAAACATCGGCGCGATAAGAAAACAAGTATAAAAAGCAGCAGTGGCAGCGCAGAGAGTCGAGTCTTGGTTGAATAAGCAAAGTATTAACAAGTGTAGATACAGGCAAAGTGTAAATCTGTAAATAAAGTGATTGTTGATTTTTTGACTGCGTTTGCGCTGAATAAATGAAGTTGTTTTATCTTCAAGCAAACAATCCAAAACGAACTTAGAGAAGTCATTTTCGTAACATTTGGGGTCAGAAGTGGGATTGTGCTACTGGAAATAAACAAAAATAAAAATAAAATTATAAGAACGCAGACATGGTTAAATTCGAGCTGCTGAAGGTGGACCAGCTGAAGAAGGAGCTGGCTGCCTGGAATTTGCCGACTGCTGGCGGAAAGGTGAAGTTGCAGCTGCGCTTGCGAGAGGCGTGTGAATCACGAGGCATAGATTGGACTGCGCACGAGTTCGGGACGCAGCACAGTGCGGCCAAAAGTCCAAAAAACAAGTTTATATTTAGGGGTTTTTCACCCTTGAGTTGGCTGCAATGATCCTTCAAGAAACTAAAATCGTTCATAGTGATGACTAATTCGTCATGCCCCTTCTTTGGCTCAGTTGGAATGTGGCCTTCGCTCGAGCGTCACTCTACAGTTAATACACTGAGAACGGTTGTACAGGTGAAAAATTTTATGTAATAAAGAAAATCAAATAAGACCAAATGGAATCCACTTCTGAAGGTGAGTAGAACATGTAAAAAAAGTACTAATTATCAATTGTTAAGTAGTGAATTAGGGAAAACATAAACAATAGTGTCATTTTTTCACATAATTTTTCCGAAAATTAGACTTTTCAAATGATACTGCATTAAAACGCTGCAAAACGCTGCTTTGAAACCTTATTGAAATGATAATTACATATATTATCTGCCAAATAAAACAAGATTCAGCTGCCAAGAGCTGCCTATTCATCTTTTATGCCCTTTTTTCGAAATCAATTTGATAGAGAGCGAGAGAGAGAGAGAAACGAAATATACACATGGTGCGTTTCTCTTTTATCTGAGGCTGCTACCTATAGTTTGGGGAAAACTGTTATACTTGTCCGATAGATAAATGCTTGGACCTAAGAAATCCGAAAACCTTAACTAAATTAGACAAATAGTTTTGCTTGTAGAGCCCGTCAAAGTTGAGCAATTTTTAGAGTGTGAAATAATATTTCACACTCTAAACTTTTTGAACTTTCGATAGACTTTAAAAAAAAAGGCCATACTTGCCAAGGTTCCGTCTTTGGGAAAATTGTTCACTAGTCTTCTGTGAGTACTGCCCTGAAGAGATCGGGTGCCCGATTTTGCCCGACTGGATTTTACAGCGATTTTTCTGTGGGCACCTCGCGCAATTTTGTGCTTTCGGGTGCGTGCGTTCGAACAAGTTCGTCAAGATTTTGATAGTGAATCAATTACACGTGATTATAATCGTTGTCAGGGCATGCAAATTTGGATTTTGGCTTCATTTAAGAAGTGATACAAGCTTGCAACTCCATAGTAAGTCGACTTTTTTTTGGCGTATATTGCTGTAAGCTCGAAGTAAAGAGTACTTTTGCTGGATGCGCAGTTCGCACGTACGAAAAACAAGTTGGCTTTCATTTCCGGCAATCAGCTATCATGTATCCTTTGATGTGATGTTTTTGTTTTTAATAAAATACTGTAACGATAAGACAGTCTGTCGCTGTGCAAAGCAACCCTGTCGCTACGCGCCGTGCTATAATTCAATCTGACAACGACGGCCGCGGTAATAAGGGAAACTTTTAGGCCAACCTGGCAATGATGGCAACTTTTAGTCCAGCCTGGTAATGATAGAAACTTTTAGTCCAACCTGGCAATGATGGTCGCGATCATCATGGAAACCTTTAGTCCACTCCGGAATGTGCGGGAACGATCTGCGCGATGGCCGGACAGGTATAAAAGGCAGCCGGGTGCGGCGCACCGAGTCAGTCTGATTTTGACTATTGAAGGTGCCATACGGAGTAATTGAGCAAATACTTAAGTGAAGTGTAAATTTGTGAAATAAAGTGATTGTTGGGTTATTTTATTGACTGCATTTGAGAAACTAAGTGTGTTTTATTTTCAAATTACGCAATCCAGAGATACGTACTAGCCCACTGGAACTAGCATTCGTAACATTTGGTGTCAGAAGTGGGATTGTGAAAAATTTAAAATAAACAAGAAAAAACTAAATAAATAAAATTATAAAAGCACGGACATGGTTAAACTCGAGCTGCTGAAGGTGGACCAGCTGAAGAAGGAGCTGGCTGCCTGGAATTTTCCGACTGCTGGCGGTAAAGTGGAGTTGCAGATACGCTTGCGAGAGGCGTGTGAGGCACGAGGCATCGATTGGGCTGCGCACGAGTTCGGAACGCAGGAGCTAGAGGCGTCGGCCAAAGCGGAGGAATCGCCTGCGGGTGCGGCGTCGATGCAAAGTACGGCTGCAGCGGCTGCGCCACCACAAGCAATGGACATGAGCCAGCTTATGGTTGCAATGACAGGCATGTTTGAGGAAACTTCTGCAAAAATCGGGAATGTCAAAGGCATGTTCGAGACTTCCAACCGTGAAATGCTAGCGAAGCTGGAAACTACGAATCTCGAAATTTCGGCAAAAGTCGAGACTGCAAATCGAGCCATGTCAGCAAACATGGAAACGGCGACCCAGGAAATATCGGCGCAAGTGGCGGAGCGAATGGAAGTCAAGCTTCAGGAAAATTCTGCGCGCTTGGAGCAGAAAGTGGACGAAATCTCAGACAGGATTAATGGGAAAGTCGAGCACCTGGAGACGCGGGTAGAACACTTAGATAAACGAGTCGACGACCTGGATGATTCCCTGAACAAGCGAGTTGGCGACCTGGATGATTCCCTGAACAAACGTGTTGACGATCTTGATGATTCCCTGAACAAACGAGTTGATAGTCTGGAAGATTCGATGAACAGAAAGATGGACGAGCGGCTTAGGGAGGTACAGCCGCGAGAATGGTTGCCGCCGCTTCCGGAAAGTGTTGCCACCCGAGCAGAAGTGCCCACTTATGATGGGACTACGCCGTTCGATACCTTCAAGCTGCAATTCGACCTGGCTGCTCTGGAAAATCAGTGGACCGATGTAAGGAAAGGTCGGAGATTGGCGCTGGCTCTTAAAGGTGCTGCGGCGGAGGTAGTAAAATCAGTTCCAGAATGTTTACGAAGTGAGTACGAGACCGTCAAAAGGGCGCTGGCGGCCAAATACAGCGACGAGCACAACAGAACGCTGTACTACTGTGAGCTGAAGAACCGCAGGCAAAGATCCAACGAGGCGCTGCAGACATATGCAGCAGACATTGAGCGTCTCGTACAGTTGTGCTACCCAAAATTTGGTGCTGATGATCTCGAGAGGATGAAGATTGAGTCGTTTATTGAAGGTCTTCATGATCCAGAAACACGTCGCAGTGCGTTGATGATGGGCAAGCCAACATTTAAGGAAACGGTGACCAGCGCGATGACATATGAAGCGGCATAGATTGGGAGGCGGACAACGACATTCCGATCCAGGCCATAAGCTCTGAGGTACCGGACAGGCCACGGGTGGTCTCCTCTAAAGTTGTTTGCTGGATATGTGGCAAGCAGGGCCACATATCACGAGACTGCCGCCAACGAAGGAGGCGTTCCCGTTCTCGATCGCAATCGCCTGAAGCGAGGAATACTGACAATCGAGGCCCAGCCAACAAGCGCAGGGCGGAGGACGGCGAGTCGTTAAACTAAAACGGGTCAGCCCAAAGGGGCGTGAGCTGATCCCCACAATCTGCCGCCCCACCGTCCTTGTCTCACACCTGAAACGACAGCCCAGCAGCTTGGCAATTGAATTAAAGATAGATGGAAAGTTGTTCGTGTTGACACTGGATACTGGAGCGTCATATTCGATCATAAAAAGGAAGCTGCTGAGGAACTGGGAACCGCTGCATGGCATACAGCTGCGACTGACGAGCGCGCGCCGGTAAGAGGAAAAGTTACGAAAACGATTGCTATCGGCACCAGCAGCCTGGAACATGAGTTCATCGTCGCGGATATAATAGACGACGTGATTATCGGCGTGATATGCCAACGTTGAATTCCCGCTGCACACCGGCTATGAGCGAAGCATGGCGGTAAGGAAGGTTGTATCGTGTCAACACCGGAGGATACCAGCGAATTCTGAGGCGATTGTGTGGGCAAAGGTGGACGAGGACGATGGGACGAGTCGGCTGGGGGTTGTAGAAGCACCGAAACAAGGACACGACAACATCATCATCGGACGTACATTAGTGGAACATAAGAATGGCAGAATACCAGTTAGAATACTGAACCCCCTGAATGCACCCAGATATGTCGGGAAAGACGAGGTAATTGGCGAGTGTAAGGAAGCTGTAGCCGTGGTCAATCGCGAGAGTAGCCCACCTGGAGGTAATAGGAAGAACGGTTTCAACATGGACGTCATACCGCAGGAGAACCAATGGAGCAGCGAGTTGACGGCCAAGCAAAAACAGAAGGCGAGGTCTCTCCTGCAGCACTATGGGTCAATATTTGCGGCAGAGACAAGGACAAGGAGAAAACGGCTTTCAGTGTTGGCGATGGTTTGTGGCAGTTCACCGTCATGCCGTTCGGACTCTGGAACGCACCAGCAACATTCGAGCGGCTAATGGAACGCGTGCTAAAAGGGCTGCATTGGCGGACGTGCCTGGTGTACCTCGACGACATAATCGTGATGGGTAGAAACTTCGACGACCACCTGGGAAAGCTGGAGGAGGTATTCGAGCGGATGCAAAAAGCTGGGCTTAAACTCAACCCAAAGAAGTGCTCGCTGTTCCAAAAGGAGGTCAAGTATCTGGGCCCTGGCCACGCAATCTACACGAACTCCGCAGTTTCTTGGGCCTGTGCACATACTACCGCCGATTTGTTCCGGGATTCGCGAACATAGCCAGCAGCTTGCACAAACTGACGAAAAAGAGCAAAGCTTTCGAGTGGAACGGGGAGCAGGAACAGGCTTTTGCACGTCTGAAGGAAAAACTGTGCAGTGCTCCAATTCTGACCTTCCCCGTGCCTGGGGAGATTTTTGTGGTGGATACAGATGCAAGCGGGAATAGTATTGGCGGTGTGCTATCACAGATAATAGACGGCCAGGAACAAGTGATAGCGTACTACAGTAGGATTCTATCGAAACCGGAACGCAACTACTGTGTGACACGGAGAGAACTGCTGGCGGTATTCGACTGCGTAAAACACTTCCACAAATATCTGTATGGACAAAGGTTTCGCTTGCGCACAGATCATGCAGCATTGAGATGGCTCCTGAACTTTAAGGATCCTGAAGGGCAATTGGCGCGGTGGATCGAGCGACTGCAGAGCTACGACTACACGATAGAGCATCGCAAGGGCAGTAGCCATGGAAATGCCGATGCCTTGTCACGCCGTCCGTGCAAAGTCGAATGCAGGCATTGCTCGCGAACCAAAAGCAAAGAACAGATAGTGGACGTCCGGTTGGTAAGCGTTATGCCAGAGGAAGAGTGGTCTGCGGAGAGGCTACAAAAGGACCAGCGCGAGGATGCGGATCTTGCAAAAATCGTCGAAGACAAGGAGCAAGGCGCACGTCCAGACTGGCAGGAGATGGCCGGTGAAAGCCCGATCGCTAAGGCTTACTGGGCACAGTGGAAAAGTCTGCAGCTGAAAGAAGGATGCCTGTACCGCGAATGGGAGAGCGCGGATGGTCGGACCAGCAACTCCCTAATGGTAGTGCCGAAATGCAGAATCAACGAGGTCATCGAGGCATACCATAACGACTCCAGTGGAGGGCACCTGGGCATCACCAAAACCGTCGCCAAAATAAAAAAACCATTCTACTGGGTAGGATGTCAGGAGTCTGTAGCTGAGTGGATTAAGAGCTGCGACCGGTGTTCAGCCGCGAAAGGGCCGACAAGAAGATCTCGAGGCTGCATGCAGCAGTACAACGTGGGAGCGCCCTTCGAGCGGATTGCTATGGACGTCGCCGGCCCATTCCCAACTAGCACTCAAGGCAACAAATATGTGCTGGTATTAATGGATTACTTCAGCAAATGGCCCTAAGTGTACCCTATTCCTAACCAGGAGGCCACTACGATCTCGGAAAAGCTGGTGAACAACTAGGTTGCCAGGTTCGGAGTTCCGTTGGAGTTTCACTCAGATCAAGGCCTGAATTTCGAGTGTGCGGTATTCAAGGAAGTGTGTGAGCTGCTGGGGATAAAGAAAACGCGTACCACTCCTTTGCACCCACAGTCCGACGGCATGGTGGAACGCTTTAACCGGACACTGGAGGAATACCTGCGGAAAGTGGTAGGCAGGAATCAAAAGGATTGGGACACGCATATCGCCCTGTTCCTGATGGCGTATAGGTCAGCCCCGCACGACACGACAGCACTCACTCCAGCCCGAGCGGTGTTCGGCACAGAGTTGCGGTTACCCGCTGACTTGAAGTTCGGGGTACTCAGCACGACGGGAGGCGCTAAGACGGACTACGTGGTCAATAAGCGGGCGGAACTGGAGGAAATTCACCAGTTTATAAGGAGCCGCACCAAACTGGTCAGCGATAAGGCGAAAGCCAGATATGATCTACGGGCCAACTCAGCAGGGTTCCAAGGAGGCGATCTGGTAATGCTCTACAGCCCGCAGCGGAGGAAAGGTTTGTCTCCAAAACTTCAAACGTCATGGGAAGGACCGTACAAGGTCGTGACCAGGATTAATGACGTGTTGTACAGGGTTCAACGCTGCGACAACAGAAGCGCCAGGTTGAAAGTAGTTCATTTGGAGCGCCTGGCATCTTACTCCGGCGGCGCCTCGGCCCTTGTTCGGGACGAACAAGTCTAAGTGGTGGGCATCGCAACGATGAGGCATGAATGCTTTTCCAAGCATACTTTTAGGCATGCACTTTGGAGTACGGCCGGTTGGCTATAATTCCGATATGGGAAGGATAGTTCGCGAAAGTGATGGGCTCTGCTAGAACAATGGAGAGTACAACTAGAATGTGCAAGAAACATCGGCGCGATTAGAAAACAAGTATAAAAAGCAGCAGTGGCAACGCAGAGAGTCGAGTATTGGTTGAATAAGCAAAGTAGGAACAAGTGTAGATACAAGCAAAGTGTAAATCTGTAAATAAAGTGATTGTTGATTTTTTGACTGCGTTTGCGCTGAACAAATGAAGTTGTTTTATTTTCAAGCACAATCCAAAACGAACTTAGAGAAGTCATTTTCATAACACTATTTAAGCAATCACATCCAAAATCATGCAGGACGAGTTTTTTAGCTGTTGTGATGTCTTAAAAAGATTAATTTTGAAAAAGGTCAACACACTTGTGAAATAAGCACCTATATCACATTATCCGAACTTACTCTACTTGTTTTGTATGTTCATGTTTATATGTTAAAGTTTGGAAACTTTTTCTGTATACATATGTATTATACATATATATGTGTATGCATGTATACAAAAGTTTTAATACATGTACACTCTGTACTCTGAAAACTAAAAATGTATGATTGTTTATAGTATTTTCCAAGTGTCCTCCACAGCCATTTTAAAAAGGTGGTAAGCCTAGCAACATAGTTCATCCTTCGATGGGATATAGCGTTTACCGTGGGCTGTTGCGTTTTCTTTGGCTAAGTTAGCAACCATTTTTACTTTTGTGTCCTGGTCTACATTATCATCAAATATAGACAAGACGGATACTTCATCTATTAAATACCATAAATATTGTCAGAACTTCCATAAAGATGCTTTTGTCGATTCTTTCGTAAGCCTTCATGGTCTTCAAAAAGCATAAATCCTGGTAGGGTGCCTGTACCGCTAAAGTGCATTGCAGCCAAGGCTTTACGTAGGATTTCACGATGAACAGACACACGTCTAATAGAGCTACCTTATCCTTGTTCGAAATTCTGAATTGAGAGCTAAGTAAAATTATTTTTAATGAATAAATTGTTCTTGCCATCCATCGAGCTTGGTGCATGGCACCTGGAGGCCGAATCTTAAATTTCTTCTCTCTAGCTCCGCCGAGTAATATTACTGAAATCAATATTAATTCACCATAGTCATCTCTAGCAATCTTTTTTATTTATTTATTTAAGTAATCCAGAAGTTTAATACAGTTCGTACAGATTACTACGAGATGTACAGTACAAGTGAAAAATATAAATATCCTAGCTAATTAATTCATTTAGCAGCAATTTAAAATTAGTTTCAGAATAGGAAAAATCCAAAACAAAAGAATTTGAGAGTAAGTTTATTTCTTTTAAAGCTCTAAAAATTGGGGCAAAGAAGCGTAATTTGTTCTTACCCTCTCCAAAGCAAAAGTAGCATGGTTTCGTAACGACCTTTGCGGAATACAAAAATTGATACGACCGAGTAGGTAAGGACAGTCTATCGCACCCCGTATTAGGTTGAAGACAAAGGTAAGTGAGAGAATACTCCTCCTACCCTCCAATGACTTTAGATTAATAAGTAGGCATCTAGACTGGTATGAGGGAATGGGGTAAACAAAATGCAAAGAACGTAGGGCATACCGAAGAAACCTTTTTTGGATTCGTTCAAGTCGATTGATGTGACACGCATAGTAGGGTCTCCAAATGAAGGCCGCGTACTCAAGCTTAGACCGTACCAGGGAGGTATAGAGCAACTTTAGAGTATACGGATCCGTAAAATCACAACTAAAACGGCGAACAAAGGCCAGCATAGAGTATGCCTTTGCAATCGTGCTGTTTAAATGACTTTGGAAAGAGAACCTATTATCAAACACGACACCAAGATCAGCAATTTCAGTAGGATTCACTAAGCGACGGCCACCAATGTGGTAAGAAGTGGGAATAGGGGACCGGGATTTTGAGTAGGTCTCATGGAAACACTTATTTATATTTAAATTAAGCTTATTTTCATCACACCAAAGGACAGCGTTGTCAACGTCCATTTGAAGACTGCGAGAGTCTGAGAGACATGATATTGAAGGGTGTTGCGCGCGGGTTTGCAAAATCAATCGAAAATATATGTAGCTCGTGGTGGATACGGGGTGGCATGCTGGGTTGGTCTTCGGCTAGTCATGTCGGCTGGGTCGAGGTTCTTGTAACCACACATCAAGCAACACGTAACAATAGAAAAAAAAATCATCATGCCAAAATATCTAAACCGTCTTTACTAGGACCAGGTGACAAATAAAATAAAAATAAGAAAGAGCAGGTGCAAAAAGAGTGGCAAGGAAATAACATGCATAGCTGGATTAGGGTTGATGTTGTACCCTAGAGTGCACTTCACCCTCCCCTTTGTATACGCCTATGACTACCTAAGCACTCGAAATCTTCGATAGCCCCTTAACCAAGGCGTCTGCTTCGCTTATGGCATCCTATTCATGTTGCACGTCGACATTCCCCTTAGCATGTAAATTCAAATACACATTTTCGATAGATACAAATAGAATTTCATTGGTAAATATTCAAATTATGCAACAACATTTTAAATGATTTTTTTAACTAGATCTAAGTAGAAAGTAGGTATAAAAATTACGCAAATTCAATTCAAATTGAATAAAATTATCGTTTTAAAATAATCCTTTTAACTCACTTACTCTGCTTTCCATCGTTGTGTCGTATGGCCATGCGAGACGATGAATGGTGAGATGACTTACAGCTAAATTAGGATATTAGCCAAAATTTTGAATAGCTTACATTTCTAGTTAGTATTTTTTTTTTTTTTTTTTGTATCTTACATTAGTGTGTAATTAGAATTATTGTAGCATAATTAATCGAGAAAATACATTTTAACAATTCAAAACAATTTTTAGAATAATTGCATGATTAGAATGTAGGATTTAATATTTTAAAGAAATATAAATTTTGTAAGTTTTTAACATTTTAAGAGAAACATTTTAGTAGTATTTTGAAATTGTCTTTTTGTTAAAGTTAAATTCCACTAGTTTTAAGTTTTAAACAATGTAGCCAATTTAAACATTGTAGCCAATTTCAAGCAGTTTGGTCCACTTTTAGGTACTTTTCTTTTTATCCATTTTAAAACAGCATATTTTTAGCAAAATTCACATGGCAATTTTAACACATTTCAGCTTTTTCTTTACTTTCCAATTCTCTCCGCCATTTTATGACCTTTTAAGCACTTTCACGATTTCAAATTGTATCGAAATTACACTCTGCCGATTGTTAGGTCATTATGACCGATTTCCTGGCGCCGCAGCGCGAATATGGAGACGTTTTCCGAGCACTGATCCCAAGAGATCCCTCCTAGACAACTTTTGCCAATGAATTGTTGGAATGAAAATGTTGGAATGAAATGTTGTTTTTGCAAGGAGGCCTTCCATGTCCTTTTACGCCAGGATGTGGCAAGCTCGTGGAGTTTTGTTTTCCCAAAATTGTTGCTGCAGTATATCGGTACCTGAAGGGTACACCAAATTAGCACTCCGGTTTGGGAGATTGGTGGCCAGCAAACTTACCAGCAATTAAAATATTATCAAACACTAAATAAAACACTCCCACTGCACTTTAACTTTATCTGCTCTCGTCAACTTGCACTTTCGTTTTAAACGCGTCGCACGGATTTGGGTGCTTAAATAGCACAATTCTGCCTAACGGCAAGATCGTTCGATCTGAACAAAAAATATGATTTATGGCCCTGTTTACGCCAAAAGTGCATCTGCAGTGCACCAACAATTTGCCTGCAAGAATGCAGGAGGAATGCACTCAACAACAACCACTGTGCGTGTTGAGCGAGACTGCAGCAATGCACTGTGTGGGTGCTGGTATGTGTGTGTGTACCAGTGGTGTGCTGATCGGTAAGTGAGAACAGTTGTGAGCGTGATTGAGCACATCACTGACGAATGTGGGGTTTGGCACTAGGCTGTATAGTTCATAGTACACAAACAAAAAGGTGCATTGGTTGAATACAATTGAATAGGAGGAAAGCTGACTTGAACGAAAATTGAAAGCAAACTTGAGCGAACCGTAACAGAACACGGCTTCGTTATAAGGCCTGCCGAAAGAACGAACCGGAAAAAAGGTTTGCTAATTGTGGTAGTAATGAAAAATATGCCAATATACAAATCGTGTGGCTCGACCCACGCAGCCGGGCAAAAAAAACTGGTAGATTTCAACATTTTAAGTCAGATGCATGGTATCTGCCTGTAAAATTACCTTCCATATCCTCTACATCGTATAATGCATTTCCAACCTTCTTGCGTATGCGACATTTGACAAACTTCGGATTAAACTTGGCATTGGTAGCATTTCCAGCTTTGCTGAGCGTAAAATTCTTGCGATATACAACCTGTCCTTCCTTGTAATCAACCTTGCGCGTTCGCAAGTTATACGACTTTGCTGCTTTTTCGTGCGCTAGCTCCAGATTCTTTCTGACGTTTTCTCTGATACTGCTTAAGCGATCAGGTGGTTTCACTAGTACTTGACCCTCATCTAAACAATTTAATTTTTCCAGGACTAGGTACGAAGATCCATGTTGTACCATATTTTGTCCAAAAAGGGCAAAATAAGGAGAGCAATTTATTGACGAATGATAGTCGCTTCGAAGTATGGATAGAATTTGTGGAATGTATCTATCCCATTTGGAGTGGTCATTATCTTCACGAATCAAGTATCTGATTTTTGTTATGATTTCCCTATTTATGCGTTCAGAAGCGTTTGCTTGAGGCGAATACAATCCGGTTTTAATGTGGGTTACCCCGTAGTCACTCAAAAATTTGCTCATTTCTTTTGATATAAACTGCCTTCCGGAGGTTGCTGGAGGTTGCTGTGCGCATTGGCTTTAGAAACATAAATTTAGATAAGTGGTCGAGAAGAATAAAAAGAAACTGGTTTTTTGATTTTGTGCATGGATAAGGACCAAGAAAATCGCAGTACATGCGCTAAAAAGGTCTTTCAGATTCAAATTATTTACCCATAGGTGGCCTTGAGATCCGGTTTGAGCATTTTATGGTTTTACATGCGTCGCAGTTCAGCACATATTCCTTAACATCTTTTGCCATTCGAGGCCAAAAATATTTCTGTCGAATGCGGGCTAAAGTCTTTTCGAATCCGCCGTGGCAACATGCATCAGAATTGTGCGCAATCCGTATTGCTTCACGAGTTAGATCTTTAGGTAACCATAAACGCCATAGCCTATCTTCTTCTTCTTTTATACCTTTCCTAAATTGAACACGCTTATATATGAAATCGTCGGACAGACAGGTGTCAGGAAGAAAATCCTGATTGTCTCGAACGGCCTGTCGGAGAGTGCGATATTCTTCGCTATTAAAGGCGGGAGAAGTCAAGTCAATTTCACAGGGTGCTTTATTTTCTGGTGCAAGTGCATCTACATCGAATCTTGACAAGGCGTCTGGAACGACATTCAAAGATCCTTTTCTGTGCTCCATCGTGAAATCGTAGCGCTGAAGGAACAAAGACCATCTCGCTAATCTTCCACTTAGATCTTTTTGCGTCATTAACCATTTGAGCGACGAATGATCCGTAAGGATGCGAAATTTCATGCCTTCGACGTAAGGTCTAAATCGTTTTACGCTAACTACGGCCGCCAAGCACTCTAATTCCGTGACAGTGTAGTTACGCTGTGCCTTATTTAATTTTTTGGATACAAATGCAATCGGTCGTTCTTTGCCATCGTCATTAAACTGATAAAGCACGCCGCCAACACCAATTTTCGAAGCATCGCACTGTATAATAAACTCCTTTGTGAAATCTGGCTGAGCGAGAACAGGGGCAGTCGATAATGCTTGTTTTAGTTTTTCAAAGGCATTGATTGCTTCTAAAGTGAGCTTAAAAGGGTCAACAGATTTTCGTAGGCAATCTGTTAGCGGGCCAGCAAGATCGGCAAAGTTCGTAATAAACGAGCGATACCAGTTAGCCATACCAATAAAACGGCGAACTTGGCGAGGTGATTTTGGCACTGGAAAATTTTTCACCGCCTCAACTTTATCTGGGTCTACTTTCAAACATCCCTTTCCTATGAAATATCCTAAATATTTAATTTCTTTCTGACAAAATTTGCTCTTTTCCACGTTAATTGTAAAATTAGCTTTGCGCAGGCAGTCTGCTACTTCGCTGAGCAACTGCAAATGAGTTTGAAAATCCGCACTGCACACTAACAGGTCATCCAGATAAATAAAAACTTTCTCTCTGAAGCGGGACGGAATTACTTTGTCCATCAACCTACTCATTGTCTGCGGTCCATTACACAAGCCGAACGGCATTACCTTAAAGTGGTGAAGTGGTAAGCCAGGTATAGCAAAAGCGGTTTTCTCTTTTGACGATTCCGATAATTTTATTTGGAAAAATGCGTCTTTCAAATCTATACCGCTAATAAAATGAGTGTCTTTCAGTCGGCTGAGAAGTCCGTTAATATGAGGAAGAGGATATGAGTCTTTCTTCGTGAGTGCATTAACTTTTCTGGAATCGATGCAGTCTGACTTTTCCTGGTTTGCGCATCAATACCACTGGACTACACCAAGGTGAATTTGACTCTTCGATCACTCCTAATTTAAGCAACCGCTCGACTACTGCATATGCTTCAGCCTGACGGGGTTAAGAAAGCGGAAAATGCTTAGACTTCACTGGCACAGCATCGCCAGTGTCAATATGATGCTCCAATAAGCTTGTGCATCCTAATCCACGCTTCGAAAACGAAGGAAACCTCAAAATAACTTTATCCAATTCCAGGCGTTCTTCAGGACTCAAATCATGCATGTTTACATTTTTTTCTACATTTAGGGACAATGTGGATATTTCTGATATTATATGTGGTGCTAAGGCAAAGCTTCGCCAAAAATCTACGCCGAGATAGACTCTTGCCTTAAGGTTGGAACGATATAGAAATCAATTGTTTTCGTCACATTTTTGTATGTGACGGGTAATGAACAAAACCCTAGCACAGGTTGTTTTGTGCCATCTGCCGTAGACATGGAAGATCTAATGGGTCTAATCAAAATGCCTTTGCGGCTGAGAAAAGATTCTGAATTTTTCCCAAGTACAGAAACATGGGCACCAGAATCTAAAAGTGCCATAAATGTTTCATCGCAAATTGTGATTTTAGCGTAAGGTCGATCGTCGTTATGTATAACAGTGGATTCAACTAACTTTCGGTTAGCCTCCCGTTTCTGGTATCGGCGTCTACACTTTAGAATTTTACTGGCTGTTCTACTTCCAGTATTAAAAATCTTGGCTCTTGCATTTTCATACAAAAGTTTCCGCTGATGCAAAGATAAGCACAAATTGTCGGTTTGGCAAGCAATATCGCGTGAAGTTGGCTTTAAAATAGCCATCGGGCCTGGTTTTCCTTTTACTAAAGCAGGACAACAATCGATTGGTTTTGGAGAAATAAATTTCTCGGGGCTTATTGGGCCGAACGAGAGCCCCCGGAAGCCAACTCGCTCGATTTCCGGTTTCCCAAGTGTTTATTTGTACACTTTGGAGTAACTACGCCACTCTGTCCGCATTTAAAGCAAAATAAGTTCCGTTGTTCTTCTGGACAGTAAATATAAGAGTGGCCGTACGTTCTACAATTCCAGCACTGTATTTTTGAAAAATCCGGATTGGTTGGATAACGAGCGAATCTCAATGCTTCGAGTTGAGGATCACTAACATCATCATCGCTGTCAGCACTGTGCAACTCATTCAGCTGCCGATTCTGATTGGACACGATTTGTGAGAATTTGCTTTCGCGTATCAACTTCTCTGCCTTACGAGCCAAATCTCGGAAATCGTCTAAATGCTTAGATTCAGTGTTAAACAACATGAATTTCAAATTTGTACTTAAGTTCCGTTTCATAATGTCAATAAGTGTTCCGTCCGTCATCGGATTGCTAAGCCTTGCGTTCATTGCGATAATCGCTGAATGAAATTCGTCATAGCTTTCCTTCGGCTGCTGTTTGCGCAAAGAAATTTTCAAAATTACTTCATGGTCTGTTTCTAAAACACCGAACTCTTTTCTTAAGGCGTAACACAAGTGCGGATATGAAGCAGAGGGATTCTGTCTACTGAAAGTCCAATAAAAAATCTCAGCTTTTCCTTTCAGGAAAATATGAAAATTCGACAATAAGTGGTCCATGGGACATTTTGTTCGTTCGCTTAAAGTGTTAATTTTAAAAAGAAAATCAGAAACGCTAGTTGTGCCGTCGTAAGAAATATTCCATTTCTGCAATTTAATAGAATTGCTTGCAACATTTGCAACTGAGTTGCTCGAGTGGTCTGATGCCAAGGTCATACCGCCATTATTTGCGTTGGGTCTAGCTTCAGCAACATTCATTCGGTTCGCAAGGAACTTAATTCTCGACGAAACTCTTCTTGGGTATCGCGAATGGTCTGACGGAGGTATGTGGCTAAATCGTCTATTGTGGAGGAGTTATGACTGGTTGGCTGTGGATTGTTACCCATAGTAGGTATGTCAGATCGCGGCGAATTCATATTCGGCGCGGACGCAACTTGTTCGTTCAAAGGTGGCAAAAGCAAGGAATCGTTTGGATTAGACATATTTTCACCAGCAGAAGCGTCTACAGCGCTTGTTAGCAATGATTGCTGGTCTGTACTAGTACTGGGCGGAGAGTGCACAACTCTTGAACGTGAGCCTCTACCACGAAAACTCCTATTTAAATTCCTTTTCTGAGTTCGAGTTTCCATACCAACTCAATCAGCAGAAAAAAACATTAAATTAAAAAAAAATTGTTATCATAAATTGGCAAAACAACAAGAGAGTAATAAAAGCTTTCGTTTTTAAACGGGGAATGTCAACAATACAACATGTAGGACAGCAAAGCATTAGAATTTGAAATGCAAGGTCGGAATGTGTAGGCAAAATACGACCGCACGAGCGATACAGTATTGACTCTACTCATATTATTCCTAGCAAGAATACTACGTCATATGCATCTTAAGAAAAATAGCATTATATGGAAAAATAAATCCGCGTAGCCTTACAATCCCAAAACAAAATAATCAGGTTTGGATCTCCTGAAGAAATCTTCCGCAGTGGCTGCATGAAATCAAACTGGTAATTCAATAATCTGAGACCGTGATTCCGCTTCCGAAAACTTCAGTAAAAACAAATTCCACGTTCAACCTAAGTAAAACGGCAGTTCGCATTCGATTAATTGGTTATGTTTGATGTTATCGCAACGCGGCTCCGAAAATGAGTTTCCAGATTAACCGGGACTTATAACATTAAACCTAACTTCGAAATACACTGAAAATGTTAACCTGATTCTTCAGACTATGAACCATTTCCTGCACTGTCTCAGTTCGTAACTTACACCTATTGCTTCGTTGGATCGTTGGGCGCCATTCTATTGTTGCGCCTCAACTCAAAACTTGCAACTCTTGCTACGTTTAACGTCTGAACGTCTAAACGTCGTTGGGCGCCATTCTGTGTTGCGCGCGGGTTTGCAAAATCAATCGAAAATATATGTAGCTCGTGATGGATACGGGGTGGCATGCTGGGTTGGTCTTCGGCTAGTCATGTCGGCTGGGTCGAGGTTCTTGTAACCACACATCAAGCAACACGCAACAATAGAAAAAAAAATCATCATGCCAAAATATCGAAACCGTCTTTACTAGGACCAGGTGACAAATAAAATAAAAATAAGAAAGAGCAGGTGCAAAAAGAGTGGCAAGGAAATAACATGCATAGCTGGATTAGGGTTGATGTTGTACCCTAGAGTGCACTTCACCCTCCCCTTTGTATACGCCTATGGCTACCTAAGCACTCGAAATCTTCGATAGCCCCTTAACCAAAACGTCTGCTTCGCTTATGGCATCCTATTCATGTTCACATTCCCCTTAGCATGTAAATTCAAATACACATTTTCGATAGATACAAATAGAATTTCATTGGTAAATATTCAAATTATGCAACAACATTTTAAATGATTTTTTTAACTAGATCTAAGTAGAAAGTAGGTATAAAAATTACGCAAATTCAATTCAAATTGAATAAAATTATCGTTTTAAAATAATCGTTTTAACTCACTTACTCTGCTTTCCATCGTTGTGTCGTATGACCATGCGAGACGATGAATGGTGAGATGACTTACAGCTAAATTAGGATATTAGCCAAAATTTTGAATAGCTTACATTTCTAGTTGATATTTTTTTTTTTTTTTTTTTTATCTTACATTAGTGTGTAATTAGAATTATTGTAGCATAATTAATCGAGAAAATACATTTTAACAATTCAAAACAGTTTTTAGAATAATTGCATGATTAGAATGTAGGATTTAATATTTTAAAGAAATATAAATTTTGTAAGTTTTTAACATTTTAAGAGAAACATTTTAGCAGTATTTTGAAATTGTCTTTTTGTTAAAGTTAAATTCCACTAGTTTTAAGTTTTAAACAATGTAGCCAATTTAAACATTGTAGCCAATTTCAAGCAGTTTGGTCCACTTTTAGGTACTTTTCTTTTTATCCATTTTAAAACAGCATATTTTTAGCAAAATTCACATGGCAATTTTAACACATTTCAGCTTTTTCTTTACTTTCCAATTCTCTCCGCCATTTTATGACCTTTTAAGCACTTTCACGATTTCAAATTGTATCGAAATTACACTCTGCCGATTGTTAGGTCATTATGACCGATTTCCTGGCGCCGCAGCGCGAATATGGAGACGTTTTCCGAGCACTGATCCCAAGAGATCCCTCCTAGACAACTTTTGCCAATGAATTGTTGGAATGAAAATGTTGGAATGAAATGTTGTTTTTGCAAGGAGGCCTTCCATGTCCTTTTACGCCAGGATGTGGCAAGCTCGTGGAGTTTTGTTTTCCCAAAATTGCTGCTGCAGTATATCGGTACCTGAAGGGTACACCAAATTAGCACTCCGGTTTGGGAGATTGGTGGCCAGCAAACTTACCAGCAATTAAAATATTATCAAACACTAAATAAAACACTCCCACTGCACTTTAACTTTATCTGCTCTCGTCAACTTGCACTTTCGTTTTAAACGCGTCGCACGGATTTGGGTGCTTAAATAGCACAATTCTGCCTAACGGCAAGATCGTTCGATCTGAACAAAAAATATGATTTATGGCCCTGTTTACGCCAAAAGTGCATCTGCAGTGCACCAACAATTTGCCTGCAAGAATGCAGGAGGAATGCACTCAACAACAACCACTGTGCGTGTTGAGCGAGACTGCAGCAATGCATTGTGTGGGTGCTGGTATGTGTGTGTGTACCAGTGGTGTGCTGATCGGTAAGTGAGAACAGTTGTGAGCGTGATTGAGCACATCACTGACGAATGTGGGGTTTGGCACTAGGCTGTATAGTTCATAGTACACAAACAAAAAGGTGCATTGGTTGAATACAATTGAATAGGAGGAAAGCTGACTTGAACGAAAATTGAAAGCAAACTTGAGCGAACCGTAACAAGGGTAAATCTTCAAATCATCAGCATACAAAAGGTACTTAGAGAATTTAAAGCAATTGGCTATGTCGTTGATAAAAATTACAAAAAGAAGGGGACCTAAAATACTACCCTGGGGTACACCAGAGGAGGCAATAAAGGGATGCGAAAATACATTGTCAACTAACACAACACAATTACGGCAAGCCAGATAAGATTTCATCCATCTTAAGAAGATAGAATGAACTCCAAGACTATGTAGCTTCGAAAGCAACAAAGAGTGGCTAACCTTATCAAACGCTTTTGAGAAATCCGATACACAGTGTCTACCTGAACATGGCTGTGAAAAGCAGATATGCAGTATTCAGAAAAAACTGCCAGGTTAGAAACTGTGGACCTACCGGCCATGAACCCGTGCTGATTTCCAGAAATCAAACGGTTTATTGGAAAATAGAGTTTTTGTTTGACAATGAATTCGAATACCAGGTATGCGCCTATGAAACCGGTAACGACATCTAGCGGTAAATAGCCGACTATTTATAAGCTTCGGAACCGTACCAAATGTCATGTTTACTTCTTCTGTCATATGTCAACAATATTCAGTTCACAATTTGTCAAGTTTCATCCAACAACGCATTGTTTGACGCTCCGGAAAATGTCGGATTACGTGCCTACAAATTACGATTTGCGGACACAGTTAATTTTGTGTTACCATTTGAAGAAAAACGCTTCTGAATCGCATCGAATTCTTGTGGAAGCTTACGGCGAGCATGCTCTTGGTCGCACACAGTGTAACGAGTGGTTCAATAAATTTAAAAGTGGTGATTTTGATGTGAGAAACGAGGAGCGTGGCCGGCCACCAAAAAAGTTTGAAGACGCCGAATTGCAAGCATTGCTCGATGAAGATGATGGCCAAACGCAAGAACAGCTCGCAGAACAATTGGGTGTTGACCGTGGGACCGTCGGAAAACGTTTAAAAGCAATGGGAAAAATTTTAAAGGTCGGTAGATGGGTGCCACTTGAACTGACTGAAAGGCAGCAAGAAAACCGAAAAACTACTTGTGAAATGCTGCTCGCCCGGTACAAAAGAAAGTCGTTTTTGCATCGAATCGTAACTGGTGATGAAAAGTGGGTCTATTTCAAGAATCCCAAACGAAAAAGATCGTATGTTAACCGCGGCGAAAGTGCGCAATCGACCGCAAGGCCAGATCGCTTCGGAAAGAAGGCCATGCTATGTGTTTTCTGGGACCAGCGTGGTGTCATATGGTATGACCTTCTAAAACCTGGTGAAACGGTTAACGGTGAACGTTACCAACAACAATTGGCCGATTTGAACCGTGCTATACGCCAAAAACGCCCAGAATATGAAGCCAGGCAACACAAAGTGATTTTCCTCGATGACAACGCACCACCACACCGCACTAGAGCCACCAAAGAATTGGTTGCATCGTACAACTGGGAAGCTCTTGCTCATGCGGCTTACTCACCAGACTTGGCGCCTTCGGATTATCACATGTTCGCATCGATGGGCCACGCATTAACGGAACGGCGCTTCAATTCTCACGCAGAAGTCAAAAAATGGATCGATGATTGGTTTCAGGCAAAAGACGAAACATTTTTTTGGCGAGGCATCCATAAATTGCCTGAGAGATGGGAAGAATGTCTAGCGATGGCCATTACTTTGAAGAATAAAATTGTAATCATTTCCTCACAATAAACGTGTTTTTTTCAAAAATAATTACCGGTTTCATAGGTAATTTTGAGACCGTTGATAATTTGGAAATGGGTCTGTAGTTGGCTACATTGCTCTTATTTCCACTTTTAAAAATTGGATTTATGAGAGTAACCTTCCAGACGTCAATAAACTCACCCACCTCTAGTGATTTATTAAAAAGCAATAATAGAGGATAGACGAAAGCGTAGCAGCTCTTGAAGAGGTACGAGGATAAACCATCCACATCAGGTTGAGATGACGATTTGATTTGCCGTATGCCGTCTTCCACATCGTCAATGGTTAAAGAAAGTGAACCAAAATTAACTGGAGAAACATTGTTCAGGAGACTATTACCGCTTACATCAACTTCCGGTTCAAAATTGGAATTAAAAAAATCCGCAAAAAGATTTGCAGCTTCAAAAGAAGTATGAGCTTGTATATCATTAAGGAATACTACTAAGGGAATGCTAGAACAAGATTTCTTAGACTTAACGTAACGCCAAAAAACTTTGGGATTGGATTTTATATCAGACTCAAACTTAAGAACATAATTACGCTTCAGCACCTTACTCAATGATTTAAACTCCTTCGAATAATGCAGATACTTATCTCTTTGTATAAAGGAATTCGACGATTTAAATTTCTTGTAAAACTTGTTTCTCAAATTCTTGAGTTTCTTAAGCTCTTTAGTATACCACGGAATCTTATAACATTGCTTTTTAATTATTGGTATGTTGCTTCTACAAATTTCACTAATCTTATGTTTAAATATATCAAAGCATTTGGCAACTTCAGCCGCATAAATAACGAATCCCAATCTAAGGACTCAACTGCAGCATTTACAGCCTCCATATCACCATTTCTGAAGTTAAAACACGTAGAATTACAGTCCACGCTGATAGTATTGAATTCATAAAACTCTAAATGGAGGACAAGTGGAACATGATGCAGACCAGGTCTGGACAAGCGATCAAGGCATTCCAGTATGGAAGAATGCATATTGCCTTTGATAAAAATGAGATCTAAAGTTCGATGCAGTGTATTTGTAAAGTTATTTATCTGCATTAGGTCAGAACTTAAAAAATTATCTACCAGATAGGTTTCGGCAAAAGTAGAAATAGATTTTGGATATAGCCCACGACCTTCACTCATACTAGACCATTCGATATTACTTAGGTTGAAGTCACCAATTACACATAAATTTTCATGATTAGAAGCTAAAGCGAGAACATTGTCAACGTGAGCCTTATAGATTATGTCAGCACTAGATGGTGGAATATAAGGGCCGTTTTCTCATCTTCGCGTTAACTTTAAAGTTCAGTTTAACGGGCCGATAAACGCATTTTCGTTTTCTCATCTGCCCGTTAAGCTATCCTCCGGATAAAATTTACCCGGAGGATTGACTGCGTGTTAAACTTTAAAGTGAACTTTAAGTGGAAGTGGTGCCAATTACATGCATATGTTTGTTTACAAACAAAAAACAGCTGGTAATGAAATTACAATTTGAAATGAAATTTGCATTTGAGATCTTTCGGTATGGAAAATAGGCGTGTTTTTTATATTCATGCACTGGAAGACGCTTTTGAAGGTACAGAGTCGCAAAATGCGGCAAATAGAACATATAACAGCCGATTGGACAATTTCACTGCTTTGCACTGCTGGCATTTCCAATCGCTGCTGGGCCGCCACTTGCGCGATACGTCTCGCTCTTCTCCGCTGCAAGTTCCAGCTTGGACTTGCGCTTCAAGCTGTCGAACTTGTCCCTCAACGTTTTCCAGCGTCGGAACACGCCCCATTTGGCAGTAAAAGCATCAGCAAGATTTTTCGAGGCAAAATTCTTCTTTTTTTCCTTCCAATTGCGCCGCCAAGTGCTGCCCATCGTAGACAAGTGCTGCCCATCGTAGACCAGTGTTGCCAGAAAATCAGACTTGTTGAATTTATATTTATCACGAAGATGAGAAAACGAAAATATTTACCGCGCACTTTAAACTGAACTTTAGCTAAAGTTCACTTTAGCTAACCGCCACTTTAACGCGAGGATGAGAAAACGGCCCTAAGAAACGCAAATCAAAAGTTTAGAAATGCCATTCACAGCAATACCAATTTGATCCAAAAGAGTGTCCGCCTTATTTAGTGGCACCAGGGACGAGCGGTATTTTCGATTTACTGCTATTAAAACGCCTCCACCTCTTGAGAGCCCCGTTTTTAAAGCACCACGGCCTTTGCGAAAAACATTGAAAAGATTACAGTCAAAGAATTCATTGTCAAAAAAATTCCCATTCAGCCAAGTTTCCACGAGGATAAAGATGTCATAATCCATATGGGAACTCATGGCAAAGAGTTGCTTCGATTTAGTTCTGAGACCCGATACATTTTGAAAATATAGTTTTAGATGTTTTGGGGCGACATCGGGTGGAGTAACTACGCGTCCAGCTGTTGCGCATTGTCTTTTGGAAAAAAACGGAAAGGACGGATCTTCACATTCGTTGGCCAAATGTCCGCGTTAAGCACCTTTTCAAAGCAGCATTCCGACACTCCAAGTTTGAAGTTTATTTTTTTTAGTTTACACACCTCCACATCCTTTTTAACAAGCATATAACAGGGCAACATCTTTGAGTCTATCACAGCATGCTTTGAAACATAAGCCAAAATATCAGCAGCTGTTACATTACTGGAAAAGGAAGATAGGTGCAACCATCTCATAATGGGCACAACATGCAGTTCTTGATTGCTATTCGATCCGACGACAATAGGTTGATTTGAAATTCTACGGCTATTTTTGGAGACGAAATTCCACTCGGGCAACTGGTGCATAGCGACGTTTGAGCTTGAGCTGTCACCAGCAATAGGTGCTCGAGAAAGAAAAGCATTTGTAGGCGAAAGACCAACAATTTCGGAGAAGGTCGGTTTGGCAGTAACAGCAGCAGACAAGCCATCAGTAACAGCATCAGCAGGTGGAACAGCAGCTACCGCAGCAGTAGATGCACCAGCGGCTTCAACAACAGCGGACGGGGTACCAGAAGGTGCAGGCGCGATAGAAGCGATGGCTGCAACAGCATTATCAATATTCGTAGGGCGCAAGTCAGCCTTAACAGATGGCACAGGTGCAGACATTTGGTTGTTGTGCATGGATTTGATTTGCAATTCTTCCGATGCTTTAGTATTCTTGCGCAGGGAGTTCGATACAGCATCCCGTAGTTCTTTGACCTCAGCTGTCAGAGACGCGATAGCAGCATCAGTACCGGATAATTTGCACTGTAGGGAGTGTAGCTCAGTTTGCAAGAGTTCAGATTGTTTAATTAAGTGCTTTTTATCAT
Organism: Melieria crassipennis; assembly: GCA_963668005.1. Classification (NCBI taxonomy): domain Eukaryota; kingdom Metazoa; phylum Arthropoda; class Insecta; order Diptera; family Ulidiidae; genus Melieria; species Melieria crassipennis. The sequence goes on along the minus strand of OY764963.1, from coordinate 47,527,418 downwards.
CTAGCAAAGAGCTAATAAAAGCAGATGCATGAGCGTTCTCAGAACGGAGAGCGACAATTTCATTATAAACAGTAAGCAATGATATTTGTTGTTTGTTTTCACTTTCTTTTGGTTTTTCAGTTTGTTGCTGGGAAAGAACATTTTTAGGCTGATTTTGTTGCTGTTTGTTTAAAGTCAAGCTCGGTTTAGTGCACTTCACTTGTTGAGAAGGTTGGGCAATTGGTGAGTCTGAGTTAATATTACTCCGAGCAATATCTACTGGATTAACGGATGGTGGAGGTGAGCGAATAGAGTTACGGCGAGCAGCCGCGCACTTCTTGCATTGGAATTGCTTGTTTGTTTTGAGCAAAAACTCAAGATCAGCTGGCAAGAGACCAACACATTCAAGATGGAACAGCTCATTACACTTAGCACAATGGACCTTAGGTTGAGCACGATCAACTCTTTGCCCACACGCACAAGGCATCGTTATGATATTAGATAATATCAGATATATAGATATAGCTATATATTAAAGGAGTCACTGTCTCGATATGAAGGTGAATACCATTCCGAGTTTATATAAGAGTCACTGTCTCGATATAAAGGTCTAGAGCCTTTTTAAATCACTTTTCACAGAGAGCACAAAAAAACACGTCCGCTTCACTTCACTTCCACTCAGATAGTTTTTAGTTAATTCAGATCGGTAATAGTCTAGCAGTTCGTTAATTTCTGAAACATTTAGGCATGCTAGCTTTTCTGTATAGCTCTGTATCCTCTCGGAATCAACATTTTTTTAGTTTTCTCGGAACTTTTGAAACAGTGGAATGTTAGGGCTCGTAGTGACTTGGCTAATTTTGGCTTCAAACACGCCTTTTAATACCAACTCGTAGACGTGATGGCGGCAAGCAAAAACGAGCATTTCTCTATTCATTTTCTGTTCGAGAAGCACACTGGCACCATTAATACGACCTGTTTTGAAAGCAATAGTATCACAACAGAGAATCTGCACTTTATCTTCAAGATTCCAATCAATCATAACGTTCCAAACTGCCTTGTTCGCTTCCTGAAGAGCTCTCTAATTGTGGCACAGCGATGACTTGTTCTTTATGATCGTACGAAATAACTATCGGTAACGTTCTTCTTTAGATTTTCGTGCATCTAAATCTGGTAACAGTTTGCCATCCCAGTGGACAGTTACAGCATCCGGTACCTCGTTTTGAAAATCACCTTTTATAGCTTCTGCGCGCTCTTTTCGCTTTTCTGTACGAATTCTTTGAATTGAGCACTTAGAGGATATTCGTCAGTGTTATGTCCAAGTGCTTCAATAGTTGCTTCAATAATAAATACAGAATTTCGCATACTTAACTGACACCTATCTAAAGCTGCCACTAATTTCGGAGTTATGAAATTGTTCCTCATAGAAGTGTTAGACTGTGTGCTCTCGGTAGGGGTGGGCAAGTTTTCTTGAAAATCCTATTATTTCAGATTCAAAAGACGAATTTTCTTGTAGTGGTTCATAATAAGGTGTTGAAGGAGTTAAGGATGCCAGATATTTATCACGTCGCTTTTGCTCGTCAATGTTTCTAACGTAGGCCTTTTCCTCCTTTTCGGCCAGTTTTTTATCCACTCCAGCTAAGTGACCAGGCCAACCTGGCTCCCTCTGGCGCTGCAGGAAGATCTTATCTTCATTAATTTAAGCGCATCGGCATGCGCGAGATCAAACAAATCATTTAAGTTTGAAATAAACTCTTGCCGACGCTGCCCAAACACGTCTTGAGTTTTAATTTCCTTTTTTGCAAATCTCTCCAAACTTGGTACAAGTTAACTAGTTTTAAACACAGTTCGGTAAAGATTTAGTTTGTATACGTGCCTTTCCCAGTAAATAATGCACTCACGAATAGTAAGATTGGCGCTTTCATTGACACTTAAATTAACTTCTCGAATATATTACTACGGTAATTTGATGTTTTACGTCCCCTATTAAAAATATCCGGTTTTTAGAACTGCGTAACTCCACTGACATGTTGACTGAATGAAAACAATGCGTTTACTAATCAAACAAACAATCAACAATAAGTACATCAATACGACATGTTTCGATGCAAGTCGGCACGGGTTGCCGTGGTTCTAAATACGTGAAACTTTATTTATAATAGTTTTGACATCATTGAAACAAAATAAGAGGGTATGCGCTGGAAAAAAGACTTATTTTTTCGGGATGCCCTAATATATATATATATTATATAGTATATACATCCAGATATTGCAAAAAACTTCACAAAAGGTGACAGCGTTGCAATGCACATTAGGTCAAATGATCACTTTTTCTGTGCGAAAGTCAAATTTCGTAAATGCCGTTATAAATTTGTTCCCCCCTCATCATGTTAGAAATACTCCAAAGAAACGAAAAGTCCACTTTGTTTTTTTAATACATACAGTACCTCCTGACAGTATTCAGTCAAAGTCACTTTATCGACAAGTCATTAAAATTTATTTGCTGAATCAGTATTGATAGTAAAGTTTTAAGCGCGTATTGTAAAAATTGTGCGAATAATTTAAAAAAAGTTTGAAATGGAAAACGATGAAGTAAGGACGTATTAATAACTTTATTAAAAATACATGGCATTTCTTTTTTGTTGAAAAAAATTAGTTTTCTAACATGACCTGAAAGCTTTTGCGGTTGACTTCAAATTTTAACTTTATGGAAGCTTTTAAAGTTTCGCCAACATTTGGCAAACTTAAAGTAAAAAGAAATAAATAAATTAGGGTATTAAAGTTGATTTAATTTTATTTCTAGTTGCGCTTTTTTGCGTTTTGCTAGTAATACCAATTTTTCAGGATACTACGCTATGCAAAAAATCGAATTATTTGAAATTTGGCTCAAGGAACGTTCAAAGGAAAAAAAAACGTGATGCAGTTCTGTAGAAAATATTTGTGCTACTAAAATTTCCGATGATTGCAGGAAAATAATAGAAGAAAAATTACTCCTTTTCTGCAAGTACTTGGCAGCAAAATGGCAAAAATATAGCAGAAGGGTGGAAAAATTTCGAGCTGAAAACTTCGCATGGCTTAGGTTAGGTGGTTAGGTTAGGTAAGACAGGCGGCTTGCTGGTTCTCAGCAAGTACACTCGGAGGCCCCAAAGGCGCATTGTGATGCCCGATGAGAGTGTGGCAAGCCCTTGTCATCCTGTATTCGGTGCTGGCTGAAACCAACCTGAGCGTCGAATGAATCTGGCAATATCCTCCAGTGGCGTGGTACAAACCAAGCGCAAATCGCCCAGCACTCTGCCCCTAGATACCGGTGGCGTATGCTGTGAAGCGCAGGGCATTCGCATAGGAGGTGCTGCACGGATTCAATTTCCTCCTCATCTTCGCAGCTGCGACAGTAATCTCGATGGGGCAGACCGAGTCTTTCCGCATAAATGCCGATGGCGCAGTGCCCCGTTAAGACTCCCGTGAGAGTATGAAGTGTTGATTTGCTAAACCGTAAGAGTTGCAGAGTTCTCTTTTGGTCCAGTTTCGGCCACAGCGCGCGTGAGATCCTGCAGTCAGGCCGAAGGCTCCATTGATCATAGGTGCACTGGATTGCCTTCCTGTCAAGATCAGTATAGAAGTCTTGAAGTGGCGGGTAGATTCCTGCCACCATGCTCGCATCCGTAAGCTCCGATCCTTTCCTTTGTGACCAGGCACCAGCAGAGTGTGATATTGTGGTCCCTGATGCCATACCACCAGAGACTTACGACATTCCATTACTGTCTTCGATTTTATAGTGTGAGAGGCCAGTGCTTTGATTGCCGCCTGGTTGTCTACACAGATAATCAGGTTAGATGGAGGCAAGTCCAGTACTCCGATCATGTGTGCAGCCTGGTTTATGGCGTATACCTCAGCCTGGAAAACACTGCAATGATCAGGTAGCTTAAATGACCTGCTTAGTGACAGTGCATCCGAAAAAACCCACGCACCTGTCCCGCAGTCCATTTTCGAACCGTCGGTGAAAATCGGTATCCCGCACTCCCCTACGGCAGTGTTGGTATCCCAATCCTCCCGGGTTGGAAAGTGAGTTCGATAGGTGTTATTGAAGCAAAGAGTCGGTACCATGTAGTCACATTCAAAGTTCGGGTACCCCTGACATACCCGTGGTAGTATTGAGGCATGACCCATCGTGTGTGACTTGAAACAGCCCCCAGCACAAAGTCTGAGAGCAGTTCTCGAAGCCGTGCACGTAATGAACGTGTCCAGTGGTAATAAGTTCAGCATAATTTCGAGTCCCGCCTGGGGTGTTGATTTCATGCATCCAGTTATCCCCAGACAGACAAGTCTTTGTACCATGGTTAGAATGTCGAGGTGGGACTTCTTGTCTACAGCCTCCCACCAAACCAATGCACCGTAGCACAGTATGGGTCTTACTATCGCCGTATACATTAAGTGTATGATGTGCGGTTGTAGTCCCCATTTTTTGCCGAACATCCTCTTGCAGGAGTAAAGGGCAGTTCTCGCTTTTTCCGCCCTGACCTCCAAGCTCCTTTTCCAGGATAATTTAGAGTCAAGGACAACCCCCAAGAATTTTGCCTCTTTGGAGAGGTTCAGATCTTTCCCGTGCATTTTAGGTGTGGTAAAGCATGGAACCTTGTATCTTCTGGTGAATAGTACGAGTTCGGTCTTTGAAGCATTGACTCCTAGTCCGTTTTCAACAGCCCATCTCCTAAACTCATTCAGCGCCGACTCCATGAGTTCGCTAACTATCGGAAGAAATTTTCCTGTTGTTAGTATAACCACGTCGTCCGCATAGGCTGTAATTCGAATGCCTTTGGATCTCATCCGCAAGAGTATTTTATTAATGACCAGATTCCAAAGCAGGGGTGAGATAACTCCCCCCTGCGGTGTTCCTCTGGTCACACGTTTCCTAGCAGTTGTGTTGCCAAGGGTTGAACTGATAACCCTGCACATCAGCATGTTTTTGATCCACAGGTTTACCTTGCCAATTGAACCTGTGTACGCCAGAGCAGTGTAAATGGATTCAATTTTGACGTTGTTGAAAGCTCCCTCCACGTCAAGAAACGCCGCAAGGGCGTACTCTTTATGCGCGAGAGCTTTCTCCACGGTGTCGACTACTTCGTGTAGCGCTGTGTCCACCGACCTACCCTTGCAGTAGGCGTGTTGTGCGCTGCAGAAGTTTTGCTTATTTAGCATACTTCTGATGTAAAGGTCGATTAGTCGTTCTAGGGTTTTCAATAGAAACGATGATAGACTAATCGGCCTGTAGTCCTTGGGGGTTGAGTGATTTGGCTTCCCGGCTTTAGGAATAAACACCACTCGTACCTTCCTCCACTCCTACGGGATGTAGCTCAAGGCTAAGCATCCCTTGAAAATCCCTTCTAGCCAAGGAATCACCAAGTCCTTTGCCTTCTGCAGCATGATAGGATAGATACCATCCGGTCCCGCTGATTTGTAGGGTTTGAATGAGTCTATCGCCCAAGCTATCTTCTCTTCCGTAATTATGCTGCTGATGAGCCCCTCCGCCTCCAGACTAGAGGGATAGGTATCCATCGGAATGGTGCTATCCGCATCCATAGAGCCCGGGAAGTGTGTGCTCATGAGCAGCTCGAGAGACTCCTTGCTGTTGCTTGTAAAAGGTGTCATGGCTTAGTACTGTAAACATTTTGGATTAAAAAAATCATCAGTGAAAGCCAGTTCTTCGGCTGTTGGACGTCAAAGGAAGGAGAATATGCAAAACTCGTTTTGGAGGGAACTAGGTCTTCGTGTGGATATGCCTAAAGTTAGCGGCTTTGGTAGCACAAATGACGGAAATACTACGCGCCGAGCTTTCATTAAATATGCAATCTTTGCTGATATCCCTGGCGTTGACCAAATCTTAGTGTTCCGCTTTGAAATTCAAGCTTCAAGTAAATTTCAAACGTTCTGCTTTCAAACAGCTGAAATTATTCAAAGGGTATATCCTTGGTTGCCGATAACATCTACTGCTGCTATATGCTGCTGAATCGCGACATAAAATTTATAAAGCCGACAGATTGCATCACATTTCTGGATGTATTTAATAGAGTTGAGAGACATGGACGTAGCGCAGCGAATTAACATCCAGCGGCTACGCTGGCTCGGTCATGTCTGCCGCATGGACGACGAAGCTCCGGCGAAAAAGGTGTTCGATGCGATGGTTGGAGGTCGACGGCGAAGAGGGAGGCCATGTCTCCGGTGGAAGGACCAAGTGGAAAAAGCCCTGGTATCTCTTGGTGTGACCAACTGGAGAAGGCGCGCGCGAAGCAGAGGCGCCTGGAGAGAAGTTTTGCGGCAGGCCGTAACCCGATAACGGGTTGTTATGGCCAGTTAAGTAAGTAAGTAAGTATTTAATAGAGTTGCTGATACTTCTGATCCTCTTTTTTCCTCAAAATATTTGAGCAGACGCATGCAACAACGAAAGCTTGTACACCTCTACCTGAAGTTATCGAGCTGTTAAATTGTGATGATCCAACGGAGGATATTGACGATTTGAACAAAAAACACTGAATAAATTTTTGGAACAAATGCAGTATAGCGAACCCTCATGAAAAAAACCGAAAATTGGACCATATAGAGCTTATTTTTGTGAATCTAAAAACCTAACAATTTTGCCCACGCCCACAAAAGGCGTGGCTCGGGGTCAAAGTTCAAAGTTTTTATCAAAACAACTCAATTAATCTCTCAATTTTTCATACCTTTCTATTAATATAACATTACATACGTAGTATGTACTAATAAAAAGTTTTAGGTGAACATTTTTTTTAAATTTTTTCAAAAACGGATTTTTTTGTTTATGTTTTATACAAAAAAAATTTATATTATATTTTTTTTGTTTAATTTGTTAATATTATACCTCCTTTTGCCCTTGCTACGATTTTGGCTTCAAATAATACAATATTTCGCACAGCAAAAGTGGTCATTTGACCCAATGTGCAATGGAGGAAAGCTGGTCGGAGCTAAGGGCTCAACTTTACAGCGTCGGTGTGCTTGCTTGTTATGACACACTTTTCTAAATAAAATAAGCAAAACATAGACAGCCAGTGTATTATGCCATTCGTACCTTAAAATATTATTTTATATACAAATGGGCCAACAACAAAAAATGGGGTTTCGACCGTACTGAATGTGCGTGATTTTTCGTATACCTGCGTCACCGTGTTTTTTGACCCGAGCTTGTTGTTATATAAAGTAAAGCGGCAAAAGGCGGCAGCTAGTTTTTGGAAGTTAGGTAAATATTTAAATTATAAATAACCACCCTCAATTTCGCAGAGGTTATTTTGGGTATGTTTTTTTATACTCGATCAAAGTTGGAAAAATGTCGGAATATAGGCTTTTCGAACAATAGGTAAATCGAACAACTTTTAAAATAAAAAAAAAACATTTTTTGTTTTTATTATATTTAAAACTAGCTGGGCCCTGCGGCTGTGCACGCAAGCTCTCCTGTTTCCCCCCGATACGAATTCTTAAACCATTGTTGAGCCCATCAGATATTGATTTAAAAAACAAAAAACATGTGTCTTATTGTACTATCTTTGATTTCGAGTGTTTTAAAAATTTTGAAGTCAGAAGGCCCATTAAATCACGTGTTTCACATTTACTCCAAACAAATTCTTAACCCTTGGTTTACCATGGTAGATTTCGATTTTCAAAAAAATTGAAAGCACGTTTTTAATATTTCCCGATTGAAGTGCTTTTGATAAGTTTGAAGTCAGAACGTCCAATGAATCTTATTTCTCCATACAAATTGTTAACCCATTGTTGACCCCGTTAGATTTTGTTTTCAAAAAGTGAAAAGCACGTGTCAAATTATTTCTCACTAAAAGTACTTTCCCCAAGTTTGATGTCAATGGGCCCATTAATTCATATTTTTCACAGTTTCTCCATACAAACTTTTAACCCGTCGCTGACCCCATCCGATTTTAATATTCGGAAAAATGAAAAACACGTATCGAGTTATTTTACATTTGAAGTACTTTCACTAAGTTTGAAAATCAAACGTCTCAAAAAAATGTGTTTCTCCATACATACTGCTACGAAAAGGCACTCTGTGCTTTGCCGTACTTCACTATGCCTGAATGCTTTCCCAAGCATACTTTTAGGCATGCACTTTGGAGTACGGCCAATTGGCTGTGATTTCGATATGGCAAGGATGGTTCGCGAAAGGTGATGGACTTTGCTAGAACAATCGATATAGATTCCACAACTAGATAAGAAAACCGTATAAAAGCAGCAGTGTGCAGCGTAGAGAGTGGAGTCTTAGCTGAGCAAGCAAAGTATATACAATTGCGTATGGATGATCTTATTATTCCTTCGATCGATGAAGCACAAGGGATAGAGAAGCTGACGAGGGTATTCAAACTAGCTGCAGAAGAAGGGTTACATATCAGATGGAAAAAATATCAATTCTTGAAACGGAAAGTAAACTTCCTCGGGTACATTTTTGAAAATAACACCATCAAACCATCAGTCGAAAAAACGCGGGCAGTCGAAAACTTCCGACCCCCTCGCCATAATAAAGCGGTACAAAGGTTTGTGGGGCTGACATCGTACTTTCGTCGGTTCATTAAGAACTACTCACAAATTGCGAAGCCCCTAACTGATATGTCAAAGAAGGACGCCAAGTTTAACCCTTTCCGTCATGAAAATAAACCCGTTCTGTATGAATTGTATGGGCTGTAGTCCAATATATTGGACATTGTGACTGAAAGGGTTAAGTGGGAAGATGAACAGATGTTATCCTTTCAACAGTTAAAGTTAGCACTTGTTCAATCGCCGGTTCTTAGATTGTATAACCCAAAAGCGGCTACGAAGATAAACACTGACGCTTCAATGCATGGCTACGGCGCCGTGTTTTCACAGAAAGGCGCAGAGGATTCCGAATATCATCCCGTGCAGTATATGAGCAGAAAAACCAAACACGCCGAAGAGAAATACCACTCATCCGAGTTGGAGGTATTAGCGATAGTTGAGGCCTTGAAGAAGTGGAGAGTTTACGACATCGGCTTGGTACGAAGATGAAACACGTAGACGCCTTGAGTCGACTCGCTTGCTTGTTAATAGATGACACCTTTCGCAGTAGCGGCTTAACGGGGGGCGGAGGGGCGGACCGCCGCAGGCCCCGGGCTGCGGGGGCCCCCGAGAGAAGCTTGTATATAACAATTTAAGGGTTTTCACTGCTGAAACTTGTAAAAAACTATTTGCGATCCACAATGGTTGTTGAAAGGTTGCTTGCCAATTTTATCAATTGAAACAGACACAGTATCGACAATTGACTTTGAAATTGCAATAACAAATTCAGTTCACTAAAAGCAAGAAAACATCCTTTCTAAATAAAAATTGCTCGCAAATTTTCAAAAAATGTTCCCTCGAAGATTGCAATATTTAATTTTTAACTTAAAATTTTGTGCAAAGTATGAAAATACAAAATTCTAAGTTAAAAATTAAATATCGCAATCTTAGAGTTTGCTTGTAAACTAGTGCGAATTACGCAATTACTTAATAATAATAATAATTGACTGGCACGCAACCACCCGTGTTGTGCGTGCGAATTTGTACGCGGGTTGAAGCGACCTACAGTTTTATGCCGGTTCCGAACGGCAGGTTGGGAGCTTTTACATAAGCAATTTTTACTCTCAGAGGTTTGCCATTTCCAGCTGAGAGGACAGCCACCGAAAGAGAAAACGAGTTTTCCCGTTATTTTTTTTAGGTGTTATTACAGGCAGTATTTGAACCTGCTGCCTTCGACTCGCGGTCCAACGCACTAACCAACTGAGCCACGGCGACGCAATTACTTAACCTCATTAAACTTTGTAGACGTCAAAAAAATTTACAGTTATTATTATTATTTTTATAATTATTGGTTGGATAACAACACATCGTCCCGGAAATCCGGGTTTCTTCTTTGATAGACTCTATTACGAAGGCAATTCTATGCTCCTTGTAAGTAAGCTACTGCTACTGGGTTTTATAAAATATTTCTGTACATTTCTAAACTACTCGACACGAAAAATGCACCTAAAAATAAAGGTATTTTCTAGACTGGAACTTTGAAATAGAATAAAATTTAGATGTATGAATCTAAAGACTGAAATCCAAAGCATGTATGTTTTCCCTACCTGAAGTATTTTGGTCCTGAAACTTCAAAATTGAAAATTTAGTTAAAAGGATTTCTTTCATTTGGGTATCAAATCTTCATCATTGCACAACCACAAATATTTAAAAAAATATTTGAAATGTGTATGTCCTTAAAATTTTAAAGTTTTTTAAAAAGGACTTTGGGCCAGAAAATTAAAAACTGACTATGGCAGATTACTATAAATGATCTCTAGTTTCACGTCTATACACCCATACCTCGCTATACGGCCTAGATACGTTCCACGAAACTTGGCCGCAAAGCGAAAAGCCGTATAAGGAATCAATTATTTTAATACAAATTCATACAAATTCAATGGGATCGGTTCCAAATTTATTTTTTTTTTAAATTCGAAAACGTTGCCCATTTTTAAGAGATATTTATAAATGTTGGACAATAATTATTATGAGGGGAAAAATACTTTTTTCGCAATTGCGTAAATATTACTCGTGACAAATATTTTTTTCTGTTGCCTTATAACTATTATCAGCAAGAAATATTTTTTCCATTGCTCGGTAACGTTTATTTGTTGAAAAATATTTTTTACGTCATCGCATAACTGTTATGAGAGAAAAATATTTTTTACGTTGCTCGGTAACGTTTGAATCTGTTATTCCACCGGTGAGTGTGCTCGTGATTTAGAACTTTAGTGGTTCAGAACTTGGATAAGTTTTGCATACAAAATGCATTGGTGCCGGTATTTTCAACGTAAAAAATATATATTGCAAAATAATAGTTATCATTCAACGGAAAAAAAATCCCATTCACAATAGTTACTGCCAACGGAAAAAATATTTCCCACAAAATAAACGTTACCGAGAAACGTGATATATCGACATCGAAAAAATTTTTTTTTGGCCGTTATAGCGAAACATTTTAGGCCGTAAATCGAAAACGTGCCTTAATTGAAGAAGGCCGTTATAGCGAAAGGCCGTATAAAGAGCGGCCGTATAGCGAGGTATGGGTGTATCAAAATTGGATGGGTCTCGGCAAAAAAAATTTTCGCACAGTGTAATAAATGTAAAGTCGGTGGTTTTACTCACTGCATCATAACTTTTTCATTTTGCTTTCAATTCTATTGATTTTAGGCTTAATATTTGCTCAAGAAATATATAATAATAATATATCTTTCATCTTAGATTTTAAAACTAGGGGAGATCATTTTTTTATCAATAAAAAAATATTCGAAAATTTATGAATTTTTGGTCGAAAAATTCACTTTGTTACAACTTTCCTTTGGGGAAGTTACTGACAAGTAACAACAATCTATATATCACTAAAAAGGCTAAGGTATTATCTTCTTCTTGAACGACGGACAGCTCGTGTTAATCAGATAATTCTTTCAGGAGATATGTACTCATAACTGAAACAACAGGAAAAAACTCGTTTTTCGAAGATTTTTTGAAAACGCTTCTTAAAAAATTTTTTTATTTTCAGTTTCGTGTTCAGCGGCAAAAGTTAGTCTAGAAAACACTTTATCTATGCACGCGATGGGCCCATTTTTTGTCGAGTAGTGTAATGATGCACTGATCACAAAACAATCTAATCCTCCTGCTCGGGTTGCGTGAAATGACGAGTTTGCCTCACAAAAGTTTTCCAAATTAAAAAAAAATTAAAAAGCATAACCGGAAATTCCAGTTATTAGTTTTGTATGCAAACTTATTCTGCCCCGTTTGTGGGGGCCCCTCAGCCGTCGCCGCCCCGGGCCCCCAAGCACCTTAAGCCGCCACTGACCTTACGACATAGATTGAGGGAAGCACAAATTGAAGATCTCCAATTAAAAGCAGTAAGGAAAATTCTAGAAGACGGACACTACGAAGATTTTTACGTACAACATGGCATTCTATTCAAGGACCCTGTAAAAGAGCTGATAGTGGTTCCAAAGCAAATGGAGGAAGAAATTATTTCGGTGGCTCACAAACATGGACATTTTGCAATCAAGAAAACCTGTGATTGCGTGACCAAAACTTACTACATACCGGAGTTGGAGGCAAAAGTTGAAAAGGTTTTAAGTGGGTGTATAGAGTGTTTGATCATGAATTCGAAAGCAGGTAAAAAAGGAGGGTATTTGGTACCTATTGATAAAGAAAATTGTCCGTTAAAAACATATCATATAGATCACGTAGGTCCATTAACCGCAACTGGAAAACAGTACAATTACATATTTTTTGTCGGAGACGCTTTTTCGAAATTCGTTTGTAGAGTCCGACCGATTAATCGGCATCGGCATCGGCTAGTATCGGCATCGGCCAAAAAAAAAGAATCGGCATCGGCCTTTTTTGGCCGATGCTACATCGGCCTACATCGGCTCTTAATGTGGATATCAGAAGAAGGGGCATTTAATTTTTCAATCTTATCCTTCTTTTTTAATTGGAAGCATTTTTTAACAGGCCTGACTTCTTCCCACTGCATCTGTACAACGGGTCGCAATTTGAGACTACAAATTTTAATATAAAAATCGTAATTTTTAATTGAAAAAAAACTGAATTTGTATGTAATATTTACGTCACTATTTTTGTTTCTCTCTCAGTGGATAAATGTGATATATTATTTTTTTTAATACATGTTAATGTATTAGAATTCTGAATTCTCTTGTTATTTTATTTAGTTTTTAATTATTTCTTTTCTTGTTGTTATTTAGTTTTTAATTATATCTTTTCTCGTTGTTTTGTTATTTTGTGATGAATATTAGTTCCTTTTGTTATTTTATAAAATAGACTGTGTTTTTGATTAAATTCATTCGTGTTATTTTTTCTATGTAATCGGCATCGGCATCGGCCGATTTTCGCCCTTTCGGCCGATTAATCGGCATCGGCCAAACTCGCCCTTCCGGTCGATTAATCGGCATCAGCCAAAAAATTTGGTATCGGTCGGACTCTATTCGTTTGGCTTTATCCGACAAAAGATAGCGGTGCTGAGGCTGCAGTCGAACGGTTGAGGCAACAAGCTGGGGTATTTGGCGACCCTAAGAGACTTATCTCAGACCGAGGGGCGGTCTTTACGTCGCATTGTTTTAAGAATTATTGCGAGGAAAATGAGATACCTACAACACTTTTTTTATCGACGGGTGTCCCGAGGGGAAACGGACAGGTGGAACGCATCCACCGCATCGTAGTGCCGATGTTGGCGAAGCTTTCTCACCAGAACGCACATTGGTACAAGCACATGAGAAAAGTTCAACAACTTATTAATAATTCACCTCCCAGAAGTACACAGATTTCAAAATATTAACCGGATGCGACATGAGAATAAAAGAAAATACAGAGCTTAGAGAACTACTTGCGGAGCAAACTATAGAGTTATTACATACTGAGCGCGATAGGGTGAGAGGTATCGCCAAAGAGAATATAAAAATAGAAAGATATTCGATAAAAACCGCAAACCAGAGGTGCAGTATCGTTTAAACGACCTGGTAGCCATAAAACGGACACAATTCGGCACGAGTATGAAACTCAGAACGAAGTACCTGAAAATACGTCAAAATGGGAGATATGAGGTTGAGAATGTTGGAAATGGTGAAGGGCCTCAGAGTACGTCGACGGTTACCGAAAACATGAAGAAGTGGTGAACGCTATTCGGGGCGAATGCGTTGCCAGGCATGGCCGAGTTGTAGGAAGGCAACACTGGACGGCGATACGATGCGACACTGAAAAGGGGAAACGAGACGCTACGGACACACAAAAGGAAACAGACACACCAAACAGACAGACAAAGGGAAACGGACAGTTACTGAACAGCAGAGTCATAGAGCGGACGTGCGTGGACGGACTAATTAATTTTAATAAATAATAAAACTAAACTAAATAAATTCGTGTTTACATCGGTCGGGGCGGATGCCTACATACTACTACTTTTTATTACATACTTTTGTTGTTTCGGAATATATTTTTTTAATTTTTTCTAACTTGACTCTGGGTACAAAGCTATTTCATGTTCACCTTCGTCATCATCGGGCAATGAGAACTGAAACGGGTTGTACAAAGTACCTGCCATTTTAAAAAAGATTTGAAAAGATTTATATTTCTAGCTTCACATTATTTTAAAAGCTTAAATTTTGCCAAACAGCCATTAAAATCTTTTTTGCGTTTATGGCATTGAATGTTTTGCGTGACGCCACAACTACTAAGCAAATAAACACATAGAGGTGTCAATCAGCGTTGCCACAACCAAACGGAAAAAAATTACCAAATTTCTAAAAAAAATTACCAAAACTACCAAATTTTTTTTTATAAATATGCGTTTAATTATTTATTTATAAAACAAAAAACAATCACATCTTGTCGCTTAAAACATTTCTCCATTTGCACATTTGTAAATCCTTTTGAAAACTTTGAGGTGCAAAATAAATTAAAACCAGGAAATTGGTGGACTTATAGTAAAACTGATTGCAATAAATCAAAAAAGCAGAGTTCCAACTGCAGTTCGCCTTTTGGAGTCCATACATATTCAAATTCAATGTTTCTTGGCAAAAGCTCTTTGGCGAGCAATTGAAATACCGGCAAATCAACCGCTTCGCCCGCGTTTTTCTTTATTTGTGAAACGTAAAAGCGTTACTTTTTTGAAGATGCCACTTTCGATTATTAAGGTTTACGTAATAGTAACCAAATTTACAATCTAATAAGTATTGGCATCACTGTTATTGTCATTGCGAAAACAAATATGATTTTTTATGCGAAATAGAGAGCAAAATATGCATGTAAAGCGGCCTTTAGACGATCATACTTGGTTGCAAACATTGTGTGATGCGCAATACAATTTTTGGCGTTTACACGATCGAACATTTGATCATACTTCAGTTGTTCTTCGTCGACGAAGCAACATGGCACGCGTATTAGTTGCAGCACTAATAATTGAAGAAATTTTGGAGTGCGAAGAAGAAGAAAGGTCTATTGTCAATGTCTATTGTTGTTATACCAGTCATTTGGGACTCTTGGTCTTCCAAAAAGGACAAGTCTTGGAAATACCACAGAGTTAGCGGGTATAGGTCGTCGGTGCCTGCTCCTGATTTTTCGCTCTTCTTCTTTTTCTTAAGTTCACGCCGATAGCATCCACGCAGAGAATTAATTTTATATTTCAAAGTTTCTAAATTCGCTTTTGGGTCAATTTCTTTGTACTTATTTAATAGCACCTCATAAGCGGCGTTCTTTTTATTTCTGTACTCTTCGCTTTTGATTTTCCAAAGTTCTGGGTGATTCTTATACAGTTCAAAAAATTCTCTCCACATATCTTCATTACTTCGCGACGCCATCTTCACCCTTCGGTGCCTACTATGCGACTGAAAAAATGCACTGCGTGTATGATGCAGCCCTTTACACGGTAAAACATGTTCGTCACACCGACAGAAAAATCAAAAAATTTTGAAAACCATCGAACTTGCGTGACGAACCTGAATTTCTTGCGTTTACACGGTCATTCTTCTCATCACACCGCACATGTTCGCAAACAAAGTTGATCGTGTAAATGCCGCTTAACATACAAGGTAAACCAAGCAAAAAAAAACTACCATATCCCAGAGTGTGCTACCAAATTACCAAAAATTCAAAACAGCAAAAAAATTTACCAAGTTTGGTTAAAAATAACCATGATACAAAAATAGAAGGTAGAGCCGATGCTTCTTCTCAGCCGCCATATTGCGCATCTGACACTAAAGGTCTTTTTGACGTTCTTCTTTGAAAATGTGCTGTAGCTGTTGTTAGAAAATCCCTTTTTTACACACATACATTTTTTTATCGAACGAATCGTTTTTTTTAGGCCGAACATTTTTTAGAATACGGTTTATGAACAGAAATTTAAAAACAAAAAAAAATAATGAATATTAATAAGAAATTAAAAAAAAACAATTAAACAAAAATGAATATTTGTACCATTCATTGCGTTGTTGCTTGTCTAACAGTTACTAATATTACTAAACAAAATGATTTAGTCACATTGAAATGTATATTTCGTGTTTCTTTTAAAAAAGATCTAAAAATCCTTAGAACCTTAAATAGCCCTAATTTAGTATTACAACGAAGTGGCATCACGACTCAAGCTTTTGACAAATACGAGAAACGTCAATAAACACGTTTAGTGTCAAAAAATTTCCCAGCGGTTCTACCTTTAGTTTTTGTATCATGAAAATAACCAAAACGGCAACGCTGGTGTCAACTCGCACAAATTTGTGTCCCAGCGCAGCAGGTACACAAATTTGCCACTATTGGTAACTTTTAAACTGTTTGGTAACTTGGTAACTTTATTTTCATTTTGGTAACTTTTGCAATCAAAAATTGATTTGAAGTACATAATAGACAAGAAAATTTGTTTTTTATTTATAAATTTAAATTTATTTATAAAACCAAATTTTTGAAAAGATAAACAACAAAAATTTTTTTTTTCAAAAATTTAAATTTGGCATCATTTTATTTTTACAACATAAACAATTATAAACATAAAATGTTGCGGCAATCTTTTCAAAAATTTGGTTTTATAAATAAATTTAAATTTATAAATAAAAAAACAAATTTTCTTGTCTATTATCCCTTCAAATTTGGTGTTTCTCTAATCTAGCGGTTTATACATGTTTTGTTTGTTGTGAAATGCATTGTTTTGTATATTTTCTTTTTTATAAAAGATTTTGGTAGAAAAAATTTTAGGCCAGTGGCAACCATGAGCAGGTCCCGTACGCCAGTGCTGCCGAACGTACTACTATAGTAGTATTTTACTACTATTTCATCATCTGTACTACCGTACTACCCACAGGCCGATTGTACTACTATTTTCTGAAATATAAGTTTTAGCAATTTAATTTTCATATTTTAAGTAAGGCTACTCGAAAAGAATATACAAATATGTTACCGAACTGAACATTGCCAAAGCACGAAATTTAAACCAACGTTGCCGTTTTTTATTTCTAACAAATGTGTTTCCGTATGCTTCACTTTTTGCTGAATTTTTTGCAACCAAGCAAATGAGCTCATCGTAGAGTTACCGCCAAATGCTGTTCGTACAATAGCTTTTGATAAAGTGTTAAACTTTGGAAACGGCGCAACGGATGCGATACCCAAAAATGAAAATCGTAAAATAATAGAGTAATTTTACTGTATTTAAAAACAAAATAACTAAATATTTTTGCATATTCTTGTAAGAATCTTTTAAAATTTGATAAAGACAAAGTGGTCAATTGGACGTCGAATAGTCAGAAAACTTAAACATGTAAAAAACATGTAATTCGTAATCATTGGAATATCCTGATACAAGTGTATAAAATCGTTCGATTTCTCTTGGGCTTGACATTTTTATTTGACCAGCGCAAATTGGGGCCAAATCCCGTTGGATTGTTAATCAAAAGAAACTAATTATTGAATTTTAAAAAATCATTTTAAAGTTTGCTCAAAATTATCCCATTCCCAATTAGCCATTTCAAGGTTGTTTGCTTAAAGTGCTAAAAGTAAAATTCGAATGATATTTGATTTTAATAAATTTAAGTAATTTAGTATTTTATCAAAGCTTTATAAACTTTTTTCATTGGAGTCCATCGAAAAAGAAGTATTAGTATTATTAAGTATTATTAAATCTGTGGTCAAAATCGATAATCGTTTAGGTCGACTTAAGACATCATTGAGTTAAGGGTGCTTGGAAAGTATACATAAATCCAAAAAATTTATCTCCCACAATAGTTCCTCTAATTAAAAGATTCTCACTTTTAATTGAAGAACAGAATGTTGAAGCTCTGGAAGCGGAATGGATTTTAAATTAATAATTGACTGGCACGACAGCCCGCTTACGCGAGACTAAGGCCTAGCTTCCCGCAACTACCCGTGTTGTGCGTGTGAATTTGTACGCGGGTTGAAGGGACCTACAGTTTTATGCCGGTTCCGAACGGCAGGTTGGGAGCTTTTTCATAAGCAATTTTTACTCTCAGAGGTTTGCCATTTCTAGCTGAGAGGACAGCCACCGAAAGAAAACGAGCAGCCACCGGAAGAAAACGAGTTTTCCCGTTATTTTTTAGGTGTTATTACAGGTAGTATTTGAACCTGAGGTTGCTGCTTGCGACTCGCGGTCCAACGCACTAACCAACTGAGCCACGGCGGCTGCGGAATGGATAGCATTGCTAAATTTGGAACTTGAGTCAAGTTTCCAAAGAAAACGGTATTAATGAATTTATATCGCATTGACTCGCTACGCTTTCGAGCCAGGTGTTTATACATTGATTTCTGAAGCGAGTTGACTGCAGAAGGTTTGAAAAGTATGCTTTTATATTTTCGTTTTTCCTATTTTTTGAGGTATAAATGAAAATTACCTGTTAGTGTTGCCTTTTTTAAGTTGAAAATCCTCAAAAAACTTAGTGTACATCACCTGTATTGAGTCGATGCGTATTGACTGAAAGCGACTTGAGGTGTTGTATAAACGGGGTATATGTTTCCGCTCCTATTGGTACTGTAATTGCGTTTTCGCATAGTAGTCCGAAGTAAATTTATTAAAGATTAGAAAAGAAACTGTTTACTAAACGCTACTCTCCACTCGATTTAACTTCAAAAAGTTTATTAGGGGAAAATTTTGCGGAAAAATGAGAGCCACCAAAAAATTACTATTAGTACCTATATGATAAAAACATATAAAATTTGTTTATATACATTTTTGTAACTGAATTACATTGTTTCTTTCACTTTTGTATAAATCAAATTGTTAATGTGTTTTGAGACTTAGTATCTGATATAGTAGTTGATAAATCCTTGCGATTTTTTACACTGTTAAGAAAATATGCATGTGTACTACTAAAAGTCGATAAATACCACCCAAAAATTAGAATTTATACTACTGAAGAAAAATTGAAAACGCCAGCACTGCCGTACGCACTTCGGCTATTCGAAGATGTTCGCGATGACTTCGGCACACTTCTCAATCAGTGTTGCCGTTTTGGACCAAAATTGGTAGCTTCGTTTCATGAATCAAGGCTTTGGTAGGGTGGTTGGTTTGTTGTGATTTTCAAGAAATTTTGGTAGGCAACACACTGCATTAATAAATTTTCTATTAATTTTTTTTATGATTTTACATTTACTCTGTGCTTGTGAAAAAATGTTACATGCAAAAGTTCAAAAATCTCTTCAGGGAAGATCTAAAGCTATTGGAGATTATAACGCCACATATAATCCTTTCTGAATAAAATTTGACTCTTCTTCCTTTGATTTCAAAATTTCAAATTTAGTGGTCTGCGATCCAGATAAAATTATAACGCAGTGAAACTAAATTTTTGTTTAGCAAATATATTTTGGTTGGCTGATACTACGTTTACACAGACGAGATTATCCCGATTTGCGCGATTAAGTCGTTAATCTCGTATCAAAATGCGCGATTACCCATACAAAGTTAACCTCACAAAAAGCGCGATTAAAATTTAATCTCACAAAGTAATCTCGTATTTCCCCAAAGCAACTCTGCAAATTTGGCTGAAATCGATTATTTTTGTATCATCACTAAACAAAAAATGAATTGTAGCGCGAAAAGGTTTGTGTGTTGGATTAATCATTGCAAGGAATAATGCGTTTCGTTGTTGGCGAAGGGCATGTAGCGCGAAAAGGTTTGTGTGTTGGATTAATCGTACTCAAGTTAATCTCTATGTAAACGGACAACGAGATTATCGTAATCTCGATGAGTTAATCTCGCTGTGTAAACATAGTATGAGATTGATTTCGGACCAATTTTGGTAGGGGAAAAAAATTCTTAGTGGCAACACTGTTCTCAATTCGAAGTCAGCTTTCATAATATGCTTTATGTTGATGTGGTCAGTCGCACATCAACTGTAAGCCAAGGCACATTAATAAGGTAGTGGTGGCAACAAGGCTGATTAAACTTTTTTCTTCTGATTCTCTTTTGATTTCTTCTGATTTTCTTTTGTATTTTCGCGAATGGGCATCCTGATTGTCAAAAATTGGTAAACTTGTTTTTGTGTTGCTTGTGTTTTGATTTGATTTTGACAACGAGGATGCACTAACAAAATACATGGGAATTTTGTTTTTGCAGTAGTGCCATCACCTTATTAATACACCTTGCTGTAAGCTGTGATGTTTCTACTGCTGCTGTGATCAGCGTTGCCGTTTTGGTTATTTTTAACCAAAAATGGTTATTTTTATTTTTGAAAATAGGTTTTGGCTAAATGGTGATTTTTGATCTCATTTGGTTATTTTTTAGAATATTGCACACTGATACAAAATGTATCTTATAGAATATTGCACACTGATACAAAATGTATCTTAAATATCAACGAGCACAATATTATTGGGAGTGGCAATAATATTGATACAGATTGATAGTGGCAACTCATAGCCATTGCTGTTTCTCGTAAAAAAGTAAGCAGTATTATTTAAATCGATAACTATGTTTTTAAGAGTCGACAGCACGTTCGCGGTCGTTCGCAACTAATTAACAAGAATATCGCCTGTCTATTTTTGCAGCTCACTGAAATTTTTACTGTGCCTGAATGTGTTAATTATTTATTTTGTCACACATCCATACATATGTATGTGTCAAAAGCCTTTTAAGTGATCCTTAAATATTGAAGTTTATGTATGAGTTATTTATTTTGTTTATGTCGAATAAAAATTTTGGTTATTTTGTTACATTGTGGTTATTTTTATTTTCGTTCCTGGTTATAAATTCTTTTTTCTTGTGGCAACGATGGCTGTGATTCGCCTTGCTACCAGCGCAGCAGGTCCCATAGGCACTTCGGCTATTCGAAAATATGCGCAAAATTGTGTGCGCTGACTTCACACCAGTGATAAATAAAGATAAAGATAGTTATCACTGCTTCACACGCAATGAAATAATCAACCACCGAAAAAGCAAAAACACAATTTCACTTGTTCGCGCTCATTTTTTGTGTATATATCAGTGTGCTTACTTCTACCACATTTATTTTTAAAATCAAGTTTCTACCACGGAGGGCTTAAAATCTACCACATTTTTGAGGAACATAAATTTTTCTATTAACCAACCTATTACTCCAAGTAAATTAGAGCTTTATGTTGTAAAATTTATGTTAGGGCTGCATTGAAGTAAATTAGAGATTTATGTTGTAAAATTTATGTTAGGGCTGCATTGAACATTATAAGTGAAAATGTGCAAAAAAAACTTATGTGGTAGCACTCTCACCACTTCGAAAACAGTGCACTACAAATAGTTGCCAGTTTGACAATTGTTTTGGCGGCAGGTGCAATTAAAATGGAAAAATTTCTAAAAAAGTTGAATAATGTTTGTCTTTATTTTTTAGTAACGTTTAGTTTTTTAGAATATCGCATGCCGATAACAATGCGCTTGGACGGGACGAAGTTTTGAAATTTGCGAGTCCGAGCTCCCAAAAAGGAAAAAAATATAGTCAACAATACAAAAAACAATTGGAAGAAACACGACACAGGTTAAAGTGCATAGAAGAACGTAAAATACAATTAATGTACAAATACACCCCGTCTCAAATTTATAACCGCACTCGTTTTTTGCTAATATGTTTATTAAATCACGTTTCTTCATACAACACTTTAACCCATGTTTTGCCTTTTTAGACCCCGAAGTTCAAAAAATCCCGTCTTGGCGAAAGTTAATTCTTCAAGATGTACCTACAGTCCAAAATTCATGTTTGTAGCTTCAGCGGTTTGGGCTGGGCGATGATAAATCAACCAATCAATCAGTCAGTCAATCAGGATAAACAATCTATGTATAAAAAAATGGAGGCGGTACCACGCCCCCGTGTCAAAAACCCATCCCATTCCTCCTGTCGGAGGACACGACCAAATCGTTAGTTTATACCGATTCATTGATATGAACACTCTAGTTCAAAAGTGACACCGGAATTTAAAAAGTGCCACGCCCCCTGTCGAACGCGTATTAAATTTTACCGGTGGAGTGCCACGTTTACGCCATGACACTGTACCAAATTTCAATGCTCTACGACTTATAATTCTGAAGATATTCGGTATTAAAGAATTGGGTTGTAAGGACGGTGCCACGTCCCTTGTCAAAAACCCACCTTATTCTCCCTGTCGAAGGATACGACCAAATCGTTAGTTTGTACCGAGTGTCATTG
Organism: Melieria crassipennis; assembly: GCA_963668005.1. Classification (NCBI taxonomy): domain Eukaryota; kingdom Metazoa; phylum Arthropoda; class Insecta; order Diptera; family Ulidiidae; genus Melieria; species Melieria crassipennis. The sequence continues at coordinate 47,505,234 of OY764963.1, read as the reverse complement.
ATGTAAACGCTCCAGTTCCAAAGGTACACCGGAATTTAAAAAGTGCCACGCCCCCTGTCCAACTGTCATTAAATTGTACCGGTGGAACGACACGTCTACGCCATGACGCTGTACCAAATTTCAATGCTGTCCGACCTATAATTCTGAAGATATTTCATATTAAAGAATTGAGTTGTATGGACGGTGCCACGCCCCCTTGTTTAAAATCCACCTTATTCTCCCTGCCGAAGGACACGACCAAATCGTTAGTTTGTACCTAGTGTCATTGATGTGAACGCTCTAGTTCAAAAGTTACACCGGAATTTAAAAAGTGCCACGCCCCCTGTCGAACGCCTATTAAATTTTACCGATGGAATGTCACGTTTACGCCATGACACTGTACTAAATTTCAATGCTGTGCGACTTATAATTCTGAAGATATTCGGTATTAAAGAATTGGGTTGTAAGGGCGGTGCCACGCCTCCTTGTCAAAAGCTCACCCCATTCCCCCTATCGAAGGACACGACTAAATAATAAGTTTGTACCGAATGTCATTGATGTGAATGCTCTAGCTCCAAAGTTACACCGGAATTAAAAAAGTGCCACGCCCCTTATCCAGCACCCATTAAATTTTACCAGTGGAATGACACGTTTACGCCATGACTCTGTACCAAATTTCAATGCTGTCCGACTTATAATCCCCAAGATATACCATATTAAAAATTTAGGTTGTATGGGAGGTGCCACGCCCACCTGTCGTACAAACATCTAATAGCGCTATAAACCACCGCATTAACATCTTCTTTCACATACGAAAAAAATTTTGCCGAAAGAATGAACCGTTTTCGCAAACACTGGCTACACACAAGAAGTGAAGTTTTTTTATATATAAGCACTAAGCTCCTACCTAAGTACATATAAAAGAAACAAAAAAATAAGAGCGACTAATATAGAACAGGCAGTTGATGATTTTGTCACTAGAGAAATCTTTGTTTGATAATACTGCCACATTTTGTTAAATGTTACTAAAGAAAAGAGTTCTTTGGCAAGAAAAAGAAAAAGTTATAGCACAAAGCATGTGCTTTTATTCTGCAGCTTCTTACCAATTCTTAAGGGACGAACTGAAATTACATTTACCTTCTAAAACGTCGCTGCTAAGATGGGCTCCAATAAAATCGTTGCATCCAGGCATAAGCCAAATGCTTGAAAAAATAGTTCACATTAGGGGTATTCTCGATGTCTTGCATAGCCCTGACATCGTGCACGAAATGCATAATTGACATGGCCATGCATTTCGAGCAACGACACAACAACAAAATACAAGCAAAAACAGTTTGCATTTTTTGCATGTCATGCTACGCAAAAACCCTTGTTTTGTGTGCGACATCGCGATTGTGCGACAGCCATTTCATTTTCTTCGTGTGCGCAAGCGTATTTTCTTTATATTTGGTTTTATTTCAACCTTTTTATATAATTTGCATATATGTCTTGCTTGCAGGTAGAAATGGATCAACCGAAAACCAAATCAAAAAGAAATGGAGAAAGTTTGCGGCATTTTTGCAATATTTGCAATATGTGCTTTTTTGTGCGTTCTCGATGTGTAGCATTTTCCAGTCTTGCACGGTTGCATTTTTACGAATTCTTCCTCCGTGCAAGACATCGAGAATACCCCTATTATGAATATCGACGAACGAGAAGCTGTTTTGATGTTCGATGAATTTTCTGTCAGAAAACATTTACAGTACAATCTGTTTAATGATGAAGTTTTGGGCTTTGTTGATGATGGAACCGAAAGAAAAATCCAACTTACTGGTCAAGTTTGCGTTTTTATGTTAAGGGGGCTTTATTCAAATTGGAAATACGTTTTGAGCTATTACGCGTCTTCTACCGGCTTGACGTCAAATCATCTTAAAGAAATTATAAAAAATAATGTACAAATTTCTCAAAAACTGGATATAAACGTAAGAGCAATTGTGTGTGATCAAGGGTCAAACAACAGATCTTCATTCGCTAAATTGGGAATAACGTCTGAATCTCCATTTACCGTCGTAGATTCGAAAACAATTTATGCAATGTACGATGTTCCCCATTTAATAAAATCAATAAGAAATATTTTAACATGAAATGATATCACTTCACCTGATGGACAAATTTCTTGGTCGATTATTCGCAGGTTATATGAATTGGATAAAAACAATTCAACCCGCCTTTGTCCCAAATTGACAACAAAGCATATTTATCCTAAATCATTTGAAAAAATGAAGGTTAAATACGCAACTCAAATATTTAGCCATACTGTATCCGCAGCCATAAAATCTTTGGTTGAAAATGCCTGTTATAATGATTGCAAAGAAAAGCTTTTTTCACAGCTATATTTATTGAAAAAATAAACAGACTTTTTGATTGTTTGAATAGCCATGTTCTTTTTGATAAAAATCCTTTCCGATCAGCTCTTCGTGAGAATAGCAATATCGAAAATTATTTAAAAGAAATGAAAAACTATGTTAAAAGTTATCAGTATCCTAAAACAGTATATTGTTTAAAAGGTATAGTTTTATCAATTACTTCAATTTTGTCTCTTTCACAAGATATCTGGGCGGAAAAATCCAATTTTCTTTTATTATCAAGACTTAATCAAGATCCAGTTGAAAATCTTTTTTATTTGGTAAGAAAAAGAGGAGTTACAAACAATAATCCTTCACTTTTTGAGTTTGACCAGATTCTTGCGAAAATTATCTCAATGAAAATAATAGCATTTAAGGCAGGAACCTCCAATTGTGAACCAACTGACGAAGGTTCATTCATAACAATTGACAATAAAACCAGTTTGTTGGAAATTGACAATGAAACTCAAAATGCTATAAATCAAGAGTTCGGTGAAGAATTTTGCTTATCAAAGGATATATTTGATGCAGAGATAGCGAAATCTTCAAATGCCTTAAGGGATTATAAAAAATGAACATATGAGTGATGGTTCCCTTCGTTATTTCTCTGGTTTCATATTAATGAAAACTATTGAAAAATTTGACTGTCATAACTGCAAAAAGTTAATAAAAGATGAGCTTTGTAATGAGCTGTTGATGTCCCTTGTCGAACACCCCAACAGAGAATCAATGACTACATGACGCGAAACTGATTGCTAATTCGGTCAAACCAGGCCCCAGAGTCACAAATTCTGTAAAACTAGGCCCCAGAGTGTATTAGGGTTCGTACAGCAAATTATCCATAGAAAAGCCAGGGCAAGGGCTGCTGGTGCGTTCGATGTTTATTTGCTTTCATTCTGTAGTACGTTTATAGAAAATTGATTGCAAAAAAACGTTGTTGCTGAAAAACGTCATAAGTATGTTGCAACGTGTTTTAATATAATTTTACTTCAGTTTTTGCTGACTGCCCTCAAAGCCTTAACGTTTGAATTGCGTGAGTTGCAGCTCTGCGTTTGACAAGAGTTCAACTTGCCATCACTGTTTCTTGCTGCACTAGAAACGGCAAACTCAATGAGACATGAACTGAAGCAACCGAATATCTGCTGACTTTAGCGTATGAAATAATTTATTTCTGTTTTTTGTTGGTACGGGTTACAATCAAAATTACTTCGACCAGTAAAACAAGGTGGTTCACAACTAGGCTTGCCACCCGTCCTCCATTGTGGAGGACAGTCCTCCAAATTACTCAAATGTTCTCCGTCCTCCAAAGAGGGTAAAATGTCCTCCACGAAACTACTATTTCCTTTGTTAGCAAGCACGAAATGCGTCATAATAATCTGAGTTGAGTTTATGATCTCATTAAATGCAATATAAGTCTGATAAAAGCAACAAAAAGCAATGACAAATATTTATTTAAACTTAAATAAACTTATTTAAACTTAATAATGGCTCACAGCTTATTTGATACAGTACTGGTTTTAAAATTGAAATGTATATAACTGAAAAACTAAAAAAGATATTAAAAAAATTTAAACACCATTTGGAAGAATAAAATATATACTTCAATTTCACGAACTTAATTTATTTCTCCAATTTTCCATTTAACATCAAAAGAACCCCAAATTAAAAATTCTACTAAATTTGAGATCACAGCTTATTTGATACAGTTCTATTCGGCAGTTCCAAATCAGCCAGGTTTTAACAATATCCGACGTATGTTTTGGGTCGTTATCTTGGTAAAACCGAAAGTTTTCGCGTATACCCAGTTTTTCGGCGCTTTGAAGCAAATTGGTTTTTAGTATACTGAGGTACTTTTTTTTGTCCAGTATTCCCTCAATGAACTCCAACTGGCCCACGCCGGTTGCGGACATACAGGCCCAAACCATCACACTACCGCCACCATGCTTAACAGTAGCTTTCAGGTTTTCTTTGTTAAGTCCAGTATTTGATATCCGCCAAACGTATGACATTCCGTCGGACGCAAAAACATTGAACTTGGACTCTTCCGCAAAAATGACGGTGTTCAAAAGTCAGAGGTCTTGTCCATATGGTGTTTCGCAAAGGAAAGTCGGCTTTTTTATTTTTCTTGCTTATAAAAGGCTTCTTGCGAGCTACTCGGCCATTGAAATCATGCTCGCGAAGCACACGGGGGATGGTTTCAGCACTGCATGACTTCCCCAATTCATCCTGAACTTCAGTAGCTAGCTTTGGGGCCGATAGCTTCGGGTTGACCTTTCCTTTCTGGACAATATAACGCTCGCCAGATTCATTGAATATTTTGTTTGGTGCACTTCTACCTTTATCTTCCACCCGATTTTCACAGCGCTCAATGATATACTGCACTGTAGATGCACTCATATTAACAAGTTGGGCAGTTTTCCGTACTGATTGCCAGTTCTTGTAATGGTGTAAGACCAGTTCACGCTGTTAAATTGTTGTGCGATGACCCATATTTTTTTAAACCGCGTATTAACACTTGAGGTTGCGAAATCACACTAAAAATTTCAGAAAACTAATTAGGAGCATTATTGAAATGACAGAAAAAGAAAAGTCGGCGTGAAGATCGGCTTGTAAGTGCAAACAAGTGTCTGTATCAAATAAGCTGTGAGCGGAATTTTCCTTGCGATATTGCTATTCGCTCTATGCGAAGCGAGGAGGAATCTTTTTGCAAAGTACATTTTTCGGTAAACGTTCGTTGAAAATCCGTCTACAATCCTGCATTAAAATTTTTTTGATATACTTCGTCGTTATGAAGTTACTGCATTAAACATTTTAAAATAGGTACTGTATCAAATAAGCTGTGAACCACTGTACTTTTACGCTTAAAGTATACTCTAACTTTAAAACAAGCAAAAGCTGTTGCTAAACCAGTTAGCAATGAGTCAAAATGAGCAGAAATGTATCTTTTTCAAAATAATCTATATTAAAAAAACGAAATAAATCGAAGTAAAATGCTTCATTTCGAGGAAATTGAAAGAGATTTCATTATGAACGACGACATTGTGTTGAGACGGCGAAATGTTTTGAACATTCAAGAACCAAGCAGCAATAGATTACAATTGTTTTCTTTACCCCGTAAAGTAGGCAATAATTTTCAAATCAATCAGTGTTTGTTTGTTTTGTTTATGTCAGAGATGGGCAGATTAATCCTCGGAAAATTGTGCAGTCGATCTTTTTAGGCTGCCGTCTGCTTTTCACAAGTAGTCGACCGTCCATTTTTAACTGCTAATTAATGTTCAGGAAAACAAATATTGCAAAATAATTGATTACAAAATAAATCGGTATGGTATAATTCCGAAAATAAAGTCCCATTTGTAACTCCGAATCGCAAGTTTTTGTAGAGTTGCCGTTGCTTTCGTTTGCTGTTTCAAAAAGTCGCTGCTACGTAGAAGCATGTTTTAAACTGACTATGTAACTGAAAAATTAAAGTCGACTTCATCTTTTTAGTCTTTTGCTAACTAAAGCCGGCTTTTATGCGGGTCTCTGATTATGCGCCATGGCGCATAGTCATAGTCGAAATAAAGTACACTTTAAGATCAATAAAGTATACTTTTAAATAAAGTAGGCTCTAAGTCAATCATAGTCGAGTTAGAGCATACTTTAACTTTTGCTTAAAGTATACTCTAACTTTAAAACAAGCAAAAGCTGTTGCTAAACCAGTTAGCAATAAGTCAAAATGAGCAGAAATGTCACTTTTATCAAATTCGAAAAAGTAAATCAAAGGAAAGGAATCAAATCAAAGTATGTAATATGTTTCATTTTGAGCAAATTGAACTAGACTTCAATATAATAAACGACGACATTGTGCTGAGACGGCGAAAAGTATACAAAAGCCGCATCGATCCATTCGAGTTCGATGACGAGGACTTCTATAGTCGTTACCGGCTCGATAAAGTTGCTGCTCAGTTTGTAATTGATGTTTTGAACATTCAAGAACCGAGCAGCAACAGAGGTCTTCCGGTACCGATAAATATACAAGTCCTCTGCACTTTGCGATTCCTTGGAAGAAATGTTCATCAAAGTGATATTGGTAAGTTGCTCCAATACAATTGTTCCCTTATCCAGTTGTACCTTATCAATGCATTACAGCTGATCTGCATGGTTTATCTCAGACTACCGTTGAAAGAATAACACCGTGCGTTGATGTTTTTGGTACGTGTCACGGCACAGCGACCAACAACAAATCCCGTTAAAAACATATTTTAAACAAAGTAAGCACGAGTAGGCTCTGAAAAAAGTGCCATTTCAAAAGCGAGAAAATTTATCGCCGAAAAACAAAATCGTATCGACGGGGTAAGATGCAAATATGCAGTGCCTGAATCGAAATAAATTTTGTGTAGTTTGTGCCACAAACTTTGTGGCTTATTCGTAAGAATAAAGAAGTCGCGAAATATAACAAAATTGTTGAAACAGTGCTACGAAAAATATTTTGTAAGAAAGTTTCCTCAAAGTAAACGCATACATTTTTCTTACACAATTTGTTTCAAAATAAATCATTTATAAAATGCATTTTAAATGCATTTTAAATGACTTTTGTTAATTTTTAAATTAAATTATGAGCACTAGTATTCACAGTAGGTACGAATCCTCATGCATTCACCTTGTTACTCTTGGATGAGTTTTATTGAAGAAAACTCAATTTTTAAAATTTCAATGTCTTGTGAAAAAAATACTTAGGTTCAAACGCAATTTCGAAATTGCAGAATTAGTGTATTTAACCTCCAGTATTAGCAGCATAACGATTTATACATGAGTTAGTTAAATATTTTATTTTTGTCGTACGGTGCAATATATCTTTGTTTTAGTTATAATGGGAAATATAAAATTTTGTATATCCTAAACTATTAAAGTTATAAGGACGAAATTCGAGGATGTGGTAGTGTCCTTATTAGTCCTTAAGATATATTTTTTTCAAAAAAAAATATTGGAAATTTTCAAGGATATTCAAGGATAAAGTTTTAAAAGGACATTTTCAATACCTCTTCGTTCTTTTGCACCAAAACATTAAATTTTCTATGATTCTAAGGATTTTTCTCTTTCATTTGATACCCATATTGTTATTCTACAATGCGCTCAAATTTTGAAATAATTGTTTGAAATGAACATGTCCTTCCAATTTCAAAGTCCTTTTAAAAAAAATCCTGACGTCAGAGAGAAAAACTAAAAACGCAGTTTTACTACATTTGGCCCCTAGTTTTGCGAGTATACCGAATTTTTCGTGTGTAAAATTTGTTGTCGCACGGTGTAATAAAAGATATCTCCAAAAGAATTGCGTTATTGCTGCCACATTTTATTCGATTTCCAAACAGCAATGAACTAAATGAACTAAAAAATAAATTTTACCAAATAGCTGGATTTCCGAAAGTTATTGGAGCTATCGACTGCACCCACGTGCGCATTCAATGTCCAGCAAGATATGTTGGACCAGTGATGGCAGGCCATTATCTCAATAGAAAGGGATATTATTCCCTGAATGTGCAGGTATTTCTTCAAAGATGCATGCTGCTCTGCTAGATTTAAAAAAAAAATTGCATAATGCTTCAGATTGTTTGCGATGCAGACTGCAGAATTCTTGATATCGTCGCAAGATCTCGTGGTTCAATACACGATGCCCGAATTTGGGACAACTGTAGTCTAAGAACCAGATTGGAAGCCAGCGAACCTCAACACAATGTGGTAATGGTTGGAGATGCAGGCTATCCTAATTCACCAATATTAACAACGCCAGTCAGAAATCCCTCAACATCTAAAGAAGAAAGGTAAATTGAAATGCTTTCCAATTATTCTTCCTACTTGAAATCTTTCCCGTTTTAGGTATAACAGAAGCCATACCGCGACACGAAGCAAAATTGAGTGTTTAAATGGACAGCTGAAATCTAAATTCCGGTCAATATTTGAACGATTAAGGGTTGACTTAAATACAGCTAAAAATATAGTTGTAGCTGTTGCTGTACTTCACAACATTGCCAAAGAACGAAATATTTCATGTAGGTCTTTTTTATTACATTACACTACCTAACATATTTTAAACAAATATCCTACAGTCTTGGACATTTCATCCTCTGTGGAACAAATTTCAGTCGTAGAAAGCAGTGATGGCATAGAAGTACCTTTATCGAATTCTGGCAGAGTCTACAGAGCTGCATTTATTAATACACATTTCTAAACAAAATTCAAACTTTTTATATTTGCTATTCATAGAATAGAATTCATATTCATATTTTCATATTAAAAAAATGCGACACGCTGTTTGTCGCATTCAACGTCCTCAAAATCTACAAAACAAAAACTCTGTAAAGCACACGAATAACTAAGACTAAGTTGTTTTTTTTTTTAACTGGCCATAACAACCCGTTATCGGGTTACGGCCTGCCGCAAAACTTCTCTCCAGGCGACCTTGGTTGGTCACACCAAGAGATACCAGGGCCACTTCCACTAAGACTAAGTGCGTACTGCAAAAACTGCTTAAACTCTAAATATAACAAAATTAAATCACATGCTCTCCATGAGCGATACCAGTCTTAACTCAAAATACTTCAAAAGCTTCTTCACATTAAATTACATTGATCAATAACAAAACACCACTTCTGGTTCTGACATCAGTTCTAATGCAATAAGGGATCGCTGATTTTGAATACGTAAACGGTTGTAAAACTTAAAGAAAAAACTGATCGCTTTTCGGATTTGCCCTTATTTTTTATCGAAATTTCTAAACCAATAATAAATATGAATATATTTTCCTATTTTGAAGCCTTATTACCACGCCAGTTCAGAACGCTTAGAAATGAGTAGTATCAGAAAAGAAAGCGCAAGATGCTGTTAGTGCAAAAACATGAAAATGATGTCGATAGGATTATTCGTTTAGAAATAACGATTAAAAATATGGGCAAATCCGAAAAGCGACACGTCAGTTTTTTCTTTAAGTTTTACAAACGGTGTACGTATTCGAAATCAGCGATCCCTTATTGCATTAGAACTGATGTCAGAACCAGAAGTGGTTAGAAAAAGTATAAATTTGTTGCCCTGTGTTTTCACATGCAATTATTCTGGTCTTCAAGAACGGTTGCAGATGTTAAACGTTCGTTGATCAATTCCTGCTGCCTTATTTGAAGGCGAAGATGGTGGCACTTTAGGGCGTGGAGCTCATCCGACTGCTCTTCCTGTCGTTTTTGCATCCGGGACTGATGAGCAATTTCAGCCTGGAGTTGTTCCATCCGAAGCGAATGAATTTCGTCGGTGTGCTCCGATTCCTTTGCAATTTGCTGCTGTCTTTCCTTGATGACATCATCTTTGATTGTACTTCTCTTTGGAAGATTCTGTAACCGCTTGAGAAGACCTTCAATGCGTTTTGGTACGCTAGCAGCTGCAAGCGTAGTACTGCAAGCAGCGCCATCACCAGCTGTCAGAGATGCCTGACGTAAACGGACTGGGCTGCAGGTAGGGATATGCGTGGATGGATCGGTATTGCTGTCGATAAGAATAGTGTCCTCTTGAGGTCTTCATTTATCGTCGGAATGGCGACAACATTTCCTGTGGCCACAGTCGCTCTCTTCACTTGTGCCACAGCTTTTTTGGCACCCATCTTCATGCGCATCCACTGCTGCTTCAATCGGGGTATGTCCCGATTGAATCCGGATGCCAGCATATCCATCCGGATACTTTCCCAAGCATCCTTCTTCTTTCTGATGAGCGACATATCGTTCCGTTTGCTCTCAACGATGTTAATGTGGCCTTTTATTAACTCCCGCAAGCAGTCTTTTTCTGCGGCCGTCCAATTCGGTTTCCGATTTCTTCCCTAATTTAGATAGATGTTTAGATAAATGGTATAATAGCTGTTACATGCAAATTTTAAAAATTTACTTACACTGCTTACGTCTGCCATCCTGCTTTGTCGCTTTTGAAGTAAACAAAAATTCAAATTCAAAATCAATCAGCTGTTTGTTTATGTCAGAGATGGGCAGATTAATTCTCGGAAAATTGTGCAGTCGATTTTTTTGTGCTGCCGTCTGCTTTTCACAAGTAATCGACCGCAGACATCTACTTTTAACTGCTTATTAGTGTTCAGGAAAACAAATATTGCAAAATAATTGATTACAAAATAAATTGGTATGGGCATAATTCCGAAAATAAACTCTGATTTGTAACTCCGAATCGCTAGTTTTTGTAGAGTTGCCGTTGCTTTCGTTTGCTGTTTCAAAAAGTCGCTGCTACGTAAAAGCATGTTCTAAACCACTGGTCGGCAAAGCTTACTCATACGAGCAGTACGCTCAGCACACGCATTCTTACGCTCTTTCAATCATTCGTTGTTCAGACAGCAACGAAGCAACACGTGTGGTGGCTGCGTTGATTTTTGTCTTGTGTACGCTGCAAGAAATTGTATTTATGAAAAAAAATAGATGTTTTTGTTGTTGTAGTTTTTGTATGTATGCTTTTTTGTGTTGGCGATTGGTTTCTTATTCGCTTTTCGGTTTAATTTTATACAGTGTAGAAAAATTACTCTGCGCTCACTAACACCATCTCATTGTCAATTTGGTCGACCCCTGTTCTAAACTGACTATGGTAACTGAAAAATTAAAGTCGACTTTATCTTTTTAGTCTTTTGCTAACTAAACCGGCTTTTATGCGGGACTATGATTATGACTTTTATTTTACAGAAAAATATACATATTTCTGATGTTAGTGAAATATTTGCTGGTACCTTTAACCCTTCGATGAGTGAGAAGGTCCCTAGGGACCTTTTGCATTTTCAAACTGAAATTACTCCTATTTCGGCCACTACAACCCCCCCATAAAGTTACCATGTATTCCAATAGAATTTTGTTGCGCAATCAAGGCGATCCGACCATTAGTTTAGGAGTTATTGAGGTTTTATTGAAAATAGTACGCATGTTCTTTGGGCATCATTATACTTTTTTTATTGTTTGAACACATAACTAATTTGTTCTTTGAATTCTGGCTACTTTTTGTTTTATTTTTATTGTGCCTTTCATTGAAAGCAATAAACCAGTTCTTTGAATTTACTTTATCCCTAAATGTCCATATGCGCAGGTATACGTACCAAACCAGTTGTTTCAATTTACTTCATCCCTAATGTCCATGCGTTCAGGTATACGTGCGAAAGAGTATATAAGAAGTTGTAGTTTCGTAAACCAAATCAGTCAAAGTTTAGACAGTGAACAGTAGAATCGTGTGTGAAATTGTATTACAAATAAAATAAAAACAAAAATATAAAAATGGCAGATGCAAGTCATGTAGACATTGCTGAAATGGTTGTACGCCGTAGTACACGTTACCAGCAAATGAGTGCGGATGAAAGGCGTGCAGCTGATATGAGATTTGCAGACTTTATGGATGAAGAAGTTGATATTGCTGCACTTGGTAATGAAGCTGAGGATGATGACGACTGCACATACCAACCCGCTGAAGAGTCAGATGCCGAAACTGAAGGATACGTAGAGATAAATGAAGATATTGATGACGACGATGATGAAGAGGAAGAAAATGATGCACCGGAAAGAAATGAAAACTACTATATTGCTAAAGATGGCACCCAATGGTGTAAAAAAGCACCACCAACTTCTCGTACTCGTGCTCATAACGTGGTCGACTTCACAAGAAGGAAATCAGGACCATCAGGAACTGTACATGACCCCTACACTATATTTCGTTCAATCATCAGCGAGGAAATTATATCCGTCATAATACGCGAAACAAATCGTAAAGGCAGGGAGGTTACAGCTGCATGGAATTTGGCGAATCCCACGAAGAAAAAGGAGTGGAAGCCAGTGACTGTGAAAGAGTTTGACGCCTTTCTAGCTATCCTTTTGTATGCTGGACTCACAAATTCGAATCGTGAACCTGCTACGGAATTATGGGGCGCGACGCGTTGTCCAATATACAAAGCTGCGATGTCGTACAATCGCTTCATGTGCATAAAGCAATTCATTCGATTCGACAATGGAAATACTCGACAACAGCGACTTATCAACAGCAAAACTGCGGCTATCGATGATATTTGGCAAATGTTGCAGCATAACTTGGCAGCAGCTTACACTCCTCATGAAGCAGTAACCGTCGATGAGCAGTTGTTCCCTTACAGAGGCCGCACCCGCTTCACGCAATACATTCCGTCAAAGCCGGCTAAGTATGGTCTAAAAGTATGGTGGTTATGCGACTCGAAGTCTTATTATCCCGTGAAGGGAATGATATATTCCGGCAAATTGCCTAACCAAGAACGCGAAGTAAATCAAGGGCAGAACGTGGTGCTTGAACTTGCGGAAAACTATTTGGATGCAGGCCGCACAATATACGCGGATAATTTCTTCACTACTTTGGATTTGGCGCGTATTTTGATGAGGAGGAAGACCGCATATGTTGGTACAGTGCGCTACAACAAAACTTTTGTTCCACGGGAATTGAAGAAGAACCCGAAGCGCCCCATCAACAGCACATTGTTCGGGTTCAACGAAGGGGACATAGCGTTGTGCTCATATGTACCTAAGAAAAATAAAGTTGTGAACGTGCTGTCTACAAAGCACTACACTTGCCGTGTCGACGAGCAAAGTAAGAAGCGGAAGCCGTTTGGCATATTGGACTACAACGCCAACAAATGCGGCGTTGATACAATAGACCAGATGCTTGGCACGTACACATGCAAGCGATCAACGAAACGCTGGCCACTGGCCATGTTCTATAATATGCTGGACGTCGCTGCATTGGCTGCTTTTACAATTTATAATGAGATGAAGCCGATAAAAAGGAGTGACAGACGGCGATCATTCCTGTTACTTCTCACTAAACAATTGGCCACACCAAATATCGAGGAACGTGCCCTGAATAACCGTATAACCGCATATCCAAGGATACGTAATGCGATGGAAACATTTGATGTCAGGGTAAGAAAAAACACCTTCAAATTCAAGAGTAGATTGTGTATTTATTTGCTTTTTATTTTTTTTGTTCATTTCAGATGATATCAAGACCGGTAGAAGCCGATGCACCGTCGTTTGCGGCTAGGGCGAATAGACCGTCATGTCGCCTTTGCCGTTCTGAGTAAGGGCGGCAGCGGAAAACGAGGGCCTACTGCTTCGGATGCGGCAACGCTGTTTGTGGAGAACACAGCACAGTTCTACATCGCTGCAACACTTGCGCACAGGGCGGGGGACAAGCGGAACACGCTCAACACCAATAGTTTTAAAGCTTTTTCATAGTAAAATTAAGAAAAATGGAGCAAAAAAAAAAAAAAATTATTTTATTTTAGTATGTAGTATTTAGTTATAAACAATAAAATCACAAAAATAAAAAAAATGTTTTCATGAAAAACCCCTCATTTCCAAAAAAGGACCCTACGGACCTTGTCACACGGCCGTGAAGTTCAGAATTGTCACTCATCGAAGGGTTAAATATCGGTTTAAGATCGTAAATCTTTATACGTCTCCCAGACGTATCGTTATGATTTCAGGGATAAAAATAACGTTATGACACCAGGGTTAACTTTGGCCGTACATTCCAAAATAGAAAAGGGTTTCCACAATACCCGAAGTTCCCCTATAGTAGTAGTAGTAGTATTTATTTATTACTAGCTCGGCCCTGCGGCTTTGCACGCAAGCTCTTCTGTTTCCCCCGATACGAATTCTTAACCCATTCTTGAGCCCATCAGATTTTGATTAAAAAAAAACATGTGTCTATCTTTGATTTCGAGTGTCTTAAAAATTTTGAAGTCAGAAGGCCCTTTAAATCATATGTTTTCACATTTACTCCAAACAAATTCTTAACCCTTGGTTTACCATGGTAGATTTAGATTAAAAAAAAAATTAAAAGCACGTTTTTATTATTTCCCGATTGAACTGCTTTTGATAAGTTTGAAGTCAGAACGCCCAATAAATCTTGTTTCTCCATACAAATTGTTAACCCATTGTTGACCCCGTTAGATTTTGATTTTCAAAAAAGTGAAAAACACGTGTCAGATTATTTCTCACAAAGAGTACTTCCCCAAGTTTGATGTCAAGTCTAATTCATATTTTTCATTTCACAGTTTCTCCATACATACTTTTAACCCGTCGTTGATCAAGTTAGATTTAGATTTTTAAAATAATGAGAAACACGTGTCTAATTATATATATTTCAATTATTTTTATAATTGTTGAAGTCAATAGGCCCATCGGTTCGTGTTGTTTGTTTCGGAGTCTTTCCGCAAATAAACCTTAACCCATTGTTGGCCAGTTAAATTTTGATTTTCGAAAAATTATAAAATACGTGTCGAATAAGTTTTGATCTATATTAGAATATTTTCAGGAAGTTCAAAATCAATATGTTTATTAAACCACGTTTCTTCATACAACACTTTAACCCATGTTTTGCCTTTTTAGACCCCGAATTTCAAAAAATCCCTTCTTGGCGAAGGTTAATTCTTCAAGATGTACCTACAGTCCTAAAATCATGTTTGTAGCTTCAGCGGTTTGGGCTGGGCGATGATAAATCAACCAATCAATCAGTCCGTCAGTCAGGATAAACAATCTATGTATAAAAAAATGGAAGCGGTACCACGCCCCCGTGTCAAAAACCCACCCCATTCCTCCTGTCGAAGGACACGACCCAATCGTTAGTTTGTACCGAGTGTCATTGATGTGAACGCTCTAGTGCCACGCCCCTTGTCCAACGCCCATTAAATTTTACCGGTGGAATGAGACGTTTACGTCATGACTCTGTACCAAATTTCAATGCTGTGCGAATTACAATTCCGGAGATATACCATATTAAAAAATTTAGTGGTATGGGCGGTGCCACACCCCCTAGTCCAAAATCCACCCTATTCCCCCTGCCGAAGGACACGACCAAATCGTTAGTTTGTACCGAGTTTCACTGATGTGAACGCTATAGTTCGAAAGTTACACCGGAATTTAGAAAGTGCCACACCCCTTGTCCAACGCTTATTAAATTTTACCGGTCGAACAACATGTTTACGCCATGACACTATACCAAATTTCAATGCTATACGACTTATGATTCCGAAGATATTCCGTATTAAAAAGTTGGCTTGTATGGGCGGTGCCACGCCCCTTGTCAAAAACCCACCTTATTCTCCCTGTCGAAGGACACGACCAAATCGTTAGTTTGTACCGAGTTTCACTGATGTGAACGCTATAGTTCGAAAGTTACACCGGAATTTAAAAAGTGCCACGCCCCTTGTCCAACGCCCATTAAATTTTACCGGTCGAACAACATGTTTACGCCATGACACTGTGCCAAATTTCAATGCTATACGACTTATAATTCCGAAGATATTCCGTATTAAAAAGTTGGCTTGTATGGGCGGTGCCACGCCCCCTTGTCAAAAACCCACCCTATTCTCCCTGTCGAAGGACACGACCAAATCGTTAGTTTGTACCGAGTTTCACTGATGTGAACGCTATAGTTCGAAAGTTACACCGGAATTTAAAAAGTGCCACGCCCCTTGTCCAACGCCCATTAAATTTTACCGGTCGAACAACATGTTTACGCCATGACACTGTACCAAATTTCAATGCTATACGACTTATAATTCTGAAGATATTCAATATTAAAGAATTGAGTTGTATGGGCGGTGCCACGCCCCCTTGAATAATGCCACGCCCCCTATGCTAAGAACCTTCCACACGGTGCCCGTAAACACACACGTAATATTTTATTAAAATAGGTCTGGTGGTTTGGGAGTCTATAGAACACATACGAAATTTATTTGATTTTTATATATATAGAAGAAGATATAGACGATATAATAATAACGGCAGCCGCCGTGGCTCAGTTGGTTAGTGCGTTGGACCGCGAGTCGCAGGCAGCACACACAGGTTCAAATACTGCCTGTAATAACACCTAAAAAAAAAAAAATAACGGGAAAACTCGTTTTCTCTTTCGGTGGCTGTCCTCTCAGCTGGAAATGGCAAACCTCTGAGAGTAAAAATTGCTTATGAAAAAAAGCTCCCAACCTGCCGTTCGGAACCGGCATAAAACTGTAGGTCCCTTCAACCCGCGTACAAATTCACACGCACAACACGGGTGGTTGCGGGAAGCTAGGCCTTAGTCTCGCGTAAGCGGGCTGTCGTGCCAGACAATTAAATTAATAGACGATATATAACAGATCATACGTATAACAATTCCAAAATAAGAGATATAAATATATTCCATTATCGACTATACAATAAATTTCGACATTGGCAGACGGCGTATGTCGATATATCGCAGTTAAATTCCATTACGAGTATTGACCTCCTTTAAAAATTGAATTGTAAAATAAGTGATTCTCTATATTTGTAGGCATACTTAATGAAAAGCACGAGTTTAGCACCTAGCACTCATTTTCACCGTTTAAAACATTAATTAATTTTGGTTCTTCTAATACAGATTTTCCAAAAATTTGAATTCTATACTCTCTTAGTATTGGGCAGCACGCCAAAAAATGTGCTATATTTTCCAATTCTCCAGTATTGCACATGGCGCAAGTTTTATTTCCTATACCACTCTTATTATTATTTAAAATTAGCATATCACTCCTAGCTCTCATTATCCACAAGCTTGAATCTATAGCATATTTTTTTAGATAAATTTGCCCTCTCGACCAATCTAACTCTTTATATATTTTAGTGGTGCTAGCAGCTTTTTGTTTATATATGGTTACGAAAATTATTTCTCCAAGTTCGTTTTGGATTGTGCTTGAAAATAAAACAACTTCATTTCTTCAACGCAAACGCAGTCAAAAACCAACAATCGCTTTATTTACAAATTTACACTTGTTACTACTTTACACTACTACTATTGCATGTTTCCCCTTTGCTTGCTCAACACAGACTCGACCCTCTGCGCTGCCACTGCTGCTTTTTATACTTGTTTTCTTATCGCGCCAATGTTTCTTGCACATTTTAGTTGTACTCTCTATTGTTCTAGCACAGCCCATCACCTTCGCGAACCATCCTTGCCATATCGGAATTATAGCCAACCGGCCGTACTGCAAAGTGCATGCCTAAAAGTATGCTTAGAAAAGCATTCATGCACAGCACAGAGTGCCTCATCGTTGCAATATGTTCACTCTAGCTTGGCGAAGATTTTTTACAAGCATTTTTATGTCATCTACCCACTTTTCCGGCTGCCTACTATCTATTCGCTGGTTCATATTAGCATTATTAACCCTTCCGCTACAGGTTTTTACTGGGGAAAGTTAAAATTTTAAATTTTACGTTTTAGGCTTCTATGTGGTTATATTAACAACATTCTATACGAAATTTTTTAATTTTTATACTCGGAACCTGTATTTTAGAGCGTTTTTCTATGGGAGCGTTTTACTTAACCCTCTAGTTCCCAAGAAGGCCTGTAGACATCCTAGGCTTAAAAAAATTCTGTAAATTACACCTTATGATTTTTCTTGCTGATTTTACACGTATGGAAAGGGGAATCTCCATTTTATAAAATAAATGTAGTCAGTTAACGCTGCCGCATGCACAACGGCAGTAATTGTAAGACAAAGTTGAAGTTTCGTGAGAAAGTGAGCAAATAATTATTTTTGAAAATATGTGAGAAATCAAAATTATTTTATATAAATTGTGAGCCTCAATAAAACAAAAAAATTATTGGGGAGTAGCTGTTAATGTGTCATTTGAGAAAATAAAAAAAAATTATGAAAAAAGTTGTTACACTCCTCCTACCTAACCCAAACCCTGGAGTGTCTGTAGGCCTGCTTGGGGTGAAAAGCGTAAATAACACTGTGCAAGTCCAAAATTTAGACATGGGGGGGACCTACTGGGTGAGTTTCCTATAGGTATACTGAGTTGAGATCCACCAGCCGTTTGGTAAGATTGGCTCTAGTTTATGAGAAATCCGACTTTGAAGTATGGTAATGTTCGTCAAGTTTGTCTTCTTGCCGAAGATAGTAAAGCGATATTCGAAACGATTTAGGACCTACTTAAGCGACAAACTTGACGAACATTAGAAGGAGTGGTCCGTTCTTCAGAATATTTGGTATACTAGTTTATCAATGCCTGCTGAATTGAAATCTCTATTTTGTTGTTCTTAAACTTTTGCAGTTTGGCAATGCCTGAGACTTAAACTTGCAATTTTCGTCATTTTTGGTAAGCTATAGCACCAAGCGTGTTGGCTAGATTTTTCAGATTTTACAATTAATCGGTAACGTCAACATTGATAATTGCAAAGAATAACAGAAATTGTCTTAGGACCCTTTAGTTTTGCAGTAAAAATGATAATAAGAGACGTATGTTTTGCATTTCTGCAGTTTGATCAATTTTTCATGCTGATTGCATACTTTTAGGGATAAATAAAATACATTTTGACGAAAAATAGGTGTTTAGACCACTTTTCAAATAGACTTATTTTTGAGATCGGAAGATATCGGAGGATGTAATTACATTATCCGACAAAGAAAGAATGCTTCTTAAAATAAAAAAAATCCAGGAATATACTTTCACATACTTTTAGATATTTTCCTCTAAGTTTTGCCAATTTTCAGATTTTTAATTTAGACAAATATTTTGAATTAAAAGTGAAGTAAAAGCCTTAGCTTTGCAAATTTTGAGAAAACATTAAAAGAGAAAATGGCCACATCATTTATTAATCTATATTGAAAGTTTTAGCAACTTCTTGCTAACCGTGTATTTTTACTTAATAGACTAAAAAACAGAAAATATGTGTTTACATTTTTTTGTGAAAAAGTTTCATCTTTGAGCCGCTTTTGAACAGAAACTAATTAATTTTTTGCACAGATTTTTTGGGGTTTTCGTAGTTGGAGTTTTACCTTTCAAATGACATCAAAATCGTTAAATTCTGAGACTATACATTTTTTGAATTTTGTCTATGGAACGAATCACTGTGCGTTGCGGCAAATTCAATGAATTTCGGTATTCATTAATTAAAATGTTGTGATTATTAGAAGACTACACCACAAATTTACATTGTGGTTTGTCATGCAAATCATAAATTGTTTGCAAGATCGTACATTATGTGGACACTATAATGTTGAAAGTATGGTCAAACTGGTGGTTTACAATGAGTTCATTTGTGAAGTGCTTCCTCACGCACTTTTAATAAAACACACCACCACGTTTCAACCCAAAAACCTGCCTTTTTTCTGTCGGTTACCGCGCAAACATTTAGAAAAAATGTGTTCTTACAATTAATATTATTATTATTAATTCTTATAGTATTTTTATGATACGTTACTACATAAACTGATAGCCGTAAAGTTACAGCCCTATGGCTAAAATGAAAAGAGTAGTAGAAATAATTTATTTCTCATTTGTAAATTTTCTTCTTATCTGTCTTCATGAAAGTACACCTATCCCTAGATTTACACGGTTTCGCTTTAACACGGTTTTCAAATCGCAACAAAAAATTTTTTTTTCTTATTCTGATAGTTTTATTTGTATAAGTTTGCAAAACATATGGTAAATATTTATTCCATTCACAACAGGCCATTCACATTAGCGTTGTTTTAAACGTTGTTGCACGGATTTTCCAAGAACCAATCTACCGTGTAAATCGAGGGATAGGTGTACCTGTATTTTTTTGTATAATGCTCGTACTTTTCGTTAACTTTTCTCTCTTCCGTAGGTTTGCACATGTTGAGCATGGTTCAGCCTTAAGTAGTATTATTTTGCGAAAAAAAAACAAATATTGTGAGCGTTATTCTGTTTAAAATAGAAATTTCAAATATTATATACATATACAGTGTACCACTAAAGTCTTCGTACAGCACCTGGTTCAGAACTAATTATTAAAAAAAACTAAATATTTGTAGGAATTTTGAAAAAGTGTCGATGCAGATCTGTTTATTTGGCATTTATTTTTAATACAACAACAAAAACGAATATATTTTATGAAATAGTTTAAAAGCTTTAAACCAAAAACAAAAAAAGTCGCTTATTTACTTCCACTAAAGTCTTCGTACACTTAAGCTATGTCTGTCCTTCTGCCCATAATAATAATTTATTGAAAACTATTCTTTGAAAAAGCAGTCAAACGAGACATCTATCATTCATTCGCAGAATGGAAGTCAGATTTGAAGCAATTTATTTTAAAATTTTATAAAAAATGCCTGGAAAATACTTGTCAGTTGAAGAGCGTAAGCTTATATTGAATTTGCACGTGAAGCAGAAAAAATCCTAGGCGGTAATAGCTTAACTTGTTTTCCGCAGCCGTTCTACTGTGCAATCGGTCATTGGGCGTTTTAAATACGAAGGCCGCGTAGAAAATAAGCCCCAATCAGGACGGCCTCCAATTCTCACACGAGGAGATCGCCTGCAAATTAAGCGTATGATTGCTGCGGATCCGTTTAGAAGTGCACCGAAAATAAGCTCAGAGTTCCTTCAATCGAAGCAAAAAAAGTTCACCCGTAAACTGTGCGAAAAGCCGTGATTGATGCTCGTTTTAAGTCTCGCACTCCTCGCCGAAAGACATTGGTAAAATTAATCAATCGCAAAAAGCGTTTGGACTTTGCTCGTGACTACCAAAATGCATCTCCTGAGTTCTGGCACAACGTTATATTCTCCAATTAGTCAAAATACAATATCTTTGGCTCTAATGACAGGCTCAAGGTCTGGAGAAAGACGGGAGAAGCTTTCAATCCAAAGAATACGATCAACACTGTTAAGCACGGCGGCGGCGGAGTAATGGTATGGGGTTGCATGGCTGCAAGCGGCGTTGGAAACTTGGAAATAATTGAAGAGGTCATCATCATCGCGCATACATTGACATTCTCAAGAGAAATTTGAAGCCAAGTGCGGAAAAGTTTGGTGTATCTGAGAAATTTTACTTCCAGCAAGATAACGACCCTAACCATATGGCACTTAACTCCAGGCTGTACTTGCTGTACAATGCTCCACATTTACTAAAAACACCACCGCAGAGTCCAGACCTCAATCCTATTGAGCACATGTGGAATATGCTTGAAAAAAAGATAAGGACTCATCATATTTTGTCAAAACCTCAGCTACAACAGGTTCTACAGGAGGAATGGGCGAAAATCGACGCAAACTATACACAAAAACTTGTAAAGTCGAAGCCAGATCGCCTTAAGGCCGTCATTAAAAACAAGGGGTATCCAACTAAATATTAATAAAACATTTTATAGGTTTTTCATAATTCATAGTTAATTAATTTCGTAAGTGTACGAAGACAAATGCACAGACATAGCTTAAGTGTACGAAGACTTTAGTGGAAGTAAATGAGCGACTTTTTTTGTTTTCGGTTTAAAACTTTTAAACTATTTAATAAAATATATTAGTTTTTGTTGTTGTATTACAAATAAATGCCAAATAAACAGATCTGCATCAACATTTTTTAAAAATTCCTACAAATATTTAGTTTTTTTAATAATTATTTAGTTCTGGACCAGGTGCTGTACGAAGACTTTAGTGGTACACTGTACATATATATATATGTACAGTGTGACCAGTATATGTTCATACAAAAACAAAGTAGTTTTTCTTGATCAAAACAGTAGTTGGAAAAGTTGAAACGGTTAGCAATTACAACTTGAAGTAAAAAGATTTGACTTAAAAGACAATTACTCTATTGTTTGGCCTTTGCTGGCCACACCATGCTTAAGTTTTTTTCAAAAATATTGCATGCGGCACGCACCACGTCCATCGGTATATTGTCCCATACGTGGAGAATGGTCTCTTTAAAACCCAAATTGGTTTATTTGTAATCCTAAGTTTCTGCAACATACAACCCCAAATGCAAAAGTTCAAGGGATTACAATCAGGTGAGCTCGGGGGCCATTCATCCTTTTTTACAATTATTATTATTATTATTATTTATTAATGTAATATACAATAGTACACTAAATTGCCTAACGCACTGGCTACTAAGGTCTACGGCGATTTTTTTTTTGTTTGTTTTTAACTGATGTTTACATATTTTTGATTGAATTTATATACACGTATTTCTTAATTACATTGTTCGTGATTATAGGTTTACATTCAAATTTTTTAAAATTTTTCAAAAAGATTAATATTTTTTAGGAAGTTGGATATTTTAGTGACATTGTCTGTGGTAGTATTTACTAGCAGTGAAGAGGGTGTTATTGGACCAAAATGGGAGGTTCGTTTAGTTGAGAGGGGGGAACAGTGATCAAGGATGTGTAAAGGACTGAGGTGGTTGCCGCAATATAGACAGACTGGGGGGGCGGCGCCGAGGAGGAGGTGTTCGTGGGATAGTTTGGTGTGCCCTATCCTTAGGCGGATAAAGAGGCTAATTTGCTCTTTGGGGAGGGAAGGGGAGAAAGTGGCTTTTTTGCATTCGGGGTTGTCTTAGGAGATCTTTTGGGATAGGTGGGGCAAAGCATATAGAGGGGGAAAGGTACATGTTTTTGGCTTCGGTATCAGCGTCTTCGTTACCTCGAATGCCTTTGTGACTGGGGGTCCAGATGATTTTTAGTTTGCGAGGGTTTTTAATTAGGTGGTTACGGATGTCTGATATAACTGGATTGTCGTTGATGATGTTTCCTACGCTTTGGATGACGGAGAAACTGTCTGTACAGATGGCGAATTTACCTTTATTGTTTTGCACATACTCTATGGCTTTAATTATAGCGACCGCTTCAGCAGAATAAATAGAGCTGTGGGGGGGGGAGCCACAACCTGATATTAATGTTCCATCATTTTTCACTACGGCGAAGGTAGTGCTGTGGTCGGTTTTTGATCCGTCTGTGAAAATTAGGGCTCGGTTGCATATGTCTTTTCTATTAAGTAGTTCGTGGAAGTATTGTTGGAAAGTGACCGCAGGGGTGATGTTTTTGAGGAAATTGTGGAGTTCGGTGTTGATGGATTCAGCTTTAAGGAGCCAGGGGGGATTACAACTGATTTTTGGGCATGTAGGGGGATTTGGATTCCTAGGTTTTTGCAGTTTGCACTGCAGTATCTTATGGTGGACATTATTTTGTAGTTGCGCTTATGGAGAGAAGAACTTTTGAATAAGTTGAAAAGGGGTTCGTTCGGTGTATTTATGAGTCTAGGAATGAGCTTTAGGGTAACAGTTTGGCGTCTTTCAGTAATTGACGGCAGACCGGCTTCAGCTAGGATACATTTGGTAGGTGATGTGGGGAAGGCGTTGATACTGCGTCGGACTGCTGTGTGGTACGGCATATGGAGTAATTTTAGGTGGGAATTAGCGCAGAAACCGTATATTGGAAGCCCATAATCTATCTTTGCTAATAATAGAGATCTGGTGATGTTGACTAGTGTGTTGGGGTGTATTTGAAGGTGTTTTGATGCGAGATATTTTATGATGTTTAGTCTTGCGGTTAGGTTTTTCCTAAGGTTACGACAGTGGTCCTTGTATGTATATTTTGTGTCAACAGTTATTCCGAGAATTTTATGACATTTCACATTTTCTAGTGGTGTATTTTGGATAGTGACTTGTAGTGGTGAACAGAGTTTCTTTCGACAGATATAGAGGATTTTGCATTTGTCGTAAGATAGAATTGCACCCGATTGTTGTCCCCAAGAGTGTATGTCTTGGAGTAAATTGGAAAATAACATTTCGACTTCTTGGCTCTTTGATTTTCGTGAAGAAGAATGCGTCATCGGCGTAGATTCTGAAATCCATGTTCTTGTAGGTTGAGGCGATTTTGTTTCGTTTTTGAAAGGCTATAATAAAGAGAGCAACTGATAGGGGAGATCCCTGGGGTATACCATTATTAAGCGGGACAGTTTTGGAGTAGGTACCATTGACTTTAACTTGAAATTTGCGGTTGGTTAGAAAGGATTTAATTATTGCGTACATTTTGGGCCCGATTCCCCAGGAAGAAAGTTGTTCGAGAACCACATGGGCGCCTATCCGATCAAACGCTTTTTCGAAGTCTGTGGACAGGAGGGATATGTGGTTTTTGCTTGAGAGAGCGTCGCTGATGGAATGTTGAAGGGGAAGAAGTGCGTCGAGGGTACCATGTTTCTTCTTGAAGGCAACTTGTTTAGGGCTGACCAGGTTGTTTTTTGTGATGTACCACATAAGTCGTTTGGTTATCATTTTTTCCATAACTTTACAGAGACAGGGTAGTAGGGATATGGGTCTGTAGCTGTTAATATTGTTTGGGGGCTTGTTCGGTTTGGGTATCGGGAGGACGGTGGCGGAAAGCGAGGTGTGGGGGTAGCTGCCTGCGTGGAGTATTTTATTGTATAGAATCAGAAGTACATTTTTGAAGGAATTGGGTAGGTTGCGTAGCATAGGATAAGAAATGCGGTCTTTTCCAGGAGTTTTGCCTTTGGCGTTTTGTATGGCGAGTTCGAGTTCGATGGGGGTAAATTCAATATCTAGATTACGGGCGTCGTTGGATAGTCGGGTTTGGGAATACGGTTGGGAGAGGGTGGTGTTTTTGCGGGTTATGTATTCGTCTGGAAAATTGGTATCTTCGAAGTAGCTTGACCAAGTTTCGCCGAACGCGTTGGAGATTTCTGAAGTTGAGGATAGATAGGCGTTTGATAATTGGATCGCTGGAATGGGTATGGTGGGAAGTCCGGTGAGGGCTTTGATTTTAGCCCAAATTTTTTTGGGGGTGGAGGAAGGGTTAATATCAGAAGTAAATTCTTCAATCGGTTTTTCTTTTTGCGGTTTTTACATTTCTTTTGAATAAGGCATTGGCTTTTTTATATTCAATTAGGAGGGGGATAGAGGGGGAGGATTTGTAGGAATGCCAAAGGTTTTGTTTTTTGGTTCTGAGAATATTTAGTTCCTTGTTCCACCATGTGGAATACTTTCTTAGTGGGGTGATGTTGCTCTGAGGGATGGAGATATTGGCTGCCAATTTTATGGCTTTTGTAATATTCTCTGTGAGCTGGTGGACATTGTTTGCGCTCCAGTCTTTGTTGCGCTCCAGTGTTTTTTGGCATAAAGATTGGTATAAAGACCAATTGGCAGCATTTGTATTAAATTTTGGCGATCTGGTCAATTTACATTGCCCTACATTTGTTTGAACTTCGGTAAGGATTGGGTAATGATCGCTACCATGCAAAATATGATACGTTTTCCAGTTACATCTTGGGTTTAGATATGGGTCAACTAATGTAAGATCAATGTGCGTAAACGATTGGTGGGTTGAAAAGTGGGTGGGTGATCCGTCATTTAGTACAATTAGGTTTTTCGCGATGATAATTTTTTCGATTGTAGTACCTCGTGCATTTGAATTAGGGGACCCCCAGAAAGGGCTCCAGACGTTGAAATCGCCCAGGAGAAGGGGGGGAGAGTGACATTGGGAAAGTAGGGAGGAAATTTCTGACTCACTGATTATTTGTGTTGGAGGGATATATGAATTAATTATCGTAAATGTGGGAGGTAATTTTATATCCGAATTTCTCGCGATCGTTTTACTTTGGCACTTTTCCCGCTAAGTCATTCTTTATAATGCCTTGTGGCTGTGGCCAAAAGGTTGATCGAAGTCATCCTAAGTTGCAATGTGCTAATTGCAATGAGCTGTTTCATCTGAACTGTGTAAACATTTTGCCAGCGGATCTGGAATTCTTGCAAAATACGAACAAGCCTTTTCATTGCACAGATTGCGCGGCGTCCCGTCGAAATTCTATTCGCTCGCCCCCGCCATCGGCAGAAAGTACACCGTCTAATTTCAACTCTACCATGGTGATCTCTGCTGCTAATAGTGCTCAATCGCCACACCTAGTGCAAAACAAAAAATCTAGTACTCCTGTGCCTCAGCAACTAGCACAACAACGGGCTAAGCCTACTCTCCCCGCGCAACAAAAGCTTTCTAAGGAAACGGTTTCGCTCAATGCTGTCTATAATGAGGTCGTTGCCCTCAGAGCTGTGAATGCCCTGGCGCTCACTTTAATTAATTCTCTGCAATCTGAAAACAAACTCTTAATCCAAAAACTCGAAGACCTACAAGCTGACGTTCAATCTACGCAACGTAAACTTTCGGAACAGGATCCTACCACGGCTATCTTGCTTCTGTCTAATGATATTAAAAGCCTTCAACGCAAATTACATGGCTTCGTAAACAAAAATGAGCCGGGACCGAACATTCTCTCGCCATCCAGTGCTTGTGTTGGTAGCGCTATGCCCGCTAGTGGTGCAGGTGCTGCCTTGAAGGCGCCTCGCCCTGATGCTGTTACTGTTGCTCACTCCGCTGCTCTGGCTGCGGTTCCGAACGTCCAATGTTCGCCTGCTGCTACTGCTGCTGCTGCTGGCTTGAAGGCGCCTCGCCCTGATGCTGCTACTCTTGCTCACTCCGCTGCTCCGGCTATGGTTCCGAACGTCCAATGTTCGCCTGCTGCTACTGCTGCTGCTGCTGCTGCTTCGACGGTACCTCGTGATGTTGTTGTTGCTGATCTCGCTCTCTCCGCTGCTCCGACTGCAACTCCGAACGCCCAATGCTCGCCGGCTGCTACTGTCGCTTCGAATATACATCGTGGTATTGTTGCTGATCACGCTCTCTCTGCCGATCCTGCGCCATGCTCTTATGCGGCTGCTGTTCGTTTTTTGGATTCTGCGGTCTCTTTGCCAACGATTGACTCTGCTGCTATGCATCGTGAAGTCTCTTTGTATGCTGGGCATTCGTCTAGTCTAGGTTGGACTACTGCGGTTAGGAAAAATAAAACTCATAAACATAAGCGCATTGTTGGATCCAACGATAACTCCGAACTTGGCGTTGCTGTTCGTCTAAAGTGGTTGCACCTCTCATCATTCCTACCAACGGTCACTACTAATAACATCATCGACTATGTTTCAAAGCATGCAAATATTGAGAAGAATGGCATTTTGTGTTACAGTCTCGTTAAAAAAGATGCGCCAACTGAAACTTTAAAGCGTATCAACTTTAAGTTAGGTATTCCCGATTACTTAGTTGATAAATTGCTTAGTCCTGAACTGTGGCCAACAAATGTTTAAATACGCCCATTTGAATTTTTTCAAAAACCGGTGAATCAAAAGCAAGGGACTTAAAAACGAATTCTGTGTCAAATGTTTATAATTTAAATTGGCATACTCTTAAAATCTATTACCAAAATGTCGCTGGTATCAGGACTAAATCCAAGTCGATTTTTCTTGCCACGTCTCATATGGATTATGACGTGATTACTCTGGTGGAGACATGGCTAAATGGGGACTTTAGTGATGGAGAATTTTTCAACCAAATTGGGTTTCTTGTAAACAAATGACGTTGGGTTTCGTGTCTCTAATTAAAAGCTCAAGTTCATGATAATTATTAATATAGCCTCTTATATTCCATTGGAGAATTTTAAATGTCATTATGCTGTTGATATGTGAAATATACAGTGCGTAACATAGTTATAAGACACTCAGAAAATATCACTTTGCAGCTTTGCCAAATCTAAACAGTAATTACTTTTAGAAAAGCAAAAACGCAGAATAATTTTGTGAAGTGTCAGTTTTAATTTTAGGCATAACTTAATATTCCTAGAAATTCCTGTCAAATATACCGTTAGATTTTATGGAAATTAGTAATATTTTGGGTAGCTGCAATCGTAACAAAATTATAAGACACATTGAATTTAAAGTATTCACAGTGCGCAGATCGATTTTTTTCATTTCGGCGTTGATTTCGCGACTTAATTCAATTAATTTAAACTAAAATGCCTGCCGGTAAATTACTAACTGAAAAGGAACAAGGCGAAATTACTGCTTTTAACGATGCTGGGCTTAGTGTAAGCGAAATTTCGAAGGAAATCGGTCGTTCCCGGTGTGCTATTGCCGGATTTCTACGCGATCCTCATAATTACGCCAAACGACGAAGTACTGGCCGAAAACAAAAGCTGTCTGACCATGACAAGCGCAGAATATTGTTCAAAGCGAGCAATTCGTTGGCCTCTTGTTCGCAGCTCGCAGACATCAGCAGCCGGCCAGTGTCTAAAATGACCATTTGGCATTTGTTAAACCACTCGGAAAATATTGTCCGAGCTGTTATGAAGAAGGCCCCGACACTCCTACCGCGCCACAAAGCTGCACAACTCCGATTTGCGCGAAATATCCTGGATACTTGCTGGGACATGGTAAACATATTTTAATATGTTAACTAACATGACTACAAATGCATATTTTTTTCCCAAAGGTTATCTTTTCTGATGAAAAGAAATTTGATTTGGACGGACCAGATGGTTGTTGATGCTACTGGAGGGTTTTCAGTAAGGAGCCCCTGAAATTTTCTAAAAGAAATTTCGGTGGCGAATCTGTGATGGTGTGGGGCGTATTTCACAAACATGGAACGGTCGATTTCCACTTCAAGAGCTCAAGAATGGGCAGTATAGAATATACTGGAGTGTTGGATCGCAGTCTCCTTCCATTTCTACTAGAAAATAGAGAAGAACCATTTATTTTCATGCAAGATAACGCGGCCATCCATAAAAGCCGACAAACAGCATCGTTTCTAGAATATTGCTCTGTAGAAACTATCGACTGGCCAGCTTGTTCCCCCGACTTGAACCCCATTGAAAATATTTGGGGAATACTTGTTAAGCGTATTTATGCCGAAAATAAAAAGTACGACTCGGTTGGGGAATTATAAATTGCAATTTTGAAGGAGTGGAGCCAACTGGAGCCCGAATTATGTGTTAAGCTCATAAACTCAATGAGAAAACGGTTGTTTGAAGTTGGAAAAGGAAGGGGTGGTACCATTAATTATTGATTTAACGTTTCTCGAAAATAAAATAAAATCTATGTTAATGTTAACCAAAAAAACCCATGTGTCTTATAATTTTGTTACGCTTGCAGCTACCTAAAATATTGCTAATTCCCACAAAAGCTAACGGTATATTTTACAAGAATTTTCAAGAATATAAAGTTACGCTTATAATTAAAACTGACACTTCACAAAATTATTCTGCGTTTTTGCTTTTCTAAAAGAAATTACTGTTTAGATTTGGCAAAGCTGCAAAGTGATATTTTCTGAGTGTCTTATAATTATGTTACGCACTGTATATATGTAGGGATAGCGTAAATTATAAATGTATATATGTGTTTAAAGATATATAAAATAGGTATTTACAATGCTAGTTGGATGAATTTTAGTTTAGTATGTATATTTTTTAGGTATGTATATGGGTATGGATAAATAGATTTGAATATGTGTATATGAAGATATGTTGTTACAATTGCAATTTTTTGTTTGTTGCTGTTTTGGTTTTTAAATATTCTTTAACTGTTGACGTTGTTGGGGGAGATGTATGTATGTTGCTGCTGCTGGGTGAAGTTTGGCTGTTGGTTGGAGAGCGATGCTGTTCCTATTCCAATTCCAATTGTTCCATTCTTGTTGTTGTTGGAGTGGGAGAGTTGTTTAAGTCGCGAATGAAGAAGAATTTGGAAGAGTGCGAATAATTTTCAGAGAGTGGTGTGTTTGGGTCGAATGAAGGTGAGCTGGGTGTGTGTGTTGTTTTTTTGTATGGACCATGCAGGTCAGTTGAAGGTAGGTTGTTGTTGGGGCTGTTGTTGTGTTCTGTTTCGGCTTGTGGTTTTTTCGTTGAGTTGTTTGTTTTAATGTTGTTTGTAGAGTTATTGTTGTTGGTAGAATGGTTTGTTGTTGATGAGGTACCATTGTTGGTGTTGGTTTTTGTATTGGTTATATTTGTATTATTTGCTTTTAGGGCACTGGCAAAGGAATTGGAATTGAGTGGGAGGGGGTTTCTGATTTTGTATATTTTATTTGCTTCTCGCATTGTAAATACATTTTTCTTGTGTTTTAATTTTCAATACTTCTTTTGCTTGTAGGTACTTTGGGCATGTGGTAGCCGATGCGGGGTGTTCGCCCGAGCAATTGACGCAAAGTGTTCTCGTGCATGGAGCAGGGGTGTGGGGAGGGAAATTACATACACAACAGGTGGGAAGATTTTGGCAGTGTTTTTGAGTGTGCCCCAGTTTCTGGCAGGTTCTGCAACGCATAGGGTTTGGGTAGTAGGGCCGCACTGTGGCGTTATACCACGCGATGTTGATTTTTTCCGGTAGAGAGTAGCTTTCGAAGGTGAGCAGGACGACCCCGGAAGGTTTGGGGGTCCCGTCGTTTAGTCGTTGAAATTTGTACGCGTTCATAACATTGTAATCCTTGAGTCCTTTTATGATTTCGGGATGTTGTTGAGGTAAGGCGCATATACAGTTCCTTTAACGCAATTGAGATTATCGTGCGGTTTGGCGGATATGTCACAGATTCCTGGGAGTGATTTGGCTGCAATGAGTTTTTTCGCAGATTGACTGTTTTTTGTCAGGATCACTAAGCTTCCATCTCTCTAGGGAGTTATTTTGATGATCTCTTTGCATAAAGCAAGGAGGGATTGATGAACGTTGAACAAGGAGTAGTGTGTTGCCTCGTCTATTAGGTTCACAGTTTTTTTGCGTTTGGCACGGGGGCTTGATGATAATAGGGCAAACCTATTACCACCAAGATTGGGGGCCACTGGGGCCATGGCGGAAAGTATTTTTCACACGCGGGTTAATCGTATGCCTTATGCTCGTTAAGGTTGCGTAAAAGTACAAAGAGAAAGTACAAGAGAGATACGTGTTAACACAAAGTCTATCGATGAGCGTAACAGAACTGCACGGTTTGCTTGCTAGTCGGAGACTGTTTTACAATTATAGAACGTATGTCTGATATGACAATACAGAGAGAACTAACGTATCGATATAACACAAATGTATGTTATTGATTAAGTAATATTCTCTAAGGCTATTTAAAAAAAATCTTTCCAGACTACTAAGTTAATTTAAAGATATTTTATTTACAAGTTTTGTATCAAGATATACTGGTCACGCTGTATATAAAAGCAGGCATATGAAAAAATTACCTTTTTGATACTTATGATACCCTGGCGATCTACTTTTTGGTCCTAAATTTAAAATGCAACGCACCACCCTGTTTAATGAAAACATTTTACAGCTGTAATTTTTCGTACGCCAATTTTCATGGCGCTTCGTACTCAGTCTACACAACAGTCTATGTGTCACAACACTGACCAGCATCAAAATTTGATCGCGCACTGTGATAAGCGTTCGAGCCAGCTCATTGACAGCAGTGTTGATATTATTGGTACAATTGTACTTTTTTGATACATTTTGAAATTAACCCGGCATTGGTGTGGTGGGGTATACCATACCCCAGAGGTTGTATTTTTGTAAATAACACGGACATCAGTTTTATGCGGGCACTATTGCTTCTAGTAGCGGTTTATAACAGTCCAACCATACACATTTGCTGTCTAAAAACAACTTAAGTGTGACCAGATTTGAGTCACATCCCGCTAAAGTTCATTGGGGTATGACATACCCCACCACACCAATAACGTAACTTTTTGTGTAAATGATTTTAAATTCAAATTGTTATTTCGATGGTCTAGTAGTCATCGATTTGTTAAAAAATTCACCGTACGGAAAAATAAGAGGCAAATACCAACTGCCCAACTGCTACGTGCAAGAAAAGCTCCTAGTTTAGTATTCGCATTTTGTCGCCGTAGAAAACGAACGTCGTATGTTTCATTGAATTTAATAGCACACACGACAATCGTTTTCATCGTATCATATGTTCCAAAAAATATCATTAATACACAAAAATATCATGATTCTGTAAATCCTTGAAATTAGGCGAAGCTGTACCGAAACATCGTCAGTACAGCACTCGATGTTCGGTTTGTCCGAGAGCAAAAACCTTATACGACTTGCGAAAAAAGCGCTAATTTTGAGACCCTGTAATTCGCTCCTCTTTCAGGGTAGCTACCAAAAATGTAATGTCACATAACTATATGTATTTCATTTTTAAAACTGACTATGTTTTTTGGAAAATTATACACAGAAATGTTTTTAAACCCCATTATATGAAGTCAACTTATAAATATCGGTACTTTTCGTTTATTTTTGTTATATTTGATATTTTATTTTACAAATTGCTTGCACATGAAGTGCTTTTGTATTTTCTTGCGTAAAAGTAAATGAAGAATAATATAAAATTGCTATCTTTTATATTTGTGTTGTTTCGTGAGGTTGCTGCTATATCAAGTCTTGGGGTATGTCATACCCCACCACACCAATAACGTAATTTTTTTCCACCACACCAACGCCGGGTTAAAAAGTACATTGGTACTACATTGATTTATTTGGTACATTTTGGTAAAGTGGCAACATTATTCTCGAAGAAAGAAACATTTTCGTGGCTGGAGTCCGACCGATACCAAATTTTTTGGCCGATGCCGATTAATCGACCGGAAGGGCGAGTTTGGCCGATGACGATTAATCGGCCGAAAGGGCAAAAATCGGCCGATGCCGATACTGCTGCCGATTACATAGAAAAAAATAACACGAATGAATTCAATCAAAAACACAGTCTATTTTATAAAATAACAAAAGGAAATATTACATATTGTTTGCAATATTCATCACAAAATAACGAAACAACGAGAAAAGAACAATGAGAAAAGAAATAATTAAAAACTAAATAAAATAACAAGGGAATTCAGAATTCTAATACATTAACATGTATTAAAAAAAAAATAATATATAACATTTATCCACTGAGAGAGAAACAAAAATAGTGACGTAAATATTGTATACAAATTCAGTTTTTTATTCAACTTAGAATTTCGATTTGTATATTAAAATTTGTTCTCTCAAATTGCGACCCGTTGTACAGATGCAGTGGGAAGAAGTCAGAAAACAAATTTGGAAAAAATAAAAGGCCTGTTAAAAAATGCTTCCAATTAAAAAAGAAGGATAAGATTGAAAAATGAAATGCCCCTTCTTCGAGAAAATCTGTGTTTTTAAGAATACAGTGGACGTACAATATAACGAATTTTATGTTGTACCGCCAAATTGTTAAATCGAAAAATTCGTTAAATCGATCGAAATTTTTTCTTGTTTTAAACTATTTTTCTTAAAGAAATAAGTTTCATATATTCAGTTTTTAAATAAATATCTTGTTTTATTCCCGCATTTTCAAAATACAAATATTGCTATGTATGTACAGTCAAAAAGTCTTCGATGCGCGATTGCCTCTTTACCGCAAGTAAACTTTTCTGTATGGAAATTTTTCTTGAGTGATTATTGAAATTTTAATTTAAAAAAAAAAAAGCCGGCCGAACGCAAAACAAATCCTGTGGAAATGATCAGCGATGCATACAAACAGAATTTGCAAATGTTGGTAACTTGACGTAAGTTTTTAAGTTTTAACAAAAACAAAAACAATTGAGGTACCGTTCACTTGACAAAACCAAACATTCATTGGTATTGTAAAGAATGTGAATGCTCAAATAAAAACAATTCGAAGGTTTCTTGACGAGGGTGAAAAACAACAAAAATATTCGTTATATCGAATAGCAAATTTCACTTTTGTTCGTAATATAGAACCATCAATGGATAAAATTTGGCCATACGTTAAATCGAAAATTCGTTAGATGGAAAGTTCGTTATACTGGATGTCCACTATACCTAGTTTAAAAAAAAAATCATTTCTAGGAAACATTGATATTAAACAGTATCTAAAAATACATTACTGAAAAGGTGTATAAGAACCCGTTGGTACAAAAAATGAAAACAAAAAAATGAAAGCAGAAAAATATGCCATCATCAACCGAAAATGGCCGATGCCGATTTTTTTTTTGGCCGATACTGATACTAGCCGATGCCGATACCAATTTTATTGGCCGATACTAGCCGATGCCGATTAATCGGTCGGACTCTAGAAATCACCTCAAGGAAAAAAGTGTGCCATATGCAATTTATCGCGCGTCGGTGGCCTTGGTCACATTCAGCGCCATTCGCGGCATTGAACCTTTTAAAATATTGTGTAAATGTTTCACAAATCATTCAATAGTTTTGTATAAATAGAATCAAAGCTCAAAAAATAATTGTTGTTATAACATACGAATTTCGACAGATTTACTTCATGTTGAAATTCCAAATGATCTCAAAGAAACGAATGAGTTCATAAACTAAACAATGTGCAAATAAGTATTTAGATTCGTTTTTATGAATGCATTTTTTACATTTTAAGATTAACATTTTTTAAAGTTGGATTAATATTAAAAATAAATATTGAATTATAAAAATGCATTTGTTAGAAAAAAGAGTTGGTCCTTTTTTTGTCTATTTTAGTAAATTTTTGTTTGCCTCTTAGTACAAAATGGGAAAACTCTTTATCAACATTGATTGACAGCAGCGCCAGCAGTGCTAAAAGGAAAAAGAGGATTGCGGAGAAAAGAAACACAACGTATTTCTCATCAATGTTAAGTATACTGTCTGTCGCAGTAAAATAAGAAATAATACATTTTTAGAATTCATACAATTTAAATTCATACAACTAAAATCAATTGTACTACATATTTAGAACATGCGTATCCTGTAAAATTTGCAAAATATGCCGTGGCGATTAATTCAACTTCATTATTCGAAAGTGTAATAAAATAAGTAATCAGTTAATACACTAAACTCAGTTTACAAATTATTACCTTGCCATTGCAAAATATGTATAAATAATTATGAAAAATTAAAATTATTTATTATTTAACATAAACTCGTATGTACATACTATCATCGATGGCATTGTCAATGACGAGCGCTTGGCCTGCTGGGATAATTCGCATGGCAATATATTTAAATTTCCCCTTTCACAAAAAGCTGTTTGCCAGTCGCATTCCATATTGCAGCAGGCTCAGATACTAAGAAATTAGCTCCATTGTACTAGAGCCACGGGTTAAGCATATACTTATATGAGATCAAATACAGATTATAAAAAAGAAATATACTGGTTCAGCCAATAATTAATACACAGAAAGAGAAAATGAAAATGTTGCAATGTAACATTTGTTTTTTTTTTAATATTTTCCCCCTTATATACACTCCCTTTCACAAAAAGCTCTTTTCGTTTGTTTAAAAATGTTCAAAAGCTTTTTACTGACCTAAAAAATGTGTGCTTAAGTCCGAATATGTTGATGTGGAGGCGTTACAGTCAGTTTTGTTGACTCTAAAAAAATGCAACTTAACTTTCTAAATAAACATTACAGCAATGCAAAATGGATAAAATTCAATCACTTTTAATTATATTAAGATATACAGGAATTTCGCTGCACAACTATGCCAAGACGTATGTAGCCTATGGAATGTCTTTGATCATTGCACGCTCAAAGTGGACTCTAAGTATTTTAAGTTTAACTGTTTGTTTTTCCAAAAAAATGTAGGAACAACCAAGTTGCATACAGTCACCAACATTTACTGTTGTGTAGATTTTAGATGTAAATAGTTTATGTAAATTAGGGAACAGTAATACCTTTATGCCTTTGTAATTAAATAAAATGTATTGACTCTGAAGGTCATACAGCCTTTCTATAATTTTATTGGTGCTCCGGAAATTACGCATGTACGCATATAAATTAGAATTGAATATTGCAGAATATTCGTTTACCTGTCTCATGAAGCAACAATTTCAATTTTCTGTTCCGAAAAATGGAGAAAACAATAATTGTAGAATAAGTTTTATATATACATAAATGTTACTTTATATATGTATTTATATACATATACATCACTGTAAATGCTCACTTAACACAGCTTCATGCGCTTCGAATATTATATTCACTGTGGATGCACTTATTTCAATTTTAAAAAGTTTTTATTTTCTGAAAAAGTAGCTTGTTTATTTTATGAACAGTTTATGTTCACCGTATGTAATCTTTCTGTTTAATGCTATTGCAATGTGATATTATGAAATACAAAAATGAGCTGAAACGAATCTGTGTTCACAGTCTCAGGTGTGCTTTACTAACTATCATTCCACGCACTGAGTTCACATTTTCAACACATTACTAAATGTGGTCGACTCGCCACTTGCACAAGGTTTCCGCAGCGCTGCAGTCACCGTCCCTTTCACTTACTTGCAATTTTCATACCGACCGACTTTATGTATCTCTTTCCTACCATTCATCATGGATCGCATTAATTTTATATGATCGAGAATTTCAACATATTGCTGGAGTGCTTTTACACTCAACGTAGTAAAAGGAAAGCTATCGAACGCAAGCTTTTATAGAGACTTCTAAAAACTTAAAGCTTAAATTACTCGCCAACAGATGGCTCTGCTCAAAATGAGTACTTAAAAAACTTTGGTAAAAAACAATCCTTATATTTTGATGGTCGGGATACACAGCGAGCGAAATGGTCAATCTAACGGAACTTAAGGTGCGGTCAGACTATGTAAGTAAAGCGCTTTCAATATGCGATCGAAAATCTAAAATTTCAGAAATTAATTTCACGAGTAGTTACACTATGCATGGAAATTAGTTGCTGACTATTACTATTTACATGCCAGAAAGCGACTTGCAGGTCGACTTTCCGGAAATACTTTCTGACTAGTCACAATGTGCAAGTCCAAGTAATTTCTTGAAATACTTGCTGAAATTTGCGAATGTGTGTGTGTCGACGCAGCTGAGAAACTCACTGACATTTGTAATTCATCAGAGTGCTGTGCGTGTTATTAACGGAGAAAAATGGAAAAACAATTATTATTAAAAAAAGAAATTGCTCCTTATGAGGATGATAGTGCTCAAGAAATTGAGGATACGTGGGCCAAGCCAAGAACAATTTGGGTGAGGTCGTTTTGGCATCGTGGTGGAGAAAATCGGCACTATATAAATTTGATGAGAGACGCGCGAGTTATGGACATGTCCGCTACCTCTAATATTACCCAAAATGTGTTACTGATGAATGACTGACTGAATGTTTAGTGCACTAAATAAATACAGGCTGTGCACTAAACAAACGATATCAGTTCACAGGAAAAGTGCTTAGCGGAAAATGTTACGCTGCACTAATAGATAAGCAATTATGCTGTCTTTAGCATTAGTCTTAAGACAAAAAAAACAGTGCCTGCGCTGCACTGGTAGTAGAATTAGCAGGTAGTTTAATTTGTAAAGTGCAGTTTTGATGTACAAAACTGGTACTCTGGATGTGCGACTCCGTCCTTAAATAAAGTTGAATAAAAGAACATGGCGCATAATCATAGTCCCGCATAAAAGCCGGGTTTAGTTAGCAAAAGACTAAAAAGATAAAGTCGACTTTAATTTTTCAATTACCATAGTCAGCTTAGAACATGCTTCTACGTAGCAGCGACTTTTTGAAACAGCAAACGAAAGCAACGGCAACTCTACAAAAACTAGCGATTCGGAGTTACAAATGAGAATTTTTTTCGGAATTATGCCCATACCGATTTATTTTGTAATCAATTATTTTCCAATATTTGTTTTCCTGAATACTAATTAGCAGTTAAAAATGGACGACTACGGTCGACTACTTGTGAAAAGCAGACAGCATCCTGAAAAAATCGACTGCACAATTTTCCGAGTATTAATCTGCCCATCTCTGAAAAAAAAAAACAAACAGCTGATTGATTTGAAAATTATTGCCTACTTTACGAGGTAAAGAAAACAATTGTATTCTATTGCTGCTTGGTTCTTGAATGTTCAAAACATCAATTACAAACTGAGCAGCAACTTTATCGAGCCGGTAACGACTATAGAAGTCCTCGTCATCGAACTCGAAGGGATCGTTCCGGCTTTTATATACTTTTCGCCGTCTCAGCACAATGTTGACGTTCATAATATTAAAATCTCTTTCAATTTCCTCGAAATGAACCATTTTACATTTTTTCGATTTATTTAGTTTTTTGAGTTTCGAGTATTTTGAAATTTCTGCTCTTTTTGACTCAAGTTAGAGTATACTTTAAGCGTTAAAGTATGATCTAACTCGACTATGATTGACTTAGAGCCTACTATATTTAAAAGTATACTTTATTGATCTTAAAGTGTACTTTATTTCGACTATGACTATGCGCCTATATCTTTTACTTTAAATAAAAACAAAACTCGCGCGGAAGGCAACGGGCTTTTTTGCAATTTGGCACATGTCCCTCAAGAACTCTTTGTGTTTTTTTTTATGTGAGAAAGTGCGACCGCTCGTCCAAAAACGAAACACGTCGCACAGTTAAAAAATGACTAAAATGAATATGACAATCGGCAGATAATATCTCAACTAAGAAAAATCCGTTATCCGATCTTCAATATCCTACTCCGTTCCATTTTTATGTAGCTTCAAAATTGATGTTAAAAAATACGCATTCGTTCCAAGTTTGTGGGTAATTCTTCATGCTGAATGAAAAATCAAATAAAAATATAAAATATGTACTAATATAGTCATGTATCGGCCTCGATAGCCCAGCGGGTAGCGCGCTGGCTTCTCATACCAAAGGCCCCAGGTTCGATTCCTGGCTCGGGCTGGTGAAAAACTCGTCTACTTCTATCGCTATCCACATGAAGGGAATGAGAATTACAAGAATCGCACAAGTGCGCTCTTGGCAGGCAATGGCAAAACCTCCAAGTGTGAACGAAAAACTGCCAATCGCCGTTCGGCGTTAAACTGTAGGTCCCCTCCCCCTCCCTTCCTCAACCGCTTGAAATGTGTGCTGTAACATATGTTGGAAAGACAGTGTTGCATACGCTTTTCAAAAAACGGGTGAAATATGAGATATTACTTTCATTCTCCTTCCCTATCCCTCATGGGTATAGTACAATGGTCTGAAATGGACTGAGTGCTATGGAAGGCTTGTAGCCTTCCTGCCCACCCTCACATCCATCCAATATAGTCATGTTATATACAGTACATTCCGTTTAGCTGCCTATTTAGTTAGGTGCATTTTCTGCTTAGCTGCATGATTTGGCCAAAATACTACTCCGCAAACCGAATTTTCTTTGAAAATTTCACATTTATCTGCATTTCACTAAGCTGCACTATTCCGTTTAACAGCCCTGTTTTTGAGCAAGTTTTCTTTGATTTGTATGAAAAATACTTCGTTTAGCAGCACTGGACAATTTTGAAAAGTTTTTTTGGAACATAGTATCGAAACAAATTTCCATATTTTCGAAATGGAGGCAATGGTTGTGAAATTGTCAAAAAAGAAATATTCGCAGGGTAAAATTACCGATTATTTTACATAAAAGCATATCAGTAAGAATATGTACATAAATATTTTCATTATATCCAGTGTACTTATATACATACATATTATGTATGCATAAGCATTAGAGAGCTGCATCGGATCACTTTTTACTGCACATGAGAAGTTTGGTGTCGGATACGTATACTTCACTTACTCGATCGCCGTCGAGTATGTATACTGCTCTTACTCGCTCACTTGCTCACGCGTAGAGAAGAGAAGAGAAGCACAGAATTTCGGATAACAACGAGAAGGAAGCCGCGAAAAAGCGGTAGCCGAAAAATCGGAACATGAAAAAATAGGAACATGTAAAAATAGGAACATAATAGCAAAACTTCCGCGAGTATGAGGTACCTTCCTACGGAAGCTCGAGAATTTTTGCAGGTTCAAGGTCAACGGCAGACCAGATATTGCTGCTGCTAATGGCGTTGTGGTTGGACTTAGAATGATTTTGCTATGTTTATGCAGTAAATTGATTTAAAATCTTAAAATATAGTTATATTATTTATTATAGTTATATTATTAATTTTTCAATACTTTTGATTCAATATTTTTAAATCTATATAAATCAAAATTATTTATTTATTAATTAATTAATTAATTCTTATTTAATATTATTATTAATTAATTATTTATTTATTAGTTATTTCA
This sequence comes from Melieria crassipennis, assembly GCA_963668005.1. Taxonomy (NCBI): domain Eukaryota; kingdom Metazoa; phylum Arthropoda; class Insecta; order Diptera; family Ulidiidae; genus Melieria; species Melieria crassipennis. Next base: position 47,465,217 of record OY764963.1, on the reverse strand, counting down.
TTTATTATTTTATTTATTCATTTAACATCCCGTAATCAAAATTCGAGCGATTACGCGTGGAAGCTGAAATCAATGAATGTTGTTAATGTGGGAAGGGAAACGTTTTTTATAAATTAATATTTACAATAACATATATTTGTTCATATTATTCGTTATAAATAAATAAATAAATATAAAATACAAAAAAATTATGCTTCGCGCAATGCTTTGCAACATTCCTTTGAAGCACATTCAATTCAAACTTCACAAAGTATTTGCGGTACCTCATGCAGTTTCAAATCTTCCGACATACTCGACACCTTCCGCGAGTATTTGCGGTACCTCATGCAGTTTCAACCTTCCGACATACTCGACACCTTCCGCGAGTATTTGCGTAACAACGAGAAGGAAGTCTGCTAGCGTCGAGTAGCAACGAGAAGCTGCTCGCTCAGCGTCGAGTAACAACGTGCAGTTACTCGACAATTTAGAGGTACCGAAAAATTAGTACCTTTTTTTCGGCTTCTCTTCGGATACGTGTTCCGTTTTTGAAACTGCACGTGAAGGCATCGAGTATAAATGGATTTATGCAGCTCTCTAATAAGCATCTATAAGATAGCGGTTCATTTGCTAATAAAACTTTGTTCAGTCTTACACTGGTGTAATCTTTTCAATAAGTCAATAGATTCGTTCATGCAAAATTTTGATATATATATATATATTGATATAATATTGTTACGAAAATTAGTTCTAGTGGGCTAGTACGTATCTCTGGATTGTGCAGTTTAAAATAAAAAAACACACTTAATTTTTCAAACGCAGTCAATAAAAACCAACAGTCACTTTATTTCACAAATTTCACACTTTACGGTCTTTACACTTAATGATTTGCTTAATTACTCCGTGTGGCACCTTCACTAGTCAAAATCAGACTGACTCGCTGCGCCGCACCCGGCTGCCTTTTATACCTGTCCGGTCATCGCACAGATCGTTCTCGCACATTCCGGAGTGGACTAAAGGTTTCCATGATGATCGCGACCATCATTGCCAGGTTGGACTAAAAGTTTCCGTCATTGCCAGGTTGGACTAAAAGTTGCCATCATTGCCAGGTTGGACTAAAAGTTTCCCTTATTATTGCGGCCGTTGTTGCCAGATTGCATTATAGCACGGCGCGTAGCGACAGGGTTGCTTTGCACAGCGACAGACTGTCTTATCGTTACACTGCCCACCACTTAGACTTGTTCGTCCCGAACAAGTGCCGACGTTCCGGTGTGATAAGGCGCCAGGAGCTCCAAATGGACTACCTTCAGCTTAGCGCCTTTATTGCTGCAACGTTGAATCCTGTATACCACGTCCTTTATCCTAGTCACGACTTCGTAAGGTCCTTCCCATGACGCTTGAAGTTTCGGAGACAAACTTTTTTCCGCTGCGGGTTGTAGAGCATTAGCAGATCGCCTCCTTGGAACCCTGCTGAGTTGGCCCGTAGATCATATCGGGCTTTCGCCTTATCGCTGACCAGTTTGGTGCGGCTCCTTATAAACTGGTGAATTTTCTCCAGTTCCGCCAGCTTATTGACCACGTAGTCCGTCTTAGCGCCTCCCGTCGTGCTGAGTACCCCGAACTTCAAGTCAGCGGGTAACCGCAACTCTGTGCCGAACACCGCTCGGGCTGGAGTGAGTGCTGTCGTGTCGTGCGGGGCTGACCTATACGCCATCAGGAACAGGGGGATATGCGTGTCCCAATCCTTTTGATTCCTGCCTACCACTTTCCGCAGGTATTCCTCCAGTGTCCGGTTAAAGCGTTCCACCATGCCGTCGGACTGTGGGTGCAAAGGAGTGGTGCGCATTTTCTTTATCCCCAGCAGCTCACACACTTCCTTGAATACCGCAGACTCGAAATTCCGGCCTTGATCTGAGTGCAATTCCAACGGAACTCCGAACCTGGCTACCCAGTTGTTTACCAGCTTTTCCGAGATCGTAGTGGCCTCCTGGTTAGGAATAGGGTACACTTCAGGCCATTTGCTGAAGTAATCCATTACCACCAGCACATATTTGTTGCCCTGAGTACTAGTTGGGAATGGGCCGGCGATGTCCATAGCAATCCGCTCGAAGGGCGCTCCCACGTTGTACTGCTGCATGCGGCCTCGAGATCTTCTTGTCGGCCCTTTCGCGGTTGAACACCGGTCGCAGCTCTTAATCCACTCGGCTACAGACTTCTGACATCTTACCCAGTAGAATCGTCTTTTTATTTTGGCGACGGTTTTGGTGATGCCCAGGTGCCCTCCACTGGAGTCGTTATGGTATGCCTCGATGACCTCGTTGATTCTGCATTTCGGCACTACCATTAGGGAGTTGCTGGTCCGACCATCCGCGCTCTCCCATTCGCGGTACAGGCATTCTTCTTTAGCTGCAGACTTTTCCACTGTGCCCACTAAGCCTTAGCGATCGGGCTTTCACCGGCCATCTCCTGCCAGTCTGGACGTGCGCCTTGCTCCTTGTCTTCGACGATTTTTGCAAGATCCGCATCCTCGCGCTGGTCCTTTTGTAGCCTCTCCGCAGACCACTCTGGCAGACCTCTGGCATAACGCTTAACAACCGGACGTCCACAATCTGTTCTTTGCTTTCGGTTCGCGAGCACTGCCTGCATTCGACTTTGCACGGACGGCGTGACAAGGCATCGGCATTTCCATGGCTACTGCCCTTGCGATGCTCTATCGTGTAGTCGTAGCTCTGCAGTCGCTCGATCCACCGCGCCAATTGCCCTTCAGCATCCTTAAAGTTCAGGAGCCATCTCAATCTCAGGCGAAACCTTTGTCCATACAGATATTTGTGGAAGTGTTTTACGCAGTCCAATACCGCCAGCAGTTCCCTCCGTGTCACACAGTAGTTGCGTTCCGGTTTCGATAGAACCCTACTGTAATACGCTATCACTTGTTCCTGGCCGTCTATTATCTGTGATAGCACACCGCCAATACTATTCCCGCTTGCATCTGTATCCAGCACAAACATCTCCCCAGGCACGGGGAAGGCCAGAATTGGAGCTCTGTACAGTTTTTCCTTCAGACGTGCAAAAGCCTGTTCCTGCTCCTCGTTCCACTCGAAAGCTTGGCTCTTTTTCGTCAGTTTGTGTAGGCTGCTGGCAATGTTCGCGAATCCCGGAACAAATCGACGGTAGTATGTGCACAGGCCCAGGAAACTGCGGAGTTCGTGTAGATTGCGTGGCCGGGGCCACTCCTTCACCGCCGTGATTTTGCCTTCATCCGTATGTACTCCGCGGGCAGAAACCGATGACCCAGATACTTGACCTCCTTTCGGAACAGCGAGCACTTCTTTGGATTGAGTTTAAGCCCGGCTTCCCGTATCCGCTCGAATACCTCCTTTAGCTTTCCCAGGTGGTCGTCGAAGTTTTTACCCATCACGATTATGTCGTCGAGGTACACCAGGCACGTCCGCCAATGTAGCCCTTTTAGCACGCGTTCCATTAGCTGCTCGAATGTTGCTGGTGCGTTGCAGAGTCCAAACGGCATGACGGTGAACTGCCACAACCCATCGCCAACACTGAAAGCCGTTTTCTCCTTGTCCTTGTCTGCAAGCTCTACCTGCCAATAGCCGCTGCGTAAGTCGAGCGTCTAGAACCACTGCGTGCCTGACAGTGTGTCCAGGGTGTCATCGATCCGAGGTAGTGGATAACTGTCCTTCTTGGTCACATCAATGAGCTTCCGATAGTCCACACAAAACCGGGTATTGCCATCCTTTTTCTTGACTAGCACGACCGGCGAGCACCAGGGGCCCGAAGAAGGCTCTATGACCTTTTCTTTCCGCATGTTTTCGATCAAATTTGTGACCTCTTCCCTCTTTGCCAGAGGAACTCGTCTTGGCTGTTGGCGGATCGGGTTCGCACTTCCGGTGTCGATGTTGTGCTTCTCTATGGCTGTTCTTCCGCCTGCTTCTGCTGCAAATATTGACCCATAGTGCTGCAGGAAAGACCTCACCTTCTGTTTCTGCTTGGCCGTCAACTCGCTGCTCCACTGGTTCTCTTGCAGTATGAGGTCCATGTTAAAACTGCTCTTCTCATTACCTCCAGGTGGGCTACTCTCGCAATTGACCACTGCTACAGCTTCCTTACACTCGCCAATTACCTCATCTTTACCGACATATCTGGGTGCATTCAGGGGGTTCAGTATTCTGACTGGTACTTTGCCGTTCTTAGGTTCCACTAATGTACGTCCGATGATGATGTTGTCGTGTCCTTGTTTCGGTGCTTCTACAACCCACAGCCGACTCGTCCCATCGTCCTCGTCCACCTTTGCCCACACAATCGCCTCAGAATTCGCTGGTATCCTCTGGTGTTGACACGATACAACCTTCCTTACCGCCACGCTTCGCTCATAGCCGGTGTGCAGCGGGAATTCAACGTTGGCATATCTCAGCACATGTTCTTTCAGGTCCAGCGTGAAACCGTGCCTAATCATGAAATCCACGCCGATAATCACGTCGTCCATTATATCCGCGACGATGAACTCATGTTCCAGGCTGCTGGTGCCGATAGTAATCGTTTTTGTAATTTTCCCTCTTACGGGCGCGCGCTCGCCAGTCGCAGTCCGCAGCTGTATGCCATGCAGCGGTTCCCAGTTCTTCAGCAGCTTCCTTTTTATGATCGAATATGACGCTCCAGTATCCAGTGTCAACACGAACAACTTTCCATCTATCCTTCCTTCAATTTTCAAGCTGCTGGGCTGTCGTTTCAGCTGTGAGACAAGGACGGTGGGGCGGCAGATTGTGGGGATCAGCTCACGCCCCTTTGGGCTGACCCGTTTTAGTTTAACGACTCGCCGTCCTCAGCCCTGCGCTTGTTGGCTGGGCCTCGATTATCAGTATTCCTCGCTTCAGGCGATTGCGATCGAGAACGGGAACGCCTCTCTCGTTGGCGGCAGTCTCGTGATATGTGGCCCTGCTTGCCACATACAAAGCATACAACTTTAGAGGAGACCACCCGTGGCCTGCCCGGTGGCTCAGAGCTTATTGCCTGGATCGCAATGTCGTTGTCCGGCTGGATCTGGCGTATCCTTGCAGGTGCATACCGAGTGCTCCCAATCCATGTCGCCTCGTATGTCATCGCGCTGGTCACCGTCTCCCTAAATGTCGGCTTGCCCATCATCAACGCACTGCGACGTGTTTCTGGATCATGAAGACCTTCAATAAACGACTCAATCTTCATCCTCTCGAGATCATCAGCACCAAATTTTGGGTAGCACAACTGTGCGAGCCGCTCAATGTCTGCTGCATATGCCTGCAGCGCCTCGTTGGCTCTTTGCTTGCGGTTCTTCAGCTCACAGTAGTATAGCGCATGGTTGTGCTCGTCGCTATACTTCGCTGCTAACGCTCTCATGATGGCACCGTAATCACTTCTTAAAAATTCTGGAACTGATTTGATTACCTCAGCCGCAGGACCTTTCAGCGCCAGTGCCAACCTCCGACCTTTCCTGATATCTGTCCACTGATTTTCCAAAGCAGCCAAGTCGAATTGCAATTTAAATGTATCGAACGGCGCAGCACCATCATAAGTAGGCACTTCTGTTCTGGCGAAACCGTCCTGAACCGGTGGCAAACATTCTCGTGGCTGTACCTCTCAAAGCCGTTCGTCTATCTTTCTGTGCATCGAATCTTCCAGACTGTCAATTCGTTTGTTCAAGGACTCATCCAGGTTGTCAACTCGTCTGTTCAGGGATTCACCCATTTCGTCAACTCGTTTGTCCCAATTGTCTATTCGCGTCTCGAGATGCTCAACTTTCACGTTCAGCCTATTGGAAATTTCCCCCACCTTCTGCTCTATGCGCGCAGAATTTTCCGCCATTTCTCGATTTGCAGTCTCGACTTTTGCCGAAATTTCGAGATTCGTAGTTTCCAGCTTCGCTGTCATCTCTTGATTCGCAGTTTCCATTTTTGCTGCCATCTGCGCCGACATTTCACGATTTTCACGACTGACATTCTCAATTTTCGCAGAAGTTTCCTGAAGCTGGCTGGACAACTCCCGATTTGCATTTTTATTTTTCTGGTCGGAAGCCTCGAACATGCCTTTCATTGCGACCATTAGCTGGCTCATGTCCATGGCTTGTGGTGGCGCAGCCGCTGCAGCCGTACTTTGCATCGACGCAGCACCAGCAGGCGATTCCTCCACCTTGGCCGACGAATCTAGCTCCTGCGTCCCGAACTCGTGCGCAGTCCAATCGACGCCTCGTGCCTCACACGCCTCTCGCAAGCGCAGCTGCAACTCCACCTTACCGCCAGCAGTCGGCAAATTCCAGCTCTCCTTTTTTAGCTGGTCCACTTTCAGCAGCTCGATTTTAACCATTTCTGCGTTTTTATAATTTTATTTTTATTTATTGTTTATTTTCAGTAGCACAATCCCACTTCTGACACCAAATGTTACGAAAATTAGTTCTAGTGGGCTAGTACGTATCTCTGGATTGTGCAGTTTAAAATAAAAAAACACACTTAATTTTTCAAACGCAGTCAATAAAAACCAACAATCACTTTATTTCACAAATTTCACACTTTACGGTCTTTACACTTAATGATTTGCTTAATTACTCCGTGTGGCACCTTCACTAGTCAAAATCAGACTAGGTTGGACTAAAAGTTGCCATCATTGCCAGGTTGGACTAAAAGTTTCCCTTATTATAGCGGCCGTCGTTGCCAGATTGGATTTTAGCACGTCGCGTAGCGCAGGGTTGCTTTGCACAGCGGCAGACTGTCTTATCGTTACAATATATATTTATGTAAGAGAGGAAACGCCACTCGTAAGCGAACAGTCTGTGAGTGCAGAAGTGCGTAGTCGGAGTAAACGCGTAATAACAGTCGTTGTCCTTCCTTACAGTCGTCGTTGTCGTTGCCGGTGGTCATCTAAATACGATTTCCATATTTCCTTACCTTCATTTTTATATTAATAAAATACCTTACATTTGGGGGCTCTTCCGTGCCTTAATAAAATAAAATAAAAGAAAGAAAACGCGAAAAAACGTGAAACGGTAAATGCTTTGATGCCTACAAATAAAAGAGAACAGAAGGAGAGCGCGTCCCAAGAAGAAGAAAAGTTTTGCAGTCAGTTGAAAAGCAGAAAACAAGTCGTAAAGAACGTGCGTTAGCGAGGGCGAAAAGGTTAGAAAGTGAAAAGGCAGAAAAAGTACAGTGGAAAAAAGTAGATTTAGAATCAAGAGTAAACTCTGAAAAATTAGACAACGACGTATTTGTTGCTAATAAAGGTGGGCAAAACGAGCAGAACGTGCGGTGGTTAAAAATAAAGAAACAATAAGCAGTGAAAACGTAAACGAAAGCGACGAAGACAATACACGCAAAATGATTGAAATCAGCGAGCTAATTAAACTTCTCACGTTGAAGTTTGCTAAAGAAGATCAACAACAACAAGCACCGCAAGCGTCAATGTCAACTGAAAGTGTTGACAACGAAATTTCGGAATTCGACGGCAATCGCCTATACACGTAGAAGATTGGTTTACAAATTTTGAAAAATGTGCTACAGCGTACGGTTGGAGTGAAACGCAAAAGTATGTGTTCGCAAGGAGGAAGATGACAAATAAGGCAAAATAGTTTTTGGATTCCGTATGTGTGTTTGATTATGCTACGCTCAAAAGTGAGGTTATAAAAGAATTCAGTCGCGATTTCGTAAGTGCAGATGTACACAAACAATTGCAAGAGAGGCGTAAGAAAAACGATGAAAGCATGCATGAGTATATGTTACACATGAGGCATTCCACGCGAAGCGGACAGGTAAAAAAACTCGATGTTTCCGATTTCAATAATATTTGAGTATGTTCTACCTATACGTATTATTGATACGTATACCAAATATTTTTGTGATATAATGACTAGTTAAAGAGTTATGGGACTTTGAAGTTTTCGACAGCCGGTTGGCATGCAGTACTTCAAAGCCGATTATGGAGTCATAAAATTATATATTAAAATAATTAAACCACTGGATTTCTTACTTCATTTACTGAGCTTTTTAATGGTCTTGTTGGAAAAGAAAACAAATTTTTTTTTCGTAAAAAAAAACCAATTAATTTTTTTCCTTGATTTTCACTAAGTTGGACCATTTTGTTTTTTTTTATTTTTTGTATATATATTGCTAATATTGTATAGAACATTGGTGCCAACTTTTATAATGGGCGTGGAAGTGGATTAGGAGCTAGACTGAAAATACTGCCGAAGGGTGGCGTATTTTGGTACTTAACCCTCTAGCAGGCCAATTTTGTATTGATGTAAAAAAATTACAGTTGGTTAATTTCGTCATGAGAAAGAAGAAAATGATATTATTTTTTGTCTCAGGCGAATAGTTTCGTCGCTAGGTGTGTTTAAAGGTAGCCAGCCTCCAGGCGGGGCTGCCGAAAATACAGCATATTCAGGTGCATAAAAGCAAGTGCAGAGAAGGTAGGAAAATCTAAAGAAGTGATGGTAAATGTTTCGCAATGCCATTTATTGGTTGTGAAAAGTACAAAAACAATCTTTGGTGTTGCTGAAACACAAATATAAGTTGCATTTAATACAATCAACCTGTGTTGATGAAGTGCAACCTGGAGATTTACAAATTGTTTTTGCCTGTTCTATCCAAAAACTTTGGCCAATGACTAATTTGGTCGAAACGGATCCCTGATGGTGGTAAATTCGTCTTAGGAGGGTCTGGATTTGGGGATATAGTTGTCTTGGAAGGTCTTGCAGCCACCTTTTTTGCGCCATTTGCTTCATATCCGTATAAGACATCTGCTACTATAGTTCAAAAATCCGCCAGTTCTTCAGTTTGGCCGTGGATTCTTCGATGAAGAAGATAGGAATTCGCGAGGGTCATATCTACGAAATGATAAAATAGGCAAAGGAAGTAGCTGCGTGTCTTGAATCGAATATGGTAACGACCTAATAGGTCGTCCATGAGATCGATCCCACCCATTTTTTTGTATTCCTTGTTCACTCCTCACTGGAGTATAGGGCCTCAATAAGACTCTTCCATCGTACACGATTCTGGGCTGTTGTTTTTGCGCATTTTTGCATGTGGTATTGACAGGGGCTAGTTCGCGTAGGGTCGACATTCTCCAGGTGTTTTTTGGTCGACCGCGACTTCTACTCCCTTGCGGGTTCCAGTCCAGTGCCATTCTCGTGATGCTGTCGGGTGGTTTTCTTAGCGTATGACCTATCCATTTCCATTTTCTGCGCTTTATTTGCCTCAGAATGGGATCCTCATTGGTAATCTTCTACAGCGCGTCGTTACTAATTGTGGTGTGCCAGAATATTCTGCAGATGATTCGTAGGCATTTGTTGACGAAAGTTTATAGCCTCTGGGTGATGGTATTCGAGACTAGCCATGTTGAACGCTGCCCTGGCTATACTCAGTCTGCAATTGGCATCCTCTTCCGCTTCACCGTCAGCCTTGATTGTGGAGCCGAGGTAGCAGAAGCTGTCTACGAACTCCACGGCACAACCGTCAATCATTATATGGTTTGTGCTGCTATGATTGACTCTCATGGCCTTAGTCTTGGCGATGTTGACCTCCAGACCGACGGTGCGTGCCAGCGCGACCAGGCATTCGGCTTTGTTTGCATGTCGGAGAGTTTGTGCGAGAGGAGGCAGATGTCATCAGCGAAGTCCAAATCCTCGAGATGCCTGGTGAAGATCCATACGATGCCACGTTGGTGCAGGGTGAGTTTGCTCATGACGTGGTCCAGTACGATGGCGAAGAGGAGAGGCGACAGGGGGCAGCCTTGCCTGACTCCTGCGTTGGTAGTGAACGAATCGCTGATGTTGCCGTTGTGTAGTAGTGCCAGTTCAGACTTCTCGTACAACGCTCTGATGAGACGAATTAGTTTCTGGGGGACTCCCTTTCTACTCAATACTAACCAAATTGCGCTTCTTTTTATTTATCCCACCCATATTATAATTGTATTTTGTAAAAGTTTAAATATATATAGTATATAGAAAAATTATATAAAACTCGTTAAAGTTTACATTACATATACATACATGTTATATTCATACATTACATCTTATTTCCAACTAACCAGACCCATTTCCAACAAGCAATAAGTACTCAAAAACGAACATATATTATGGTAAATATTGAAATACTCATTTTTTTAAAATGATTTTTGTATGGATATCTATCTAAAAGTAAAATACGTATATTTTTCTATACCGGCCATGCCTTCTTTAGAGTATTATAATCTCTAAGACAAAGTGAATACATCCTAAGCATTTCAGTGCAAGCTATAAACAAAGTTGACGTAAACCGGCAAGACCGCCTGCAGGCGCTGTGCAAAAATGACTAAAACGGCAGCCCCGCCTGCAGGCGGTCTTGCTTTAGGGGGTGGCTGTAGGTCTCCCAATGATAATCATCACAAACAAAATCAATTATATACAAATGCAAATATTGGTTTGCTTACTGAAATTTTCTGCAGCTTCAAACTCCAAGATTTACTAGTCTTTTTATTAAATGAAAAACTCATACTCGCGAAAATAATTATTTTCGTCCGAATTCGACATATTCTCACTTCAAATGGGTTTAAAACCAAAAGTAGCTCACTTATGGTCACAAAATGTATACCGTTAGTTAAAGGGAACTTTTTCAAATCATTATCAGCCATATTTAAATAAATAAAATTCGTCGCCTACTCAGCAAACGCATTTTGGTGTACCCCGCCTGGAGGCGGGCTTGCCCGCTAGAGGGTTAATAGGTATTAAATATCAAATAAACTCATTTTTTTGATAACACAGGCCGACAAAATTCGAACAAATTTCAGAACCAGAAACCAGAGTAAGTATACTTTTCCGAAGGTTTTTGGTGCGCTGAACAAGAATCTGGCCTCAGAATTGCTCCATCACGTTAGGTTTTCGAGATATCCTAACCTAAAAGTGCGAAAATTGCGGTTTTTGCCTATATTTGAGGTTATGTAGCATAGCTATTTTAACTTTTTTTTGTGAAATAACTGCTGGCATCTTAAAGTACAAGCCTTTCTCTTTCAAATGCGCCTTAGTTTGCTCAAAAGTCATTTTTCTTCTTTGAGATATCCAAAATTTAAGTTTGGAATACACATGAATTATACATTATACACAGAATTTCTCAAGTTTTGTACACCTCATGTGTATTTCAAACTTCAATTTTGGATATCTCAAAGACGAAAAATGACTTTTGAGCAAACTAAGGCGCATTTGAAAGGGAAAGGCTTGTACTTTAAGATGCCAGCAGTTATTTTACAAAAAAATTTTCTTCCACTAATTTTTTTTTAGTGGTACTTTTTACCACTACCACTAAATAAAATTCAGTGATTAGTGGAAAAAATTCAGCTACCACTAAATTTATTTAGTGGTAGTGAAAAGCATAGTGCACTATGAATTTAGTGCAAAACCCCCATGTCTGCTCAGAATTGCTCCATCACGTTAGGTTTTCGAGATATCCTAACCTAAAAGTGCGAAAATTGTGGTTTTTGCCTATATTTGAGGTTATGTAGCATAGCTATTTTAACTTTTTTTTGTAAAATAACTGCTGGCATCTTAAAGTACAAGCCTTTCCCTTTCAAATGCGCCTTAGTTTGCTCAAAAGTCATTTTTCGTCTTTGAGATATCCAAAATTGAAGTTTGAAATACACATGAGGTGTACAAAACTTGAGAAATTCTGTGTATAATGTATAATTCATGTGTATTCCAAACTTAAATTTTGGATATCTCAAAGAAGAAAAATGACTTTTGAGCAAACTAAGGCGCATTTGAAAGGGAAAGGCTTGTACTTTAAGATGCCAGCAGTTATTTCACAAAAAAAAGTTAAAATAGCTATGCTACATAACCTCAAATATAGGCAAAAACCGCAATTTTCGCACTTTTAGGTTAGGATATCTCGAAAACCTAACGTGATGGAGCAATTCTGAGGCCAGATTCTTGTTCAGCGCACCAAAAACCTTCGGAAAAGTATACTCTGGTTTCTGGTTCTGAAATTTTTTCGAATTTTGTCGGCCTGTGTTATCAAAAAAATGAGTTTATTTGATATTTAATACCTATTAAGTACCAAAATACGCCACCCTTCGGCAGTATTTTCAGTCTAGCTCCTAATCCACTTCCACGCCCATTATAAAAGTTGGCACCAATGTTCTATACAATATTAGCAATATATATAAAAAAAATAAAAAAAAACAAAATGGTCCAACTTAGTGAAAATCAAGGAAAAAAAAATTAATTGGTTTTTTTTAACGAAAAAAAAATTTTTTTTCTTTTCCAACAAGACCATTAAAAAGCTCAGTAAATGAAGTAAGAAATCCAGTGGTTTAATTATTTTAATATATAATTTTATGACTCCATAATCGGCTTTGAAGTACTGCATGCCAACCGGCTGTCGAAAACTTCAAAGTCCCATAACTCTTTAACTAGTCATTATATCACAAAAATATTTGGTATACGTATCAATAATACGTATAGGTAGAACATACTCAAATATTATTGAAATCGGAAACATCGAGTTTTTTTACCTGTCCGCTTCGCGTGGAATGCCCCACATGAGACGTTTAGGCGCGTTCGGTAAAGTAGACGAAAAAGCAGTAATCCGTTATATAGTGGACGGAATAACCGAAAAACCGGAGAACAAATTTTTGTTGTACGCCGCGCAAAATTTTGATGACTTAAAAACGGTACTCGAGGTGTACGAAAAAACAATAGAATAAAAAAAAACGTAAATCCGAACACAAGTCAATGTCACAACAACAAAAAAGACAAACGCGAGCACTGCTTTAACTGTGGTTCGGACAATCATAAGAAAAGCGAGTGTAAAATGCAGACGAAATGTTTTAAATGCAACAAAACGGGACACATTTCAAAGCAATGCCCAACAAACATGCAAAAAGAAATTAACGAAGTTAACGCGAGCGATACAGTCGAACGACGAAATAAAATGTTAAAGACAATTAACATTAATAACAACAACGTGGATTGCTTGGTGGACAGTGGCGCAGAAGTTTCTATTATGGAACCAAAATACTCAAGTGCAAATTAAATGAGTGTAACAATAGTCTTTCGGGCTACGGTAATAAAAAAAATTAATGCAATTGGTTCGATCGAAGCAAATATCACAGTCGACGATTTGAAGTGTAAACAATATTACTTTTTAGTCAAGAAAGTTCTAATTTTCATGTAAAACAGCCGCACTGATAACATGATTAAGATCTATTACAATTATACAACGCTGCACTTGTTCATACTAGACATAGCTCGGGTCTTTAATGTCCAACTGAGTTTGGTAGTGGAGAAACAATTAACATTTGCAAGCAAATTCAAGCGGTTTTAACAAAAAAGGTGACGAAATTCAAATTGTAATTCAAAATGAAATAAACATTTAAGCTGATTTTTTTCTGATTACTTTTTACTTGATACTTCCAAAGTAATATGTTACTGTCAAAAGTAATAAGTCCCAACACTGGTTATAAACCACGAAGTGATCCGATAAGCCCAATAAGTATGAAAATTGTGTTAACTGAAGATCAAATTGTGCGACACTCGCCAAGAAGATTGCTGTTGCCGGAGTAACAAGTTGTCAGTGATCAAGTAGATGATTGGCTACAAAACAAAATCATACGACCGTCGAACTCACAGCATTGTAGTCGTGTTGTTGTAGCAAATAAAAGAGATGGCAATAAACGATTATGTGTTGATTTTCGCGATTTAAACAAGATTGTTCAAAAATACTTTTTCCCGTACCATTGATGGAAGAAGTCATCGAAGCACTAGAAGGCGCACGCATTTTCACAACTTTGGATTTAGAGAACGCATTTTTTCACGTGCCGATCGAGGAGGATTCCAAACAATACACGGCGTTTGTGACTGGAAACGGTGTTTTCGAATTCAACAGAGCACCATTCGGATTCTGTAATTCACCAGCGGTATTCTTACGATACGTAAACCACATTTTTCGAAATTTAATTCGCGAAAACGTAATGCAAATGTACGTCGACGATGTCATAATCCACTCTACCAATAAAAAAGAAGGCATACACCAATTGAGAAAAGTTCTACAGGTCGCTGAACAATATGGCCTCAAAATCAAATGGAAAAAGTGCAAATTTTTACAAACTGAAGTCGTTTACTTGGGTCTGCTGATCAAAGATGGGTGTATTTCACCGGATGTAGAAAAATGCGTCGCCATTAAAAAGTTTCCGGTCCCAACCAACGTCAAAAAACTACAGCAAATGTTAGGTCTCTTCGGATATTTAAAAAAGTTTGTACAAAGTTATGCAATCATCACCAAACCACTCACAGATTTGCTTAAGAAGAATATACCATTCGAAGTTGGCCCCGTAGAGTTAACAGCAATTGAAGAAGTAAAGAATATACTTCCCAGACAACCAACCTTACGAATTTTTTGTCAAAAGGCACCAATAGAGTTGCATACGGGTGCATGCAAAGACGGCTTCGGAGCAATTCTGTTTCAATCATTCCACGGAAAGTGGCACCCTGTACACTATTGGAGCAAGAAGTGCACCCCCGAAGAAGGCAAGTTACACAGTTTTTATTTAGAAATTAAAGCAGCGTATCTGGTGGTACAAAAACTTCGCCACTATCTACTCGGGCGAGAGTTCAAGCTGGTTACTGACTGTCAAGCGTTTAAAAGTACAACAAGCAAACAAGATTTGTCACCTGCCGTGACGCGTTGGATACTGTACCTACAAGATTACCAATACACCATCGAACATAGAAAATGTACCTCAATGAAGCAACCAGCAAGTATTATGGTTATCAACGAAGAAATAAGCACTCGCCTCCGTAAAGCGCAATCAAACGACGATCACTTTAACACTAGAATGCCCGAAAATCTGACCTACCTAAAATGCCGATAGGTAGTCATTTTGACTACTATATTGTTTACTGACTTTTTTTTAAATTTTATTGGTTTTCAAGTAGCAAATATGAATAAATGCACATTATATTAAATTAAAATAAGTACTTCATCTTTATTGTTTATGGTTTACAAAGAAAATTCACTAAAATATAATGGCGTACTTTACACATCAATGGGATAAAATGGAATGAAACTTGGAATTTGGAATTTGTGAATGAATTTTGTTTGTGAATTTTTGATTGAAAAACTTGGGAATTGTCACAGCCTACTATGATATTTTTTTTTTAATATTTGCAATTATTTGAAATTTTTATATTTCGCAATTGAAGATGCATATTTGTCTTTTTATCAGTAAGATTTGCTGAAAATTGTATATAGGTAGTCAAAATGACTACCTTTGGGCATTTAAGGGAGTGTTCCCGGGTAGAAGTTTGAAAAAAATCGATTTTTTTTTTTGCGTTTTATTGTACCTTATACTATATACTATCACCCCCCCAAGTCGTTTTTCAATCCGCAAACTCAGTACCCACTTTTTTGCATGTTAATTGAAGTAATCTCAGCTCGCCGAAAACTGACTTTCATGTCGAAACTGATGTCATGTCGAAACTTTAAACGCGTTTTTCTCGAAACCACATTTTTTGTACTGGCCGATAACTTTTCTCAGCAACTATGAGAGGTATCGACTTGAAATTTTGGGAAAATGTTCTAGATAGTTTTCATTGGATGCTAAACCAAAGTTTTCATCAAAAAATTATTGTTAAATATATTTTCAAGCACTCTAAAGGTAAAAAAAGGTGGCAAAACTGGACTATTTTTTTTCATATGGCCGCCATTTTGTTTCTAATCAACATTTTGACTAAAACTGTGGTTTAGCATCCGCGGAATTTATTGCAGATTCATAATTGCATACCCATTTCTGTTTCAGATTACTGGTTCCCGAAATTTCTTATCGGCCAGCAGTGAAAATCAGCGTGACAAGGTCACATTGACCACTGAAAATTTGTACTTAGAAAATAAAATTTTTTGACACAAATATGAGTTTCTGTTCTCCAAATAATAAGGAACAACAAGCAAAAAACCAGAATATTGCATATTGCCTTGTAGCTCCAAAATAATTTTTTGAAAAACAGCCTAAAATTTGGCATTCTAGACGGGAACACTCCCTTAAGGTAAATTTTGCAAAATTGGGGTAACAATTTTTTTTACAATATTTTTATATTATTTATTCCATTTAGCTTTAAAAAACAATAAAAGTCACGTAAGATATTTTTTTAGAAAGCGATACAACAAAAGTTATTTACAATAAAAGACCTCAAGGTAGTCAAAATGACTCCCTTGGGCATTCTAGTGTTAAAGCGATCAAACAAATTTTACAAACACAACCATAGGTTAGGTTAGGTTAGGTTGAGGTGGCTGCCTCTGTATGAGACACACTTAGGCCTCTTAATGGGCCCGTTGTGATACCACAGATTCCACCCGTTTGAAATGCGTATGCAGCACTGTTTTTTCAACATGTGATACACCACACATTTCAAACGGATGGGGAAAGCGAGGGGAGCGGACCTACAGTTTAACGCCGAATCCGAACGGCGATGGGCAGTTTTTCTTTCACACTTGGAGGTTTTGCCATTGCCTGCCAAGAGCGCACTTGTGCGATTCTTGTAATTCTCATTCCCTTCATGTGGATAGCGACAGAAGTAGATGAGTGTTTTTTCCAGCCCAAGCCAGGAATCGAACCCGGGGCGCTCGGTATGAGAAGCCAGCGCGCTACCCGCTGAGCTATCGAGGCCGACAACACAACCATACGAAGATTACGTTTAAAAAATGATGTCTTATTTAAACACAAAAATGGGTTAATGCTTTTCGCTGTGCCCCGCCGTCATTACAATCGAACACCAGAAAGGGCACTTTGCCACCGACAAGACGGTTAATGCGATTGAACAGAAATACTTTATACCACATTTGCGTCAAAAAGGTAATTAAAAATTGCATTCAGTGCATTTTGTTTAACAAAAAGTTGGGTAAACAGGAGGGTTACTTACACGTTATCGATAAGGGAGATGCCCCGCTACTTACCATACATATTGACCACCTTGGGCCAATGGATGCAACGGCGAAAATGTACAAATACGTGTTTGCAGCCATCGACGGTTTCAGTAAGTTCTCGTGGCTGTACCCTACTAAATCAACATCAGCAGAGGAAGTGGTCAAAAAACTATCGGATTGGACTAACATTTTTGGAGCACCACAACAACATTCAAAGAATGGTGTCAAGCAGAGTCGATTGAACACGTTTTAATAACAACAGGCATGGCCAGAGGCAATGGCCAAGTCGAACGCCTAAACCGTGTAATCATCAATGTCATAGTGAAGTTGTCAGCTGACCGCCCAGAAGCTTGGTACAAATACGTCAACAAACTGCAGAGAGTAATCAACAGTACAGCAAATAAAACAACAAACTGTACACCATTTGAATTGATGTTCGGAGTTAAAATGAAGACGCTAGATCAGGGGCGTAGCCAAGGGAGGGGTTTAGGGTGTCAGAACCCCCCCCATAGCCTATAATTTGTCAACATTTTCAATCACTATGCGTGATTCAATCAATCAATCAATAAATTCAATCATATTAGCAAAAAGGTCTTTCATCTTTAAACATTTAAAAGAAAAATAGTAAAAAATTTTTTGGTCGAAACTAATTTGTTTTTTTAATAGTCCCGTTTAGGCTCAATACAGCGATTTGCATGATGTAAAAACATGTATAAAGAGTAGTTTAGTTCGTCGACCGGAATATCCTTCAGGATGTCGGTACAAGCCTTTTGGATGGTTTCCTCGTTCTCTAAACGCTTTTTTTCATCGGGAAATGCATTTTTTGAAAGGGTAAAATTCGCACGGTGCCACATCATGTGAAAACAAAAAAAAACAGTCAGTAGATGGGATGGCATCCTTCGATAGCCAAATATTCAGTTAAAATTCAATAAATTTACGCTATTGAGATAAAGATGATCCCAGGCACTTCCGCCGCTATTTTGAGTAAAACTCACAATAAATATATAATAATTTATAAATTTTTTCATACTTCAGTATTTAGCATCTTCCTCTGGCGATAGCTCGTTTTTCGAGAAAAGGCCTAACTTTAACGATTTATTTTGCAACTATGGAAAATATTACAAAATTTCTTTCCAGATGTTTTATTTAACACATAATGAGGTACGCAAAAAAAAATTTATTGTTTTATTCAAAATGGCAGCAAAAGCACTTGGGATCACCCGGGTAGGTATTTTGTATACAAAATTACAAAATTCAAGTTTAAACATAAACAAAATTAAAAAAAAAAAATTTGTTCATGTTATTGAAAATTACCTTCCAATTTGTGCAGTTATTCGAAATCATAGCTAAATACTATGGAAGATATTAACACTTTCGCGTCCGCTCTCTGTGCAGTTAAACTAAAACCTATTGCCGCTTTGTTTACGTATGCCGTTGCGTTGGCGCCGCTATTTTTAATTTTTTTTTTTAGTAGTGCCCCGGAAACAGTTAAATTACAATTTTTAATAACATAAAAATACGTGAATGGCTCCTAGGTTTGTTCGGCATAAAACGTAAAAATACGTGAACGGCTCCTAGGATTGTTTGGCAAAAAACGTAAAAATACGTGATCGGACGCGAAAGTGTTAAACACGAATATTAAAAAGATCACTCGGGTGGGTATAAGTAAAGCAAGCAAAGTCAATGAAGATTTCGGCTAATCTTTTATGAATTACCGCCCAGTTTCGATGGAATATACTGTGATCGCGGATTTCAGTTGGCTAACACGTTGGTCAGCATGTTCTGACAATCGTTTTTAAATCGCGTTTACCACTTACGAACTCCACCACGGTATAAACAATCATCACCATAAACTTGGTTCATAAATTTAAATGCTTCGGTTAAAATTTTAACATTTTTAAAACAAAAGTTAATATTGGGTCTTTGTTCGATGCTCATTTTTGTACGATGACACATACATACTTTTACTTCAGATGCAATAACTTCGCTTCCAGTGCACCAAATTTCATGAAATGTTTACTAAAAATCGGGACAAATTTAATTTCCAATGCAATAAGTCACATAAGCCATCACAAAATGCCCTATTTGGAAAGTGCAGTTAACTTAAAAAAAACACGTAATACTAAACTGGCGAAAAAAAAATTTTAAAACCCCCCCCATTACCAAGTTCTGGCTACGCCCCTGCGCTAGATATCAGTATCAACGAAATAATCGAAGCAGAAACGGCGAACATTTTCATTGCAGAACGAGACGACATGAGAAAAGCAAAAGAAGAAATTGCTCACGCTCAAAAGGAGTACAAGAGACATTTTGACAAGCGTCGCAAAAAGGAAACAATCTACGAAGTTGGCGACTTGGTGGCCATCAAGAGGACACAATTTATATCAGGCAAGAAATTGGCCAGCGAATTTCTGGGGCTGTATGAAATCACCAAATGCAAGCGTAACGGACGCTACGAAGTCACAAGGGCGGCGGTTTTCGATGGTCCAAACAACACGTCAACAAGCGTCGATTTTATGAAACCATGGAAGCAGGAAGAAGTCGATCTATCCGGGACGGAAGATGAAGATGTCGAATGGCCGAATGTAAGAGAAGAAACGCCACTCGTAAGCGAACAGTCGGTGAGTGCAGAAGTGCGTAGTCGGAGTAAACGTGTAATAACAGTCGTTGTCCTTCTTTACAGTCGTCGTCGTCGTTGTCGTTGCCGGTGGTCATCTAAACACGATTTCCATATTTCCTTACTTTCATTTTTATATTAATACTAGCTGGGCCCTGCGGCTTCGCACGCAAGCTCTCTTGTTTCAACCCAATACAAATTCTGAACCCATTGTTGACCCCGTCAGATTTTAATTAAAAAAAACATATGTCTATTATCTTTGATGTCAAGTATTTCCAAAAAGTTTGAAGTCAGAAGCCCTTTAAATCATGGGTTTTCACATTTACCCTAAACAAATTCTTAACCCTAAGTTTATCACGGTAGATTTCGATTTTCTCAAAAAATGAAAAGCACATTTTAATTATTTCCCGATAGAAGTGCTTTTTGTCTAAGTTCTCCATACAAACTGTTAGCCCATTGTTGATCCCGTTAGATTTTGATTTTCAAAAAAGTGAAAAACACGTGTCAAATTATTTCTCACTAAGAGTACTTTCACAAAATTTAAATCTCAGTGGCCCCATTAATTCATGTTTTTTTACAGTTTCGCCATACAAAATTGTAACCGGTCGTTAACCCCGTCCGATTTTAATATTCGGAAAAAATGAAAAACACGTATCGAGTTATTTTATGTACACTTGAAGTACTTTCACCAAGTTTGAAGTCAAAAGGCCCAAACAAATTTGTTTCTCCATACATACTTTTAACCCGTCGTTGATCCAGTTAGATTTCGGTTTTGAAAATAATGAGAAACGCGTGTCCAATTTCAGGAAGTTCGAAATCAATATGCCTCTTAAATCACTTTTCTTCATACAACACAACACATTTTTGCCCCTTTACACCCGAATTTCAAAAAATCCCGTCTTAGCGGAGGTTCATTTTTCAAGATGTACCTACAGTTCAAATTTCATATTTGTAGCTTCAGCGGTTTGGGCTAAGCGATGATGAATCAATCAATCAATCAGTCAGTCAGGACAAACAATCTATGTATATAAAAATGGAGGCGATACCACGGCCCCTTGTCCAATGCTCACAAATTTCTTCTAGTCGAATTGTGCTACTAAGTGGAAAGTTCGTACCAAGTTTCACTGGTGTGTGTGTGTGTACTGCATAACTGTTGGATCATAAAAAATGTGCCACGCCCCTTGACCAACGCCTATCAAATCTCATCAGTAGAATGACACATCTATGAAACGACGGTACACCAAATTTCAATGCTGTGCGGCTTACAACTCCGAAGCTATTCCATATAAAAGATTTAAGTTCTATGGGCGGAGCCACGCCCTCTTGTTAAATACCCGCCCATTCCGTCTGTGGAAAGATATGCCTAAATGGTAAATTCGTACTAAGTTTCATTGATGTGCGACGAACAGTTTAAAAATTATGCGGACAGTTTGGGTCAAACAAATGTGCCACGCCCCTTGTCTAACCCCCAAAATTTTAACAATAGAATGACACTTTTATGGGACGATTTCGTACCAAATTTCAATGCTGTGTGGCTTACAATTCCGGAGCTATTCCATATAAAAGATTTGAGTTGTATGGGCAGGGCCACGCTCTCTTGTTAAATACCCGCCCCATTCCCTCTCTCGAAAGATATGACTAAATGGTAGGTTCGTACTAAGTTTCATTGATGTGCGATTAACAGTTCGAAAATTATGCGGATAGTTTGTGCCCAACAAATGTGCCACGCCCCTTGGCCAATGCCCATTACATTTTAACAGTAGAATTACACTTCTATGGGAGGATGTAATACCAAATTTCAATGTTGTGCGACTTACAATTCCAAAGCAATTCCATATAAAAGATTTGAGTTGTGTGGGCGGAGGCACGCCCTCTTGTTAAATACCCGCCTTATTCCCTCTGCCGAAAGATATGACTAAATGGTAGGTTCATACCAAGTTTCATTGATGTACGACTTAGAGTTCTGCTGAAATATTGGATCATAAAATATGTCCCACGCCCCTTGTTCAACGCCCATAAAATTTTAACAGTAGAATAACACATCTATGAAACGACGGTACACCAAATTTTAATATTGTGCGACTTACAATTCCGAAGCTATTCCATTTAGAAGATTTGAGTTGTATGGGCGGTGCCACACCCCTTTGTTCAATACCCACCTTATTCCCTCTATTGAAGGACATGATTAAATACTAAGTTTGTACCAAATTTAATTGATGTGTGACTTATGGTTCCAAAGTTATTGTCTAAAAATGTATTCTTGTGGTGCCACGCCCCGTTTTCCCAACTTTCCTTTTTTTATAAACCTTCACGTAACAATTTCAAACAAACCCGCCGAAGTAAGTATCCAAGTTGGTCCAGTCGTTTTCAAGTTATAAGCAGTCGAACGGACCACGTTTCATTTTTATATATATAGATAATACCTTACATATATTATATATATTTTGATATTTTTATATAGGTGCGCTAAGGATCTACATCAAAAAAATTTAGCTGTTTCCAAAAACTTTTTTAGATATTCCGCTTTGCTGCATTTTTCGCTTAAGTGCCCCAAATCATGTGTATCGAATGTGAATGCAGCTAAACGGAATGTACTGTATTAAATAAAACTTTGGAATTTTTCCTGTATGGCAGTACTATTTTTTTGTTTGTGCTTTGAAATAACTGTGAAATCCCGTTACATTGAAAAATTACGTTTTTCGGGTTGCTTCTAACAAAGAACCAAAAGTTTGGTATAAAAAGTTTGAAAAACGCCAAAAAACACTTTTGTAGTTCCAACCCTAAATTACTCAAAAAGTATGTATTAAGATCATCCGGAATAATTTTTTGCTTATAGCTGCTTATTGTTGTTATTCGCATTTATCTAGTGACGCCTCCACTAAAAATACGTGATTTCTTCGAAGTGTGGCGTAAAGCTGAATCCAGAAAGCGGTCAATAAAACTTGATTTTCTTATAAATTTACTTAAAGATAAGACGGGCGTTGATGGTTATCATGAACAAAAGCAAAGTTTGCGTCCCCACCTAAACATTTACTTTTTGCAGTGGCACCTACAGTCAAAAATTGTGATTTTTTCGAAGTATGGCTTCCGACGTTCAATGAAAGTAGCGGCAAAACAGCTGCTGAAATGATGAGCTGTATAAAGGACAAGGTTGGCACATTGTTTGTATCATCAACAGTAGGCATAATGCCATGCCCACTTTAAAACTCTAAACATTTATACCAAAATATGGTATCACAAGGTAAAAAAATTAAACATGAATTCATAAAAGAAAAGTTTTGGCCACTTTATATATATGCTCAAGCTGCCACGCCCACTTTAAGGTTTTAGAAAGCTTACCAATTCCATCGTGGAACGAGTATCGTAAACAGCCTTGTAAAAATACAGTTTTAGTTGTAGTAAAATACGAATATTTTTTCAAGTGGGCGTGGCAGACCGCCCTTTTTAGTGTGAGCTTTTATGTCATTATTTTAAGCTCAAATACAAAATTTCATAATTCTATCACTAATATTAAGAAAGTTATTTCAATATTACAGTTCCTTTCGTATGGGAGGTGGGCATGGAAGTGGTCCAATTTTAATGATTTTCTGTAAATTTCTTAATTTCCACCACGAAAACAGTCTCACCAAGTTTCATCGAAATAGGACGACGCTAAGTATTTTTGGCCACAGCTTATATGGGATCGCGACACTGTGCGTCGTGGCCATCACTGTAGAGGATAGATTTGAACCAAAGACTATAAAGACTTTACCCTGCAAGACGGAGGTGACCCCTACAAGGAGACTACCGGTCATATGACTAGTTATATAACCGGTATACATAACCAACATATCGGTTATATTTCTAGTCAGATTTGCTCTAGCCGTGTGAAAAATCTGACTAGTCCTTTTGTGTACGTGTGATTTGATATCACCTTCTAACGCATGCACTCCGAAATCTTGGCAAACGTACACCTGTCTCGTTTACTCACATGGAGTCTCGCATGTAACAATCAGTTACGTCTAACCGACAAACCGGTCAGACCTATCTGGTAGACATAACGTACGATTCGGTATATATACCAGATAGGTCTGACCGGTTTGTCGGTTAGACGTAACTGATAGTCATAACGCAAATATACGAGTACATTTAGACTATTTGCACGATTAGTTTAATTCAGATGTATTTGGTTTTTAAAAAAATACATAAATACAAACAGAAAAAGCGAGAAAACACAAAAACACAACAAAAACAACACAAATATACACAATATTTCTTCCGGCGCCTATGGTTTCAGCCTCCAGGGTTCTCTTGCTGAATAAGCAATTTCCACAACTTCGGAACATCTATATAAAACAATAATGAAATAATAATGAAATGTAATGTTATTTTTTAATAAAATAAAGAATTTTACCAATTAAAACACGTTCCTCCAAAACAAATTTCGTCAGCGGACGCCTACTTCGTCTGACTCGTAGCACAAAAATGGTTTGTGCATGAAATCAGGTGATGCGTTACGTTTATAGCGCCATCTCACTCTTTCATACAGAGAATTTGGAACGCACTAATGGGAATATAGTTTCATTCGCACTTACTCAATAAACTCCCAAAATGCAAAATGCAGATTTGTATGTGTTAGTGAGATTTGGGAAATTTGTATGCATGTTTAGTTTTTAGACAAATTTTGAACTCTTTTCTGGAGTTTCGGTTAGGCATTCCTTGTAGGGACGGAAACTCCAACCCATGCATACAATTTTTTTCTTCACTAATACATGGACAGTTGCTTTCTAATAGTACTATCACTCGCAATGGACATAATGTGAAAAAGTTCCCCACATGATGACCACATTACCGTTACGCGCGCATTTCAATTTCGGTCATTGACTACTCGCAAGAGTGAAAGAACTCTTTACATTTCAATTTAATTCATTCTTCCATTTGTGAGAGTGAAACAAATATATACGTCACAGTCACCTGTCATCATGAAAATGTCAGATTTGTGAATTTTGTGAATTTTTGTGAAACGTGAAGCTGTTGCAAACAACGCTGCAAACATATTTGGAAAAACCAACAAGGAGAAACCACAAAATTATAAAAGATAAGTATAATCGTGTTAATTATTTTATTTATAAACCAAAAAACCAAATGTTTGCGAATAAGTAGTAGGATATAAGCCATTAAAACATGAATAAAAAAACGTTTGCAAACAACATGAGTAGGGAAAAAAGAAATTTGGAAGCCAATGTTAGGAAGTTTAGGAAATAAGACAATAAAATAGAGGAAGATTGCGCTGCGAGCACCTCTAGTGAAGTAAGTGAGAAAGAGGCTAGCAGCGAACATTTTGCTGATGTGGGCGTACACATTGTCCAGGACAAATGTTTTGATGTTATGTCATGGGCAATTCGCCACAAAATCAGTCAAAGTGCTCTCGATGATTTATTAAAAACTTTGCACAAGGTAGGAGTGACATTATTACCATTGTCTGCAAACGTTTTTCTTACAAATAGTTATACATAGTGATAAAACATAATTTGTGTTCCCTCTTTTAGATGCATTCAAGGCCCACGGTCAAATGGGGTTTGAGAAGCGGATGAAAAAGGTGGTAGAGCGCTGCCAAAATCGGGTAAAGCAAAAAAAATGTAAATGTAAAAATTCGGCAAAATACTATTATAATAAAGCATTTTTTGAATTAAATACAAACCGAAAGCAGTGGCTAAAATATTTGGAAGAAGTGACTGGTTTATGTGTTACCTATAACCGATATTTCCGCTACTGTTTTAGGAAAGCTTTCGGGTATTTTACCGGTAATATACCCAGTAGTGCTAACGAGAGTGACTGGTTTATATGGTACATATAACCGATATTTACGTTACTCATTTGGGAAAACTTTCGGGTATTTTATCGGTAATATACCCAGTACTGCTAACGAGAGTGAGCGAGATAAGCGTATGTCTGAAATATGTTGGCAAACAAATGTGTGAGAATGGGATAGAAGATCACATGTATACTAAGGTGGGTCGCACTCCATACAAAAAAAAATCACGTTTCAGTCACCACCTAAAAATAAAATTCAGAGTGTTTAATGACTATTTGGAAAATATTGCGATTCTGAGGTAAGCCAATTGTGAGCGGTTTTGCTTCAAAAATACCTCTAATTATCATGTTTTTTGGGTGTAACTTTTTTGTTGTTGGACATTTTCGAATAATTTTTTTTTGTTAGATAAACCTTCAGGAGTTCTTGGATTGCACATATTTTGTAAAAATTTTTTTTGTTAATTTATTGAGTTCTGGAAGTTTTAATACCGTTTCGTAAAGACTTCAAGAAATATTATTATAACTCCGCCAATTTATCTCGTATGTCAACACATAATATGTCGTTTTGAAGGGTTTCCATACAGCTACTAAGCTCATTATTGTTCTTTGTAACCTTACTTTATAATATATTTTTTTTTTAATTTTTGTGTTTAGTAATTCAAATATTTTTTAAAGTTACCATTTAAAAGCAAATTTTTACACTTATTAAAAAGCGCTAATCATTACCTTTCAAATTATATCAAAATTATGCATATCCGAAAGTTAGTTAGCCTCTATATTTGTATTTCTGTGAGACTCCACTACAAAATGACCATTGATTTTGATAACACTTAATACGGTGATCGAACTTTACATAGAGCTCTAATGACCAAATTTCAGTTATTTTTCACTACTTTTATCCCCTTTAATATCAGCAAATATTAGTTTTCATCATTGGATGCACATAATTGGATACACATTATTCTTTTGTAACGTTTTTTTTTATTTGACTGAAGAATATTTGATACGACAAAGCTTACTACGATTACAAACACAAAAATACAACAACAAGTGCTACATTCCGACATTGTTATTGAATATTGATCAGCTATGTTGTTCTGCTACACTTTCAGTGCAACTTTGTAAAAGTAGTATGCAAAGAAATAATATGTTTCGTATACTTCGTTATTTCTTTTTCGTTCAGACTTCAAGAAGTGTTAATATAACTCCGCCATTTTTAATCGTTTGTCGTTATTTCTTTACTAAATTAAAAGACAATGTTTATCGTTCCACGAAAATTCAATAAAAATAAGTTGCCTACAAAAAGTGACGTAATTCAACATTTATTGTTTCTCCGCGGAAAAAATCCATCAATTGCTTTGTACAAATTGTATACTGAGACAATAAAAGAAATTCTAAAATTATGGGAGAGAGCACAAATTCCCACCATTGGTAAAAGTGCTATTCGGAAAAAACTAGATAACCTTACAAAATCTTATCGTACTGTTATAAAAAATAAAGGAAATTTTAATGTAGACGAGTGGAACACTCTTTTTCCAATATGCACCTGTAAATGTGGTCTTAATTTAAATAAGTCCTGCAAATGCCTAGAAAACCTAAAAATGCCATTGCATGCCTGGGAGATTAATAATGATCAGGATGGGCGGAGGATGCGGTCGCTGGGTTTGAGGTCGAACATACGGCCAAGCTCAATAACTTCTACATCGGAGGTTGCCGATATTGATGAAGAGTATACCGTAGAAATGTCACCCGATCCCCCAACGTCATTCGGTGATGTAAGTGAAACCAAAAATTATTCGAAAATGTCCAACAACAAAAAAGTTACACCCAAAAAACATGATAATTAGAGGTATTTTTGAAGCAAAACCGCTCACAATTGGCTTACCTCAGAATCGCAATATTTTCCAAATAGTCATTCACAGTACTACCAGTTAGATGACTGGTAATCTATCCGGTACCTGTCTTGCAGGGTATACTTCGGTTTGTTCTCACTTATACAGACTCATTTCTTGCTGTCAAATAAATCCCCGCCGTCACATAAATACCCGAGCCATATACACTATGATCAATAAGTACCTGTGTATTTCAAATTTTCCGCCGTTGCCCGATGCAGGCAAACAAATTTTTTTTAGGTCGGTAGGACCTTAACTGACATCTGTGTCAAATTTTGAGCGTGATTGCATCATTAGTTTTTGTTTGGCAGCTGTTAGCGTCAGTCAACTTTTTGTACTTCGTCGCATTTTACAATGGATAATTTTGTTGATCAACGTATTTGTTTGAAATTTTGTCTTAAGAACGAAATTTCTTGTGCCAATGCGCTTAAAATGTTGCAGAAAGCATTTGGGGAGTCTGCTCTATCAAGAACCAGAGCGTTCGAG
Organism: Melieria crassipennis; assembly: GCA_963668005.1. Classification (NCBI taxonomy): domain Eukaryota; kingdom Metazoa; phylum Arthropoda; class Insecta; order Diptera; family Ulidiidae; genus Melieria; species Melieria crassipennis. The sequence continues at coordinate 47,437,528 of OY764963.1, read as the reverse complement.
TGGTATAAAATGTTCAAAAGTGGTCGTGAAGTGGTCGAAGACTTTCCTCGTTCTGGACGTCCTTCAACATCGAATACCGACGAAAATGTTGAAATTGTGAAGAAAATCGTGCTTGAAAATCGTCATGTGAGCCTCAGAGAGATTTCTAACGATCTTAACATCTCTTATGGAAGCGCACAACACATTGTTGTCGATATTTTGCGCATGAAACTCGTCGCCGCACGGCTGGTTCCTCAAGACTTGAATTTCGTCCAAAAAGATCATCGAAAGCAAGTGGCTGAAGACATGTTTTCCGAAGCTAAGAAGGACCCAACGTTCATGAAACGTATAATTACTGGTGATGAGACATGGGTCTATGAATTCGACGTGACAACTAGCCAGCAATCATCCGAATGGCGTGCTGAAGGCGAGCCATATCCAAAAAAAGGGCGCCAAAGTCGATCAATCAAAAATCAAGGTTATGCTCATTGTTTTCTTCGATTAGCGTGGTGTGGTACATTATGAATACGTTCCGACCGGTCAAAACGTTAATAAAGAGTATTACCTTGAAGTATTGAGGCGTTTGAGAGATGCTATTCGTAGAAAACGACCGGATTTGTGGGCCGATAACAGCTGGATTTTGCACCACGATAATGCGCCGTCTCACAAAGCACACATTATTCGCGATTATTTGAACAAACACAGTGTGAATATCATCGATCAGGCTCCCTATTCTCCAGATATGGCACCATGTGACTTTTTCCTGTTCTCCCGACTCAAGTTACCGCTTCGTGGAAAAATATTTGAGTCCATAGAGGTCATAAAAGAAAATGCGACGCGAGAGCTGAAGGCCATACCTGCTTCGGCTTACCAGAAGTGCATGGACGATTGGATTAAGCGTTGGCATATGTGTATTTCTTCAGATGGGGCTTATTTTGAAGGGGATAAAATAAATTTACCAGAAGAATAAAACAATTTTGTTTTTTGACACAGTCCCGGTACTTATTGATCATAGTGTAGATACATTTCGTGGTGTGTACATTAGTACCCATGCGTACCCGAAATATTGAATGTAGTATGTATCAAAGAAGTCATTTCTACATACGACATTGCTTTACTGGTGCTGCAAAATAAACTTGCTACCATACTTCATGGTGAACAAAATTTGAATTGTTATCGTTTGTTTATTGCGCAGCAAACTACGCAGAGGACATCGGAAATTTAAAAATAAAATAAATGGTCAATTGGATTATAAAATTGAGTTGAAGAAATGACTTTTTGTATATATCTTTTTGATGCACTCCACGATATCGAACCCTCTCTCTATTCCCAAGTTCAAAGATACGATTTTGCGTGTATCGCATTTGTAGTTTTTCAAATAATTTTTTTTGATACTAACACAAACACTAATATTTGTAATGCTACTATCATCTTAAATAACCATAAATTTTCAGTGCAGTTTTTCAGCGAATCCTGTAAAAAACTTGACGGAATTTTAGTATACTATAACTCGCATAAAGCCGCTCAGAGTGGATTTGTATATATTGCTTGTATATGCAGGGTTATGTACTATTGCTTTTGCTTCGACTTCGGGGAAAATTAACAGTCGCAGCAACAGCATAAGTAAATTTTCGAAAAACTAACATTTCGCAGCACAGCAGCGAAATTGCAGAAAAATGCTTTTTGCTTTGCTGCTCATTTCGAAATATGGAAATGCAGAAGCTGAAGCAAACGATCAGCTTTTTCATTTTGCTATGTGCTGCTGCTTCCATTTTTTAACATTTTGTAAGAAAAAAAAACGGCTTTCTGTATTCGCAGTTTACTTACCATTTCATAGACTTTTGAATTGTAACCGATTACATTTGCTGTTGATGCTGATGCTTGTTATATATTTATGTAAGATGCTTTTGTATGAAAATGTGGACACTCACGTTTGAATAACAATATTTATATTATAAATTAATATTTTTTATTCATCTTCAAATAAAGGTAAATTGTTAATAGCGTCATCTAAATACGATGAATTTAATTTGACCAATGGTATGTTCTCCAAAGTATCTTCACTTAGGCGATTCCTGTTATCCGTTAATACCATTTTGAGAGTTGAAAATGCGCGTTGGATTGTCACCTAATTAAAGAGTTTTTTTTTATAAAAGATATTGCACGAATAAATTTCAGAAACTCACAAACGTTTTTTTTTGCTAAATTAACCATTACATAGTAGCAATAAAGATATATTTTTAATATTTTTAAATCATTTAGTAACTATTGAAAAAATTATTTAAAAAAAACGACACATTTTAGCAAAACAAATACTTTTGTAACTATATTTTATTTAAGGGAGTGTTCCCGTCTAGGATGCCGATTTTAGGCTGTTTTTCAAAAAATTATTTTGGAGCTACAAGGCAACATGCAATATTCTGGTTTTTTGCTTGTTGTTCCTTATTATTTGGAGAACAGAAACTCATATTTGTGTCAAAAAATTTTATTTTCTAAGTACAAATTTTCAGTGGTCAATGTGACCTTGTCACGCTGATTTTCACTGCTGGCCGATAAGAAATTTCAGGAACCAGTAATGTGAAACAGAAATGGGTATGCAATTATTAATCTGCAATAAATTCCGCGGATGCTAAACCACAGTTTTAGTCAAAATGTTGATTAGAAACAAAATGGCGGCCATATGAAAAAAAATAGTCCAGTTTTGCCACCTTTTTTACCTTTAGAGTGCTTGAAAATATATTTAACAATAACTTTTTGATGAAAACTTTGGTTTAGCATCCAATGAAAACTATCTAGAACATTTTCCCAAAATTTCAAGTCGATACCTCTCATAGTTGCTGAGAAAAGTTATCGGCCAGTACAAAAAATGTGGTTTCGAGAAAAACGCGTTTAAAATATCATGCGCAATGTATCAGCGGAGCAAAAAGAGCTGAGATTACTTCAATTAACATGCAAAAAAGTGGGTACTGAGTTTGCGGATTGAAAAACGACTTTGGGGGGTGATAGTATATAGTATAAGGTACAATAAAACGCAAAAAAAAAATAGATTTTTTCAAACTTCTACCCGGGAACCCTCCCTTAAGGTTTTACCTGCGTCGGAGGAATACCGAAGCAAATGTTGCTCAGGGCAACAAGTTCGGGATCGCTGGACATTTTATGTTTCCAAAAATGCAGAACATTGGCATCACTGCGTAAAATGGAAGTTATAGCCTTTCAATCTTCGTATATGCGTCAGTAGTTTCATCGTTAGTTTCAGCCTGCATCTCATTTGTTTAGAAAGGCATTTAGAAACGCATCTTCTTCGTCAAAAAAGTTGTCAGGAAATTGTTTTGAAGAAGAACCACTTTTGGTAATTGATTGCGACAAATCTTTATTAAGGGATGTTATTCTATCCCACAACTTTTTTAAATACGTAATTGCTACGTTTTTTTGTTCCGATCCTAAAGTATTTAGGCATGCACTTTGAAGTACGGCCGGCATGCTATAATGTCGATATGGCAGGGATGGTTCGCGAATGGTAATGGAATGTGCAAGAACCATCGGCGCGATAAAGAAAACAAGTATAAAAAGCAGCAGTGGCAGCGCAGCAAGACAGCGCAGGGAGTCGAGTCTGTGTTGAGCAAGCAAAGGGGAAGCATGCAATAGTATGTAGTGGTACCGCGTGACCACTAATGCCAACACCATAGCGCACAAGCCAATCGGTGAGACCGACGTGCATCGAGCGGTGCGCGCCACTTTGCTTAAATTTGCAAGTGTCAAGTGTCGCATGCACAAGTGGCCTGCACTTGCACAAGCGACACATGTGTGGGCACTCGCACCGATCGCGCATGTAACTCGACCCGACCTACCGCAGGTCAACGCAGAGCGCTGGCCCACTTTGGGAAAGTGCCGCGTTGTCAGATTTGACTCGCGTTGTGATTGGCGCGATGAGAAACTACTGGAAATTTGGGCGGAGCATTGGAAATGCTCGGTATTATAACAGTTATATCTTTTTAGTATATAAGACCTTGTTTTTCGGAAATAAATCAGCTTTGACTTAAGAGACAACTCGTGTGTTTCAATTTCACTGCTCACTGAGGCTCCAACATAGCCATCCTATTGAGGCGAGGTCCGCTAACAATAATAGACCACCTACACTTACACACACACACACTATGAAAGACTTTTTTCCACCACAAGTAGTAGTAAAGTATGTAGTAACAAGTGTAAATTTGTAAATAAAGTGATCGTTGATCTTTGACTGCGTTTGCGCTGAATTGAATGAAGTTGTTTTATTTTCAAGCACAATCAAAACGAACTTGGATTTTCGTAACAGTATGTTGAAATCGTGGATCCATATATTAACAAGCAATCAAACTTTCGTTAGCCATTCGTTTTGCAGATCTATTTTCAATCGAAGATAAAAGACTGCTGCCAATTTTGCATATAAAAGAACTTGTGTTTTCTTCAGTATCTACGATTTTTTGGTTAGTATTTTGCACTTAAGCCAATGTGCGTAAAAGTCACCATAGTGCAACTGCTCACCTTGAAATTTAACAATGGTTTTTTGCAGAGGCTGAAACACAGTGCAAAAGCTTTCAATGAATGTCCACAATAAATCATTATTTTCAAAATTATCATCTGCGGATTTATTTGTAATTGAATCCAGCCTTTGTAAGACACTTTTAGCTGCTTTTAAAGCGTCCAAAATCTTGTAGGTTGATCCCCACCTGGTGGGACAGTCCAATTGTGGAATTTTTAAATTTTTTAATTCGAAAATTTCCCGGCAGCCATTTGTATTCTTTCGACAAAATTTTGTTAAGTTGCGACAACTTTGGGCAGGAGGCGCCGAAACCTGCATTAAGTAGGCAAAAGGCGCAGGAGACCACCGCACAGGCTGGCCCCTCACTTTCGGGGGTGGTGCCTCAGCTCCGGGGCCTTCGGCTCGACGCCGCTATGGAAGAGGAATCTATGATTCTCTCGCAGAGTAGCGACGCCGGGTCGGTGGACCCTGGGGCGGAGGCGGCACTCCTGGAGGAGGGTGACGGGCCTGCGGCCACAGGTTCCACTCCTGAAACATCATCGGCGGGGAAACGCATGACGAGCAGTGCTGCGAAGAAAGCCAGAAATGGCTACCGGCGCTCTCTTGCGTTTCTCCGCAAAATGAATAAAGAGCCTGGATACTTGTCTGAAAAGGAGAAGGACATCGTCAAGAAGCACCAGAAGATCGTGGCTAAATTCGAAAAGAAACAGGCGGCGACTTCTGGTGCAAAAAGCACGACCGATGCAGCAACGCCTGGAGAAAGTGCTACGGCTGTACGGTCCACCGGAGGTGCAGTGGAGGTGGAAAAGCCTAGAATCAAGGCCACATCCACCATTACTGCACGACCGGGAGGAGAAAAGACGGGGACGGCAAAGACTGGAAACAGTGCCGCGGTCGCTCCGCCAAGAAAGACTGGTCAGAGACCCACCACCTCTTCGAGGCCCACTTCCACTACGGTGGAAAAGGCCGCCAAAAGGGGAAGATCGGGTAAAACCAGCCAACGGGGGAGGGGAAAAAGCTGAAGCCCTCAGCTAGCTTCTCTTCTCCACAGGAGCTGCAGATTGCCGTAGTGGACCGACGCGATCCCGATGGGAAAATTCGTCCGGAAAACTGGCTCTCTGTTGAGGCGCGCATTCTGCGAGCGATGCTCGGGGCGGCGGACGACGAGATTGACTTCGACGGCGCTGGCTGGCAGAAGGGCGTCAAAATCGTCGGGTGTGGCAACAGGCAGTCAGTTAACTTCCTGGTGCGCACAATCGGCGGTCTTGAACCTCTCTGGCAGGGGGCATAACTCGAGGTCACACCTCGCGACCGATTGCCTCTCCGACCTATCGTCACACTGTGGGTCCCCCCTCCAGTCATGGAGGATGCCGACACGTTGAAGCTGATAGGTCGGCAGAACAGCGGCCTTAATACTGGAGAGTAATTTCCTCCACTACTAGCAAGAATGAGACGGGTAAGGAGCTGTTGACCAACCGTCCTTTACTCATCTGCGAGACTCCTCTGGTGTTGTCAAGTTCGGTTTGGGTTCCTTAAAAGCTCGTTTCCCCAAGGAGCGTGCCACACAGGGAAAGGCTGAAGGTGGTGCAGATAAACCTGCACCACTCTAAAGCCGCCACCCGCGATCTTATGCAATTCCTGGAGGAGGAGGAAGTTGACTTGGCCTTAATCCAGGAACCCTGGCTCGTCAGAGACAGTGTTTGTGGATTGGGGTCAAGTCAATTCAGATTACTTCATTCGCGCGGTGAAGGTAAGATACGAGCCTGTATTGTATATAGAAAGTACATTAATATGTTTCTCTTATCTCAATACAGTACTGGTGACCTGTGTGTGGCTGCATGCGAGCGAAGGGAGGGGCATGCCCTTATCCTCTCGTCCGCATACATGCCATTCGAAGGTGAGGAACCACCGCCGAAGGAGGTCCGGGACCTTGTTGCGCACGCCCGATCACGGAGACTCGATCTCATCATCGGGTGTGACGCCAACGCTCATCATGTTCAGTGGAGAAGTTCCGGCACCAACAGCAGGGGTGAGTCCATTTTTGAGTTTCTTCTTAATTCTAACCTTATGCTATGTAATAGGGGCAATACGCCACCCTTCCATAAAAGGGTTAGGGAAGAAGTTATAGATATAACCTTGGCTACCGACTCTAGTACTATCTCTGTGGCCGATTGGAAAGTACTGAGCTCCACGGAATACCAACGCAGTTTGGTGGACCCAGAGCTAAGAGAACTTAGGACAGATACTAGGCTTCTCTTCAATAAGGCTAAACTCAGTCGAACTGAAGAAGACTGGTGAGCCTACAAGGCTAGCTTTAATAAGTTTAAGAAAACTATTAGGGCAGCCAAGCGGGACGATTGGAGGAATTACTGTGAATCCCTTGACAATGTTAACGAGGCTGCCAGACTCCGTAAGGTGCTGGCTGGGGTTTCACACACCCCTGGCAGCATCAGGAAATCTGACGGATCATAGACGGGGTCGAGGGAGGAGCTTCTTGAGATCCTTATGAACACTCACTTTCCTGGGTGCACAGATGTTATTGAGGCGACCCCGTCGCATAGACAACAGACATCGCGACCAGATGGTCTAGTTCAGAGGATAATCAGCGAAGCCAAGGTGGCATGGGCAATTGACTCCTTCTTACTTACTTAACTGGCCATAACAACCCGTTATCGGGTTACGGCCTGCCGCAAAACTTCTCTCCATGCGCCTCTGCTTCGCGCGCGCCTTCTCCAGTTGGTCACACCAAGAGATACCAGGGCCTCTTCCACTTGGTCCTTCCACCGGAGACATGGCCTCCCTCTTCGCCGTCGACCTCCAATCATCGCATCGAACACCTTTTTCGCCGGAGCTTCGTCGTCCATGCGGCAGACATGACCGAGCCAGCGTAGCCGCTGGATGTTAATTCGCTGCGCTACGTCCATGTCCTTATACAGCTCATACAGCTCGTTATTGGTTCGTATGCGATAGTCGTCACCAACACGAACAGGGCCGAAGATTTTGCGAAGTACCTTCCTCTCGAACACTCCAAGGGCCGCTATGTCGTTTCGTGTCGTTGACTCCTTCAGCCCGTACAAATCCCCGGGCCCTGATGGTGTCATTCCTGCTATGCTACAATGGTCTAAGGAGGCGGTGGTCAAGGTCCTGACGAGAATCTTTCGTGGATCTCTCCAGCAAGGATATGTCTCGCGTGTCTGGAAGGAGGTTAGGGTGGTGTTTATTCCCAAAGCAGGAAAAGTGAACCACTTAACAGCAAAAGATTACAGACCGATCAGCCTTTCATCGTTCTCACTTAAGACTCTTGAACGGCTGGTAGACGTCTATATTAGAGAAGTGGCACAGTCCAGAGGACTCTGCAAGGCGCAACATGCGTCTTCGAAACCAGGAGGCTACGAGTAGTAGCATATGCAGACGACGTCACTATCCTGGTCCCTGGAAGATTCCTGTCCACAATCAGCGATCTCATGGAGTCTGCTGTAAAGGAACTTTCCAGGTGGGCAGAGCTAAATGGTCTAGGGGTTAATCCCTCGAAGACTGTTTTGGTACTGTTCACCCGGAAATACAAAATACCGAAGTTTAAGCTGCCTAAACTTGGTGGCACTACTCTCACCCTATCACCCGAGGCAAAATACCTTGGCACCATACTTGACTCCAAGCTCTCTTGGAAGCGCAATGTGGAAGAGCGGGTGAAAAATAGCCTGAATGCTTTTTACATTTGTAAAAGGGCTTTCGGGAAAAAGGGGTTTTGGGGATTGCAGCCGACTATCGTTCATTGGATGTATACTGCGATTATTCGGCCGATCCTAAGTAACGGAGCCATTGTCTGGTGGCCGGCTACGGGCACCAAGACCCTGGTAACGCAATTGATGAAGGTGCAGAGACTAGCGGCTATGGGAATAGCTGGCACTGTCAAAAGCAGCCCCCAGGCTGGGCTGGAGGTGATTTTGCACCTTCATCCCATTGAGCTGTTCATAAAGGGTTGCGCCGCTAAAGGCGCCCTCAGACTGAGGGAGGCCAACTTGTAGAGGCAACACGCTTATGGACACTCTGGAATTCTTAAGTCATTCGCGAAACCGGATATCAGTTGGATTCCTGCACGGACTATCTGATCCCATACCTGGATTTCGACACGCGCGCACTTGCCTCTTATCCCACAAAGGAGGAATGGGAGCTGACAGGTGCGACGAGAAACACCTCCATAACCGTTTTCACCGACGGGTCCAAAATGGAGGAAGGTACTGGAGCTGGTCTCTACTCCGATGTACTGCAGACCCACATGTCATTCAGACTGCCGGACCTCTGCAGTATCTTCCAAGCGGAGTTCTATGCAATTTTGAAGGCTGCCGAACTTATCCGTGACAGTGGGCTACCACCCACAGATGTCACAATTTTCGTGGATAGTCAGGCGGCGCTTAGAGCGCTGGAATCAGTTGTTGTGAAATCAAAGATAGTGCAGAGGTGTCGTACCGCACTTCAAGGCATTGGGCACCACCAGGTCACTCTCTGCTGGGTTCCGGGCCACTCAGGAGTGGCAGGAAACGAAGCAGCGGACGAGATAGCAAGAAAAGGGGTCGCCTTGTCTGCCACCGAAGTGGGTACCTCTGTGTTTCCTCCGATATCTGCCCTGTACATGTATATTGACAGATTGACCAAAAAGGAAATTGAGTCGTCATGGCGAACCAGGACCGACTGCGGCACCTGCCGGACACTGTGGCCCTCCCTCTCCTTGACGAAAACACAATTCGTACTGTCCCTGAGTCGTACCTCCATTCCACAGCTCGTTTGAGTCATCACCGGACACTGCGCTATTGGATCTATCCTTATCAAATAGCGCCTCTCGTCCAGTGATGTCTGCCGTACCTGTGGAGATGAAGAAGAAGTAGAAACGATACAACACTTCCTGTGTCACTGCCCGGCTCTGCAGGAACGCCGACTCCGCACCTTGGGGTCAAGATTCCTCACAGACCTGGCTTGCGCGGCGAAGGTCGAAACCGCGAATCTGCTCTCCTTCATTAAGAGGTCGAACTGGTTTCCCCTTGTCTGAGACTATTGGTTAGCTCCAGAACACCATAAGAAGGGATTCACAATGCGCCATTTTGGCCTCCGAGTGGAAGTGCGGTCCTGCCGCACACACCCTTCCCTACCTAACCTAACCTAAGACACTTTTAGCTGCTTTTAAAGCGTCCAGCATCTTGTAGGTTGATCCCCACCTGGTGGGACAGTCCAATTGTGGAATTTTTAAATTTTTTAATTCGAAAATTTCCCGGCAGCCATTTGTATTCTTTCGACAAAATTTTGTTAAGTTGCGACAACTTTGGGCAGGAGGCGCCGAAACCTGCATTAAGTAGGCAAAAGGCGCAGGAGACCACCGCACAGGCTGGCCCCTCACTTTCGAGGGTGGTGCCTCAGCTCCGGGGCCTTCGGCTCGACGCCGCTATGGAAGAGGAATCTATGATTCTCTCGCAGAGTAGCGACGCCGGGTCGGTGGACCCTGGGGCGGAGGCGGCACTCCTGGAGGAGGGTGACGGGCCTGCGGCCACAGGTTCCACTCCTGAAACATCATCGGCGGGGAAACGCATGACGAGCAGTGCTGCGAAGAAAGCCAGAAATGGCTACCGGCGCTCTCTTGCGTTTCTCCGCAAAATGAATAAAGAGCCTGGATACTTGTCTGAAAAGGAGAAGGACATCGTCAAGAAGCACCAGAAGATCGTGGCTAAATTCGAAAAGAAACAGGCGGCGACTTCTGGTGCAAAAAGCACGACCGATGCAGCAACGCCTGGAGAAAGTGCCACGGCTGTACGGTCCACCGGAGGTGCAGTGGAGGTGGAAAAGCCTAGAATCAAGGCCACATCCACCATTACTGCACGACCGGGAGGAGAAAAGACGGGGACGGCAAAGACTGGAAACAGTGCCGCGGTCGCTCCGCCAAGAAAGACTGGTCAGAGACCCACCACCTCTTCGAGGCCCACTTCCACTACGGTGGAAAAGGCCGCCAAAAGGGGAAGATCGGGTAAAACCAGCCAACGGGGGAGGGGAAAAAGCTGAAGCCCTCAGCTAGCTTCTCTTCTCCACAGGAGCTGCAGATTGCCGTAGTGGACCGACGCGATCCCGATGGGAAAATTCGTCCGGAAAACTGGCTCTCTGTTGAGGCGCGCATTCTGCGAGCGATGCTCGGGGCGGCGGACGACGAGATTGACTTCGACGGCGCTGGCTGGCAGAAGGGCGTCAAAATCGTCGGGTGTGGCAACAGGCAGTCAGTTAACTTCCTGGTGCGCACAATCGGCGGTCTTGAACCTCTCTGGCAGGGGGCATAACTCGAGGTCACACCTCGCGACCGATTGCCTCTCCGACCTATCGTCACACTGTGGGTCCCCCCTCCAGTCATGGAGGATGCCGACACGTTGAAGCTGATAGGTCGGCAGAACAGCGGCCTTAATACTGGAGAGTAATTTCCTCCACTACTAGCAAGAATGAGACGGGTAAGGAGCTGTTGACCAACCGTCCTTTACTCATCTGCGAGACTCCTCTGGTGTTGTCAAGTTCGGTTTGGGTTCCTTAAAAGCTCGTTTCCCCAAGGAGCGTGCCACACAGGGAAAGGCTGAAGGTGGTGCAGATAAACCTGCACCACTCTAAAGCCGCCACCCGCGATCTTATGCAATTCCTGGAGGAGGAGGAAGTTGACTTGGCCTTAATCCAGGAACCCTGGCTCGTCAGAGACAGTGTTTGTGGATTGGGGTCAAGTCAATTCAGATTACTTCATTCGCGCGGTGAAGGTAAGATACGAGCCTGTATTGTATATAGAAAGTACATTAATATGTTTCTCTTATCTCAATACAGTACTGGTGACCTGTGTGTGGCTGCATGCGAGCGAAGGGAGGGGCATGCCCTTATCCTCTCGTCCGCATACATGCCATTCGAAGGTGAGGAACCACCGCCGAAGGAGGTCCGGGACCTTGTTGCGCACGCCCGATCACGGAGACTCGATCTCATCATCGGGTGTGACGCCAACGCTCATCATGTTCAGTGGAGAAGTTCCGGCACCAACAGCAGGGGTGAGTCCATTTTTGAGTTTCTTCTTAATTCTAACCTTATGCTATGTAATAGGGGCAATACGCCACCCTTCCATAAAAGGGTTAGGGAAGAAGTTATAGATATAACCTTGGCTACCGACTCTAGTACTATCTCTGTGGCCGATTGGAAAGTACTGAGCTCCACGGAATACCAACGCAGTTTGGTGGACCCAGAGCTAAGAGAACTTAGGACAGATACTAGGCTTCTCTTCAATAAGGCTAAACTCAGTCGAACTGAAGAAGACTGGTGAGCCTACAAGGCTAGCTTTAATAAGTTTAAGAAAACTATTAGGGCAGCCAAGCGGGACGATTGGAGGAATTACTGTGAATCCCTTGACAATGTTAACGAGGCTGCCAGACTCCGTAAGGTGCTGGCTGGGGTTTCACACACCCCTGGCAGCATCAGGAAATCTGACGGATCATAGACGGGGTCGAGGGAGGAGCTTCTTGAGATCCTTATGAACACTCACTTTCCTGGGTGCACAGATGTTATTGAGGCGACCCCGTCGCATAGACAACAGACATCGCGACCAGATGGTCTAGTTCAGAGGATAATCAGCGAAGCCAAGGTGGCATGGGCAATTGACTCCTTCTTACTTACTTAACTGGCCATAACAACCCGTTATCGGGTTACGGCCTGCCGCAAAACTTCTCTCCATGCGCCTCTGCTTCGCGCGCGCCTTCTCCAGTTGGTCACACCAAGAGATACCAGGGCCTCTTCCACTTGGTCCTTCCACCGGAGACATGGCCTCCCTCTTCGCCGTCGACCTCCAATCATCGCATCGAACACCTTTTTCGCCGGAGCTTCGTCGTCCATGCGGCAGACATGACCGAGCCAGCGTAGCCGCTGGATGTTAATTCGCTGCGCTACGTCCATGTCCTTATACAGCTCATACAGCTCGTTATTGGTTCGTATGCGATAGTCGTCACCAACACGAACAGGGCCGAAGATTTTGCGAAGTACCTTCCTCTCGAACACTCCAAGGGCCGCTATGTCGTTTCGTGTCGTTGACTCCTTCAGCCCGTACAAATCCCCGGGCCCTGATGGTGTCATTCCTGCTATGCTACAATGGTCTAAGGAGGCGGTGGTCAAGGTCCTGACGAGAATCTTTCGTGGATCTCTCCAGCAAGGATATGTCTCGCGTGTCTGGAAGGAGGTTAGGGTGGTGTTTATTCCCAAAGCAGGAAAAGTGAACCACTTAACAGCAAAAGATTACAGACCGATCAGCCTTTCATCGTTCTCACTTAAGACTCTTGAACGGCTGGTAGACGTCTATATTAGAGAAGTGGCACAGTCCAGAGGACTCTGCAAGGCGCAACATGCGTCTTCGAAACCAGGAGGCTACGAGTAGTAGCATATGCAGACGACGTCACTATCCTGGTCCCTGGAAGATTCCTGTCCACAATCAGCGATCTCATGGAGTCTGCTGTAAAGGAACTTTCCAGGTGGGCAGAGCTAAATGGTCTAGGGGTTAATCCCTCGAAGACTGTTTTGGTACTGTTCACCCGGAAATACAAAATACCGAAGTTTAAGCTGCCTAAACTTGGTGGCACTACTCTCACCCTATCACCCGAGGCAAAATACCTTGGCACCATACTTGACTCCAAGCTCTCTTGGAAGCGCAATGTGGAAGAGCGGGTGAAAAATAGCCTGAATGCTTTTTACATTTGTAAAAGGGCTTTCGGGAAAAAGGGGTTTTGGGGATTGCAGCCGACTATCGTTCATTGGATGTATACTGCGATTATTCGGCCGATCCTAAGTAACGGAGCCATTGTCTGGTGGCCGGCTACGGGCACCAAGACCCTGGTAACGCAATTGATGAAGGTGCAGAGACTAGCGGCTATGGGAATAGCTGGCACTGTCAAAAGCAGCCCCCAGGCTGGGCTGGAGGTGATTTTGCACCTTCATCCCATTGAGCTGTTCATAAAGGGTTGCGCCGCTAAAGGCGCCCTCAGACTGAGGGAGGCCAACTTGTAGAGGCAACACGCTTATGGACACTCTGGAATTCTTAAGTCATTCGCGAAACCGGATATCAGTTGGATTCCTGCACGGACTATCTGATCCCATACCTGGATTTCGACACGCGCGCACTTGCCTCTTATCCCACAAAGGAGGAATGGGAGCTGACAGGTGCGACGAGAAACACCTCCATAACCGTTTTCACCGACGGGTCCAAAATGGAGGAAGGTACTGGAGCTGGTCTCTACTCCGATGTACTGCAGACCCACATGTCATTCAGACTGCCGGACCTCTGCAGTATCTTCCAAGCGGAGTTCTATGCAATTTTGAAGGCTGCCGAACTTATCCGTGACAGTGGGCTACCACCCACAGATGTCACAATTTTCGTGGATAGTCAGGCGGCGCTTAGAGCGCTGGAATCAGTTGTTGTGAAATCAAAGATAGTGCAGAGGTGTCGTACCGCACTTCAAGGCATTGGGCACCACCAGGTCACTCTCTGCTGGGTTCCGGGCCACTCAGGAGTGGCAGGAAACGAAGCAGCGGACGAGATAGCAAGAAAAGGGGTCGCCTTGTCTGCCACCGAAGTGGGTACCTCTGTGTTTCCTCCGATATCTGCCCTGTACATGTATATTGACAGATTGACCAAAAAGGAAATTGAGTCGTCATGGCGAACCAGGACCGACTGCGGCACCTGCCGGACACTGTGGCCCTCCCTCTCCTTGACGAAAACACAATTCGTACTGTCCCTGAGTCGTACCTCCATTCCACAGCTCGTTTGAGTCATCACCGGACACTGCGCTATTGGATCTATCCTTATCAAATAGCGCCTCTCGTCCAGTGATGTCTGCCGTACCTGTGGAGATGAAGAAGAAGTAGAAACGATGCAACACTTCCTGTGTCACTGCCCGGCTCTGCAGGAACGCCGACTCCGCACCTTGGGGTCAAGATTCCTCACAGACCTGGCTTGCGCGGCGAAGGTCGAAATCGCGAATCTGCTCTCCTTCATTAAGAGGTCGAACTGGTTTCCCCTTGTCTGAGACTATTGGTTAGCTCCAGAACACCATAAGAAGGGATTCACAATGCGCCATTTTGGCCTCCGAGTGGAAGTGCGGTCCTGCCGCACACACCCTTCCCTACCTAACCTAACCTAAGACACTTTTAGCTGCTTTTAAAGCGTCCAGCATCTTGTAGGTTGATCCCCACCTGGTGGGACAGTCCAATTGTGGAATTTTAAAATTTTTTAATTCGAAAATTTCCCGGCAGCCATTTGCATTCTTTCGACAAACTTTTGTTAAGTTGCGAAAACTTAGCAAACAATTTTTGATTTCAAAGTTTTTCGTTATATCTAGTGCACAAAGTTGTGCAGTATGTGCAGCACACCGACAAATTTATATCTCACCAACACGAATATCTGGAAAGCTTTCAAACGAACTTATATTTTGCATGTAGGCCTCGTTTTCATCCTCCACATAACTGTTGTGACTTTCGTCTACCGAAATGGACGCATGCGACAAAATTTTGGTTGCCTTCATCATGTTGGCGCCATTGTCAGATGTGATGGAGACGATTTGGCTTAAATTTATTTCGTATTTGTTCAACGTTTTTAAAATCTCAGCAGCCAAATTTCTGGACCTACTTGCTCCAGATCCCTTGAGATCCACCATTCCCAGAATTCTCGGAGTTATGACGTCATTGCTTATAAACTGTGCACTTATGCCGTACACATTTCGCGACAACCTAGTCGCAGTGTCAATTTTCAGCGAAATGAGCCGACGCTTCACTTCCTTTGAAATGCCTTGTCTCACATTGCCGGCAACAAGTTTCAGAATTTTTTTACAATTGTCGGCATTTAAGCGAAATTGTTTTCCTGTGATTGAGCCCATCGCAAATGGGATCAATCAACGCTCGCATGTTGGGTGAATTTAATACATTGAAAGGCACACTGTCCTCTGTCAAGTCCTATGTAAGAGCGAAAAATTTGTTTTTTGCTAATTTCTATTTTAATTTTTTTTTCTTCACAATGGTTGACGATACATTTGAACAACAATTTTCTTTTTGAACGTTTAAGTTTATGTGATGCTTGTTTTGCAGATGAGTTTTTAAATTAAATATGCGATTATTTCGCAATCGCGAATGGCACGTATGACATGTAGCAACGCCATTATGTATGTCATTTTCGAAATAATTCCAAACATTGTTATATGGTGCCATTATTACGCTTAAAACTCACGAACCGACCGCGACCGAATCCTTCACTCGAAATATGCCACTGCGAATACAAAAAGCCGTTGCTGGCGAAATGTTCAAAAATGAAAGCAACTGCAAGCTGCTTTGCTTTTGCTTACAAAATGTTCAAAAATGGAAGCAGCAGCACATAGCAAAATGAAAAAGCTGATCGTTTGCTCCTGCTTCTGCATTTCTATATTTCGAAATGAGCAGCAAAGCAAGAAGCATTTTTCTGCAAAGCAGCTATTGCTGCTGTGCTGCGAAATATTAGTTTTTCGAAAATTTGCTTATGCTGTTGCTGCGACTGTTAATTTTCCCGAAGTCGAAGCAATAGCAGAAATGTAAGTAACAAAATTAATTCAGCATTTTTAAACCCTGTGTATATGTATGTTTTGTATGATACTTCTAATAATAAATAATAATTGACTGGCACGACAGCCCGATACCGCGACTAAGGCCTAGCTACCCGCAACCATCCGTGTTGTGCGTGCGAATTTTTTTTTTTACAAGGTTGGAAGGGACCTACAGTTTTATGCCGATTCCGAACGGCGAGTTGGGAGCTTTTTCATAGGCAATTTTTACTCTCAGAGGTTTGCCATGTCCTGCTGAGAGGACAGCCGCCGAAAGATAAATTGTTGTTGTATGTATGATACTTCTATAATTTATAAATTCTCAATCTATTTATATATGACATGTATAAAATGTGGCACATGTAAATATTTTTGGTGCTGGTATTACACAAATGTATTGTACTTATGTATATGCACTTGTACTTATATATAATTGTTAAGTTGTTGCACCTTCTCACTTATATGCATATGAATTGTTTTTTTTTACATTTTTTTGGGCACATTTTGTATCTTTTGTTTGCATGTTATTGTTTTATAAATATGAATTTTTGATTTTCTGTTTATTGGTGCAATCTATATGTGATTTATATGTTCCTTATGTTTTATAAAATACTGTAATGGGTGAAATATGCCTACAGAGGAACCGAGTACCCAAAAAAAAATTCGGTAACGCGCCTATTTTGCATACCTCTACATATATTACGTGTAATCAATTTGTATTATAAATGAATAAAGCATATTGTGATGTACATTAGTTACTTGCAATAAGAGGAATCTTAAAATATTTGTCGTTTGGATTGTACACATTTGCAAAACAAAAAATTACAATATATCAAAACTTAGCACAATACTTCTCAATTTTTTGTTTTTCGAAATTACCCCGGGCGGCATCAGGTTGACGATCAAATATCAAATCCAACAGCTGATATTTTTTTAACGCAACTTTTACCAATTGGCAGCACAAAATTTCTATGCAAAAGGGAGGCAGAATAATGCAAAAATATAACAATATGAACGAACCAAAACAATTTTGATTACTGCCATACTTTTTGACATCACATTTAGATTACAGAATGAACACATATTCTTGTTCCGGCAGCGATTTTACTGTAAATCATAATTTTGTGCACAAACATCCATCCCCGAAAAATTTTCAAGCAGCTGATTGGGTTTCACCACGAATTGTAAACGCATTGCTAAATTGAAACTTGTATGAAAAATTGAATTGTAAACGCATTGCTAAATTGAAACTTGTATGAAAAATAGCCAATAAGCAATGCAAAATAATAGCAAAATTGAATGAGCTATAAGCAATTTTATGATCGCGTTTTTCTTAGATATGAATAATTTATTGATTAATATATAGTAAGATGCTTCCGATTGCTGTTTTATTGGAAACCTTATTATCATTTTCCGGCAGCAAAATAAATCCGCGAGCTGCTCCGGACAATAGATAAATAGAAAAACCAGCTGAGCACCAATTCACCATGAATTGAATGCAAAATAGAAAGGAAATTTCGTAGGCGAAAGTTTTACGTAAAATAACAGACAATCGACGCATTCTAATAGCCTATTTCCACCGAGCCCTTAAATGCATTTAAGGGCTCTGTTAAGCTTGAGAACTGTCAAGCGTTTCCACCAAAACTGAGTTAACTCCAACAGCTGGTTTTTGTTTACATTTTTAGTTGGTCAAGCCAAATTCTGCATTTATTTCTGGGCAGCCACAGCTTACCCATCGCCGCCATCTCCTTGTACACGTATGTATGGTTTCTTGTAGCCCCTCTACTGCAAGAAAACCAATTCGCTTTCCTTCTCAACAGTCTAGGAATGTCTGCGTTTTCATATTTGTGAAAATTTATTTCATTTGTCAATGTTCATTTCATTTATGAAAGTTGTCAGCTGATTGATACCAGAGCTGTCTGAATTTTTAATGTCGAGAGGGTTAGTGAGAAGTTCCACGTTTTTGATTTTCTCTTTCAGCATTTATTATTGGCAAATAATAGAAGTTTTGACTTTGATTATGACAGACGATATGTATTTTTACGAAAAATTCAGTAAAAAGTAATTGTCTTAGCAAAAAATCTACCACACCGAACGCAATTCGAATCCCCTCTTTCGTTTGTGTTCGTACAGCTCTTGCAGCGCCGTAAAGCATGCTATCAAAATTTGTACATTTGTCAGTATTGCTCCAGCTTTTAACATAACATATTCTGTTAGACGTCTGTAAACGGAAAAACTGAGTTAACTCAGTTTTGAAAGTGAGTTAACTCACTTTGATACAAAAACAATTGCATGGGAATTAGAGCATTTAAATGCGATGTTAAATGCATTTAAGCGTTATAGCCTATTTCCACCGAGCGCTTAAATGCATTTAAGGGCTCTGTTAAGATTGAGAACTGTCAAGCGTTTCCACGAAAACTGAGTTAAATGCAACAGCTGGTTTTTATTTACATTTTTAGTTGGTCAAGCCAAATCCTCCATTTATTTCTGGGCAGCCACCGCTTACCCATCGCCGCCATCTCCTTGTACACGTATGTATGGTTTTTTGTAGCCCCTCTACTGCAAAAAAACCAATTCGCTTTCCTTCTCAACAGTCTAGGAATGTCTGCGTTTTCATATTTGTGAAAATTTATTTCATTTGTCAATGTTTATTTCATTTATGAAAGTTGTCAGGGTTAGTGAGAAGTTTCACGTTTTTGATTTTCTCTTTCAGCATTTATTATTGGCAAATAATAGAAGTTTTGACTTTGATTATGACAGACGATATGTATTTTTACGAAAAATTCAGTAAAAAGTAATTGTCTTAGCAAAAAATCTACCACACCGAACGCAATTCGAATCCCCTCTTTTCTTTGTGTTCGTACTGCTCTTGCTGCGCCGAAAAGCATGCAATCAAAACTTGTACATTTGTCAAAATTGCTCCAGCTTTTAACATAACATATTCTGTTAGACGTCTGTAAAGGGCAAAACTGAGTTAACTCAGTTTTGAAAGTGAGTTAACTCACTTTTATACAAAAACAATTGCATGGGAATTAGAGCATTTAAATGCGATGTTAAATGCATTTAAGCGTTAAATGCAAGTAGTATGGATTGGGGGTTTCTGGGACAGATGAAAAGGATGAATTTCTTAGAATTTCTTATCAGTGTGGGAAAAAAGTGTTTTGTGTGTTGTTGTTGTAGTAATTTGATATCAGTGTGTGAAAAAGGTTGTTTGTGTGTTGTTGTTGTTGTAATTTGATATCAGTGTGGGGGGGAAAAGTGTTGTTGTTGTAATTTGTTATGAGTGTGTGGGGAAAAAGTGTTGTTGTAATTTCTTATCAGCATGTGAAAAAGTGGTGTTGTTGTTGTTGTAATTTCTTATCAGTGTGTGAAAAATTGGTGCCTGTTTGTTGTTGTTGCCGTTGATAAGGGGTGTGTGGTGGCGCGTGCTTGTTTTGGTGATAAGGGCGTGGGAATGTGTTTTTTTTTTTTGTGTATATATTTTTGTTTTCTAAATAATGTTTGTATTATTATAATTTTTAAATATTTGTTGTTGTGTGTGTGTGTGTGTGTTTTTTTTTTTTTTTTTTTTTTTTTTTTTTTTTTGTTATAGAGATGGAAAGCATCAAAAGCCGAGGACCCCGTCAGTGTGGGACTTCAACCGCACTAAAACCATCCCTCTCAAGTCCGAATTATCCCCCTGGTACGACCGTCAGGCATTTCGTCAGGAGGCGGGGTTGAGCGTATAGCTCGAGCTCTGTTAAGGTTTGTTTGTCTGCTTGTTAATCGTCGTGGTCTGTTGTCACGGTTTGGTCATCGTTCGTTGCATCTTACCCCTCAACTGGCCTCTGCGCCTGTGGCAGCTGTTCCCGCTCGCGTCTTCGCCTGGCTTGCTCGTCGATGCGGAGTTCCTTCATGATCTCGGCGGCCATACAGCAGCCCGCGCTCCATGCTACGTCGCTCGCTGTCATGAGGGCAACCAGGTTCGCTGTGGTGGCGGTGGAGCCCAGTGCCTCGTGGAGTATCTGACGCTGGCCCTCGAAGCGGGGGCATGCAAAGAAGGCGTGTTCTGCGTCCTCTGGGGTGTCGCAGAGTTCACACAGGGGATCAGGCTCGAATCCGAAGCGGTGTAGGTAGGCTTTAAAGCAGCCGTGCCCGCTGATTATTTGGGTGAGGAAGAAATCCACTTCGCCTCGCTTCTTGCTGAGCCACACTTTGAGGTCAGGGATTAGCCGGTAAGTCCACCTGCCGTTAGCTGCATTGTCCCAGCGCGTTTGCCACTGTGATATGGATTCGTCTCTTACTGTGTTGTTGGAAGCGGCACTGGTGCTCGGCTCCCCTCTACGCTTGGATTGTTGCAGCACGCTGCGCTCATGCGCCAGTAGGTCCAGTGGCAGAAGCCCCGCGATGACTAGGGTTGCATCTTCCGATACTGTGCGAAACGCCGAGCAGATTCTGAGCGCGCACCGGCGATATGTTGCGTTGACACCTCGGACGTATGACGGTTTTGCGAATGCGTCGCTCCAGATAGACGAGCCGTACAGCAGGATCGATGTGACGACGCCAACCAGCAGTTTCCTGCATTGCTGCTTGGGCCCGGACACGTTTGTCATCATTCTGGACAGCGCGGTCGCTGCTGCTGCAGCCTTGTTGTTTGTGTGTTGCAGGTGGTCGCGGAAGCACAGCCGATGGTCGAGTATGACCCCGAGGTACTTAATGTACGGTTTCGAAGCAATTATGCTGCTGCCGACCGTAATCGTCACCTTCTCGACCTTCTTTCGGCTGCTGACGAGGACTGCCTCCGTTTTGTGAGCAGCTAGAACTAGCGATTTAGCGTCTAGCCACTCCTGTGCTGCTATAATAGTCTGCTCTGAGATCCGCGTCACGTCTGCCAATGTTTTGGCCACCGCCACGATTGACACGTCGTCAGCGAAGCCGACAAATGTCACCCCTTCAGGGACTTTGAGACGCAGGATGTCGTCATACATGACGTTCCATAGCAAAGGACCTAGGACGGACCCTTGCGGAACGCCGGCAGTGACTTTGTGGTCAACAGTACCGTTTTCGCTGTCGTATCGTAATGTCCTGTCGCTTAGGTAGCTGGAGATTATCCTTTGCAGGTATGCCGGCACGTCAAGTTTGTGCAGTGCGTCGAGTATTGCTCTCCAGCTGGCACTGTTGAATGCGTTTTTGACGTCTAGGGTCACCAGCAGGCAATACTTTTTGGACCCACCGAGCCAGCGTGCGCCATCAGTCGCTTTTTGGGCTATGTTCTTCACCACGCTGATCGCATCTGTTGTTGATCGGTTCCTCCTAAACCCAAATTGGTTACAGGAGAGCCGATCGTCTACATGGCTCTCTAGCCGGTTTTTAAGGATTCCCTCGAACAGTTTGCCGGTAGAGTTCAGCATGCACAAAGGCCGATAGCTGGCGGCGGTGGATGGATTTGCCGTTTTCGGTATGAGTACCAACCTTTGCAGCTTCCATGCTGTTGGGAAAACTCCTTCGTTAAGACACAAGTTGAAGACGCGCGCGAATGCGTCTGGGCTAATGGCGATTGCTTTCCTCAGGGCTACATTAGGTATGCTGTCAGGGCCTGGTGCTTTACGGAGCTGAATAGCACGGGCAGCGTATTCTACCTCTTCGGCCGTAATTTCCGGAGTAGGTTCTGAATGCTCTACATTATGGTTTCTTGCAAAATCAGGATGCTCTGGGAAAAGCACGTCCACAATGCCTGCCAGCAGTTTTGGGCATGTTGGCTGAGCTGTTTTTTTTAGTTTTTTGAGTACCAGTTTGTACGCCATACCCCATGGGTTGTTTTCGGCGTCATCGCACAGTTCTGCGAACATTCTTCGTTTGCTGTCGCGTATGGCATTCTTGAAAAGTTTACGCTTATTTTTAAATGCGAGCTGCTGTTGCACGAACGTCGCTGTGCCTCGCGCGCGCTGGCATATGCGTCTTGCCCTATTGCACTGTGTACGCAGCTCAACAATCTCGGCATTCCACCAATATGCTGGCTTGCGTGATTTGGAGGGCTTCCGCCGGGCCATGGATGCGTCACAGCTCTTTGTGATAGATTTTAAGAGCTCTGCGGCCGCCGATTCCGCGTCCGTACTGGCCATGACCTGCTCCGTGCAGAACATTACTTCGAACAGCGCCTCGTCGAAGCTGTTCGCTTTCCACCCTGAGTGCCGCTCTGTTTTACATGCTGTGTGGCGCGTTTTTGTAACATTTATTATAATAGCGCGGTGGTCACTATGAGTGTAGCAGTCGCTGATATGCCAGTGCGTGTCCCTGTGTAGCCCACCGCTAATGAAGGCCAGGTCTATAACGGATCCAATGCCGTTCTTGCTGAATGTGTGCTCGCATCCTGTGTTTAGGAGGACCACATTCAGTGCCGCTAGCGTGTCTAGCAGCGCTCTGCCCCTTGGGTTCGTTTTTCTGCAGCCCCACTCAACGGCCCACGCATTAAAGTCGCCTGCAATAAGCACCGCGCCTCTTGTTCTCGCGTCGTTGACTAGCTCGTCCACATTGGAGTTAAAGCCAGCCAAGTCAGTGCTGGGTGGAATATAACAGCTGTAGATAAACAGGTTGCTTATTCTGGCGCACACGAAGCAGCTTGTGGTGGCGGATACAATGAGCGGCTGCGCTCGTGCGGCGCAGCTCCAAATGGCGCATTTATTGGATGTGCTGCTGGCCCAAGTTGCGTCATTTTTGTTCTTGTATTGCTCACTCAGGATGGCTACGTCAACTTCGAGTTCAAATATTGTTTGTGCAAGGAGGTCTTGCGCTGCCTGGCAGTGGTTCAGGTTGAGCTGCAAACACTTCATGATTGGCGGTGGTTTGGTGCCCTGGTTCCTGCTTTCACCTTTTGTAGTGACGCGCATCCGCGGCTGCCTGCAACATGGTTAGTGCTGCTTTCGCCCCTATCCGCGCACAGGGCGCATAATGGTGCATTCGTGCAAGCTTTCGCTTGGTGGCCCCGACCGCCGCACTTAAAGCAGAGCGACGAGCGATCCACGCTGCTCGCACATTTTCTTGCGACATGCCCAAAGTCGTGGCACCTGTAACAACGTGTGACCGCCTCTTTTGCTCTGATTCGGCAAACTACCCAACCAATGCGCACTTTTGAAGTTGCAGTTAGCTTTTGCGCAATAGCTGCAGACACGCTGACGGTGCATATTTGTGTGCCGCCATAGGCCGGTCGCATCGATCGGATGGCTGACGGCTCAATGTGCAAGCCGCCAAGGCAATCTGACAGCGCTTGCAGGACTTCATCGCTGCTGGTAACTTCGTCGATGTCTCTGATTTCCAGAGCGACTTCTTGGGTGAAGCTACGCACTTGGGCTTTTTCGCCAAGGACGGATTCAACCGCGGCCTTAAGCATTTGTGTCGACGGGTCGGCTTGTTTTTTAAGCTCAAACAAAAGCTCGTCACCTGCTGTCTTACGAATGCTCTTTACATTTTGCGCCAGCTCTTTGAGCTGTGGCTGCGATTTCACCATTTTAAGCATTTCAGCATAAGTGCAGTCGCCAATTTTTTTAATTATAAGCGCGTCAGGCTTCATTGGCTTAGTTTTGGCCTTGCGCGGCGCCACTTTCGTCCACTGTGCCTGCGTTTGGTTATTTTGCTGGCTGGTCGCTGCGGCCTTGCCCGAGGACGTTTGCTGCTGCTGTTGTTGCTTTGGTCGCTGTTCTGTAGAGCCAGCATCCCCGCTCATGGGTGAGAATATGCGGCTGCGCTTTTTCGCTTGCTGTGGTGAGTTAGCTACGGTCGCATCTTTATCGCCGTTCGCTCGCGTTCTCTTCGGCTGTTTGCTTCCACTTTGGCTGATCGAGGCTGCTGCCGTTTGTGTCGTCTTGCTGATGAGCTCAGTGGCCGACGGGTTAACTACGCGAGTAGTCGCTTGCTGCGCTGTGCTCTGCTGGGCCAGAGCGCTCGTGTGGAGTTTCGCTATGACGCTTCATCCCTTCATCCCTCATGGGGATATTGATGTGCCTTTGAGTCTCCATCATACCCACGAGTTCGATTATTTTTTCGCCTAGTAGCAGGAGAGCGTTCGCACTGCCTTCTGGTTCTTGCGATCTAGCTGTTTCTCCCTCTATTTGTTGCTCGTCTTGCTGCATTTGCTCGCCCCCTTCTTCGCTGTTGGGTGCATTTGCGCTTTGCTGCTGTTTGGCACTCTGGTTATGGTCAGGCATGGGCAGCTGTTTTCTCACCGGTGACCGCGTTAATTTTGGTCTCCTTGCAAATGGATTCTCCACTTCGTTGGCCTCCGTACGTCTTGTCGGTGATTTGTTGGTGGGCATGCTGGCAGTTTTGCCTGCACGCTCCCCACCAGTTTCTGTTTGTTTGTCACCACAGCGGTTTAGCGCTGCTGTGGTGAGTATGAGGTGGAACTCGCTAGTGGAGCCGATGACACTTAGTTAGTGTCTCTCCCACTTTAGTTCGCGCCTTTTGTTCTACGCTTTCTCCCGAGTTTCTCAAAAAGAGGTTGCTGAAAAGATTTTGCGTTTACCTCACTTCTCAAAAAGGTGAGATTTGTGGTTGTCAGCTGTGCGTGTCGCCGTAGCGCTCAGTGTTAATTCTGCACAGGTAGGTCTCTGTCGCAGGCGTTTTTTTTTTTTATTTGATTTACGTAGGAAGGTTGGAATCTTCAAAAGAAACTGCCTTGTCCGTACAAGTCAGCCTGCACGATTCACTGGCAGTGATTAGCTACCAGCGCCTACGTACTAAACCAACCTCCCTGGTATCCTCCTCCTGTGAGTCCCTGCGGCACCACCTGTTTAGGTATTCCTTCGCAGGGCAGGCTTTGGTCAGTTACCGCGTCATGTTAGCATTAAGCCGTTCGTCTGTTCTGACTCGTTTCATCATCATCGTTATTACCTCCATACAAGCGTTCCACGCGTCCTCGGTTGTCAACATGAGCTGAACTATCAACTTTGCCGTCAGAGGTTCAGATTCTATCCGCATTCGTCGTCTTAAGTTATTTCTCGCGTCGGTAAATCTACTGCAGTTCGTCATTACATGGTCCGCACATTCCTTTTCTCCGTTGCAGTATAGGCAGAAAGGATGGTCAACGTGTTTGTATTTGTACAAATATCGTCTAAAGCACCCATGGTCAGTTAAAAATTGCGTCAAGTAGTAATTTAATTCTCCGTGTTTGCGGGTGGTCCAGGTCTCTATGTCAGGAATAAGCTGGTGTGTCCATCGTCCTTTTGTCGAGTTATTCCAGCGAGTTTGCCAATCTGCCATGCTTTGCGTCCTAGATGCTACTTTGTCTGCTCTGTTTTGCCTAAGCTTTGCAGATTCTTTGGCCTGGATGTCGACCGGCATTTGTCCACTAATAACGCAGGCCGCGTCAGCAGAGAGAGTGCGAAAGGCACTGCAAACTCTTAGCGCCATCAATCGGTGAGCAGAGTTTATGGCCCGCATGAAAGACTTAATGGCCGTTGCGTGGGCCCATATTGGAGCTGCATATAGGACGGTAGAGCCGAAGACTGTGGCTAATAGTTGTCTGCTTCGTTGTCTTGGGCCGCCAATGTTTGGCAGTAAACGCGTCATAGCTGCGCTCACCCGTGCCGCCTTGTCTGATGCATGAGCAAGGTGGCTTTTGAAGTTCAGTCGGTGGTCCAACAGCAGGCCTAGGTATTTAAGAGAAGGTGCAGATGGAACCAGGTGCTGTCCTACTCGTATCTTAACTCGCTCCACTTTCTTCCGACTGGACATCAGAACAACGTCTGTTTTATGATCAGCTAAGTCTAGGCCCGCATTCTTAAGCCACGTCTTAATCTTAAATATTGCTTCGTCACATTTGCTCGTCACCTCTGTCAATTGCTTTGCTACCACCACTAGGGCTATGTCATCCGCATATCCAATTATATGTGCGCCTTCAGGTTTTTGTATCCTAAGGACTCCGTCATACATAGAATTCCACAGGACTGGCCCTAGAACCGAACCCTGTGGGACCCCGGCTGTGACTACGTACTCTTGTGGGCCGTCGTCAGTATCGTACCAGAGTCTTCTGTCCTTAAGGTAGTTAGCCACAATTCTAATAATGTAGTCAGGTGCACGCATGTCAAAAAGCGAGTCCAACACCCGCTGCCAATTTGCGCTGTTAAATGCATTTTTTACGTCCAAAGTGACCACCGCACAGTATTGTTTTTTGCCATCACGCCACCTTGTACCAGCTAGGGCTTCTTTGGCTATTTTATAAACCGCGTCAATGGCGTCCAGTGTTGATCGATTTTTCCTAAAACCGTATTGGTGTTTAGACAGTCCAGTCGGGCCTTCTGTACAAGCGGTGAGTCTACGGCATATGACCTTCTCCAGTATTTTCCCTACCGCGTCAAGCATACATAGAGGCCTGTAGGAGGACGGGAGGCCTGGCGGTTTATCGCCTTTTGGGAGTAAGACCAATCTTTGACGCTTCCATATTTTAGGGAAAACACCCTCGCGCAGGCATGAGTTAAAAATATTTTTAAATACCTCGGGATTCCTTGTCATCGCCAGCTTGATGACGCTATTAGGAATACCATCGATTCCTGGTGCTTTTTTCTTTTTAATCTGTGCCGCGTCGTCTAGTACTTCGTCCACGCTAACCAGCGGAATCGTGTCGGTATCGTCATTTGATGCACATACTATTGAGCCAATGTCATTGCAGAATGGGAAAAGCCCTTCCACAATTTTAGCCATTAGTTTTGGGCAGCTCGGCGCTTTAGAGGGGCCTGTCTTTAGTTTATTAAATGCGATTTTGTACGCGCTACCCCAGGGGTTGTTGTTTAGATCATCTCTGATTTCGTCAAATGCGGCTGTTTTGCTTGTCTTAATAGCTTTATGAAATTCTTTTCGTTTCTTTTTGAATTCTTCCTGCAGTGATATATATTGAGGCCGCCCCCTCGCTCTCTGGTGTTTTCTTCTAAGCTTATGACATTCAGTGCGCAGCTTTGCAATTTCGTCATTCCACCATAAAACAGGCATTTTACCAGCCTTATGTCCTTTTCTTATCATTGATGCGTCACATGCTGCAGTTAGCTTTCGGATTAGTGTTTCGGCCTGGGTATCTGGGTCACTGTTCTGGGTTTTTATGTCGTCAATCATGTACGCAAGCATGTCTATGTCCATTGAGTCTTCACGCCATTTGATTTGTTGCACCTTTCTTCGCAGGTTTCCTCTGCAGGAGGAGCGTTTCGCTGACACGTCAAATATGATAGCGTTGTGGTCACTGTGTGTGTAAATGTCCGTCACTTTCCAGTTTGCGTCTCTCACTAACGAGCTACTTACAAACGTCAAGTCGATTTTAGATACACGTCCGCCTTTATTGTAAGTATGTTTTACTCCGTCATTCAATAGCACTAGGCTGGTCTTGGCAAACGCTTCGGTCAAAGCTACGCCTCTCTGGTTAGTTTTGCGGCAGCCCCATTCTGCTGACCACGCATTAAAGTCACCAGCAACTACGACTGGGGATTTCCCTATCACGTCATTTGTCAGTAAATCCAGCATTTCCTGAAAGTTATCGATGTGGGCGCTGGGAGGGGCGTAACAGCTGTAAAAATGGATGCCACTGACTTTTGCGTGAACGAAGTTACTGCTCAGGGTATCACCAATATGTTCGAAGGCATGTGATCCACAACTCCATATAGCCGCTTTGCCATTATTATTAACAGCCCAGTTGCTATCACTTTCGGGTACATTATAGCATTCAGATAGGATTGCCAAGTCAATATCTAGCTCAATTACAGTTTGCGATAGCAATTCCTGGGCCGCTATGCAATGGTTGAGATTAAGCTGGAGGATTCTCATTTTGTTTGTGCCTTAAGAACCTCTTGGTATAATGGGCACTTCCAGCTATTTAGGGCATGGTTCGTTTCAGCCAAGGACCGTCTCTTGCACAGAACACAGCAAGCGTCATTTTCGCAAACCTTTGCTACGTGTCCTGGTTTTCCACATTTCATGCAGCATTTGCTTAAATCGTCGTTGCTTTTGCAATACTTAGAAATATGTCCATAATCCATGCATTTATAGCATCGCTTTATCAATTTCCGCTCTCGCACTCTGCAGTTCACCCAGCCAATTTTCACCTTTCCCAGTGTGAGCAGCCTGCTTGCTATACGCGCGGGCAGGTTAAGCAGCGCTACTTGTGTGCCTGCATACGCTGGCCTCAAAGTTTTAAGCGCCCCCAATTCGATGCGCTCACCGTCTTGTAGTTGCGAGTTTATTGCTTCAACTACGTCTTCTTTCGTTGTTATTTCGTCCAGGTCCTTAACTTCAACTTGTGTTACGTCCATCATAGTTTTTACTTCTACCTCTGGTCCCAGCACTCTGCTGATCTCATTTCTGACGGATTCTGCACACTTATTTTCACCCCTGGTAAGTTGTATTAATAATTCACCTTTTGCCGTCTTTCTAATTTTCGTCACTTTTTCTCCTAGGTATTTTAGCTCATCGGATTGCTTAACGGACTTCAGAATGTCACTATAAGACTTTTCCCCTTTTTTGGCAATTATAATTGCTTCAGGTCTCGGCATAGGTTTGTTGGCTTGTTGCTTGCTTTCTACTTTCGTCCAGCCTTCTGAGCTCTGCAGCCCATTTGCCTTACTAATTTGCGGGCGATTTGTCGCAGCTTGGTTAGTTGTCTTGCTGGCTTCGAGGCTGTCATCTACATTTTTAGCCTTCTTTGGTGGTGATAGGCGTCCAGACGACTTTTCGTCTCTTAGCCGCTTTGGGATTTCCGATCGTGGCTTGATCATTGGCGAAGTTTGCACACTTTTATTCCACCTGCTGATTCTGCCTGGCGGCTGCCTTTGCTGAGCCGCTTGCTCATGCAGGTCACCAATCACTGCGATCAGTTTACGCATCGGATCATGTACGGTGCGTCTCCCACCGCTGAGCATCTCAATTAATTCCTTAATTTTTTCTCCTAGCCTTGCAAAGGCATCCTCAGGCATAGCGATTTGGTCGTCAACTTGAAGGATAGGGGGAGATGAGCTCGCTCTGATAGCTCTTTCTGGCGAGCGGGTAATTTTTGAGCACCTGCGAAAAGGATCTATGGGCTCAGGATTGCTCGTCGCCACGTTGAGGAAAGCATCAGTCCCATTAGATTTGGCAGACACTGTTTGGCAGCCCAAAGGTGATTGTAAGTCACCAGCTGCTGCAGCGCCTGGCCCCCCTATAGGCGGCTTGTGGTGGCTCTGTGGCACTAAACACGGCCTTGAAACAGCTGATTTTTGTTTATCCGCTGATAAGCTTATAGCCTCTCGCGGGATGATAAGCAGGAAAATAAGAATAAAAGAGACAACTCACTGATCTGCCTCTATGGGATTTGAGATGAAAACACCAGAAATTGGTCGTGTCCAATGAAGCACTCGCACGCTTTGGTAAACCGCGAGTCGCCACTCTATCGCACACACTTCTGCCGCACTTAGCACAAATTTTAGGGATTTAAACCACTTGAAAAATAATACTTTTCGCGGAGCCGAAATAAACACAGTCTGTCTCTGTTAAAGATTCAACTCTGCTCCAGGCGTGTGTGTGTGTGTGTGTGTGTGTGTGTGTGTGTGTGTGTGTGTGTGTGTGTGTGTGTGTGGTGCGTGGTGGTGCGTGCTTGTTGTGTGGTCGTTCGTTCATGTTGGGTTGGGGGTTGGGGTTGAGGGGCACCGCCGGCGTTTTGCGTGACTCTGAGCTGATGTGTGTATAAGGTCCGTTTCATAATTATAACGCCACTCGATTTTCTTGAATATCTCAAAAACCAGCAGTGATATCAAAAAAGCGTCTTCTGATGAAATTGCACTGGCTAATAGTGCAATTTGATAACAATAAAAAATATCAAAAATCATGGCTACTTTTTTATTAGAAAGACTTTTTTATATATTCAGTGTTTCATATTTATAACGCCACTTGTGTTAAGTAGGCAAAAAAGGTTTCAAGAAGAAGAAAATCACATGGTTAGTTTCGCAACTGCTTTCCTTTATTTAACACAACATTGGATATTCTATCATTCATGCTATGAATCAATTTTTGCATTACATTTACATCGATGTTGTACCATTCTTTGAGAATGGCAGCCTTTAGTTCAACATCGGTGTTAAATTGCTTGTTTCCTGCGTAGACGCGACGAACTAGAATTCCCCACAAATTTTCGAAGGGGTTGAGGTCTGGGGAGTAGGCCGGCCAATCCATAACTTCCACATTATTGGCTGAAAACCAAGTCATGGTTTCGCGACTTGTGTGGATGGGGGCATTGTCCTGTTGGAATACATAGCCATTGGATGTCTGTTGACTCAAAAAAGGAAGTAGACTCATGCGCAGCACGCCCATGTAGTCACTGCTTTACATTCGGCTCGATGTAAATTGTAGTTCGAGACATCCTTCGAATGAGACTGCACCCCAGACCATAACTGTCCCACTACCGAAGTTCCATTTGGAAAAAATTTCAGGTTCTTTCCGCAAATCTCGCCAGTAGCCATAATATCCGTCCGGCACATCCAAATTCCATTCTTTTTCATCAAACAAAATTACCTGAAATAAGAAGAAGCATTAGTGGTAAGCATAAACCAATTTAAAACTATCTGAACTTACTTTTTTCCAATCGCGACCCATGTTCTGGAGAACAATTGTGAGTCTACTGGTTTTATGACGGGCCAAAAGTCTGGGCGCAGCCTTCATTTTCGCAAATGTGATGTTTTTATTGCGTTTGATGGTGCGCCAGACTGTTGTCCTAGACACACTTTCGTCACAAGTGCTCTTTAGTTGACTCAGCGTTTGCGAAGAGTTGCTTGCCTCGCGTATAATATGGAATTCGCTGCATTGATTCAACAATTTTTTTCGCCCAGAACGTTTCTTGGAGCCGTAGGAGTCTTTGTCCTTAAACAAATTTTGGACAACTCTGTAGCTCCTGTCAACCATGTGATTTTCTTCTTCTTGAAACCTTTTTTGCCTACTTAACACAAGTGGCGTTATAAATATGAAACACTGAATATATAAAAAAGTCTTTCTAATAAAAAAGTACCCATGATTTTTGATTTTTTTTTATTGTTATCAAATTGCACCATTCGCCAGTGCAATTTTATCAGAAGACGCTTTTTTGATACCACTGCTGGTTTTCGAGATATTCAGGAAAATCGAGTGGCGTTATAATTATGAAACGGACCTTATAAAGCAGAGAGTACAGGAAAGAAACCTTCCAATTGGAGTTGTTAGTTGTGCAGTTGGCGTAAAATTGTTTACGGTAATTGGACGCTGCGTTTTCTGAAAAAAAACATTTTATGAAATAATAAGTCCATTAATTTGATTTTATTTTTATTTATTATGTGAAAAAGCTGTAAGTTGTAAATAAAGTACCTAAAAAACCAAACCCCAAATCATGAAATTAAAACACAAAATTTATTTTTTTTTAATTTTCATTTTTATTAATTTTTTATTTTTTAACAATTTTTTTCCAACCGCCCAAACATTGCGAACGGCTGGCTGTACGGGATTTCACCCTCCTCCTCCTCTCCACTGTCTAAATCTATTTGAGCCGGCATGAGTGGGATCGGCCGGATCTCCAGGTCGTATCCCTTTGGTTTCGCCGTCCGTACTAAGCAGTACCCACTGCTTAGCTCCTGCAGCACGTCATCCTTCAGATTTATGTACTTTTCCGGGAGGAAAAGTACGTGCGAGTCCAACTCGCACATTACTTTCCTCCCGTAGCGGGTGGAGACGCAGCGCATATTGAGCACCACGTACTCAACCCCGTTCAGCAACTCCAGAATCGGCAACGCCGGCTTGCGATTGATCGCATTAAAGGCCTCCACGGCTTCCTCCGTTATGCACGTTCGTTTGGTCGGCTTTGACATCTTTGTTTTGAATGAATGTCTTGGTCAATTTTTAGGAGTTTATATATGTTTTTGATGTGCGAAAAGCATACGGGTATCACCATAAAAAGCGTGTGAAATTTTATCTTTCCTGTTTCACAAATAATAATGCATGAATATTCTATGGAAAATCGTATTATCATTGCGGTTTCTTAAAAAGTGTGGGCGTAAAATTGTTTACGGTAATTGGACGCTTCTTAACATAATCATAACACAAAGGGTGTAATGTTTATCGCGCGAGAACTGTTTACCCCCAAAAAGTTTGCGGATTTCAACCATCGTGTGCAGAAGCGTAGGAAATTCTGGCTTTCCAAAATTGCGGACTGTTCTTAGAAAGGCCAGTATGTGCGCGAATTAAATGACAGATTGTTTGCTATAGAAAATCGTATTATCATTGCGGTTTACTTTAATTGTTGATGTTCTTGTTGTTGTTGCTGTTGGTGCTTGAAAAGTGAATTTCGCAAGTTTTGCGGTTTCTTAAAAAGTGTGTGCGTAAAATTGTTTACGGTAATTGGACGCTTCTTAACATAATCATAACACAAAGGGTGAATGACTAGCGCGCGAGAACAGTTTACCCCCAAAAAGTTTGCGGTTTCTTAAAAAGTGTGTACGTAAAATTGTTTACGGTAATTGGACGCTTCTTAACATAATCATAACACAAAGGGTGAATGACTAGCGCGCGAGAACAGTTTACCCCCAAAAAGTTTGCGGATTTCAACCATCGTGTGCAGAAGCGTAGGAAAGTCTGGCTTTCCAAAATTGCGGACTGTTCTTAGAAAGTCCAGTATTTGCGCGAATTAAATGACAGATTGTTTGCTATAGAAAATCGTATTATCATTGCGGTTTACTTTAATTGTTGATGTTCTTGTTGTTGTTGGTGTTGGTGCTTGAAAAGTGAATTTCGCAAGTTTTGCGGTGTGTTCCACTTCCACACGAAGAGTCTAAATTGATAATGCCACATTCAATTTCATATGGTTTTCTTGGTAGAGCGTCGCGCATGAAAATTCCTCGAAAATGCGGTATGTGGATGGTATATTTTCTTAAATCGGCATCAGACAATGCTCGGTTGGGTAGCATATTTAAAAGTTTTTTGGTTGTGGTTTATAGTAAAATCCAAAACCTTTTCTATACGGTTTTAGGTATAGCCCATGTCCTATTGCTATTGCCTC
This sequence comes from Melieria crassipennis, assembly GCA_963668005.1. Lineage (NCBI taxonomy): Eukaryota > Metazoa > Arthropoda > Insecta > Diptera > Ulidiidae > Melieria > Melieria crassipennis. Next base: position 47,404,419 of record OY764963.1, on the reverse strand, counting down.
CATTGTTTTATTATGACGATTTGCTTCTTCAAGTTGTTGTTTAGCTGCTTTTGTAGCATTAAAAACCTTAGCAATTGATGCGCCACCGGTTGCTAATCCGCCAATAGCTCCTAAGGCGGTTAAGATAGGAATAAGCGGTAGAAAACCGCCTACTTTCGGAATCGGTATGATCCGTGGAATATTGGTAACATTTTTCGTTAGTGGTGTGAGCACTTTCTTGCTGATTTTTACAGCCTCATTAATACTCTCGGGTTTGTGTTTCTTTAAAAGATTTCCAACTTTTTTTATTATGTTTTTAAATGAATTTTTCTTCAATGGAGATTTTCTCTTCTTTTCACGTTTTATGTTCTTTTCCGGTTCATTATTTGTGCATCCCATACCGAATTTGGTTTTAGCTTTCATCGCGTTTGTGACAAACCAAGCACTTGCACGTTCGCCGAAATTACTATTTTCTGATTTAACTCTCTCCCAGGCTTTTTCTGCTAATACTTTATCTGCCAAATGACGTTTATCGTGACTTTTGAATTGTGAATATTTAATATCGTGTTTTCTACAAGCAACGTCTAGAGGGTTGATACCTTGGTCACCTCTGTTTAAACGTTTCTGTAATTTAGTTCCTGGTCCGCAAAATTGATAACCCGGTAAATGCAATTCAACTGGAAGATTATCAATAATTTTATCCGCTAGTCCGCCTCCAGCAACGGGTTGTTTATTACTGGTTTTTCTTCTATAGTGAACAGTCATATTAAATCTTTATATGTCTGCACATAATGAGAGTCGTATATTAACTGAAGTCTTGCAAATAAATATAGGTTGTTTTATGGCGATAGGGTTAGTTGTGAAAATGCGTTTCATAAAACAACAGCAGAAAGGCAATATTGTTGTCAAGAATTTAGACAATGTGTTAAAAATAAATTCTCGTAAACAATTGAGGCATAGCACACTATTGCCAAATACGTTGAGGGCGCTAATTGGACCGTCAAATTGTGGAAAAACCAATGTGATGTTGAGTTTGATTGAGAGTCCGAACGGATTAAAATTTGAAAATATATATTTATATTCAAAGTCATTGCATCAGCCAAAATATCAATATCTACAGGAATTGTTAAAACCCATAAAAGGAATGGGGTATCATGAATTTTCCGACAATGCTGATGTTCTACCGCCGGAGGAAGCAAAACCAAATTCAATAATAATCTTTGATGATGTTGCTTGTGAGAGGCAAAATAATATACGTGCATATTTTTGTATGGGGCGTCACAAAGCCGTTGATAGCTTTTATTTGTGTCAGACATACACACGAATACCTAAAAACTTAGTACGCGATAACGCAAATTTTATTATATTATTCAAACAAGATGTTATGAATTTGAAACATGTATATAACGATCATGTTGGTTGTGATATGAATTTCAACAAGTTTATGGATATGTGCCAAGAGTGTTGGAAAGAAAAATATGGTTTTCTTACAATAAGTAAAGATGATGATATAAATAGTGGCCGTTATCGAAAAGGGTTTAACTGCTTCATCCAAATATAAAAACTGTTGCTATACACACATACACTTCAGTATTGTTTCTACCATCGAGCCGGTATAAACTAACCTGATACAACACAAGCTGTTATTGAGTTGTTGTAGCCTGACCTGCTACAACCTGATCTGCTATTGTTTTGACCTGATATAGCCTGGTCTGATATCGAGCCGATCTGCTATTGTTTTGACCTGATATAGCCTGGTCTGATATCGAGCCGATCTGCTATTGTTTTGATCTGATATAGCCTGGTCTGATATTGAACCGATCTGCTATTGTTTTGATCTGATATAACCTGGTCTGATATTGAGCCGATCTGCTATTGTTTTGATCTGTTATAGCCTGGTCTGATATCGAGCCGATCTGGTATTTTGCTACAAAATGAATGAAAGCCTATTAAAAAACATTGTGCAAACTAGAAAAATATTGAAGAATAAATTTAAACAAGTAAAACAAGGAGAATTGGATACAGCAGTTAGTTTGGAGAAAACATTTTTGCCCATAACAAAACCATTAAAAGAAATCCTAACATCAGCTAACACTCATGATGAAACTATTAAAAAGGAAAAACCCGAAAAGTGGGACATTAAAATGGAAACTAGTACCCCGAAAAAAATAAATAAAACTAATAACGATAATAATGATAGTTTTCTTCCCGCTAATTTTACCGACGATAACTCCAGCGACCTTTATAATACCATCAATAGTGAGGACTCTAAATTGAATATAAATTTATCAGTGTTGAAACAAGATAACAAATTAGATCATTTATATGGGCCACATAAAACAGCAAATGGTGAATGGATGTTTGGTAATGCACCTATACAATTAACTGATGATGATAAAATAATAATTGGAACGCAAAGATGGTTACTTACTCCAGGGCTATTCCAATTGCTATTTCACAAAAATCCACAAAATTATGATGAGGTAGAACTAAAGATCTATAAAGATATTTTACAATCAACAAATGGCCATAAACGTAATTTCGATGTGAAAGAGCAAATTAAAGGAACACGAGCATATAAATATACAAGCATTATAAAGAAACTGTTTAGTGATGAAGATACGTTAAAACCAACAACATCATCGTTGTCTCAACTGCAACAGCATCAGCATAAAGAAGGCGGTGGATTAATGCAATTAAATACGCATAAAACAAATTATATCTACTGGGACGACCCAAATGAGATGGTTGTTCGCTTACGTCTTTTAATTTCATCACAAACAGCTGGACATAACAATCATAACAATGAAATTGTTTCAATTATCGAGGAACTGAAGGAAGCTGATATTATAGAATAAACAATTTAATATTAAAATGAGTGTTGATAAGTTTGGCCACTATTCCAATGTTCGAATGAGTGAGAAGAAAAAACAATTGAAAAAAAGTGTAATGGAAACTTGTGGCATAACAGTCGATCGCGATAAGAATATAAACTTTAGTTTGAAACGCTTGAAAAACGTTGGTGAGCCCATTGCTGATACAGATGGTGTGTCGCGCAATTTCGTTACTAAGACTATACATGAGAATCAAACTGAACTTAATGAAAAACTAGAAAAACATAAGGAATATTATGAGAAAGAGGTGGAAAACCTTTATGAAAAACTTAAATCGGTGCAAACATACATAGATGATAATATTAAGGAGTGTATAAAGCATTTTGATTCACGTTTGGATGGTATGGAAAAATACCTATTTGATGGACTTATGCAAAATAAAAAAGTTAAAAATATAAATAATGAGTAAAAGGGTGATCGTGGAAGAGCTGCATAAGCCGGCCCGGCGTAATTTTTTACGACGTAAAGTCATAACAAAGGGTATTGATGACCTCTGGCAAGCTGATTTGGTAGAAATGGGTGCTTAAGTATTCAAAGTACAATAATGGTTACCGCTATTTGCTAACAATCATAGACACGTTTTCAAAATTTGCTTGGGCTGTACCACTTAAATCAAAAAATGCCGCTGATGTTACTAAAGCAATGAAATATATATTTATCACTGATAGTGGTGGTGGTGGTGGTGCGCGTATACCAAAGAACTTACAAACTGACGATGGAAAAGAGTTCTTCAATAAGGAATTTCACAATCTTATGCAACAACGCAATATTAATCATTACTCAACATACAGCGTGTTGAAAGCGTCGATTGTCGAACGATTCAATAGAACATTAAAGGGCATGATGTGGAAAGAGTTTAGCTTACGTGGTTCATACAAATGGATTGATATATAAGTTAGCGTCGCCATAAGGGCGACACTTAAAAAATTAAAATTATTGGACCATCCACGGGTCCTTTGAATTAAATACACAACCTTTTAGCTTTTCAGTATTCACAATTTTATTACTGTTCCGCACAGCGGCCAAATACAGAATGACTCAATAAATCTTCTAACATTAAAGCCCTAGCCTAAGCTTAAGTATACAGACGCTGCCGCATCGGCGTTCCCACGCTGTGCAGGTGTTCACTCAGCAATTCCAGCGAAGCTGCATGCGCCGTCAGCACTTCTGCACTTCGCGCATGCTGTCTGGTTGCAGATGCTGCTGCTGGGCTGCGCTAACTCCTCATCCTTCAAGTATCTGCGTCCCGCAGATCAATTATGCTCAATGGATTTTTGGGTCGACTCGGTGTTGGCGGCGGGGCCCTTCTGATAGGCTGGATCTAGCTGTGTTCCAAGACTTATAATGGGCACGCCTTCTTTTGACGTTATTTTCTTCCAGATTCGATACGCTAGCAGAGTTATAAGGATAACAGCGAAAATTTCTGTAACGATAGAGAGATTAAATTTGCCATTTAGAGTTCTCAACAGCTTCACGTTCCGTTGGCTAAGGTCATGCACATATTCCAGATTCAGGCGTTGGCCTCCGTTTGTGACATTGACCAAACCAGCCGGCATCACGTGGAGCCCAATTATGGATCGGCTCGAGAATGTGTGGTCCTTTATTTGAGCGGTCTCGTTATGGAGCTGGATGACAAAGGACCCCTCGAGGTAATCGGAAAAGTTTGCTGCCTTAACTGTGCCCCGGAAATTCGTGAGGAATATCGTGCCTTCATCCATTAATTCGATGATTTCTTGCTTGTTGGTTACATACTGGCAGTGAGCTTTGCCTCCTTTGATGATTCTCGGGACACAGTCCTCTTCAGGGAGTTTCTTTAATGCGTTTTCCCTGCAGATTGTAGAATTATTCACCGACAGGCAGTCGCTTGTAATTCCGTAGGTCTCCCTTTGGTTTATTAAAATTCTCTGATATTGGAGGTCTATTTGCGTTCCGTTTACTATTGTGGCTCTCGTCAGCAGCAAGTGGTAGACATCCTTCTTCACCTTTGGCATTGCGAGCACGTACAGCAACATAGTCCCGTTAGTAAAGATAGATGGCCTCGCGTATTCCAGCGCTTCTATGACATTCTGGTAGGGAAGTGTTTCTATTTCTCCGATAAGGTTATTGATTTCTTCCTTATCGAGTAGATTGGTGTTCACTATACCACCCTTTGCCATCTGACAAGCTCGGATGATTTCGTTAATTTGCTCCTTGAGGATCAGGACCTTACTCAAAATATCATGCTCTATACTGAGCGAGTGCGAACCTCTGTCCAACGTATTGATGCGCATAACTAGTTGATTTATTTTCTGTATGGCGTCATGTGTGCCCTTGAATAGCTTCTCATTGATTTTATACTGCTGATTGTTGTTTTCTATCAGGGTATCTTGACTGCGCAAGATCTCATCCCAATCAGCAGCGTCTGGGGACCCCGCAATCCACTTCCAGGCAGACCCGAGCCAGTTGATTGAGCGCGCAGTTCTGGACCTAGGTAGTTTCAGCTCGTCCAGTCTTTCGATTGCATTAAATAGATGAAATTCTATAATTGCTCTCGTCTGGTCGCCCTTAACGTCTTTCTTGAGGAGTTCGGTCATGCTGCGGAGCGCCTTGCTGAAGGTTTCGAGGTTGATGACATGAACCAGGTTGAAGTGCCCGTTAATGATCCAGGCGTTGCCTCGTTGGAGTGTAACTATCGGAGCCTTATAGTTGAAGACCTGGAGTCCATCGCCGGCGGACGCTAGCAGCAATCTTATTACAATTATGGTTTCGGAGTCAAGGGAGATGGAGGTATTCGTGATTGGGATGTAGGATAAAGGAAACAGAGGAACTTTTAGTTCATGGGATTGGTTAACTAAGTAAGTCTACTGATTGTTAAGTAAATATTTAGGCAGGGCAATGGTTAATGATGGTTAGTATAAATTAATATATCAAATGTGTTAAATGTATTAAAAGTAATTGTTAGTTAACTGTATTGTTGTATCTCAGTTAGTAGCTATGTTATATAAAAGTGCCTCTGTACATGGCAACATTCTCTTCTTTTTTTCTTTTTTTTGTTTTTTAGATTTTTAGATAGTAACTTGATATAAGACAAGGAGTCGAACCTTGGTAACTCACCGTAATAGAGTGAGCACCCACCATTTTAGCCAATATATTATTGTTACATATCAGATATTTTATGGCCGCAGTAGGCATGTTCAATAATTGTAACTTGATATAAGGCAAGGAGTCGAACCTCGGTAACTCACCGTAATAGGGTGAGTACCCACCATTTTAGCCAATATATCTTATCATGTGATGTATTTTGTGGACGCCGTAGGCATGTACAACATTTTTGATTTGGTTTTACTTAACATATCGTATATCTTGTCGCCGTAGTAGGCATGTAAACAATTTTTGATTTTACTTAATTTTTAGATAAGTATATTTTTACATTCGTATTTTATTTAAAAAACTTGGCGCAGTGGAATCTTGTGTGATTTGTTTATTTTTTAAACATATTTGATAAAGCATTACCTGGAGGTTGTATGAAGGAGGTTCTAATTTCTTATATGCGACTTTGTGAATTTTTTTTCCTTTTTTTCTCTTATCGGCATAGAGGCACTTCACTCAGATGACATTGGAAAGCTCGCGTTGTTCCCTTTTAGCCAAAAGCGTTAATAGTTGCAAATGGCCTACTCATGGCACGAGTGATTTCACGTCAGTTAAAGCCATAGTCCTCCCGGTGGAGTTGAACCACTTCGATTGTCGCCACTCGGACCACCGAGTTAACTGGAATTGAACCAATCCGGCTTGATCGATTTACAAACGAATTAGTACCCAGACCGCTGGGGCACAAGGATCTATGCCTGAGTTATATGCTCTTTACCATTCTAATCTTCCCTTTCTAATTACAACTGAATTCTAAACTTATTTTATTGGTTTCGATATGATATTTAATATAAACTGTGTCCTTTTCTGTTAATTGCAGCAGTTGCCAAAGGCGTTCCGCTGAACTCAATTTATTTTCGAAATTTCTTCTCTCCACTCCTGTTGAGTAGAGTTGATGCAGCGCTTCGTAGCGTTCGATCTGTCTTTCTATGGCCCTCATACTTAATTTCTTAACCGAACATTTGCCAAATGCCTTATCGGGCTTTTGAACAGGCAAACGAGACCTCGAACCAGGTCGATGACAACGAAAACTTCTGTTATTGCCTTTTAGAGAATCGTCTACCATGAGTTTATGAGTTGTATCATCAACCGGTGCATAGTTTCCGCCAGGAGTTGGGTAAGATGACCTTGCAAAGGATGTTTCTGGATAGCACTGATTGAAATTGTACATTTTCGGAGTCGGCTGCCGATAATGTAACTCTGGGACAGAATGATGTTGTCGGTTGAACTGTTGAGGATCATGAATTTTGTTACGAGAAGCAAAACCTGAATGACAGGGGTAGACAGTCATATTCAAGGATTTCTGGGGAACAAGGTTATGCCTTATTGCAACTAGCTGATCAACGTCTCTTGAATTTACTATATGTGTAAAAGTAGGGCCACATAGTTCAGAGGCATGATGAAATGAAAATATTTTTGAAAGAATTTCGTAACGATTGATATTAAAATCACGCTCCATGCATTCATACGGCAAATCTCGGCCATGATGTTTCTCTATAGCCACAGCCAATTTTTTCAAAATTTGTAACATAACTCTCTGAACATCCTCCTCAGGAATTTTTCCGATATATTGTAGGTATTGCCGTATGGCAGTCGGAAAGTGCTTTTCGCTAAATTTCAGGCGGTGATTGTACCCCATCAAGTGATCTTGCATACCAGGCCCATCCGAAATAAGTTCGCATAACCCACACTCAAACCTCGCATTTAAGTCACCGGAGCCTTTAAGTATTTTGATTACATACTCAACGCCTATCAGTCCCAGTATTTTGTCATCACTTCGCTTATGACTAAATGTTTTTGTTGCAAACGTTGGTTGGACTATTTTGCGCATCTGGGAATGGGAATAGCGGTTTTTAGTTTTGTCAACCGTAGGTACACTTACAGTATTTGCTTGATAACGCGATTTCTCTGTGGTATCTAATAACTCATATCTAGGTAGCATATCTCTGTAGGGCGTATGCTCTGTGCCGTGAATTAGCATTAATTCTTCTGGGATCGCACCATGGCTTTTTGACCTTTTATTTGGACTAATTTTTTCCCTGGCTAACACGTTGGTTTCTCTTCCCTTTTTGTTCTTGTTCTTCACTGCGCCGTTTCCCCCATTCAGCTTTGTAAGTGACTCCTTCATTTCCTCCATGATAAATGCGTTTATTTTATATAATGCTTGTATACAGTTTTATTTTAATTTTCTTTTATTATATTGGACAAGATTCCACTCACCAGCTTCCGTTTTGTTTTCTTTTCTTTCTTTTTTCCTTGTATAAGTAGTGGTCCACTCACAGCAGGATCAGTTGCAGCATTCCTGCATTATATAAAAAAAAAAAAAAAAAAATAAATCAATTAGTAATTTGACCCGGAAGGATCGCGTTGTCCCGTTTAGTCGACGGCGTTTATAATTGCCACCAACCTACTAGGGCGCGATTGACTTCACGCCCGCTTGGATGACCGTCTACGACCTCCAATTAAGGAAACCCATTTTCACACGGGCTGCCGCCAGGTACATCCTCACGGTAATAATTGGTCTATTTTAACAGCACGAGGGCAACAATTTGATAACCATCTGCGATCTCTAGTTAAAGAAGGTCGTTGATGACACGACTTATCGCCAGGAATATCATCGCCGCCCTAATGCAACTACTTAATTTTTCCCTAAAATTCACCCCAAGGGGTGCAATGATTCTGCATTTGGCCACCGCGAGACTCTGCGAGAGCTGCACAAGTATTTATTTTCACTTTCACTCAAATTCAATTCGAAAGAAATTGGGATTTTATTCACTTATTTGTGCGCGTGGTGATTTTTCATTTTATTATTTCCCAGTGGGACTTCAATTGTTGTTAAATTTGAATGCCTTCCGGGCGCAATTTTTTACAGATTGGAGGGTCCGGAGTTCGGAATCGCAATCTGCTGCCGACTTCCTCGAAGGAGGCATATTCTCCCATAGGCAGTTATACAATTTTTATTTCTAGCCTGAGGGTCTTCGGGGTCACAGGCTTTTTCCTTTAATTATATCCTGGAGGGTCCGGAGTTCGGAATCGCAGGATGAGGACATATTTCTTTATTCTTTTATTTTTATCATTATTATTTTAACACATCACCACTTCGCACATTTTACAGGGAAAACATTTTTGTGCAGGAGGGTCCCCCCGAAGGTAGGAATCGCTGGCACGTATTTAAATTTTCCACATTCACACTGTCACACTTGCACTTTTTCTTTGGCACCTCGCAGAGCCTTTTTTAATTTATTCTTTCAGGACACCCGCCTTTTAGGCGGGTCCCTGCTCGGGCGCCAGTTAGCGTCGCCATAAGGGCGACACTTAAAAAATTAAAATTATTGGACCATCCACGGGTCCTTTGAATTAAATACACAACCTTTTAGCTTTTCAGTATTCACAATTTTATTACTGTTCCGCACAGCGGCCAAATACAGAATGACTCAATAAATCTTCTAACATTAAAGCCCTAGCCTAAGCTTAAGTATACAGACGCTGCCGCATCGGCGTTCCCACGCTGTGCAGGTGTTCACTCAGCAATTCCAGCGAAGCTGCATGCGCCGTCAGCACTTCTGCACTTCGCGCATGCTGTCTGGTTGCAGATGCTGCTGCTGGGCTGCGCTAACTTATATAAGGACTTACTCAATGCATACAACAACAAATTTCATAGAACAATAAAAATGGCCCCGAACAAAGTTAAATCATCAAATGAGCAAGCACTTTTAAGAACTGCCTACAATAGTTATAAGATTTTTTTGAAGCCTAAATTTCATGTTGGTGACCATGTACGCATAAGTAAATACAAACATGTTTTCGATAAGGGTTATACACCAAATTGGACAACGGAAATTTTTCAAATTCAACATGTTCAAAACACACATCCGGTCACATATATTTTAGAAGATTATCTGGGCAATCCAGTTAAAGGTGGTTTCTATGAATATGAATTATTAAAAACTCGCTATCCCAATGTGTATTTAGTAGAGAAAATACTTAAAACTAAAAATGATAAAGCTTTTGTTAAATGGCTAGGATTCTCTAAAGAGCATAACTCTTGGATTAATAAAAATGAAATATTATAATTATACTTGTAAATATTTATGTATGTGTGTGTGTGTGTGTGTTTTTTTTTTTTTTTGTTTTCTGACGGAGGTGGAAAATCTTCGGAAGATACCGGAACTCCAGTTCGTCGGCATGCCGGATTTCTACCGACTAAAAACCACCCCCCATTATCCACCCCTGCGGAACCGCCTTCCAGCATCTCTTCACAGGGGAGACGTCGCCTTATCCTGGCTCTTCTGCTAAACGACGTTCGTTTGCGCGTCTGCCCCTTTCAATTTCGCGCTGTCTCACCATGACTTCGGCCGCGTAGAGCGCTACTGCATCCCAGCTGGATCTGGACTCAACCATTTTTGCGACTAGTGAGTGCGATGTTAGCGTGCCGCCGATCCTACTCGCTAGCCGTCGCCGCTGGCTGTTGTATCTGGCACAATTAAAAATTATGTGCTCGGCGTCTTCAACCGACTCGCTGCAGAAATCACAAAAGGGGTTCTGCTCGTATCCCCACCTATGCAAGTACGACTTAAAACAGCCATGGCCAGTCAGTAACTGCGTGAGGTAGTAGTCGACCACCCCGTGCTCACGGCTCATCCACGCCTGAAGGTCGCTTATTAGTGCGAACGTCCACCTTCCTTTGCGTGAGTCGTTCCAACGCTGTTGCCACTTATTCAGGCTCTGCTCCCTGTACGTCCTACCCTGCTGCGGAGCATCCTTCTCCTCGTATTTTTCGCGTGCTTCCTCCGCCAAAATGTCAATTGGGCCCATCCCCGCCACTACGCAGGCGGCGTCATATGACGTCGTGCGGAATGCGCAGCACACTCGGATTGCGCTGATGCGGTACACGGATTCTATGTGGCTCCGGTACGACTTGACCCTCATCGCCGGAGCCCATATTTGCGACGCGTATAACATTGTGGCGGCTGCTACTTTCATTAGCAACAGCCGTCTAGGCTGTTTAGGACCGCCAATGTTCGGCATAATTCGCGAAAGTGCGGCCACCGTCTTCGCTGCTTTATTGCTGACGTGCGCGAGGTGGTGCTTGAAGCACAAGCGAGTATCCAGCATTACGCCTAGGTACCTAATTGACGGCTGCGACCGTATAGTGTGGCCACCCACCCGGACATGGGCTGTCTCTACAGCCTTCCGGCTGGAGATTAGCAGGACTTCCGTTTTTTGCTCAGCGAGCAAAAGGCCCACGGATGTCAGCCATCTCTGTACCGTTTCCACCACGCTGTTGCACGTCGCTTCGACTTCATTCAGGAACTTGCCAGTCACAACAATGGCTATGTCGTCGGCGAAGCCCACAATTGTTGCCGCCTTTGGTACTTGTAGCCGCAGAACACCGTCGTACATGGCATTCCAAAGGGTAGGGCCTAATACCGAGCCCTGTGGAACACCCCCTGTGACCGAATGGCTGATTTCCCCCTCGTCTGTATCGTATTTCAGCACTCTGTTGCTGAAGTAGCTTGCGATGATGTCGACTATGTACCCCGGTACTTGCAGGCGACGCAGCGCAGATAGTATGTTGCCCCATCTAGCGCTATTGAAGGCATTTTTTATGTCTAAAGTTACCACGCAGCAGTACTCTTTAGTTCCGTGCTTCCAACGCTGGCCTTCGATTGCTTCCTGTGCGGCTCTTACTACGACATCGATCGCGTCCACTGTAGACCTCGTCTTCCTAAAGCCAAATTGGAGATTTGATAAACCGCCTGCCTTTGTGATTGCATCCTCGAGCCTGTTGCAAATTAGCCGCTCTAGCAGTTTACCTGCAGTGTCAAGCATGCATATTGGGCGATACGATGACGGGTCGTCGGGGGGCTTCTTCCCTTTAGGCAGCAAGACCAGCTTTTGCACTTTCCATCTATCCGGAAACACCCTTTCCTTAAGACATGCATTGTAGACGCTCAAGAATAAGTCTATGTGCGATTTAATTGCTAGTTTGAGCATTTTGTTGGGTATACCATCTGGCCCTGGGGCCTTTTGGTCCCCAATTCTGCTGCACGCTTTTAGCAGCTCGTCGCAGTCTACTTCTGCTGGCTCTTCGTTTGCACAGACTGTTGGAAAAACTGTCAACAGATCGTTTTGCGGCGGAAACAAGGTTTTTACGACGCGCTTCAAAAACGTCGCCGAGATGGGTGGCGGTGGGCTGAACGATGCCAGTTTCTTCATAACGACTTTATACGCCGTTCCCCACAGAGATTTGACCTGTCGATTGGATCTTTACAGTTTTGGGAAATGTGGCCATATCCCCAGCACCTGAAACAGCATTTGGTAACCGCCAGTTCCCGCAATCTGCTGTAGACCCAGCCAATGCGCACTCGATTCGCTTTTAGCGCGGTTTTTGCATCTGCCGCCGGCAGGCTGACATAAGCTGTTTGTGTGCCGTTATAGCCCTTTCGAAGGCTGCGCACCTCTGACACTTCCGGCCGCCTGATGCCACATTGGTTGTGGAGCGCATCGCAGATCTCTTCAGCCGTCGTAACTTCGTCGAGGTCCCTGCACTGTATGGTGATAGTGTGCGTCTTCGCTGCCACTTTGGCCTCATCTTTGAGCACATCCTCAATTGCCAGTTGATACGCCACTGCCTTGCTCTCATGCGTCTTTTTAAGCTCTAGAAGCAGTTCCCCTTTGGCCGTTCTGCGGATAGCTTTTACATCTTCGCCTAGTTGTTTGAGAGAGTCGTTTGCCTTCACCCGTCGCAAGATGTCCGCATACGACCCTTCACCCGCTTTTGCAATGACAATAGCATCCGGCCGGGCCCTAATTGGCCTGTTTGAGTTGCGAGCTGCTCCCCCCTTGTGCGTAGTCTCCGCGTTCGGTTTCACCTGCTTACGCTTCACCAGTGTCCAATCAGGTTGCGAGGCCGATTGGTGATATTGACTGGCAGTCGCACTGCTACTCTTATGTACCGCGGTATGATGGCCGCTTACACATATCATCGGGCTAAGCTCCGCCTCCTTTTGCACATGTCGCCATGAAGGTTCAAAAGCTCTCTTTGCACCGCTCATCTTTTCCATTCCGATTTTTTGCTGCTGTCCGCTCTGCTGATTTTCGGCCTTGTTGTGCGTAGCTATTCTAGGCGAGATCACCCGAGTGCGCTTCTGCGTGGGCAGCGGAGAACATTCAGCCGCTACTTCATCTTCAACTCTCGCTCTTGCTCTTTTTCCATTCGCACTGGAAGATGCGGTCGTTTGAGTTGCCTTCTCACATATGGTGGGTATGCAATTATTGCATTTTTTGCATTTCCCCTCCAGTGCTTGCTTGTGCAGGTTGATAATGCTCCGGACGATGATTCGCATTGGCTGGTTTATATGCCGTTGACCTTCCATCACTTTCGACAGCATTTCAATTTTTTTCCCCATGGCTGCAAGTACAACATTCAACTCAACCCGCTCTGAGTCTGTATCATTGCCGCTCTCGCGCTGACTCGTGGGTGTGAGCCGCTCTTGCATGTCAGTCGGGTTCGATGTGCCGTCAGCGTCGCGTCGGTTTTGGTTTTCCGTCTCGTGTTTTGTGTTGTCACGTTCGTTGCTGACACTTCGCTGCTGCTGCTGCACGTGGCCAGCCAACGTACTTGGACTAGCCTGTGCGCGTATTGGAGATCGTTGCAATCTCGAACTCCTTTTAAACGGATTGATAGTTTCCTCGATATTCGAGGCGGCCTCGGGGCCCGTTTTCGCTCCCGCCGTCATTCCATTTTCGCCACTATGCATTTTGGACCGCCGCCGGTTGGAGTTGTTGCCCCAGCGGGGTCAGCCGCAGGCAGTTACGTTTTTTCCGCCGTGTCAAAGAAAAAGAAAAAAGAGCCCCCGTGTGCTGGCAACCCTGACAGAATAGGTTCCACCTGCTGTTCGGTTCTCGCCGCCAGCCTTGTGGTGAGCTACTCGCTGGGTTATCACCCTTTCTTTCTTCCCGCTTCGTACTTGCGTGAGGGAGACACTGCTGACTAAACAGCTGTCACCGCAATTTGCGCGCGCTCTCCTTGTATTTGTTTTTGTTTTCTTCCTGGTTTTTGTTTTCCCCACCTTTCTCAATGCGCCGAGGTTAAGGAATCGACCAGTTGGAAGATTTAGCGTACTCACCGCTGTCAGCCGCCTAATCACTAGCACTCCGCTTTATGCGTGATGCTGGAAGAAAAATAGGCCAGTTGGCACTCCCTTTTGGAACTTCCACTTGTTTCAACACTTGGATTTATAGCTTTAAAGAAGGAGCACTTCACTGCACGTCTAACGCTGAGATCGATTACTCTCTCTCTCTCAAGAGAGAGTGTGTGTGTGTGTGTGTGTGTGTGTGTGTGTGTGTGTGTGTGTGTTTACAAAAAGAAATAAATAAAAAATAAATGCAATGTATATACTAATAGAAAAACGTGTTTTGAATTTAGTATATTGGAATATTTAGCCGTAGTAAGATGTCTATAACATTGAATATAAGTGGAAATACGTCAATTCTAACCTCAAATTATTTTCCGCCCATACAATTGAGTAGAGATTATCAATGTGCACTTATTGATTTTCATGCATATCACTCAATACCTAACATTGATGAAGACAACAACTTGTTTCACATCGGTAATAATGTGATTAAATTACCAACGGGAACGTACGAGTTTGATGATATTGTTGAGTACATAAACGAAGATTATACCGAATTGAGAGATGATGACGATGATGCGTATATTGAAATCAATGCAAATAATAATACAATACAATCAGAAATATATTCATCCAAGGAAAACATTTACTTTGATAAACCATTTAGTATAGGAAAAATATTGGGATTTGGGTCAGTTGTGTTATCAGCAGGTACAAAACACATATCAGACGAAAGCCTGATGATAACGCAAAACAACGTGATATGTATTGAATGTAGTATTACTACCGGATCCTATATAAACGGTGCACCAGCACACACATTACATCAGTTTTCAATTAACGTTGAGCCAGGCTATAAGATAACTGAGATTCCACAAAATGTTATATACCTACCAATTAATACAAGAGAAATAAGTAGTATAACTGTGAGAATTGTGAATCAGGAGAGAAAATTAATTAATTTTCGCCAAGAAATCACCAGTCTTAGATTGCATTTAAAGCCGCAAGACTAAAAAAGAAAAATGATTATTTACAATAAAAATATACACAGGGCAAATTCATCCGCCAGTTTGTTAACAACGCCCAGCACATCTGGACACGAAAGTGGTCAGCAAAAAAAGCGGCAGAAAAAACTCGAGAAAAAAAAAAGCTGCGTGGAACATTAACATTTAATAATAGAGAATATTTAAAATCGCTTGGATTTATTGTGAAGAGACGTGCATAATGAATGCAATAATCAATGTATTGGAGAAACCTGTAATTGACGAGAGCATAACTAAAAAGGAATACCACAATTATATGCCATATTTACACTCATTTAACAACACCGATGAAGTGCGCATTACTATTCAAAACCAAGGTCTTTACATTTTACCATCCGAAAGTCTCATATGCATTGAAGGTAATGTTCTCTTGAATGAGAATACTATTTCAAACAATGTGCACTTAACCAACAATTGTATGACGCATTTATTTGACGAAATTCGTTATGAACTAAATGGTGTTGAAATCGATCGTACAAAACATTTGAATGTTACAACAACAATAAAAAATTATGTTTCATTAAATCCTAATGAGAGTAAGATGTTGCAAAATGCCGGATGGGCTCCGTTTGATGAATTAAAACCTTCGAAGTCATACTTTAATTTTTGTCTCCCACTGAAAATGTTATTGGGATTCGCCGAAGACTATAATAAGGTGCTGTTGAATGCTAAACATGAGTTAATTCTATTGCGCTCTAAATCTGACAAGAAAGCTGCCTACTCTACAGTGGAAAAAGAAAATGACCAGCTTAAGTTGAAAATTACACAAATTGCATGGAGGGTGCCGCACATTCAATTAGCCGATGAAATAAAACTGCAAATGTTCAAGTTAATTAAAAATCAACATCCCTTAACACTTGCATTTCGCAGCTGGGATTGCTACTTCAACCCGTTACTAACTCCAACTACAAATCATTTATGGAATGTTAAATTGGCACCACAAAATGAAAGGCCCCGGTTTGTTTTGTTAGCATTTACCAAAGCAAACGCATTTCAACATTGTGATATATCTGATGTGAAGGTTCATCTCAACTCTGAAGTGTACCCATATGATGACCTTAATATAATATTTGAACGTGATCGGTACGCTCTTCTCTATGAAATGTACGATAAATTTCAACAATCCTATTATATGCGTGATTCACAACCTCTACTACAACGTGATGAATTTAAAAAGTTTCCATTTATTGTTGTAGATGTAACTCATCAAAATGAGCAAATCAAAACGGGGCCAGTTGACATTCGCATCGAATTCAAAACGTTGAAAAATATTCCTTCAGACACATCAGCATACTGTATATTAATACACGACCGCCTTATCGAATATACACCATTGACAGGCGAAATTAAAAGAAATGTCTAGAAACATTATCCACATAGACGACGAAATTTTTATATAAAACCTGCACGCTCCTACCAACCACAGCTATAACAAAATCAGTAGCAACTACATCGAAATGGATCGCATTGCAGCACTCGATGTTCAAGGTTTTAAAAGTCTAAATAATTTATTTATTGTGAAGGAAGTTGCGGTTTGTTTTGATGCAAACACGTATCAGCATTTCATTATAAAACCACCGTTCAGTTTTAAAATGTTGCCTGTGAATTATCAAAAACAAGCACGTTGGCTCACCGATAATCACCACGGTTTAAGATGGGATGACGGTGCATTTTCACTAATAGAAGTGAAAAAATTTCTGCAATCACACCTTTCCAATGTTAAAGTTTACGTTAAAGGGTTGGAAAAACAACAATGGATACAAACTATTCTAAATGGTCAAAACGTCGTCAACTTGGAAGAGTTTCCTTGCAAAAAACTGGACACCATCGTTGAAGAGTACTCAACATCAACAACAACAACAACACCACTACCAAATGGATGTACAGCACATACATCATTCAATTTCCGGAACCGAAGACGTCGATATTCTTGTGCACTGAAAAATGCTTTAGCTCTAAGAAAATATATAGAATATGAAATTAAAACATATATATAAGTTCTTTTAATAACAAAATTTTATTAATTTTTTTATTTTTGTTTGTTACACACTGTAATTTAACATGAATGTGGGAATAAAATTTGATTTATAAAAACATAACATTCGTATGGTTCTTAATTTAATCTAAAATGACCCCAAGCGTATGTATGTATATTATCCTCTGCAATGTATTGTTTATCATCATTTCTACTTAACACTACTTTTGTGTACTCTTGCGTGTAGAGTCGATGAACTTTGGACTTGAAAACATACATTTTATCATAATATACTCTATTTTGAAGTAAAATTTAAAGTTAGTTTCTTTAAAACACACTTCTTTACACCTTTAGATTTTTTTACTACGTTCATATTTAAAGTATCAATTGAGTACATTTTTGATCGTAATCCAATGAACTCTCTCATTATATTACCGTTGTTTTCATCCTTCATCATGCCTAAAACTTTTTTATTTTCTAGTGGTAAGTTAAAACTATTATTTTTCGCATACGCAGACGTATCGAATCTTTCGCTAATGTCAGCACGAATATCTTCATAAAAATCTTCAGTTTTAATGCTATAAATGAACGAATCCGTATCCATATAATTAAGGGCTACGTTTTCTTTATATTTAGGCTTCATATAAGGTTTGCGCTCGATGAAATTAGTGCATACGTTTTTAATCATACTGTTCTCTTAGTTCAAATTTAAAATTTTTTTCTTACAAAAATAGTTTTGTTAAACATGTCTAAGCCCTCAGGTCGAATTTTGAGATCATTCGATAGTTTTTGCCTTCAAAATGAGCAGCGAAATAGAAATGCGTGAAAAAATTATTAGACTGCGCAATGAAAATCCAAATTTGACTTTCAAAGCAATTGCTCAAAAAGCACGGATTTCACGAAATACCGTTTTATCTGTTATTAAAGTATACAATGAACGTCTGACTATTAGTAGAAAACAAAGAAGTGGCAACAAAAGGGGTTAAGTAACCCTGCTATGGGCAAGAAGGTGATAGCAATTTTGGGAAAAAATCCAAATGCTTCAGGCACAAAAGTGGCTGAAAAACTAGGATGCTCTGAAAATTTTGTTAGAAAAGTTCAGAAGAAGGAAGGGCTGAAGTTATACAAGGTCCAAAAAGTTTCAGACAGAAAATCGAAGAAGAACAGCGAGGCAAAAGAGCGAGCCAAAATATTGTACCGTGATTTCATACGGAATTTTTATTGCTGCATTATAGACGAAGAAACCTAAGTACTGGGTGACTTTTCACAGCTTCCAGGTGTGGATTTTTATGTTGCAGATCATAGAGGAAATGTATAGGAGCAGTATAAGACCCATAAGTAGTCTAAATTCCGCGAGAAGTTCTTGGCGTGGCAGGAAATCTGTAGCTGTGGTAGACGAAGCAGTTCATTTGTAAGAACTGGGACAATCAACACCGATATATATATCCAGGAGTATCTGCAAAAAAACTTTTGCCATTCACAAAGCAGCACGCAGTTTCTACTTTCTTTTGGCCTCATTTGGCTGCATGCCATACAGTAAAGCAGCAGTTAAGTGATACTAAAGAATAATGTTACAGTTGTACTCAGATATGCGAATCCACTTAACTGCCCAGAGCTCAGACCAATAGAAAGATATTGAGCTCTGGTAAAAAGGACCATGAAAGGCACAAAACAGGTTGCTGACCTCATTACTAGTTTTTCCAAAAAGTGGCTGTCATCAAGTAAAAAAATTTCTGAAAACCCTATAAAAAGCTTAATGCGAGGCATTTCGAAAAAAATCGACATTTTTATCAAAAATGAATTAAAAAAAATATTTTGTTGATGAATTAAAACATGAATAAAATTTATGTTAATATAACGTTGTTTTCATTTTCATATGTTAACTAGTTCAGAAGTAATTTCAATTTATTTGTGCACTAATTTCATCGTGCGCAATCCTTACTCATAATGGAAGTTGTACATTTTTAATTTAGATAACTCTAAAACTATAAAACCTAAGTATATGGGTTTATTATATGTTGCTCGCACACACCCCATCTCTATAGCTATCATTGCATTATTGAAAGATTTGCTGCTTTTGAAATTTGGTTTTGATATTAGGGCCCGGGCCCCTAATCTTTTGCTACGACTTTCCCACTCAGTTACAATTTTTATATTTCTCCTTTTATCGACATTTTCCATAGTTTTTCCGTACACTGCGTTATTTAGTAATTTAAAAAAATTCTTCTCAAATTCATTTTTAGCTATTGTTCTATGGTGTGTATTCAAATCGATGTAACATTTCAACCAACGTGATTGCTTAAATTTTAAAATACGGTGTATTTTCATGAGTTTCAACCCGTGCTTAAGGCATTGTGATAAATTCTGGTAGTGAATTATGTAAGATCGTTTATTTTTTAAATTTGTGACTAGCTTAACTGTTTTGGATATATGGGTTTTTTCTTTGGTTGCACAGAAGGGTAAGTCATTATGTTCGTCATGTATTTCCTGCGGATAATCTAAGTCCACCTCAAGTATGTAACCTACGTCGGAGACCGTATCCATATCACGAATATTGAATGAACCAACATCATCGATCCATTCAAACTCGCCATAAGGTAAATATTCAGACATTGCCCATCCGTAAAAATTATTTGCATCTAAGTACATAAGGTACTCTGACGGGCTTTCACTATTGTAATCCGGTAAATATTTATTATTCGCCTTGGAATGACGTTTAGAGCATTGGGCTATTCCACCGCGTATACCATTTTTAATAAAATTATACATATTTATATCGGTAAATAGTTCCAACTGAATTTTTGTTGTTTTCAACATAGCATCCCACGATAATCCTGGTGCTGTGTAATAATGCCATGGGTCCAGTCCATAAAGCCCCTTACAAATTTTTCTAAAATTTTCAAAAACGTTCGTCAAAAGAATAACATCCGTTTTTAGATACAAGAGCATATAGTCGAGAAGTGTGGAAACAATTGAATTTGTTCCAAACACTTACCGCATGCTCGTAGTTAGCTATAGAACATTCTTCGTCGTTTAACTTTGAATAGAAATTTTCTCGAGTAGGAAGGCAAGTTTCCTTTAATCGACTAACACAATTCAAATACTCATAGGGGAATGTTCCTTTCCGTTTGAGTAATTCGAATTGCTCACTATCTGGAAACAGTTTGCTTAAAGTGCCGAAATCTCCTTTATCCAAATTTGTTGCTAGTTTATCCAAACTTGTGCTCATAAACCGAAATGAGTCAAGGAATCGTAATTCCAAGACTTCGTTTTTAGCCATAGGTAAAAATTTTGAAAGAGAGATATATAATTCCTTGTTTAGCGGTATTATTTTAATGTCCCCTCGTACAGTCTCTAATTCTTTAACGAAAAGATGATAATCATATCCGGAAAAATTATGGAAAAAGATAGGAATGAACTTTTTCAGTTTAAAATTTAAATTACATGAAGAATGTGCGGGGCCACGGTACTTTCCTGTTAAATGACAATGATCAGCAACTCTGTCATTACCTAAAAACTCATTACAAATATGACAAACTGAACTATTATTTTGCGTATTAATTTCGGCTAAAGTAAGAGAAGCCATTGGAATAATAACCTTTAAAAAATTTTCATAAATATCTATACCATCACTAATTAGGGTTTGAATAAATTCCTTAGCTACATTTTCTCCCAAATAAATTCTATGCCTATCTAAAGTAGGATTAAAACTACATTTCACATAATAACTAAAAGCTATTGGCTTATGAGTTACTATGGTTTTCACATTATTCGCGCAAATACTGTACTTTCTAAGAACAGTCCGCAATTTTGGAAAGCCAGAATTTCCTACGCTTCTGCACACGATGGTTGAAAACCGCAAACTTTTTGGGGGTAAACAGTTCTCGCGCGCTAGTCATTGCGCCCTTTGCGTTATGATTATGATTAGAAGCGTCCAATTACCGTAAACAATTTTACGTAGCGTCCAATTACCGTAAACAATTTTATATACACACTTTTTAAGAAACCGCAAAACTTGCGAAATTCACTTTTCAAGCACCAACACCAACAACAACAAGAACATCAACAATTAAAGTAAACCGCAATGATAATACGATTTTCTATAGCAAACAATCTGTCATTTAATTCGCGCAAATACTGGACTTTCTAAGAACAGTCCGCAATTTTGGAAAGCCAGACTTTCCTACGCTTCTGCACACGATGGTTGAAATCCGCAAACTTTTTGGGGGTAAACTGTTCTCGCGCGCTAGTCATTCACCCTTTGTGTTATGATTATGTTAAGAAGCGTCCAATTACCGTAAACAATTTTACGCACACACTTTTTAAGAAACCGCAAAACTTGCGAAATTCACTTTTCAAGCACCAACAGCAACAACAACAAGAACATCAACAATTAAAGTAAACCGCAATGATAATACGATTTTCCATAGAATATTCATGCATTATTATTTGTGAAACATTATAATAATACAAACATTATTTAGAAAACAAAAATATATACACAAAAAAAAAAACACATTCCCACGCCCTTATCACCAAAACAAGCACGCGCCACCACACACCCCTTATCAACGGCAACAACAACAAACAGGCACCAATTTTTCACACACTGATAAGAAATTACAACAACAACAACAACACCACTTTTTCACATGCTGATAAGAAATTACAACAACACTTTTTTCCCACACACTCATAACAAATTACAACAACAACAACAACACTTTTCCCCCCACACTGATATCAAATTACTACAACAACAACACACAAACACTTTTTTCCCACACTGATAAGAAATTCTAAGAAATTCATCCTTTTCATCTGTCCCAGAAACCCCCAATCCATACTACTAATGCATTTAAGGCCCGGTGGAAATAGGCTATTAAATGCATTTAAGGTCCGGTGGAAATAGGCTATAAGATATTGTAGGGCACGCGAACCACATATAAGTATGTACTATCGGAGATGTTCAGAGTGAAAAACATTTATTCCGGCAAGCCTTTTCATATAAAACCAAACGCTTTCAATTTTTTCCCCGGCAACCAAATTGCAAACAGCTGATTTCTTTGCTCTCAAAGAGTTTTTATCTTGGTAATCTAGATAATCACACGTATAGGAAATTTCAGCTGTTTGGCAAAATGAGCAAGTGTAATCTCTTATTAGTCTTTGGTTGAACTGACGCTGAAGCAGTGATAAGCTACGTGTACACTGTAGAGAAAAATAGGGAGAGCTAGAGAAAAATCTCGCCTAGAGAAGTCTAGACACTCAGTAGAGCTCTTCACGAGAGCTTGTCACAGTCTCTAGCCGAGATTTTTTAG
The DNA here is from genome assembly GCA_963668005.1 of Melieria crassipennis. NCBI lineage: Eukaryota > Metazoa > Arthropoda > Insecta > Diptera > Ulidiidae > Melieria > Melieria crassipennis. The sequence continues at coordinate 47,381,943 of OY764963.1, read as the reverse complement.
TCGAGAGTTTTTCGTAGTGTAGACACTTTTTTATTGGCTTTGCAAGAACCCTAGCTAGAGTTTAGAACTCTCGCATGCAGATTTTTTTGTTTATATGAATGCATAGTAGATAATTACTTTGTTTTCCCCTATTAACCTGTTTGACTCTGCAAATTTTATTTAATAAACTATAACGTTAATTTTAACGTTTACATATATGTAAATAATTGTTAAATTACATGAATAAAAAAGACTACATATCGTATAGCAATCATAAACAGAAGTTACAGTTGGAAATTGCCGAAAAATTTAACATTGCCGTAAAAGAAGTGGCCACAAAGTGGTACAATCTGCGGTGTCAATATAACGGCAAAATAAGAAAAATCAAACAAAAGAAAAGTGGTTCTGGCGAGTTGTATGTTTCCCGTTGAGAGTTTTTCACTGCTTTCAATTTTTTTATCAAAAGCTGAGCAGTCTTGTAACAGGATTTCAAATTTAGTGAGTAAATATTTGCACTTGTATTGTATACCCATACAGATGTGTACAGTATAAGTAATTTATTTTATTTAATAGGGGTACCGGTTATTTCGTGCGGGTTTTTTTTTGAAAATTGAAGCTTTATTGTGAAAAAATGGTTACAAATTTAATATTCAAAGTATTTTCATCACTAGCTATAACTTTTTCCCATTTTTCTGGCAATTCACGAATACCCTTTCTGAAAAATTCGGCCGGCTTTTCCGCTATCCACGAATCGATCCAATTTTTGACTTCTTCATAATTGGAGAAGTGCTGGTCAGCCAGGCCATGTTGCATTGATCGGAAGAGATAGTAATCGGATGGCGCAAGGTCTGGACTATACGGCGGGTAGGTTAGGACATACCATTTGAGCGTTTCAAGGTAGGTTTTGACGACCTGTGCAACATGTGGCCGAGCATTGTCATGTTGCAAAATTACCTTGCCGTGCCTTTGTTCATATTCCGGCCGTTTTTCGCGTAGTGCTCGGCTCAAACGCATCAATTGTCGTCGGTAGACTTCCCCTGTGATCGTTTCATTCGAGCAATGTATCCAATTCGTGATCTTCAAAAAAAAAAAAAAAAAATTCGACATTTTCAGAGTAAAAAAATTATTGTTGTCTACGCTTCAGCTAAATGACACATACTGATTCTGAAACTATATGACAATAGCTTTCCAACACATATTTGGAAAGGTGAATCACTGTTCACAAAATCAAGTTACGCCATCTGTTAGAAAACCGCACGAAATAACCGGTACCCCTATTATTTAAATGCATATATGTAACAGAAACAAGGCATATAAACAAAGAGTCTAAATACGCGCGTATTGCCATGGAATTTCCCCTTCTAAGTTCGAAAAATATTCTTTAAACATATTTTGAACGTATTCCCATGGTTCCCTCTGTACATTGGCGGTATTTCTTCATTGAATTCGTTTCGCCAACTACGAAAGTTAGGTTAGGTTAAAGAAGGAGAGTATGCATTTTGCACTTCCACTCGGAGGCCCTGTTGGGCCCATTGGGATTCCCTTCATTTTTAATATATACCGGTGCTTTTCCCTATCTGTTCGGTTCCCTGTAGATCCAGACAGGATCTTTTGAGAACCATTTGGTCTTCGCGAGGAAGTTGTGTAGATCAGTGATCTGTGCATCCGCTATCTCCACAAGTTCATCGAAGAACCTTGCCCAAAGGGTTTGGAGCCGTTGGTTCTGTAGTGATGGACAGTGGCAAAGCAGGTGCTCGACCGATTCCACTGCCTCCTCGTCTCCACTCCTCCGACGCCATTTGCATAGCATTACTACGAAAAAACGCATTAAATTTAGAAATCTTTCAAAAATACGTACTATGTATGTATTTACCTGTAGCAAGAAATCGCAAGGTCACTGCCAACCTTTCTCCAGCAGGAATCGCTTTGCGCAAATGAGTGTAATTTTTTGCGATAACCGCGGCCACTATTTGTAGCAATGCTTCAAAATTTGTGGACATTCGTAGAAAATACGTAGAAGATACGTCGCTGGATCACTATTGTATAATACATCAAGTAGCTCCCGATAAACACCCGCACTTTGCCGTTTCGCGATCCAATTTCGCACCAAACATTCCCGATTCATTTTTTTAAATTCTTCTTCAAATAAACTACAAGTATAACCGCAGCTGCTGCTTGCTTCTGGTGAGCACTCATTTTTCCGAATTTCGTTCGCAAGAATTAAAAATTTGTTCATACAATTTTGCTCTATAGTCTAGCCGAGAGCAAAAATTGTCGTAGTGTATACTTACGTCGTATAGAGCTCATAAAACTCTACGTAGAGTCAAATCTCTAGTAGAGATCCTCTATAGTGTAAACACATTTGATAGACGAGAGTTCGAGAGTAGATAGAGCTCTGCCGAAATTTCTCTACAGTGTACACGCAGCTATAAAGTAATCAGAAACTGGGAGAGTAAGCAGATTTTGTGTGTGCTGGCATTCACCAGCTGTTCACTGTTTTCATTCTTTTCCCGATATTAGGGATGAGTGTGCAAAGTAAATTGCCGATTTGCCGTTGAATTGTTTGCTTTTTAAAGTACGTTTTTATTAATTTCCTGCGTTAATTACACAACATATAAAGTTTTTTTGGAACTGGGAAGTACACCAGGCTCATTTCAGACCACATACTATCAAGTGGTTCACAGACGGCTTTAAAAGCACTATGAGCCCATGGGGAAAACACCAAGCATATTTCAAGCAGAATTATATGCCATCTGGCTCTGTGCGCAAGTTAACTTCGAGCGTATGTACAGGGCGCAGAACATAGTTATTTGTTCAGACAGTCAAGCAGCCATCAAAGCCCTAATCTCGTATGAGGTAACCTGAGGGTTGGTGCTGAAATGCATAGAAGCATTGAACAGCGTTTGTAGACTCTGCGGAACAGCAGAAGAGACTCCTGACTGGCTTGCAGAAGAGAACGGCAAACGCCTTCTCCTCTCCTACTAAGCTTCATTAGGTCGGTGGAATTAGGGGACGTTCTTTAAAATTGTAGGGGGACAATAGATCATCTCTGGTCTCAAAGCAAATACCCCTTTCTAAATGTAATCTAATCTAAACGTTTTTGGCTTCATTAAGTAAATATCATTAAAAACTATACCAAAAAACGCAAAACTAAATGTACTGAGTAATAGAGGGCCAACTGCCGTCTTTTTTTATTTCACAGTTCCTCATTTAGGAAATCTCTAACACAGAGTTAACGATCAGATCAGGGATGCTTTTGGTTCTAAATGCTCTAGTTCGAACGCAGGGCTGTTTTTCTTGGAAGCAGCTTATAAAACCTTAATTTAATTAAATTAAAAGCATAAGTACCCAAGGATTCTTTTGACGCTTTTGGGCAATAATACAATTTTATGGTCAGTTTTATACAGACGTATTACGAAATTGCACCAAAAAATACTAATAAAAATAAAAATTTCTTTGGCCACAAAAAATTACACCAACACTAGAAATTTAAAATGAACTAGAACATTAACCCCGTTTTAGAAATTTATATGGAGAATAATCTACGTTCTTAATCAACCTTGGGGCCTACTAGTTGACCCCAGGGTTGCAATTATGTAATAGCAAAGAATATGTATAATAAGAACGCGCATGTGGACACAAAAGTGTTTTCGGCTGTCATGATGCGAGGGGGAAGAGCGAAGCGTAAGCATTGTTTTTATTAACGATTCATGAAGACATAACAGAAACGTTTCAATATTGCAACTATTATACAACAATTTATACTAACAAGGAATTTTGATTTAACAATTATTAAGTTATAAGGAAAAAAAGCAAAGATAAAAGATCTGCTGCTAGCGATTCATCAGGTCTGCCACCGTTGTGCGTTTTAGCTGTCTACGCTGCGCACTTTCCTCAAGTAGACTGGAAGCTGCAGCATTGACATGCGTTTTTAAACGTTGTTTGTGAGCAGTGGCAAATTTCTCTGCAACTTCGGTTACAGTGGGCATGCTAAGATCACGGTGAAGGTCTTACTTACTTACTTAACTGGCCATAACAACCCGTTATCGGGTTACGGCCTGCCGCAAAACTTCTCTCCAGGCGCCTCTGCTTCGCGCGCGCCTTCTCCAGTTGGTCACACCAAGAGATACCAGGGCCTCTTCCACTTGGTCCTTCCACCGGAGACATGGCCTCCCTCTTCGCCGTCGACCTCCAACCATCGCATCGAACACCTTTTTCGCCGGAGCTTCGTCGTCCATGCGGCAGACATGACCGAGCCAGCGTAGCCGCTGGATGTTAATTCGCTGCGCTACGTCCATGTCCTTATACAGCTCATACAGCTCGTTATTGGTTCGTATGCGATAGTCGTCACCAACACGAACAGGGCCGAAGATTTTGCGAAGTACCTTCCTCTCGAACACTCCAAGGGCCGCTATGTCGTTTCGTGTCATTGTCCATGCTTCAGCGCCATAGAGGAGCACGGGCAAGATGAGCGTCCTATAGAGTGCAAGTTTTGTCGGTCGAGAGAGGTCTCTACTTCTCAATTGCCTACCGAGACCGTAGTAGCACCTGTTGGCAAGAGTAATCCTTCGCTTTATCTCCAGACTAACATCATTGCTGCTGTTGATGGCGGTGCCAAGGTAGACGAATTCCTTGACAACTTCAAAGGTATACCTGTCGGCCTCGACGTGAGACCCTAGCCGCTGCGAGTCCCTGCGTGTAGACAGCATATACTTCGTCTTGCCCTCATTTACCACCAGACCCATTTTGGCAGATTCTCTGTCGATAGCAGCAAATGCAGCGGTGACATCTCGCTTGTTACGCCCGATGACATCAATGTCATCAGCGTAGGCAAGGAGCTGGACACTTTTGTTGAAGATTGTGCCATTACGATGTACACCGGCCTTGCGCAGAACACTCTCCATGGTGAAGTTGAAGAGGTCGCAGGACAAAGGATCGCCCTGTCTGAAACCTCGAACGGTATCAAAGGGGTTGGAGAGGTCACTTCCAACCTTGACGGAGCTGCGCGTATTGCTCAACGTCGCTCTGCAAAGTCTAACGAGCTTTGCAGGGATACCAAGTTCAGACAACGCGGCATATAGGCGATTCCTTATCGGGCTATCGAATGCTGCCTTGTAATCGATGAAGAGATGGTGTGTATCGATTTGGTTCTCATGGGTCTTCTCCAGGATTTGGCGTAGAGTGAATATCTGGTCGATGGTGGACTTACCAGGTCTAAAGCCGCACTGATAAGGTCCAATCAGCGCCTTGGCGAGTGGCTTTAATCTTTCACATAGTACGCTCGTCAGGACCTTGTATGCAATGGGAAGTAGGCTGATACCCCTGTAGTTGGCGCATATTGTTGGGTCGCCTTTCTTCAGCACAGGTGAAGGTCGCAATTTTTAATATAGTACGGTGCGTTGTGGCAGCCGCCGTGGCTCAGTTGGTTAGTGCGTTGGACCGCGAGTCGCAGGCAGCAACCCCAGGTTCAAATACTGCCTGTAATAACAGCTAAAAAAAATAATGGGAAAACTCGTTTTCTCTTTCGGTGGCTGTCCTCTCAGCTGGAAATGGCAAACCTCTGAGAGTAAAAATTGCTTATGAAAAAGCTCCCAACCTGCCGTTCGGAACCGGCATAAAACTGTAGGTCCCTTCAACCCGCGTACAAATTCACTCGCACAACACGGGTAGTTGCGGGAAGCTAGGCCTTAGTCTCGCGTAAGCGGGCTGTCGTGCCAGTCAATTATTTAAAAATTACGGTGCGTTGTAGCCTTGTATTGGAGCAATGCATGTTGGGCTCGCACATCCCAAAATTGGATGCCATAAGTCCAGATCCCCTTCAATGACTGTTTGCGCAACACCAGCTTGTTGTGTAGTGACAGTTTAGATCAGGGGTCGGCAAAATTGACAATGAGATGGTGTTAGTGAGCGCAAAGTAATTTTTCTACACTATATAAAATTAAACCGAAAAGCGAATAAGAAACCAATCGCCAATACAAAAAAGCATGCACACAAAAAATACAACAACAAAAGCATCTATTTTTGTTCATACATAAAATTTCTTGCAGCGTACACAAGACAAAAATCAACGTAGCCAATACACGTGTTGCATCGTTGCTGTCTGAACAACGACTGATTGAAAGAGCGTAAGAATGCGTGTGCTGAGCGTACTGCTCGTACGAGTAAGCTTTGCCGACCAGTGGTTTAGATTGCCTGCCCATTAGAGCTGCAAAGCTATCGATGACACTATCAATAGTATCGATAGTTTTAATTTTCACTTCAATATCTATGGTTTTCGTTACTATCGATACTATCGATTCGCTGCAATCTGTGTTTTCGATCAGGGCAACACGACTGTTGACGCTTTTTAGAATTCTACCAAACTTGGTAGATTTATTTTTGAATTTTAATTTTATGCAAATTTTTGAAATTATTTTTAAGTATATTTTTAAACAATATAAAGTGTATTGAAGTATACTTTTAAACATGAAACGTTTTCAACGCAATTGCTGCAGCCCGCACGACAAAAAACCCGGACTCAAGAATATGTTTCCGCGCTTGAAGAAACATGCGCATAAGTCGTCTCACTCGCCCTCTTTGACAAAATAACAGATACTAGTATGTCAGCTTCTCACGTTTCGGTTCAAATATTTATAGCACCGGTCATGCTAAACATTTCTTCACAATCTTGTCAGACTTTTTTTGTTATCTGACGAACACGCGAATTGAAGAACACAAAAATTTTTCGGAAAATCGACCAAATTCAAATAAATTATACCAATCTGCATAAGGTATGCACTTTCCAGCGTAGTTTCGTATCGAGTGTCTAACTCAAACATTTTCATACATACTTTGTAGGGACATAAATACTGTTACACACGTTTTATGCTATAAAATTAAAAGTAGTGAATGTTTTTCTGCTAATTTTTATTTACATATTTATTGATATATATTGTATACAAAAAGCAAACATTCATTCGAAATGTCCGCCTTTGGCCTTCACGCACGACTTAGGTCGGACTGGCCAATCATCAATATCCGCACGCACCTCGTCCATCGAAAAATTGGCCACAGCACGAATCAAAGCTGTCTTAACCTTCACACTGTCACTACAAGGTGCGTCCCAAAGTAAACAGGACTTTTGCAATAGGGACGTTTCTGGTGGCGCCATCTATGTGTGAGACATGCGTTGGAAAGGTACATCTTTCATTCACATACTGTCTAAATTTCATGACATTTGGTCTAGTAGACGCCGAAATATCCCGCTCAATGTGACAGTATGTTTTTAACTTTGGTACGAGAATGTCGATCGAACAAAGAGCTAATATTAAGTTCTGTTTTAAACATGGTAAAACTTTTACCGAAACGTTTAAATTGTTAAAGCAAGTTTATGGTGATGATTGTTTATCCCGTGGCCGTGTTAATGAGTGGTTGAATCGATTCAAGAATGGTCGTGAAGACTTGAATGACGACGAACACGTCGGCCAGTCGAAATTTGTGATTACTGACGATGCCATCAAAACTGTGCGTGATTTTATCAAAATGCAGCCAAAATCATCATTGGAATTGATGGAAATGGAATTGAACATCTCCAAAACATCAATTGATCGCATTTTAACCGAACATTTGGGTCTCCGTAAAGTGTGTTCTCGCTTCATTCCGCACACTTTAACCGACGACCAAAAAGCGCAGAGAATTGAGCACGCAAAAGACATCGTTCGGGAAGCCAGACGTGATCCAAATTTCTTGTTCAACATCGTAACCGGTGGCGAAACGTGGTGCTTTCAATATGATCCCGAAACAAAGCGTCAAAGTGCCGAATGGAAGCACCCAGATGAGCCAAATCCGAAAAAAACCCGCCGTGAGAAGTCAAAAATCAAAACTCATCTCATTTGTTTCTACGATTCAAAGGGAATAATTCATCGAGAGTTTGTTCCACCGGGAAAAACAATTAACGCTTTGTTTTATGTTGAAGTTTTGAAGCGTTTGGTGCATCGCATTCGTCGTATTCGGCCAGAATATCGCGAGGAAGGAAGTTGGCGTTTATTGCATGATAATGCACCGGCTCACAGAGCCCTAGTTACGACCGATTATTTGACCAAAAATCGCATTTTTACCATCAATCATTCACCGTATTCGCCTGATATGGCTCCCTGTGACTTCTACTTATTCGGTCAGTTGCATTTGCCGATGAAAGGAAACCGTTATAAGGACGTTGAGGACATCCAAAAGGCTTGTACCAACATTCTGAAGGCGATGCCGGCCGATGACCTAAAACACTCATTCCAAATGCTTTTGGACCGTGCAAAACGTTGTATCGAAGCAGAAGGAGAGTATTTTGAATAAATAAAAAGAATTATACAAAAATAATCATCCGTTTTCTTTATTTTATAAAAGTCCTGTTTACTTTGGGTTGCACCTTGTATTAGGCTTCCCAACTATTAAAACGGTAAAGGCAGGACAAAATTTGGCTAGAGGAGGACTTTATATGGGAACTACTTTGTTTCAGGAGAACATAACATTTCTTCAATATTTCACCATGTTTTTGGAAAATACAACATCAAATAACCACTTTAAAAAATAAAACAAAACGAATATTTGGCGACTGTAATACTACATTTACACAGACGAGATTATCCCGATTTACGCGATTAAGTCGTTAATCTCGTATCAAAATGCCCGATTACCCATACAAAGTTAACCTCGCAAAAAGCGCGATTAAAATTTAATCTCACATATTAATCTCGTATTTTCCCAAAGCAACTGCAAATTTGGCTGAAATCGATTATTTTTGTATCATCACTAAGCGAATGTCATGTAAAAATAAACAAAAAAATTAATTGCAGCGCGAAAAGGTTTGTATAATTTGTAATATAAAAATATATATAAATATACATTTATTTTCAATTATTAAGTTAATTTATTTAATTTCTGGAAAAGACGATTAAATTGGACGAGCAACGAGGTTGCCATATTGCTGGAGTTGTGGAAGAGCGCATACCAGCGCTCCGAGGAAACAAAAAGAACTCCCACATCTTCGCGGAAATTGGAGCAGAGCTGGCTACTCGCGGCTGTATTTATACGAGCGTGGACATCAAAAACAAGATACATAATTTGAGCAATAAATATCGGTAAGGACACATATATACATATGTATAAATAATGGTACAATTTTCACTTTTACTTCCTTAGCAGCGAGAAGACAGTTGGAGTGTCCGGTGGCTCGCCTTCAACCTGGGAGTACTACGACAAAATAAACAGCTTCCTGGGCGGCTTCAAACCCTTCAATTTGGAGGAGCTGATTGAAGAAAGCGCCGAAGGTATAATAAAGAAATGCTTAGGTTATTGTGTGTGATATTTATATTTATTATTCTTTTTAGTTGATTCCGATGCCGAATACTCTCAGGTTGAAACACCGGGCACTTCAGAACCTGCAGTCGAGTCCAGCACGGATGACTGTACCTGCCAAAAAAAAAAAGTGACAACATTTCAGCAAGAGCTGTTAAAAAAGTTCGATGAGGTGAATGATGCTATTAGTCGTCAGGTGCAGGAGGTCAACAAGCTCTCAGAAAAATGTTGGAGAAGCAGGAGGAGTTATTGGTGGTGGAGAAGGAGAGAAATGTTATTTTGGAAAAGTTTTCGGACGTTTTAAGCCAAAGAAAAAATTAATAAAAACATAAAACTTACACAAGTACAAAGAAACCGCTTTTCTTATTTGCTCTGCGGTGGTGTTTCCATCGAAAAAAGTATTTGTGTGCTCAGGCTGAACTCTGCTATTAGTACAGTAAATAGGTATATTTTACTAAAAAAAAATACTTAATGGCTGAAATTTTGAGGGTGTGTTCGGGGGCATGTCCTGAGTCTAAAACTGAGTTTTCGTATTCGAGGGGGTGGGGGAAGATACTACCCCCTGTTTATTTAGGGGTGAGTTCGTTTTAATTCCTTATCTCCGGTGCTCTTGCTCGTACCGTCAAGTCCGAGGGATCAAATTTGTGGGGAATAAAATTATCTATCTAATGATAATAAAATCGAGGTCATAGGTCGATTAGGTGAATCACAATGGCCGGTCAAAGGTCAAAAGTGAGGGATAGTTTTTCGTGAATACCGTGAAACCGGTAGGTTTTTTCGCATACTGCTTCGATACCATTTTAAGAACCTGAAATTACCTACAAAATGAGTGCTCGAACACTCATCTACTATAAATAGTTTGCCGTCAATCCAACGACCAAGTTGACCGCGCGCGCTGTACGTGCGAGCCGCGCACTAGTGGAGTGTGTCAGTCGGAAAAGAGGCCGAAATCCGGTAGTCTTCTTGGACACGACGAGACTACTTCCCCCCCTGTTTTCGAGGGTGCTGAAGACGATGGTGCTGAGCAATTTGCTTTTTGGGCGGGGGAAGACCCTCAAAAGGGTTAAAAACCCCCTTTTTACGCCCATTATGGTAACAAAACTCATCTATGGAAAGCTTTTGTAAGGCAATATGGGTATCAAACGATTCAGCGTGTCATTGCGGCCAACATAGGCTATAATAAAATCGGCCACGCCCACTTTCCGCACCCACTTAACTAACAAAACAAAGCTACACTATCTGTTTATATATTTGTCATTATAGTGGGCGTGGCGGGAAAACGTATCAGGTAGGCATGGTCAATCTCATATAACCTATGTTTAGCCCTATGAAACACAGAATCATTTTACATCGACATTTAGTTACAAACAGATAGTGTAGTTTTGTTTTGTTAGTTAAGTGGGCGCGGAAAGTGGGCGTGGCCGATTATATTATAGCCTATGTTTGCCGCAATGACACGCTGAATCGTTTGATACCCATATTGCCTTACAAAAGCTTTCCATAGATGTGTTTTGTTACCATAATGGGCGTAAAAAGGGGGTTTTTAACCCTTTTGAGGGTCTTCCCCCGCCCAAAAAGCAACTTGCTCAGCACCATCGTCTTCAGCACCCTCGAAAACAGGGGGGGAAGTAGTCTCGTCGTGTCCAAGAAGACTACCGGATTTCGGCCTCTTTTCCGACTGACACACTCCACTAGTGCGCGGCTCGCACGTACAGCGCGCGCGGTCAACTTGGTCGTTGGATTGACGGCAAACTATTTATAGTAGATGAGTGTTCGAGCACTCATTTTGTAGGTAATTTCAGGTTCTTAAAATGGTATCGAAGCAGTATGCGAAAAAACCTACCGGTTTCACGGTATTCACGAAAAACTATCCCTCACTTTTGACCTTTGACCGGCCATTGTGATTCACCTAATCGACCTATGACCTCGATTTTATTATCATTAGATAGATAATTTTATTCCCCACAAATTTGATCCCTCGGACTTGACGGTACGAGCAAGAGCACCGGAGATAAGGAATTAAAACGAACTCACCCCTAAATAAACAGGGGGTAGTATCTTCAACAAAAGTGTCCAGCTCCTTGCCTACGCTGATGACATTGATGTCATCGGGCGTAACAAGCGAGATGTCACCGCTGCATTTGCTGCTATCGACAGAGAATCTGCCAAAATGGGTCTGGTGGTAAATGAGGGCAAGACGAAGTATATGCTGTCTACACGCAGGGACTCGCAGCGGCTAGGGTCTCACGTCGAGGCCGACAGGTATACCTTTGAAGTTGTCAAGGAATTCGTCTACCTTGGCACCGCCATCAACAGCAGCAATGATGTCAGTCTGGAGATAAAGCGAAGGATTACTCTTGCCAACAGGTGCTACTACGGTCTCGGTAGGCAATTGAGAAGTAGAGACCTCTCTCGACCGACAAAACTTGCGCTCTATAGGACGCTTATCTTGCCCGTGCTCCTCTATGGCGCTGAAGCATGGACAATGACACGAAACGACATAGCGGCCCTTGGAGTGTTCGAGAGGAAGGTACTTCGCAAAATCTTTGGCCCTGTTCGTGTTGGTGACGACTATCGCATACGAACCAATAACGAGCTGTATGAGCTGTATAAGGACATGGACGTAGCGCAGCGAATTAACATCCAGCGGCTACGCTGGCTCGGTCATGTCTGCCGCATGGACGACGAAGCTCCGGCGAAAAAGGTGTTCGATGCGATGGTTGGAGGTCGACGGCGAAGAGGGAGGCCATGTCTCCGGTGGAAGGACCAAGTGGAAGAGGCCCTGGTATCTCTTGGTGTGACCAACTGGAGAAGGCGCGCGCGAAGCAGAGGCGCCTGGAGAGAAGTTTTGCGGCAGGCCGTAACCCGATAACGGGTTGTTATGGCCAGTTAAGTAAGTAAGTAAGTATCTTCCCCCACCCCCTCGAATACGAAAACTCAGTTTTAGACTCAGGACATGCCCCCGAACACACCCTCAAAATTTCAGCCATTAAGTATTTTTTTTTAGTAAATGCGATTTATTTGTCTCTATTTACTGTACTATATGTATTGCTTCATATTGTGTTTGTGCTTCCATCCACTTATTGTTTATTTTATCGTTGTGTGCATTGAGGAAGTTGTGCAACACACAACAGCATTTGATAATTGCAGCGGCGTTGTTTATCTGATTGTCGATGCCTTTTCCGACCCGTCTGAATCTTGCATTCAAATGACCAAAAGCATTCTCTACAACCCTACGAGCTTTCGAAAGATTGTAGTTGAAAGTCTTTTGCCGCTGACCAGCTGCAGTGCAGTAAGCATATGGCTTCATAAGGAATTCAGTACATCGGAAAGCTGAATCGGAAAGCTGAAATTAATTTTGCGTTTTCTTTCATGATCGGTCTCTAAAGAATTTGTTTCAGCGCTAATTTTTCGAACACTTGCGAATCATTGCAGCGTCCGGGAGCACCAACATTTATGTACATAAATCTGTACCTAAATAAAATTAGTTGAGTATTTTAAATTGATGTCGGTAGATGGGTCTTACCGGTAATCAACCAGTGCTAGCAAAACCATAGAGTACCATCCCTTGTAATTGTAGTAGTCCACAGCATCATTTGCCGAAGGTCGAATTTCAATATGACAGCCATCTGGAACATAAAAAGGTCAAAATAAACTAAATTGCTGCAATTCTACAACTTGCCTACAGCTCCAAGACATTGAGGCAAACCTATTTTCTGGAATCCTTCCACGCACTCAGTAATCTTGTCTTGGTTTAAGAAGTTGTCGCTCAGATATTCGGGGGCGAGCGCTTTCCAAACAGATGTGCAAAACTCTTGCAGTATCAAACATACCGATGCTTTTGACACACCAAACAGTCTACCAATTGTTCCATATTCACCCGACGATCTGAGATCGTATATTGCTATAGCAATATGATAGGCAATGAGATCGTATCTGCCTAAACTCTTGAGTTTATGGCATAAGATATTAAAGCATTCACGGCTCATCCTGAAACTTTCTTTAAAAAATTGTGCATCATTGTGAGGAACATCACGTTCCCAGAAGCATCCATGCCTTTCCTAAAGCAACATAGATTAAGATTAAGATTAAGATTGGGTAGCGGGAGTCGAGCACCACCTGCTCGAGACACTGCGTCCAGTGTTGAACTATTGTGTCACGTCCCTTTATCTTACTGGAGGAGTTCGTATCCTCCGATGCTATCCAGGAACTCCTATATTTTCCTTAGATCAAATTCAGACAGATCGTGTGTCTGTACCAGTTCCCTTCCCAGTACCCGCTTTCTAGCGTGTATGAGGGCGGGACATTCCGTTATGATGTGTACAGAAGTCTCCTCGTCTTCCATACAAAATCTGCATAGTTCTTTGTCCGTGATTCCCAGTCGCGCTCTATGCATATTTAGCAGACAGTGTCCGCTTAGTATTCATGAATCTAAGCTCTGCTCGGCTTAGCTCCAAGAGGTAATTAGATTTCTTTGCAGAGTAAACTGGAAAGAAAAGCTTGGAACAGCGTTGTCCCACTGTGTTCGACCATTTTTGGTTAGCTCGATTTAGAAATTCCTGTTTTACACAATGTCTGTAATGAGTCTTGCTAACACCTCTGTCTGTAGGGTCGTCTTGCCGCCCCTCCTTTGCCAATCTGTCCGCCTCTTCATTACCATCGTGTCCACAGTGCGCAGGCACCCATTGTATTATCACTTGGTTGTCCTTGGAAAGGTCTTGGAGGACATCTACTGTCTCCCAGACCAGTTTAGAGTCAAATGTCGTCGAGTTCAGAGCTTTGATTGCAGCCTGACTGTCAGACATTATGAATATCCTCTTCCTTTTAAAGTTGAGTGTTAGTATTTTCCTGGCACATTCATTAATGGCATAGACCTCAGCCTGGAAGACTGTGGCCTTGTCCCAAAGACTGACTGAAAGTTGGTAGCTAGAGCTATAAATTCCCGCTCCTGTTCCTTCTACCGTCTTGGACCCATCAGTGTACCATACAATATCGTCACACGTCGGACTGATTCTATTATCAGCCCAGTCCTTCCTGTGCGGTATGTACGTCTTGTACCTTCTTCTGAAGAGGTGCTTCTAAGGCATCAGATCAAGGGGCATCCAAAAGCCTCCATCTCGCCTCCTGTCCCTCAGCAGAGATAAGTGACCGATTGAATGTGTATCTTTCGATATAAATCCACTATGCACCAGTCTGTGAGTGCTGGCTATTGCAGCCATTTGCACTTTTAGTTTCAGCGGCATCGCCCCCAATATAACATTAAGGGCTGCAGTTGGAGTCGTCCTGAGACATCCTGTTATGCAGGTATTTACTAATCGTTGTAGTTTCTCTAGCTTAGGCTAAAAACATAGTGGAGCGGCGAGCAAAGCGAAGAGCAAAGCGACGAGAACAAATCAACGCTTTTGAATCGAAGCGCACATAGTCACGAGCAAAGCGAAGAAAGCTGAAAAGAGCAAAGCGACGATTTCAAAATATTTTGTTTTCATCGCTTTGCTCGCCGCTTTGCTCTACTTGAAAATCCAAAAATTTGTTATTTACCCTTTCCGGAAATTTGGTCGATATATCGTACAATTAAAATAACATTTTTCTAGGAAATTCCATTGGACAGCGAGCGCACATTTCATTTTTCATATTTGTTAAGTAGGCTGTGCTTTATCATTCTGTTTAGAAAAATAAATCATAGTGGTGGTGGTAACACAATATTTGTTTGTTTTGTAAAACGTTCTTTGCAAGAAGTTGAGCAACCAACAAGTGACGAAGCTTCTGCAGGGAAAATTTCAGGTTTGTAATATTTTTCAGTAACAAAAAACATAAACATTTAAAAGTTTAAAAATCAATTGATTTATAAAAGGTAATAAATTTAACATTTTTTTAGTTTAAACATTTTTCCCGAGTCTTTAAAAAAATTGTACGATATATCGTACAATGGCACTTAAATCAAATGTACGATATATCGTACAAATTTGAATTTGTACGATATATCGTACAAATGGAAAGCAAAGGTTGCAAGTTATGTTTGTATTTTTTTAAAGTTATAGGTTTGGTAACAGATTTTTTGCTTTTGTATGCCTGCCACGCCCATCTGTAAACCACGTGGCTAATAAAATTAGACTATTCGGCAATTTTCGATTAAAAATAAGAATTACTAGACGATTTTGTGTTTTACTGGGTAGACACGGGTTGTGTAAGGTTAGACATGCGTACTTGCCACTCCCACTACTATAAGAGGAATCAGCTATATTCAGTGCCTTTCTGTAAAACTGTAGGCATTTTAATTTATTCTGTGTTTTATTGAGAGGAAAAAGGCTTTGCAACAACAACAACGGTTATAAAAGGCCGAATAAATGTGAATCAATTGTTTATATATAAAATTTATATAACTTTCGATCAAAATGAAATCACGTTTTGATTTTTTGTTGTTATAATTTATGTTTTCTATCAAAAAAATCAATGAATTGTTCATAAAACTTAAAAAACCGAAACCAAAAATTCATGAATTTTTATTCCTTTGCGGACCATTGTACGATATATCGTACAAAATTGATGAAGCTGTAATTCTCAACAAAAATGATTTTTTTGAAATTTTTTTGTATTTTATTGCTAAAATGTTCAATACGAGTCAATATTGTGAAGGAAACATTTTTATCTCAAGAAATGTGGAAATTGACCGGAAAGGGTTAAAAAATTTGTGTGAACAAAACAAAAAAATTTATGTGGATGGATTGATAAGCGCAATATTCGCAAAAAATGCCTTATGGATCGCTCTACGCTTTGCTCGTCGCTTTGCTCGAAACTTTGCTCCACTATGTTTTTAGCCTTAGTCGCAGTAGTTACTTCTGTGGTCTTCCTCCACCAGACTATCGTCCCGTAGGTTATCGTCGGCAGAACAACCAGGGAGTATAGTTTTTGAAGCCACTTCGGCCTCAGTCCCCAGTTTTTACCACAGATTCTTTTGCAACTCCAGAGGGCATTGCCTGCTCTCTTGATAGTGCAATCAACGTGGGGTTTCCAGTTCAATTTGCTGTCTAGAGTTACCCCTAGGTACTTGACCTCATTCGAGATGTTCAGCACCTTACCAAAGATCTCTATCTGTCCAAGGTCAAATTTCCTTTTAAAGGTAAAAGGCACTATAATTGTTTTGTCCGGGTTCACAGACAATTTCTGTCTTAAACACCAGCGTTCCACAATTTTCATCGCGTTCTGTAGCAAGTCCGAGACTGTATGTCCGTCTTTGCCCCTGACCGCAATGACTAGGTCGTCTGCATAGGCGATGACTTCATATCCCTGCTCCGTAAGTGAGCGGATTAGTCCCTCAACGACCACAGACCACAGAAACGGGGATAGTACCCCTCCCTGGGGACACCCCCTCCCTGTTCTTGCAGACAGCTCTACCGCCCCTAGGTTGGACTGAATCACCCTGCTTTCAAGCATGGATGATATCCATCTTATAAGAGTGGTAGGCACCTGAAATTCTTCTAGCGCCTTTTCAACCGTTTCGAAGGTCGTGTAGTTGAAGGCCCCTTCTATGTCTAGAAAACCAGCCAAACAGATTTCCTTTTCCTCCAGGGACTTCTCTATCCTGCCTACCAGCGCCGATAGGGCCGTTTCAGTGGATCTACCTTTCTGGTAGGCATGTTGGTTCGCACTTAGGGGGCACCGAGGAAGAATATCTTCTCTCAGGAAGCGGTCGACGGCCTTTTCCAGGCCCTTTAGCACGAATGACATCAAGCTTATTGGCCTGAAGGATTTTGGACAGAGACCTAAAATAATTATTATCCATATTTTTGGGAATAAAAAAATTGCCCTAATTTAAGAAATTTCTATACTTATTGCTTTATAATAATTATTCCCAATAAGAAATTTTTTACGTCGGCTATAACTATTATCATGTAATTAATATTTTTGAGTTGCTTAATAACTCTTATAAACCCTTATAACCCTTTGTAGTCTGAAACTGGAGGACAGGTCTGACACGTCCTCACAGAATCGTCTAAGGGACTCTCTCTTGGCCTTCCTTATTTCGTGGTTATATTTGGTGAGGGTCTGGGAGTAGGTCTGCCAGTCGTTATTCCGCTTGGCTTTATTAAATAGTTTCCTGACCTCCTTCCTTAGCTTACTAAGGTGACCACTCCACCATGGCGTCTGTTTCCTAAAGGTTTTAGTCTTGAGGGGACAGTTGTCTTCATAGGCATTTAGAACGGATTCCTTGAGAGTTGTGGTGGCCCCTTCTAATCTGTCTATGGTATCTATTCTGTTCTCTATTCCAACTGGAGTATCTTGTCCTAACTGGTTGCAGTAACTGCTCCAGTCGGTCTGTCTTTTAGGTCTAAATGACACTTCAGAAAGCCTTTGATTCCCTAACGTGAATCTTATATGCCTGTGGTCTGAGCAGGACGGCTCATCAGATACTCGCCAATTGCTGACAAGATCTTTTGTTATTGAGGTCGTCAAGGTCATGTCCAAGACTTCCTCCCTGACTCTAGTAACAAACGTGGGACTATTCCCAATGTTGCATATGTTTAAATCTAGGGAGAGTATGAAGTTGAAAAGTGACTCACCTCTAGGATTGACATCCGAGCTTCCCCACATTGTGTGGTGGGCGTTCGCATCACAGCCAAGTATTAGCTCCAGGTGGTTGCCCCTAGCATAGTCAATTAACTGTTCCGCTATTTGTGGGGGGCAGTGGTCGTCGTCTCCAGGGAAGTATGCTGAGGCTATGATAACCTCCCTGGAGTTCCAAACGATTTTTCCCGCGCAGAGATCAGGCGTGACGTAATCTGTCAACGGAAAGAAGGAAACATTGTTAAATATAATGCAGGCTCTGGCTCTTGTTGATGACTAGGGTGGGTCGATTCCGGACTTTTTTCGATTCGAGATTTCTAATAGTGCGGAAAAGTTGCCTTAGTACTTCCTGATTCCAATGCAATTTTTTGTTTTGAAATCGGACAGCATCTTCAACCCCAACTCCGGCCTTGAAATTTCGGAAATTTGCCTAAAATCGTGAAATTGCCTACCTAGCGCCTGAAATACGCCTCTCATGGCAAAATGTATAAAAGAAAAGTTGTTTGTCGCATCATTAGCTACCGAAATGGTATTATGATCATGGCCGTAGGACGAACCGTTCCCGAAATACGAGCGAAAAGGCGGCGCGCCGCAGCGCAAGGTGAAAATTGTTGCAGCTCTCAGCTAACCTGTGTTGGTTACCCAGAACCCACCACGTGGAGGTGGCTGCACTTCGGGTTCCTCCCAAGCCCAACCCAACCAACCAACCATATGCCAGGCTTGTTTTAGTCTGAATCTGTATCAAATTTATTGATAAAATCAGATTTTGTACTAAACTTTGGCAGTTGTTGCCTAGATTTCAGTGTAGAGCGTATAAAACGATCACGAGACTGGGGGCCAATAACTTTAGAAGATGCCTCTGTCACCAGTTTGACGGTTCTCTCGACTGCCACGGTGTGAGAGGGGAATTCACTAAATTTCCATATCTCTGCAGTGTCTCCCGACAACCCTTTTATGAGCTCTTCGTTAGAAACTGAACGAAGAACTGGTGGAACAGTCAAGGTAATAGTCTTCCAGTTAATCATATCGTAATAATTATTAGCTTTGAAATTCAGCTTTGGCACTTTATTACATCTAACCCATCCATTTACAGTGTCAGTCTCTGCTTCTCTGGCTGCCAGAAGACGGTCAAGGGCCAACTTTCTGACTTCTACCCGTTCGTCAGTCATCATACTAAGGAGAATGTTTTCTGGAAGAGCAAAGAAAGCATTCTGTTGAATGGATGAATCGACAACCTTGCGAAGTTTGGCAGGTAAGTATCTCGACCTTTGGATTGCAGCAAAGAGATGGCGCGAGCCATCTTTGATTGAACTGTGGAATCTTATTGAGAACCACAAAGGTGAGTAAACTGTAAGTATGTACTTGACCAAAGTCTTTATTTCCTTTGTTGGTTTGTCTGTAGAAATGTATAATCTCAGAATTCTGTTTGCACAGGTGAGCCAGCGAGATTTGCACATGTTACCTGGACGCATCGACGCTAATTGTAAGTCTGAAGAGCATTGACCGGAAATAACAGCTTCTGATATTTTGTAGAGGTAAGTTTGGTCTGTGCTAAGTTGGGTCGGATTAATAACCTCAGAAGGTAATTGGCATGATGGAAAACTTTCAAATTTGACGACAGGCAACTTCTCACAATCAGGGAGCAGTTTACCTATGTCGCCAGAGAATGTATTTGGACTCTTTGAGACACCATCTATGTGTTCGAAAAGAGCACGAACTGGAAGTTCGTTGAAATGTAGAAGACAAACAACCCACAGTAATGGCCTACCTATTTTTTCTTCTAGTTTCCGAATGATTCCACCTTTCCAACCTGTGTTCGTGTTGGTGCCATCAGCACCGACAACTTCTAGATGTTCCACATCTACTAAATTGTCTTGTAAATGTTGCCATATAACTAGCTTGCATCTCATCCTCAGCTGACCCCGAAGGAGAGGTGACGTGGCCAAAGTAATGAGACCCAGGTTCCGCTACAAGAAAAATATGTTCCTCTTTGACAGTGTCGCGGTAGTACTTTTCACCTTCGCGGACTTGTGTGAGTGTATTGTCTTTTCGGCCGTCAAAATACAACCCATATACAGAGTCAATACTTTCGGTGTTTTGGAGCTTAATTCCAACACTTTTTTTTGCTCGACTAATCTTGCATTTGTCAGTGACAAAGCTAGCCTGATCCTCTGTTATCAAAGCTGCTTTTTTGGTGTTGATGTTGAATGACGTTTTGAAAGCTTTTCTTTACGTTCATTTCTCTTTGCAATCTTTTTTGTTTCAGGTAGATCAACACTTCCAATGCGACCAATTCTTCTGGTTCTCTGGTCCAAGAGAAATGGTTGTTCAATGATAGGAACTTTCCTTTCCTTTGGACAATTGCATGAAGAAAAAGAAATGCATTTACAAGCAGCGATGTCAAATAATTCTGCGGCAGAAGAGACAAAGTCGTCTCGTTTAGAGCGCAAACCTATTTGGTTCCTTAAAAACATTTGTTTAAGTGTCAGAAATTTCTTATGGTATGTGGTGAGCATTTGTAGAACTCTGGTGTGTGAGACTTTCGGAATAGATGACTTTTTGAAAATATTTTCACCCATTTTTGCAACTATTTCTGAAACCTCTTTACTCCTAGGTTCAAAGTTGTCACCTCGGAGTCGCCCTATACGAAATCTTTCAAACTGATAATACAAAAGAACATCCTGCTAACTGGGTAGCTGGGACTTAGTGAGATCGTACGGATATATGCCAAACACAGGACATTTCTGTCTAAATTTAAATTTAGATACAGACATGTTGAGTTTTGTGTTCTGTTCAGAGAATGTAAGTGATAGCACTCGGCGAAATCAACGACAAGAGTGAAGGACTCGACGGACATCGACTCGATGAAAGAATATTTGTGTGGGGACCTGTCCGAACGTGTCGTATGGCGCAGGGGAATACACGACGGAGCAAGCTGGTGGCGCCCGGCGCGGAGCGGGAGTCTAGTCTAGTGTCTGGCGGGGAGGGGAGAGGGATGGGGGAAGAGCGAGACGGGACGGGGGGAGCGGCCCGGCCGGTCCGACCCGACGCGTGAAGCACAGAACACATCTCCGCAGCGCCGGCGTCATTGTTGGGGCATTCAGGGAGAAGTGTGGCCGCAAGCCGATTTTTACCTTGCGCTGCGACGCGCCGCCTTTTCGCTCGTATCTCGGGAACGGTTCGTCCTACGGCCATGATCATAATACCATTTCGGTAGCTAATGATGCGACAAACAACTTTTCTTTTATACATTTTGCCATGAGAGGAGTATTTCAGGCGCTAGGTAGGCAATTTCACGATTTTAGGCAAATTTCCGACATTTCAAGGCCGGAGTTGGGGTTGAAGATGCAGTCCGATCTCAAAATAAAAAATTGCATTGGAATCAGGAAGTACTAAGGCAACTTTTCCGCACTATTAGAAATCTCGAATCGAAAAAAGTCCGGAATCGACCCACCCTACCGTGCATACACCCTATCATTTTGCTTGTTAAATTTTTCCTGCACGGTAAACATATTTTCATCGGTAAACAAGATTTTTCTGTGCAAGTTCTCAACGTGCTTCACCAAAAGACGTTTGCATTTTTCCATTCTTTTTTTTCAAAGCTGCAGTCAACAAATGTCCGGTACGGCGTTTGAAAGGCCCAAGTCCCAAGTCTTTTTAATAATTCGACTCATGGACTTTTGCGATAAGATAACAAAACAAGTAAGCATAAAAACATAAATACGAAAACAATTAAAAAATAAGTAAATAAACTCATTTACATAATACATTTATATGCTTTTCAAAGACTCTTTGGTTGGTTGGTTGGTTTAGTGGCTGCCTTTGTATGAGACACACTTAGGCCTATGGGCCCATTGTGATACCACAAATTCCACCCGTTTGAAATGTGTATGCAACACTGTTTTTTCCAACATGTGATACAACACACATTTCAAACGGGTGGGTAAAAGGGAGGGAGGGGACCTACAGTTTAACGCCGAATCCGAACGGCGATTGGCAGTTTTTCTTTCACACTTGGAGGTTTTGCCATTGCCTGCCAATAGCGCACTTGTGCGATTCTTGTAATTCTCATTCCCTTCATGTGGATAGCGACAGAAGTAGATGAGTGTTTTTTCCAGCCCAAGCCAGGAATCGAACCTGGGGCGCTCGGTATGAGAAGCCAGCGCGCTACCCGCTGAGCTATCGAGGCCGACCAAAGACTCTTTGCTTTTAAATAAATATTTGTCATTGCTCTTTGTTGCTTTAATCAGACTTACATATATTGCATTTAATGATATAAAATTAATAATAATGAGATCAATTAATAATGAAATCAAAACAAAAAATATAATTTTTTATCGAAATAAATATCAAAAAGTTAAGGCTGCTTTTATACGAAACATTGTTAATTTAAACGAAACATTGTTAATTATGCATTTCGTGTTTGCCACCACAGGAAATAGTAAAATCGACATGTTTCGTGTTCGTGGAGGAAATTTTACCTTCTTTGGAGGACGGAGGACATTTGAGTAATTTAGAGGGCTGTCTTTCACAATGGAGGACGGGTGGCAAGCCTATGTGTGAGGGTTATCGTTGTGGTTCATTTTTAATTGCATAGAACATTAATTTATTTTTTGCACAGAATTCTGTGATACGTTTATAGAAAAATGAATATAAAATTATATTATTGCTTCCAAATGTAATAAAATTATTTGAATATGTCTCTAACATGTCATTATTTAAGTTTTCATTGACTCCTAACAAAAAATCACCCCTGTGTCTAGAACAGTGCATTTACACCAAAAGCATCCCTGATGTGATGTTTCATTTGTAAACAAACAGCGCGGGAAACAATCAGGGAAGTTGAACCAATGACTACATGACGCGAAACTGAGAGGGGTCACGGTTGCTAATTCGGTCAAACCAGGCCCCAGAGTCGCAAATTCGGTCAAACCAGGCCTCAGAGTTGATTAGGGTTCGTACAGCAAATTCTCCATACAAAGATATAAGTAAATGGTAGGTTCGTATTAATTTTCATTGCTGTGCGACCTATAGTTCAGCGAAATATTTGGGTCATAACAAATGTGCCACGCCCTTTGTCCAACGCCCATCAAAACTTACCAGTAGAATGACACATCTATGAGACAACGCTATCCTAAATTTCAATGCCGTGCACGTTACAATTTATTTACAATATACATTATAAAGATTTTGCTTGTATGGGTGCTGCCACGCCCCCTCCTCCAATACCCGCCCCATTCCCTCTGTGGAAGGATATGACTAAATAGTAAGTTCGTAGTGAATTTAATTGATGTGTAACTTATGATTCCAAAGCAATTGTCTGAAAATTTGGGCTGGTGAAAAAGTGCCATGCCCCGTTTTCCTAAAATTTTCTTTCATACAAACCTTGTTCTGACAACTACGAATACAACCAAAAAAAACCATCCAAATCGGTCCAGCCGTTTTCAAGTGATTCGCGCTCAAATATGGCAGGGATTTTCCGACTTTTCCAATCGATTTTCCGGAATTTTCTTTTCGCACGAACCTGAACTGACTCAATACGAATCCAACAAAAAAAACTCCATGGAAATCGGCCGGTCCGTTTCAGCGTGATGCGATTACACACATACATCCACTTTCTTTTATATACATACTAGCTGACCCGGCGAACTTCGTCCCGCACGACATTTGTTGTTTTTTTATAATGAAATACGCGAGATGGCGAATCAAGGGCGATGGGGCAAATGGCAAATTGACGACGAAAACCAACTAAAGGAAGAGGAGGGAGCTACTGATTAACGCAATCGAGGCCCTTAAATAAGCAATGTTGCTGCTAAGTTTCAATGGATAAAGCAATGGATAGCGCTTGAACCATATTTAAGTTATATTGGCAGGGCCACGGCCCCTTATTCAATATCCGCACAATGCCCTCTGTCGAAGGAGAAAATGGTAGGTTCGTACTAAGTGTCATTGCTGAGCGACTTATAGTTCAGCGAAATATTTGGGTAACAACAAATGTTCCACGCCCCTTGTCCAACGCTTATAAAAACTTACCAGTAGAATGACCCATCTATGGGACGACGGGGCACTAAATTTCAGTGTTGTACTACTTACAACGTCAAAGATATTCTCTATTAAAAGTTCTGCTTGTATGGGCAGTGCCACGCCCCCTTGTTCAATACCCTCTGTCGAAAGATATGAATAAATGGTAGGTTTGTACTTAATTTCATTGCTGTGCGACCTATAGTTCAGCAGAATATTTGGATCACAAAAATTGTGCCATGCCTCTTGTCCAACGCCCACCAAATCTTACCAGTAGAATAACTCATCTATGGGACGACGGGGTACTAAATTTCAGTGTTGTACGACTACCAATTTCAAAGATATTCTATATTAAAGATTTGGCTTGTATGGGCGGTACCACGCCCCCTTGTTCAATACCCGCACCATTCCCTTTGTCGAAAGATATGAATAAATGGTAGGTTCGTACTTAATATCATTGCTGTGCGACTTATAGTTCAGCGAAATATTTGGGTCACAACAAATGTGCCACGCCCCTTGTCCAACGCCCATAAAATCTTCCCAGTAGAATGACTCATCTATGGGTCGACGCTATACTAAATTTCAATGCTGTGCACCTTACAATTTGAAAGATATTCGATATTAAAGATTTGGCTTGTATGGGTGGTACCACGCCCCCATGTTCAATACCCGCACCATTTCCTTTGTCGAAAGATATAAATAAATGGTAGGTTCGTACTTAGTTTCATTGCTGTGCGACTTATAGTTCAGCGAAATATTTGGGTCACAAAAAATGTGCCACGCCCCTTGTCCAACGCCTATCAAAATTTAACAGTAGAATGACACTTCTATGGGAGGATGTCAAACCAAATTTCAATGCTGTGCGACTTACAATTCCGAAGCTATTCCATATAAAAGATTTTATTTGTATGGGCGGAGCCACGCCCTCTTGTTAAATACCCGCCCCATTCCCTCTGTCGAAAGATATGACTAAATGGTAGGTTCGTACCAAGTTTCATTGCTGTGCGACTTACAGTTCTGCTGAAATGTTGGGTCATAAAAAATGTGCCACGCCCCTGATGAATGCTGTGACAGTAAATTAAAAAAAGGAAGTTCCAAACGATGCAAAACATCATTATCATTATCATTACATAGTATAAAGCAAAGTTGCTGCCACTGTCTGTCCCTATGTATGCTTAAATCTTTAAAACTACGCAACGGTTTCTTAAGCGGTTTTTTTTAATGGATAGAGTGATTCAAGAGGAAGGTTTATATGTATAAAACATGTATAATATAGTAGAGAAACACTGATAAATTTAGAGGTAAACATTATAAGGAACAAACATTAGAGTGTATGTATACCAAATTACATTCAAACGTTAGGGTGTGTCTATAGCAATTTACATTTCAAACGTTATCGTGCATTCGGTGACCGAACATCCCGCCCCCATGGAAAGGTCTCTTTCAAGAAGGCAAAATAGCGAGTTTCTGTATAGGTCGACGAATGATTCCTTTGGTTGTCCGTATATTGGAAAAATATTTTTTTTTTATCATTGCAAAAATGCTTAAAATTTCAGAGAAAAAGAGTTGGCTGGCAATGCTGTTCGCCGAATGTAAACAAAACAGACAAAAGACAAAGAAAAAACAGACAGAAAACAGCTTTTCAACTCGAGTGTTGAATTTTAGAGCTTTTTTTCTTTTTCTTTCGGCGAACAGCATTGCCAGCCAACTATTTTTCTCTGAAATTTTAAGCATTTTTGCAATGATGAAAGAAAATTATTTTTCCAATTTTCGTTATGATTTTCTTTTCAATTACAGATGTGTTTATCAGGATTATTTTGCAGTTACGTATTTCTTTTTAGAAAAGACAAGAACTGGTGTAAAAATATGAACTACTAGCTGGGCCCCGCGGCTTCGCACGCAAGCTCTCTTGTTTCACCCGATACAAATTCTGAACCCATTGTTGACCCCGTCAGATTTTGATTTAAAAAAACATATGTCTATTATCTTTGATGTCAAGTATTTCCGAAAATTTTGAAATCAAAAGCCCTTTAAGTCATGAGTGTTCACATTTACCCCAAACAAATTCTTAACCCTTAGTTTATCACGGTAGATTTCGATTTTCTCAAAAAATGAAAAGCACATTTTAATTATTTCCCGATAGAAGTGCTTTTTGTCTAAGTTTGAAGTGAAAAGGACCAATAAATCGTGTTTCTCCATACAAACTGTTAACCCATTGTTGACCCCGTAAGATTTTGATTTTCAAAAAAGTGAAAAACACTTGTCAAATTATTTCTCACTAAGAGTACTTTCACAAAATTTGGAGTCAGTGGCCCCATTAATTCATGTTTTTTACAGTTTCGCCATACAAACTTTTAACCGGTCGTTGACCCCGTCCGATTTTAATATTCAGAAAAAAAGAAAAACACGTATCGAGTTATTTGACATTTGAAGTACTTTCACCAAGTTTGAAGTCAAAAGGCTAAAAAACGTGTTTCTCCATACATATGTACTTTTAACCCGTCGTTGATCCAGTTAGATTTCGATTTTGAAAATAATGAGAAACGCGTGACCAATGTTTTTTATATCAAGTATTTTTACAATTTTACATTTTACATTTTACATTTTTAACACATGTTTTGCCCCTTTAAACCCTGAATACAATAAAATCTCGTCTTAGCGGTGTTCATTTTTCAAGATGTACCTACAGTTCAAATTTCATATTTGTGGCTTCAGCGGTTTGGGCTGAGCGATGATGAATCAAACAATCAGTCAGTCAGTCAGTCAGGACAAACAATCTACGTATATAAAAATGGAGGCGGTACCACGCCCCCTTGTCCAATGCTCATAATTTTCTTCCAGTCGAATTGTGCTACTAAGTGGAAAATTCGTACCAAGTTTCATTGATGTGTGTGTGTGTACTGTATAACTGTTGGATCATAAAAAATGTGCCACGCCCCTTGACCAACACCGATCAAATCTCATCAGTAGAATGACACATCTATGAAACAACGGTACACCAAATTTCAATGCCATATAAAAGATTTGAGTTGTATGGGTGGAGCCACGCCCTCTTGTTAAATACCCGCCCATTCCCTCTGTGGAAAGATATGACTAAATGGTAAATTCGTACTAAGTTTCATTGATGTGCGGCGAACAGTTTCAAAATCATGCGGATAGTTTGGGTCAAACAAATGTGCCACGCCCGTTGTCCAACGCTCATAAAATTTTAACAGTAGAATAACACATCTATGAGGCGACGCTTCACTAACTTGCAATGCTGTGCGACTTACAATGCCGCAGCTATTCCACTCAAAAGAATTGAATTGTATGGGCGGTGCCACACCCCTTTGTTCAATACCCACCTTATTCCCTCTGCCGAAAGATATGATTAACTGATAGGTTCATACCAAGTTTCATTGATGTACGACTTACAGTTCTGCTGCATTAAAAATGTGCCACGCCCCTTGTTCAACGCCCATAAAATTTTAACAGTAGAATGATACATCTATAAAACGACGGTGCACCAAATTTCAATGCTGTGCGACTTAGCCCTCGACAGAGGGAATGGGGCGGGTATTTAACAAGAGGGCGTGGCTCCGCCCATACAAATAAAATCTTTTATATGGAATAGCTTCTCAATTGTAAGTCGCACAGCATTGAAATTTGGTTTGACATCCTCCCATAGAAGTGTCATTCTACTGTTAAATTTTGATAGGCGTTGGACAAGGGGCGTGGCACATTTTTTGTGACCCAAATATTTCGCTGAACTATAAGTCGCACAGCAATGAAACTAAGTATGAACCTACCATTTATTTATATCTTTCGACAAAGGAAATGGTGCGGGTATTGAACATGGGGGCGTGGTACCACCCATACAAGCTAAATCTTTAATATCGAATATCTTTCAAATTGTAAGGTGCACAGCATTGAAATTTAGTATAGCGTCGACCCATAGATGAGTCATTCTACTGGGAAGATTTTATGGGCGTTGGACAAGGGGCGTGGCACATTTGTTGTGACCCAAATATTTCGCTGAACTATAAGTCGCACAGCAATGATATAAAGTACGAACCTAGCATTTATTCATATCTTTCGACAAAGGGAATGGTGCGGGTATTGAACAAGGGGGCGTGGTACCGCCCATACAAGCCAAATCTTTAATATAGAATATCTTTGAAATTGGTAGTCGCTGAACAACACTGAAATTTAGTACCCCGTCGTCCCATAGATGAGTTATTCTACTGGTAAGATTTGGTGGGCGTTGGACAAGAGGCATGGCACAATTTTTGTGATCCAAATATTCTGCTGAACTATAGGTCGCACAGCAATGAAATTAAGTACAAACCTACCATTTATTCATATCTTTCGACAGAGGGTATTGAACAAGGGGGCGTGGCACTGCCCATACAAGCAGAACTTTTAATAGAGAATATCTTTGACGTTGTAAGTAGTACAACACTGAAATTTAGTGCCCCGTCGTCCCATAGATGGGTCATTCTACTGGTAAGTTTTTATAAGCGTTGGACAAGGGGCGTGGAACATTTGTTGTTACCCAAATATTTCGCTGAACTATAAGTCGCTCAGCAATGACACTTAGTACGAACCTACCATTTTCTCCTTCGACAGAGGGCATTGTGCGGATATTGAATAAGGGGCCGTGGCCCTGCCAATATAACTTAAATATGGTTCAAGCGCTATCCATTGCTTTATCCATTGAAACTTAGCAGCAACATTGCTTATTTAAGGGCCTCGATTGCGTTAATCAGTAGTAATCAGTAATCCCTCCTCTTCCTTTAGTTGGTTTTCGTCGTCAATTTGCCATTTGCCCCATCGCCCTTGATTCGCCATCTCGCGTATTTCATTATAAAAAAACAACAAATGTCGTGCGGGACGAAGTTCGCCGGGTCAGCTAGTAAACAATAAAAAACCTCCGTTGTTTGGAGCTTCCTTTTTTTATGGCCCACATACAATGTTTGCGTAAAAGAACTAAAATAAGAAAATTTAGGATTTTCAATTTACTGTCACAGCATTCATCACTGAACCATTCGGGAGTAGAATTCTTGCATAAGTCGGATATATGTATATGCCTTAATACCAATTTTTTCAAGCTCCGGCTCAAAAATTTAGTGAAGCACCAGAATGTGTTTTTTGCTTGCTTCCATAAGGGAATCCGAAGGAGCTAATAGGTTACCAAAGTCTGTAACCGATTGATAATTTTTATGGAAAATATATATTTCACTTGGCGCAGTTAAAACTTCATCTTCCTTTCTAAAGTTTTGGAAACATTTGTCCCAATTCATTTTTGAGAGAATTTTGATTTGATTGATAATGGCAGTAAACATTCGGTTCAATATTGACGTCACATTTTTCTCGAACTGTGTTGCAAAACCAATCGCCAACACAAAAAAGCATACACACAAAAACTACAATAACAAAAAGCATTGGCGTCGTTGAAACGACGATCATTGCACTGGCTGATGTGTTGCTGTGAGAAATTTGCACAAAAAATGATTGAGAGACCAAAACAACCACCAACACCTCAAAGTACACAGGAGAAGCGGTACTTTCACTTCATGTATGTTTGCGGTGGCGTGTGCTTCAGTTCATGGCACAATAACAAGGTAGTGTTACGGGCGAGAGGATTTTATTTTTTTCTCGTCAGAGTTCGGTAGGTTGTCAAAAATTGTTGTTGGTTTTGTTTACATTCGGCGACCAGCATTGCCAGCCAACCCTTTTTCTGTGGAATTTGAAGCATTGTTGCAATGATGAAAGGAAATTATTTTTCCAATTTTCGTTAACTTTTATGAATTAACGCAAAATCGGCGAACTATGGACTTAGCACTTTTGCCCCTCATTGTAAAACAACAGATTAAAACAAAGAAGCTATGTACTTTTGCTGTTAATTGGTGTATTTTTACGTTTTCGAATAGACCAAGTGGTCCACCTTGTTATTGTGCCATGCTTCAGTTCGCACAGTCAATGAGCGTAAACTGAAGCGCTTGCCCTCCTTGCACCGCTCTTTCCCTTTTGTGGCTTCCCCCCGCTCTATGAAGCTCGCAAACAAAAATTTGAATTTTTGAGCTCAGATGCGCCTTCTATACACTTCATATTCTTTGGTAAAAGCCATGGTGAGTAAATAGCTGCTTATTTGTTTTTTGGTCGTCAACCTGCTCGTTACTTGGGTTAAATTAGAAATAGCTCAACTTTATAACAATGAAGTCTGATATTATATAAGTAAATCAGGGACGGACGCAGGGGGGTGGTCCGGGGGGTCCGGACCCCCCCCCGAAATCTCAGACTTTTTCAAAAGCCCTTACAGCACGCGGTCTTTCAACCGTATAAACTAAATCGTCCACATCACAAGTTGGTACATTACAAATATGATTCATTCCACTTTATTTCGTAATTTTCAGTTTATTTTCACAACTTTTCTGGTCAAGATCACAGTAGTAATTGAGTGTTATTATCATGCCACATGTATTAATAGTACTATCGTTAGACGACTCGCAACCTACTGTAGTGTGAGAAAGATGCATTTTTCGTTTGTTTATTTTTTGACAGTTTGACAGAAAAAGTACCAAAACAGCTGTTTTGACAGTAAAAGAGCTTTCACCTCGAGTGGTGAATTGTTTGAACTTTCTTCTTGTCACCATTTTTCCAGAATACGGAAACAATCAAATTCAATTCAATTGTTTCGGGGGGTAACAATTGTTACGGTAGTGCCAGAATAGGGCTGTTAGTGTTGACATGCGTTTGCTTCATCGTCAATAAAAATGGCACCTGTTAAAATAACATCCTTTTTTAAATCGACTAATGCAAATGGTAAACGCGAACACGAACGATCAGTTGAACAGGCCGAAGAAGTATCAACAGCAAAAAAATCGCAGCATGACGAGGAAAATGATCATCAACCGGAGCCCATAGTAAGTATTTTGAATTTTCACCCAGTACAATGTTGATTGAAATTTAAGTTTAATAACTAAATTGAATGCGTTATATCATTTTCTTTTTTATAAAATTTTCATGAACGTGGAAAGTACAGGAACTTTTTTCCGCTCGAAATTCACTGAACAGACTTTCGTACAATTGCATCATATTTTATTGATTTACTGTTTGACGGTTTGCAGTGAGGTTTTAAAATAATACAATTCTAATTCGTTGACGTTGTTTTGAATTTTTAATCTATATAAAGAAATGGATTTCAAATTTTACAGTGTAAGATACTTTACATGTTGACATCAAATATGTTGTGGCAGAGCGGTTAGAGCGTAAGCTCCCCACTTATTCATCGCGGGTTCAAATCTCACTAATGACGATTTTTTTTTTTTGTAACTGACTATAAAAAATGATTTTTACAGCCCTATTCTAGCAACCGGAACAATAGTCACCTCGGTAACAATTGAATACTTGGTAACAATTGTCACTTTTTGGTATTCTGGAGCAAATTCAAAAGCTCAAAAGGTGACAATTGTTTCGAAATTTGTTACCTCCGTAGGAGCAGGTGACAAGCATACAAAAATTATAAAATTCAAATTTCGTGTTCAAATGCGCCTTGAGAAACTGCAAAAAAAATGCTTCAGCTTCTCCTGCGTCGCGACGCGTTGTGCGCTTAAACTTAGGAACTCTAAAAACCAAAAGAATATATACATACATCGTGAAGAAACTCCAAAAAAAAGACTTGCTTCGCCAGATTATCTGCATTTGCCATTTTTTGTTTGTTTATTTTTTTACAGTTTGACAGAAAAAATACAAAAAACAGCTGTTTCGACAGTAAAAGAGCTTTCACCTCGAGTGGTGAATTGTTTGAACTTTCTTCTTGTCACCATTTTTCCAGAATACGGAAACAATCAAATTCAATTCAATTGTTACGGGGGGTAACAATTGTTACGGTAGTGCCAGAATAGGGCTGTTTAAATCATTTTTGCGAGAAAAAAACCAATAAACTAAATGTTTTCAAACGAATACTGTGTAAATCGAAGAAAACATTTTTATGAATTTCAGAAGTCTCAGAAATTTCAAGATCATGTCCATGATGTTCAATGGTTCTGTAGAAGAAAACTTGAAAATACCGAGATGTACGATCTCCTTGTAAATGTATGGACACCGGATGCTGATTTTGTGTTTCCAGCAACGGAAATGAACAAAAAAAATTTGAAATTCCAACTTTCGTGGTTACAAAAGTATCCTTGGCTCACTTACTCAGCCTCTGAAGACGGCGCTTATTGTCCAGTTTGCATTTTATTTGCGCAAAAAGAAGTTGGAAAAGGAAAACATGAACGTTTGAGTTCATTTGTGCAAACTTGTGTTAAAGATTGGAAGAGAGCTTTAGAGAGATTTAAAGAACACCAAACGAAAAAATATCACTTGGACGCCCTTGAAGATGCACAGAATTTTAAGCTCATTTATGAAAACAAGAAAAATGATGTCATTGTCGAGATCGATCAGAGCCGAAAACGGCTGCAATTAGAAAACAGACGGAAACTTGCTCCCATCATTCGTGCGGTTTTGTTCTGCTGCAGACAAGGACTGGCGCTACGAGGACGTCGAGATGATGGCCCATTGGCGCTGGAAATTCCAGAAGAGAACGACGGGAATTTCAGGGCACTTCTGCGTTTTTCTGTGGATAGTGGAGATGTAGCACTGCAAGAACATTTAAAAGTGGCTGGTTGTAATGCAACATACTTGAGCCATAGAATTCAGAACGAGATCATTGATGCTGGAGCGGAAATCATCACAAGAGAGTTGGTGAGACGCATCAATGAGACGAAATGTTTCACTGTAACCGCAGATGAAACGTCTGATGTAAGTGGAATTGAACAATTCACGATTGGAGCTAGGTTCATTCAAGAAATCAAAGGGAGACACACGATCAGAGAAGATTTCTTGTGCTTCGTTCCTGTAGAGGATGTGACTGGCGCCGGCCTTGCAAATACGCTGCTTACAACTTTGCAGAAACTTGGAGTGGACACTCATTTCATAAAAGGGCAAGGTAAGCTGGATAAAACTCAAATTAACAAGGATAAAACGCAAATGAACTAATTCAAAATTGAATTACTATAAAATATCATTATATAATTTTAAACATTAATGTATTAAATAAAAAATATTTTTCTCTAATATTTAATGTAGTATAACTCACATTCACTCAATAAAACTTAAATTAGCTAATTGAAAAATTAAATCAAATTAAAACTCATATGAACTAATTAAAACTTGGATCACTATAAGGATTTTAACGTTTTACTTTGAAGGTTATGATGGAGCTCGAGCAATGAGTGGAGAGTTGAAAGGCTGTGCAGCTATTGTAAAGAAGACATGTCCAGATGCTCTTTATCTTCATTGTGCCAATCACAACCTAAATCTGGCAATTACCCATGCGTGCGACATTACGCCGATTCGGAACTGCATTGGAACAGTCAAGCAAGTCGTCAACTTCTTTCGTCTGTCGAGCAAAGCTGGAAATTTGTTGAAAAAACATATCCTGGCAGAAAATCCTAGTGCCAAGCAGACACGTCTTCTAAAATTTTGTGAAACGCGTTGGGTCGAACATCTTGCTTCTCTGGGATTGTTTCATGAAGCACTGGAATTCATCTGCTTGACGCTCGAAGAATTAAATGAGCTGAGATCAAAAACAGATGGAGTACAGCCAAACAGCTTGCTTGCTTCCATCCAAACAGCGCAATTCATAGTTGCATTGGTTGTAATGGTACCGGTATTCAGCTTGACGAAGAACCTGAGCCAGAATTTGCAAAAAGAAGATTGCGATTTAAGTGAATGCGTCCAATATGCGAACAATGTTCACGAAGAAATAAAGGAGATGCGTGCCAGGGCCGACGAAAAATTTGCGGAAATGTTCCAGTCAGCGACTCAAATTGCTGTGAAGGTTGGTATCGAGCTAACTGTTCCTCGGCGAGTAGGACGTCAAAACAATCGTGACAACTATTTTGGAAATGCTGAAGAATATTATCGACGATCAATATTTATTCCATTTTTGGATAAATATCTGGAAGAACTGGACACGAGATTTCTCGAACATCGAGCACTGTTGTCAATGATACAGAATATCATTCCAGCCAAATGCGCAGAACTTGATGAAGAAGAAATAAAAAAAACCGTCCATGTTTTTGAAGAAAAATGGCCGAACGACATCACCTGGTCTACGGAGGACTTGCAATTAGACATCAAGCTGTGGAAAAGGTAATCATCAGTTTTTCGCAGTTACAAAAAAGGGTCTATTTGATTTATTAATGGGTTTTTTATTCCAGGTTCTGTTCAAGCATTCCTGAAAAAGAACGGCCAAAAACATTCATCGAAGCTTTGGACGTTTGCAATAGAAGATTTTACAGCCAGATATACAGGCTTCTTCAAATTTGTGGGACACTACCGGTCACAGTTGCCTCTAGTGAACGGTCTTTCTCCACTTTGCGAAGGTTAAAAACTTACTAGCGCAACCGGACTGGAGAGGAACGACTGAATGGACTGGCGCTTCTTAACATTCACAGAGATGTGAATGTTACCAGTGATCAAATTCTGGATATTCTCGCAAAAAGAACAAGAAGAATTGACATCACTCTGTAAATAGTCTGCCTAATATTAAAGGCAGTAGATCATATGTATTGCAATTTCATCATTTGATTCGTGTGCTGTCAATTAATGCTTCTTATATTATAAAATATTATAACGTTAAATAAAATTCCAATTGAGTGAAAATAAATTTTTTTTTTAATTATGATCACAATTTTTAGCTACTTTTACCCAAAAATTTATTTTTGTCTTGTGTTTATTTTTTGGAAAATAAAACTCGCAAACCGCCAATCAACACGCGATTCAATGAACAATCATAAGTTATAAATATTAAGTTTGTCAAACACAAATAAAACGTTACGTTTTGTTAGAGCCGAACTGTTTAATTATCCAAATTTTTCGATCGGACCCCCAAAATTTTTTTCTGCGTCCGTCCCTGAAGTAAATATTGTTATATGTCAAAAAGTCCTTTTTCTAAACATAAGATTCGTCCACATATTGTTTGATTCTATGACTGAATCAATTTCAAGAGTTTTTTACCTATAAACTGTCTCTCATTTGCAGAATCACAAATGGTTTTTTATTCAGTTCTTAGGTAAAAGATAATATTTGGCATGAGAACATCTCTTTTTCGTACAAAGAACATTCATCGGATGCAATATGAGTGCGAACATAACATACGCAAGATTAAAAATAAGACAACACCGCAAAACGCAATTCCGTTCGCAATAAATTTCTGAAATAAACACAATTTTTATGTACTTGTGCAAACAAGAAATTTTTTCAAATAATCTACTAAAGCGAATATTAATCAAAAAGCATTTTGATAACTTAATTATCTTGATTTAAATCTATTTTTGTGCTTGAATAACACTGATCAACAGCAAAATGGCTTTTCTGGGTTTGACATCAGTTCTAGGGTAATTAGGGAGCGCTGATTTCGAATCCGCAAACCGTTTTTAAAACTTAGTTTCCGTTTTCGCAAAAAATGGGCGTGCCACTTTTTCGGATTTTCCCTGACTTTTTTCACGTTTGGGATTTTAATTTCTAAACCGCAAACCGTTTTTAAAACTTAGTTTCGGTTTTCGCAAAAAATGGGCGTGCCACTTTTTCGGATTTTCCCTGACTTTTTTCACGTTTGGAATTTTAATTTCTAAACCAATAAACCGATTGATATGATTTTTACAATACCTCACGGCTTCTACTCCAATGTCATTTATTTTTATAAGTTTTACAATTCCGCGGTAATTGGACCTCAAAGTCGGAAAATATGGAATTTCAAGGTGTTTTCTTTGATGTTAAAAAACATGCACCTTTTTCGTAAATCAATTAACGAGTTAGGTGTATAACCAAAGCGGAAACATCAATAAATACAACAGAGCCAAATTTTTTGGCGTAAGGGCGGGGGACAAGCGGAACAAGCTCAACACCAATAGTTTTAAAGCTTTTTCATAGTAAAATTAAGAAAAATGGAGCAAAAAAAAATAATTAAAATAATAATTTTATTTTAGTATGTAGTATTTAGTTATAAACAATAAAAACACAAAAATAAAAAAATTTTTTTCATGAAAAACCCTAATTTCCAAAAAAGGTCCCTACGGACCTTGTCACACGGCCGTGAAGTTCAGAATTGTCACTCATCGAAGGGTTAATATACCATTACCGTTACCAATACATTCAAACTGTGTAATTGCGATATGTGCATTTTTTTGCGCAGCGCTACGTGGCGTATGAGTGTCATTTAATTATAACACTCAACGTGGCGTATGACACTCACACGCCACGTAGCGCTGCGCAAAAAAAAGGCACATATCGCAATTACACAGTTTGAATGTATTTTTTTTGGATTGGTGTCTTAAGCAAATGTGTTGGTCGTTAAAATATCTACAAACTTGCCGAAGACAGTAAAGCGATATTCGAAACGATTTAGGACCTACTTAAGCGACAAACTTGACGGAAATTACCAAACTTCAAAGTCGGATTTCTCATAAACTAGAGCCAATCTTACCAAACGGCTGGTGGATCTCAACTCAGTATACCTATAGGAAACTCACCCAGTAGGTCTCCCCCATGTCTAAATTTTGGACTTGCACAGTGTAATTAGATCAAAACAAAAAATATCAATTTTTATCGAAATAAAAATCAGTAAGTTAAGGCTGCTTTTATACCAAACATTGTTAATTTCAACTCAGATTATTATTATGCATTTCGTGTTTGCTACCAATGGAAATAGTAAAATCGACATGTTTCGTGTTCGTGGAGGACATTTTACCTTCTTTGGAGGACGGAGGACATTTGAGTAATTTGGAGGACTGTCCTCCACAATGGAGGACGGGTGGCAAGCCTAGTTGTAACTATGTTTTTGGTTTTTTTTGTGAGTGTCTTTTCACTTGAAGTTTTTGCACTTGAAATTGTTGAAGTTGTTGTGAATTGCATTGTGTTTAAAAATGTTGAAAATCGTATCACTGTTTGTAATTGGTAATTGTTTTGTAATTTGCGTTTTGCGTCATGGGTTCGCGGTAGCTCGAAGGACCATTTTTCGGTTCGTCGCGAAGCGCTAGAAATAAGTACCCGGTGAAAGTTCGGTTGGGTGGTGTTTATTCTTTGACGTTAGAATTACGAATGACAAATATCACAATAAACTTTAAACTACAAACGGCCGAAGCCGGGGAGAAGAAAATAGGCGGAACATGAGTACAAAGGGAAATGGAAAGATTGGGATTGGAGATGGGATCGACGGATCACTGAAGACAGCACTCATCTAAACACTTATGTTATCCTGTGGACCTTAAATTCAATTGGTTGTACGAAATCTGTGAATAGTTTAGCTTTCTGTGTTGATGGCAAAGTGTCTGATATGCTTGATGTTTCCACTTTCGTTTGTACATAACTCGATAATTGATTTACGAAAAATTTGCATGTTTTTCAACATTAAATAAAACGCCATGAAATTCCATATTTTCCGACTTTGAGGTCCAATTGCCGCGGATTTTTAAAACTTATACAAATAAATTACATTGGAAAAGAAGCCGAGAGGTATTGTAAATGCCATAAAGAGAAAATCATGTCAATGGGTTTATTGGTTTAGAAATTACAATCCCAAACGTGAAAAAAGTCAGGGAAAATCCAAAAAAGTGATACGCCCATTTTTTGCGAAAACGGAAACTAAGTTTTAAAAACGGTTTGCGGATTCGAAATCAGCGCTCCCTAATTACCCTAGAACTGATGTCAAACCCAGAAAAGCCGACCAAAAGTCGAAATTTGTTGCCCTGTGTAATTTTGAGCTATAACAAAACAACTTATAAAATCAGTTTCACCATGCAATTTTTCGGGCTTCAGGAAACAAAGTTGTATGTTCTATTGACTTTTCGAGAACATACGACAAAGGCTTTCTCAGACAACGTTATCTGCGCAGTATCTTTCGTGGTGGGAAGCATGTTGCCAGCGATTGGTCTTGATGTGACAGGTCGATATGAGTGCTGCCAATTCATTTTACAGGAGTTTCAAGACTAGTATAGACTCTGGTTGCGCATGAGCTTGCTCACCATACCGACGCCAAAGTAAATCCTAAGTAGCGCGACTCTTTTTTCGAGCTGTCAGTGGTACAGAATGTGGCAGTGTTGTCGCAAAGTACATAATGTGGTAGTGTTACCCCAACGCCATTTGCTGTTGGTTTAGGTAGCAAATTTTATTTCTATTTTTCGAATTGCTTTGTCAATCAAGTATTAAAGAAATGTTTGAAAGATCAAATATCTTAAGATAACTGGGCAATTACTGTAAAAATACAATAGTTGTTATCATAATTCACTAAAATAGAGAACATTTGAATACTAATTTCGATTTTGCCTGCGTACAAATAATTTTATAATGAAAATAATAAACATGCCGCATCAATATTAAAGTAAGTTTTTTCTTGTACAGTTACAAAGCCCACAACAAAGTTTATTTTGATAAATTACCTCAAAACTGTTACGTAATAGTAATGTTGTGCATCTTTATAAATCATAATAAGTATTTTATTTTTTTTAGTTTTTATTCATTTTTATTGGCAACACAAACGCATGACACGATGATTTTATCGGAACATGATGGATGTCTTCAGGAAAACATTTTTTTATTTATTATTAAATATCTTCGATGCGACTGAATTGACTGAAATAATATAAATTAAATCATACCCATTACAAATATATCCCATTTAAATACATTTCTATATTCACCATCGATAGCAAAAATTCAACCCTGTCTTATAATAACTGCACCACTTTCACCACGCAATGTGCAA
Source organism: Melieria crassipennis (assembly GCA_963668005.1). NCBI lineage: Eukaryota > Metazoa > Arthropoda > Insecta > Diptera > Ulidiidae > Melieria > Melieria crassipennis. Next base: position 47,343,263 of record OY764963.1, on the reverse strand, counting down.
TTGTTCACCACGGTGCGCAAATAACCTCATTTGTTTATAAAAAAAAATGTGTAAATGAAAGTCGCGCAAAATCAAGGCAAATTTGCAAACTGGTCCAAAACGCAGTGATTGCAGCGTTGCCTGCCAATGGTTCAGTACCACATCGTTTGCAATCATGTATGATATCTAAATTGTATTATCACTTTTATGTCAGCCGCATTGCGCACCAGTCGCCGGTGCAGCCAGCAGACTGGCTCGCTAAGTCTTGTCGTTTATGTCATTATGCCATTTATACCAATTCTATGATGAAATAACCTATTATTTATTTGAAATTATTGTTCAAATTATTTCATCATCTACCAATTCCAGTTCTAAGCAGAATTTTAAATTAAATTTCAGCCAACAATTATTTGTGGTGAATATAAGTTAAAATTTAATAAAACACAGAAGTTACTTTCCACTATGTGGAATTTATAAAAATGCTTTTTTATTCTGCCGAAGGGCAACCGGTAGGTTTTACAGTCAAATTACGACTAACTAAATTTAATCCAACTGCCCCAGTCTTGCCGCTGTCACCATCGCCGTCGCTGCCGTAGCATTATTTGCCATGGTTGGTTATTGACCACCGCTGGCATGGTGGTATTGCCCGCGCTGTTATTCGAGAATTCCTGCCACGGTCGTTCGTTGTGTTGCGTGATGCGGGATGTGCGGGGTGTGTATATGCTTACGTGCTAACTACCCCCCCTCTTAAAGAGGAGCCGTCCTCGGCTTCTGTTAACACCTTTTTCAGTGCTGCTAGGCCATTACTGCGTTGCCTCCTAAGCATAACAAGTAGCCCTACTACAATTGCAGCAAGTATCCCAATTAGGAGGATGGAGGTTCCCAATGACTGTGAAAAACGAGTTTGAAGCAGGTCCCTTAAGTTCGCGATATGTGCCAAGTTTTTAATATGGAGGTTGTTCAAATATGGGAGAGACAACCATGGGACATGTTCAGTGAGGTTAACTATCTGTGCTGGCGGGGCTTCAGGGTGTAGACGGGCAGTAGTCTTCCAGTTTGTAAAGGTAGTGGCGTTGATGGTAGCGTTTCTTTCGAAGGCGACCAGAAATGTGCCACGAACTATGGTCGTCGAATTGTTTCCATTGCGAACTTCTGCTGTCTGATCGTTCACCCCCACTAAGCCGTCATCGATTTCTTCAATAGGTGCAATGCGGTCGGCTGAGGACGTTTTACAAGCCGCAGAATGCTGGTTGAGCAGTTGTTGCACGCAGTAACTCTTTTCGCATGGTTTGCAGAACGGCATAGCTATTGATTCCTTGCAGTCTGTCAAGGGATGATAGACGTGGTCGCAGTTAGCCACTACATTTGTTTCTAGCATTACTATTGTGTGATCGTGGACAACGGGCAGGAGCCTAATCTTACTACAAATTTTCGTAATTTTTGGGTACTTAATTATAAAGTAAATACAGTTATTATCTTGCAAAATTTTGAGTTTGGAAATAATTAATATGCTATTTATATTAACGTTGGCGGAGTGCTCAGCAACTATTAACCCCTCAGTTTCTTTACTTGCGAGGATAATTGGGTTAATTATATTTTCTTTCCATAGAGTTACTGTGTAAATAATATTTTCGATCTCTGTTAGCATTGCTCTATTCCTGGCGGTAAGCAGTTCGAACAGGTTACCCGCTCCGGGCTACATTTCCTTCTGGCCTAATAAAATTCATACCGATAAATTTTTCAAATTCATACAGTTGAACCTCGATTATCCGGGCCTCCATTAACCGGGATGCTGAGTGGTGGATTTTATACCTCTATTAACCGTGATTGCAGCCGCCGTGGCTCAGTTGGTTAGTGCGTTGGACCGCGAGTCGAAGGCAGCAGGTTTAAATACTGCCTGTAATAACACCTAAAAAAAATAACGGGAAAACTCGTTTTCTCTTTCGGTGGCTGTCCTCTCAGCTGGAAATGGCAAACCTCTGAGAGTAAAAATTGCTTATGAAAAAGCTCCCAACCTGCCGTTCGGAACCGGCATAAAACTGTAGGTCCCTTCAACCCGCGTACAAATTCACACGCACAACACGGGTGGTTGCGGGAAGCTAGGCCTTAGTCTCGCGTAAGCGGGCTGTCGTGCCAGTCAATTATTAAAATTAAATTATTATTAAAAAAATTAACCGTGATTTACCTCTATTATCCGTGATTGATTTTTTTTACCTCTATTAACCGTGATTTACCTCTATTATCCGTGATTGATTTTTTTTAACTCTATTAACCGTGATAATTAGCTCTATTATCCGTGAAGCACATGTACTTGTGTTTGTTTTTTCCATATCACACATATACATACATATTTTAAATAAATGTATTTTTTGAAATATAATAAGATTTCTTGATGCAAATGTACGTTTATAGAAGCAGTTTCACATGTTCTTATAAAAAATAAATAAAAATAATAAAATTTATAAACCTCTTTTAACCGGTATTTTCGATTATGGGTCATTCTTTTACAAACCGAACAACTTTTTTTACCCCATAATTTATATTCATCCCAAAATTTTTTTTTCACTTCTGGGCATAAAATTAACCGACACGTATATCAGAATTTATTCGAAAACAATTTTTTTTTCTTTATATAATTATTTAAAATTTTGAAAGTTACGCGAATTTTGCTAGATTCTAACATGTTTAAAATTCAATATCTCCGGTTCGGCTTATCTTATCGACACAATTTCAAAACCGTTTTTTAGCTTATTGTATGCACTTTAGAGGAATATGTTCACAGTTTTTTTATTTAAAAAAAAAAAATATATATTAACAATTTGATTGTTTAAACAATTTTTTGATGATGTTCCCCAAAATCAATTTGATTGAAAAAATACTGCTATTTTCGCAATGTTATTACCTACAAAACGCATATTTCAAAAAAGTGGAGACTTAATTAGATCATAAGATAGAAAAAAATTTCCACCGCAAGTCAAGCGTGACGAGTCCCATCAAGTCAAACATCGGCACACAGACGTCGATCTCTTTCAAACTTTCAGCTAGTGCACAAAACTGATTTACTTGGCTGCTGTATTTTTGACCACGTTGAAACTGGAACCGCACCAAATTTTTAAACAGGTTGACTTTTCTTGCAGGACCCTTTGCTTGATGAATGTCCGTCAGCTTTCTCCATGCATCTTTGGCAGACACACAATTTTTTATATGAATCAGCTCCGATGGTTTCACGCTAAGAGTTAAAGTTGCAAGCGCTTTTTGGTCAACGGCATTCCAAACTGCTTTCTCCTCCGGTGTTGCATTGCTCCTGCACGGCGACTCGACCACGTGCCAGTAATCCAAGGTTATCAAGAGGCTCTTCATTTGGATCGACCAGATAGCAAAATTGTCTCCATCCAACTTATCAATTTGCGACAAAGAGTTTGACATTTTATCGACCAACGATTTTCAAAAACTTTCACTTTCAATTTTTCAAAAACACGTGTGAACGCTGGAGCCTTACTCTGGGCCCATAACCGATGTCAGAGTAAAGAGGACCAAACGAAGTAAACCACACGACTGTCTTGTTTCAATGTCTTTAATGGAGTGATTTCATGTACAGAGTATAGCTTACAAGCAAGTGTAATTAGGAATAGACAATTAGGAGTAACTGTATAATGTGGTTGAGTTGGAAGTAAATATGTATGGACTTAGAAGTACATAACAGTGTTCTCACAGAGAAGACATTTGTATTTGTGCTGTTCAGTGGCGTCCCCAGGATTTCGGGAAGGGGGGGGATATTAAAAAAAATTCAGTTTAACGCCATTTTTATACTTTAATTTTTGCGTATTATTTTTAATACATGTTGCATAAAATTGTACATATGCACATACATACATATATGCATACATATGTACATATACTAAAATAAAATTCTTAAAACGAAAAATTCAAGTGACACGTATTTTTAGGTCATAAAATCCCAACTAAAAAATTCAAGTTTGTTTTAAGTTATGAAATTTTGAAAACTTCTTCTAGTAGAAAAACGAAAAACTCAAAAGACCTATTTTAAAAAGCATAACACACCAGCTATGTAAAATAAATCCAAAAAATAAAATATTAAAATGTATGACATTCCGAAATTTAATTATGATATAGGTGAACATGTTTTCCATGTTTACACACAATTCACCAAAAAAATGTACCTGAATTTTTGTCAAATTTCAACAGCTAATGCAGGGTTGGCATAAAGCCTGTGTTTGACTACTACTTTGGTAAATAGTCGATACTTTTGGGAACACTGAAAATACAACTATTCTGCGAGAACAAGTGCAATACTGATTTTTGTATTCATTTATTCTTAACCTTTCTGCAGGCATCCGGTTCTGGCCAGACCACATCGAACTTCGGATCTACTTTAGTAATGTTGTAGTTAAGCTATCGAGCTCATATTTCATGATATCCTCAACTGATACTTTCTAAGTACAAAAACCATGGCCTCGCCAGACCATGGTGTATTTTCATAAAAATTTTTTTTGCTATTTCCCACGTAATTATTGTCAGAATGCACAGTGATTCGACTCCATACAACCGTGGTCCGTTCATAAAATTGTGTATACTAGTTAATCATAGTCTGCTGAATTGACTGCTTAAACTGTTGTAGTTTGGCAATGCCTGAGACTTAAATTTGCAAATTTTGTAATTTTTGGAAAGCTACAGCACCAAGTGTGTTGGCTAAATTGTTCAGATTTTACATTTAATCGGTAACGTCAACATTGATAATTCCAAAGAGTAACAGAAATTGTCTTAGGACCCTTTAGTTTTGCAAAAAACGAGAATAATAGACGTATGTTTCGCATTTGTGCAGATTTTTTCATTTTTCATGTTGATTGCATACTTTTAGGGACGACGAAATAAATTTTGTCAAAAAAGATGTGTTTAGACCACTTTTCAAATTGAATTATTTTCTGAAATCGGAAGATATCGAAGCATGTAATTACATTATCCGACAAAGAAAGAAGTCTTAAAATACAAAAATCCAGGAACATACTTTCACATACTTTTTAGATATTTTCCTCTAAGTTTAGCCAATTTTCAGATTTTTAATTTAGAAAAATATTTTTGATTAAACGTGAAGTAAAAGCCTCAACTTTGCAAATTTTGAGAAAATATTAAAAGCGAAAATAGCCACATTATTTCTTAATCTATATTGAAGGTTTTAGCAACTTCTTGGTAATCATGTATTTTTATAATTTTTTTTACTCAATAGACTAAAAAACAGAAAATATGTGTTTAAATTTTTTTGTGAAAAAAGTTTCAACTTTGAGCCGCTTTTGCACAGAAACTAATTAATTTTTTTGGGTTTTCTTAGTTGGAGTTTTACCTTTCAATTGACATCAAAATCGTTAAATTCTGAGACTATAGATTTTATGAATTTTGTCTATGGAACGAATCACTGTGGAATGGCTTAAGTCCTTTACGGAGCATAGGACTTCAACTAGGCTTTTCCATCTGACTCGATTTGAAACCCTCATTTCGTGCCATCCCATGTAATCGTGACATACGTTAGTTGGCGCAAAATCTACCTGATCCAAGTGTTTTTCTCTCGCCTTGGCTTTTATTTTCTTTTGGGTTAGTAAATTATTGTTTTCGTTGGAAAATATTGTCTGAACATAAGGGCTATGTTCGTGTTTTGGTGTCAATTCAATTACATTCCAGATGTGAAGGAAGTATTTGTTGTCTTGTCGTTCCGGTTTTTATCAATTGGATTGTTTTCTGTGGCAGAGATGGAAGGAAGGGAAGGCTGTTTTGAGGATTAGACTTGGTTTTTGAACCTCGACACTGGAGTAAAAATCAGAGAGGACAATTTCTCTGAAAAAATTGCCTAAGCAATAGCGGAAACCAATGCTTAAGAGCAATAAAATTAAGATATTAATTAATTTGCTGCTAGAAGTAATATTTGGCCCTGAACAAAACGAAGCTTCTGATACTGATAGAAAAAATGGTCGTTTAAAAAGTTCAATGTGAAGATAGCGACGACGAAGGCGACAAAGAAAACGGCCAGTTCAACCTGAACAATAACATGTTGAGCATGTTCTGCATGTTTTTCTTTGGCAAAGCAGTTCAGCATTGTCAACAGTTCAAGGAATCCAATGCCCAATGTAAAATCTCAATGTTTTTGACGCATGTAACTGAATTATATCGTTGCAATAATTGCATTGGTCAAGCAGTTGAAGCAGATTTACATTTATAAAATGTCTTTCTTTTCCTTTTTTTTTGGATTTCAAAATTAATTCATTGAAGTTGAAACTAGCTAGTTACTTAATTATTCTAGTATTTTTGTACCGTTTTACGTAAATAAAATGTAGGCAAGCAAAACAAATCAATGTGTTCACACTTTCTGGTTTTTTTATATCCTTAACAACAATCCTCGACTATCCTCTTGTTTACATCATGGTCTGGCCAGATCATGGGAGCTACTACTAGGTTTTAAGTGGGTGATCACAGAAGAGGTAACGCAAATAATAAAAATGTTTGCAGAATTCCATATTGTTACATCAAATTGGATAAATGAATTTATCCACCAAGGGGGGGATCCATCCCCCTAATCCCCCCCCCTGGGGACGCCACTGGTGCTGTTGATTGTTACAAAATAACCTGTTTCTTGACGTTAGTGGTTATTTTTTTTGGCGAATGAAAACCGATTGTGGTTGAAAGTGGACTTGTTTATGTGTATCTCAAACTTTGTGAACGCAAGAAGTAAACGTATATTCGCTAATTCTTTCAATAAGCATACATTTATGTTTTCCTACTAATTTAGTTAAAATATCTCTTGAATTTATATACACAAAGTGTATTTTGAGCAAATAAAATTAGTTTTTGAACAACAATTTTAACCTTGATATAGTGAACAACCTCAATACTGTGAACAGGCCTTGTAATAATTAGTTCACTATATCCAGACGCGACTGTATTTTCATTGAGATCATTTTCGCAAGAATCTGGTTCATACGGATCCATTTATTTCTGAAATATTCATTTTTCGGAAATTTAAAAAGCCGAACTTTAAGGGACCCGAAATAAGGGCTCCTTTGACAGGAAAAAATAGCGCATTTCTTGTTATTTTTACGCTTTTTGTCGCAATTACTTATATTCATGATAAAAACTTGATGACGTTAATACGAGTAAAATAAGGTCAAGTTTCAAAAAAAAGGGTTGTCAACAAAATTTTTTGGGGATTCAACCATGTCAAAATTCGTTTAAATTTTTCAATTTAAACAAATTTTTTAGGGATTCATCCACGTCAAAATGTTTTCAAATCAGTTAACGCAAGGGATACGAAAACACGCAACCAGACAGCGCAACGATTAGATTGATAAGCTGTTCTCAGCAAATTTGTTGAAGCGAAAGCGATCGTCAACGAAAATAAGTATACACACAAAAAATGATCGCGAACATGTGAAATTGTGTTTTTGCTTTTGTTGGCTTTTTTGGTGGTTGATTATTTCATTGCGAGAGAAGCTTGTATATAAAAAATTTAAAGTTTTTCAAAACTGAAACTTACTTACTTACTTAACTGGCCATAACAACCCGCTATCGGGTTACGGCCTGCCGCAAAACTTCTCTCCAGGCGCCTCTGCTTTGCGCGCGCCTTCTCCAGTTGGTCACACCAAGTGATGACAGGGCCTCTTCAACTTGGTCCTTCCACCGGAGACACGGCCTCCCTCTTCGCCGTCGACCTCCAACCATCGCATCGAACTGAAACTTGTAAAAAACTATTTGCGCTCCACAATGGTTGTTGAAAGGTTGTTTGTCTCTTTTAACAATTGAAAGAGACAGAGTATCGACAATTGACTTTGAAATTGCAATAACAAATTCAGTTCAATAAAAGCAATAAAACATCCTTTCTAAATAACAATTGTTTGTAAATTTTCAAAAAATTTTCCCTCGAAAAGTGCAATATTTAATTTTTAACTTAAAATTTTGTGCAAAGTATGCAAATACAAAATTCTAATATAGGTTAAAAATTAAATATCGCAATCTTAGAGTTTGCTTGTAAACTAGTGCGAATTACGCAACCTCATTAACTCATTACCTCATTAAACTTTGTAGACGTCAAACAAATTTACAGTTATTATTATTATTTTTATAATTATTGGTTGGAAAACAACACATCGTCCCGGAAATCCGGTTCTCTTCTTTGATAGACTCTTTTACGAAAGCAATTCTATGCTCCTTGTAAGTAAGCTACTGCTACAGGGTTTTATAAAATATTTCTTTACATTTCTAAACTACTCGACACGAAAAATGCACCTAAAAAGAAAAGTGTTTTCTAGACAGGAACTTTGAAATAGAATAAAATTTAGATGTATAAATCTACAGACTGAAATCCAAATCATGTATGTTTTCAATACCTGACATATTTTGGTCCTGAAACTTCAAAATTGAAAATTTAGTTAAAAGGATGTCTTTCATTTCATTACCCATATTTCCATCATTGCACAACCGCATATATTTAAAAAAATATTTGAAATGTGTATGTCCTTAAAATTTTAAAGTTTTTTCAAAAGGACTTTGGGCCAGAAAATGAAAAACTGACTATGCCAGATTACTATAAATGATCTCTATTTTCACGTCTATATCCAAATTTAGATGGGTCTCGGCAAAAAAAAAGTTGGTGTTTTTACTCACTGCATCATAACTTTGTCATTTTTCTTTCAATTCTATTGATGTTAGGCTCAATATTTGCTCAAAAAATATATAATAATCATATATCTTTCATCTTAGATTTTAAAACTAGGGGAGATGATTTTTTTTATCCATAAAAAAAATATTCGAAAATTTATGATTTTTTGGTCGAAAAATTCACAAAAATTCACAACTTTCCAATCTCATCTGATTTGAACAATCTATATATCACTAAAAAAGCTAAGATTTTATCTTCTTCTTGAACGACGACGGACAGCTCGTGTTAATCAGATAATTCTTTCAGGAGATATGTGCTCATTACTGAAACAACTGGAAAAAAACCTCGTTTTTCGAAGATTTTTTTAAAACGCTTCATAAAAATTTTTTTTTTCAGTTTCGTGTTCAGCGGCCAAAGTTAGTCTAGAAAACACTTTATCTATGCACGCGATTGGCCCATTTTTTGTCGAGTAGTGTAATGATGCACTGATCGCAAAACAATCTAATCCTCCTGCTTGGGTTGCTTAAAATAATGGCCAGATCGTAGTAACGAAGCAAGATTTTCTGTTTTTTTTTTAGTTTTAAGATGGCTTTTTGAAATGACGAGTTTGCTCTCCTAAAAGCCATTTTCCCTTTTAGCCATTTTTCATTTTTTCTCTGGGATTCTATTGCTTTCTATAAAATTTCAAGCACATACACGTTTCAAAATAATTTGTCCCTTTACTGTCCATTTACTGTTCAATGGAATACAAATTAAAAAGCATAACCGAAAATTGCAGTTATTAGTTTTGTACGCAAACTTATTCTGCACAGTTTGTGGGGCCCCTCAACCGTCGCCGCCCCGGGCCTCCGAGCACCTTAAGCCGCCACTGCCTGGAAGTACAAATTATCGCAGGTTAGCTTTATGAATTTGCTTGTTTCAACTAGAACGGTTGTCCCTAGATCCCTTTCGACAATTTTTTCTACCTAGAGCTTCGTAAACTTATTTCCTATTCGTCTATTGGTTTTAATGAAGACTTTATCCTCAGGTTGGAACATTTTTGTTATCCGGTCCCTGTTGCATCGTTCTAAGTCTTTTTCCTGTGCCTTGCTGATTCTGGTTTTAATTTCCTCTTTAAGGGCATTTGGGATAGAGTGAACTATGTCTATGGGCTTTTGTCCCGTGACGGAATGGACCGATCGGTTATATTTGGACGTGGCAAGCAAGATTAAATCCGAGGTGGCGTTCAGCCCTTGGGTCATCTTAACGCATCGAGCGATTTCTGATAGAGTACTGTGAAATCGCTCGACTTGGCCGTTAGTGGTACTATGGTGCGGGGGTGTTGTAAATATATCTATTGCAAAGTGATCCCTCAATAAGGATTTCACTGTTTGAGAGTTTAGGGATTTTTCGTTGTCGCAAACTACGGTTTGTGTTCTTGAAAAAGTTAAGGATTTGTAGGATGGGTTCTTTTATGTGAACTATTGACCTCAAATTTATGGGGGAGACAATAGCAAACTTAGAAAATTTGTCCACACACGTCAGGATGTGCTTTTTGTCCGTCGAGTAGATGTCAATATGTAAGATTTCGCCGGGGTATTGGGGAATTGGCGAGCTACCTACTGTTGGTCTGGGAGGGTGGCGCTGATATTTGGCTTCACGGCAGACCGTACAGGTTGAAACCAATTCCTTCCATCTCTTCCGCATGTTGGGGGAAAAATACTCGCCTAGTATTTGCTGAAAATTTTCACGCGCAGAACGGTGAGCCCTGTTGTGTCCTGTTTCCAGAATTTCCCTTTCATCGCTTTCATTAAAGACATCCATTCATTGTTTTGAAGTATGGAGAAATCTAACGCCAGGAAACATCGTAAGTAACTCATTCTGAATTTGTGCCAAGACGGGCATGTCACATAGTAGTCCATTGACCACATTGGGGTTAACGCATTCCTTAATGGTGGATAAAAGATCGCTTATATTGTTAAACGTAATATGATGTCTGGTCTGGGACCTGAATAGAATTGTCGTCCTTTTTGTTGGTGTCCGTCCTTCCTCCAGAATAAGCTGATTCTTGAAGCAGTTGATGGGGTTGGTAATTGTGGGGATGGCCTTCGTCAATGATTCCTCGCTGTGCGCTGGAGCAGCTTGAGTGCTCTAACGCATTGACATGTTGGCGGGACAGTGCATCCGCCACGACATTCGCTTTACCTGGCTTGTAGACGAATTTTGGTGCAAATTCCTCTACGAACGCTCTCCACCGTTTAAGCTTAGCATTCGGATTCTTATCCGATATGGCAAAGGTGAGAGGTTGGTGGTCCGTATAGATGTTAAGTTGCCTGGCACCATAGAGGTAATTTCTAAGTTTTTGCAGGGACCACACTATCGCCAAGAGCTCACGCTCATTGGTAGCGTAGTTTTCCTCAGTTGCGGACAAGGTACGGGAGATCATGGTTATGGGTCGACCCCCCTTCGTCGAGCTGGATACGAACGTTTTTGGACCGATTGGCTCCGATGTTCCCGTTCTCGCCACGCAGGTACTTCGTCAGCGGTTTGACGATAGCTGCGTAGTCTTGCACAAATCGTCGGTAATACCCCGATAGTCCCAGAAACGATCGTAGGCTACGTAAAGTCTGTGGGGTTTCGTAATTCAGGATGTCTCGCACTTTGTCCGGGCAAGTTCTTATTCCATCCTCGGAGACAAGAAATCCGAGGAATTTCACCTCTCTTCTCATGAATTTCGTCATCTCCAATGAAACCCTCATATTTGCCGCGAAAAGCTTTTCGAGAATGCGGCCTACATCGTTGATGTGTTGGTCCTCGTTTTCAGAGAAGATGATCACATCGTCGATGTAAACGTGGCAACACTTGCCAATCTCATCTCTTAGAACGTCGTCAATAGATCGCTGAAAAATGCTTGGAGCATTTTTAAGTCCGAATGGCAGTCGGCAGAATTCATACTTTCCATTATTGACAGAGAATGCTGTTTTCCCCCTATCGCGTTCTGCTACCTTGATTTGGTGGAACCCCGATTTGAGATCCAGGGTCGTGAAGAAGGTGGACTTGCCCAAGTTAGCGAGGATAACGGAAGTGTCCGGAATGGGATACCTATCCGATACTGTTTTCTCGTTGAGCTTCCTGAAATCGATGACCAACCTCAACTTCCGTCTCGTAGAAGGCTGGCCACCTCATTGTTGACAAACTCGGTGGCAGCCATAGGATAGGGGTAGGTCTTTGAGTAAACCGGTTCGTTGTCGGTCGTCCTGATCGTTGCCACCACTGTTGTGTTATATGGCAGCGATTCTGTTGGGTCAGCAAAAACTCCGGATTGTTCCTTGAGTAGCCGAGAGATTTTTTCGTAATAGTTTGGGATTGCCATTACGCTATTAACGTCCTGGCAGTAGAAGTACATCAGTATCTCCTCTCCGCCTTCATAATAGAGGGTTCCGTTTTTCAAGTCCAGTTTAGCATTTATTTCTCTAAGGAAATCAAAACCTATGATGCCATCGAATGTTTGTAGCGAGGGTAAAATGAAAAAGTCAGTAGTTTTGCCAAAAATGTTGATGGTGTACTTTTGGCGAATTGTGTCGGTGGCGTGAAGTGTCTTAACAGCAAAAGGGGTTTTGACCACTTTGATACCCTTAAGGCCGCTAAGATTTTTTACATAATTCTTTGCAGCACCCGTGTCAATCAGAAATTTTAATTTGCCTCCTGCGAATGTCCTGCTGACATAGGGCAGAAGGAATCTGTTCCTAAAAAATGTATCTCGTCCGTCTCTTGATTGGTGTAGTAATCGTCGGGTTGTTCGTCTTCGTCGTAGGCGTCATAAATCTGGAGCCCTTCATATTGGTGGTCGTCGTCTTGTTCTTGAGCCCGTACATGGTTTATACGGTGCAGTTTCGGAATTGGCTGTCTATCGCTTTCATTGCGCATCTTTTGAGCCCTCTCTTGATCATGCCATTCTGGCACCGGACGTCTATTGAAAGGGTTCCTTTGTACGAAAGGACCCGGAGTGGGCCTATGGTAGTTCCCCTGATTTTGAGGTACCGGTGGCCGTGGTGCTGGCCTATTCTGCCTGAAGTATGACAGTGATGGATCGACCTCCATTGGTCTGTCGTCCGACTTCCAATAATGCGGGAGATTGCTAAATTGGTTTGGTTTAGGCCTTGAAAGTTGTTCGTTTCGGTTTAAGAATGACTGGGCAAATGAAGAGGGGGCCTGGTTGGCTTCTAGCTCCCGTGCGAGGGCTAAAGCCGTAGGCATATCAGCAAGTCTTGATGAAAATAAAATGTCACACAAAGGCCTGTTAAGCCCCGAAATGAAGACTCGGAGCGCATCTTCCCTATACTTCCTGTTCAGGGATTTTATGAGGTCCCTTTGCTCCGCATAAGTCATGATAGTTTTATTAACTATCAATGTCAGCTTCTTCTCCACCTCGTCATAAAATTCCGTTATAGAAAGCCTACCCTGACGTAATGTGGACATTTCCTGCTCTATCAAGTACACCGGCCTCTTGTCTGCGTACGTGGAGTCCAGCCTGGCTATAATCGCCCCAAAATTCAGAACGGTGTTGAAGGACGCTAGTACTGTGTCGGCAGCCCCTACAATCTTGTTCCGTATGATAGCCACTGCCTGATAATGACGGGAGCTGCCCTCGTATCTTTCAAACATTTTGTAGGCAGCATGTGCTGCCTGTCTCCAAGAGACATAATGCAGCTGTTCCCCGCGGAATTCAGGCAGAGACTTCACCAAGTCCAACGACTCGTCGCAGTCTACGCCGTCCCTGGTTCGTATTCGACGATTGCCGTAGGGGTCTCTAGGGTCGCCAGTCTATTAGTCAGGTCGTCTACGGTAGCCCGGAAATCGGCCCTAGTTTGCTCTGTTGCGGCTTTTATAGCCGCGTTTAGCAACTGCTGAACTACTTGTACCTCCATTGGAAAACAAATTTTAAGAATTCTATCGAAAAATTCTATTGAAAACCTATATTGAAATGAAATCGTTTGAAATCGTTGCTGGGCACTTCACTTACATAATTCTAATGAACGAAAGCATGCTCGGTGTAATAAAATTCGAAAGTCCAATAAAATTCCACTCCAAATTCTTCCTATTGTTGATTGCTCCGGTCCTGCAGTTTTCCCTCGTTGGCGACGCCTCGGCTTGGCGCGCAATGCCTTATTTTCTTTTGCACTGTAGGTTTGATTTTTTGCACGATTGTTTACTTTTTCGTTGTTTAAATTCCTCCGTTCTTTCTTTGTTTCTGTTCTATCGTTTGCACTGTAGATTTGATTTTTTGCACGATTGTTTACTTTTTCGTTGTTTAAATTTCTCCGTTCTTTCTTTGTTTCTGTTCTATCGTTGCACGGTAGATTTGATTTTTGCACGATTGTTTACTTTTGTTTGAATGTTTTTTTGTTTTTCAGTTTTGAAAATTGTTTTTGTTTGTTTGATTTTTGTGTTGGAAACTTTGTTTTGTTTGATTGTTTTGTTGCACTCACAGGCGGGTTCGAGCACTCGGGCCACTTCTAACTGTCCTTTACCAGAACTTTTTGTATGTGGCCCCACGTTGGGCGCCAGTTAAAATTTAATAAAACACAGAAGTTACTTTCCACTATGTGGAATTTATAAAAATGCTTTTTTATTCTGCCGAAGGGCAACCGGTAGGTTTTACAGTCAAATTACGACTAACTAAATTTAATCCAACTGCCCCAGTCTTGCCGCTGTCACCATCGCCGTCGCTGCCGCCGTATTCGCTGAAGTCAGTGCCCGCACGCGCATCCGCTCGACGTTCCATAGCGCTGATGTAGCATTATTTGCCATGGTTGGTTATTGACCACCGCTGGCATGGTGGTATTGCCCGCGCTGTTATTCGAGAATTCCTGCCACGGTCGTTCGTTGTGTTGCGTGATGCGGGATGTGCGGGGTGTGGATATGCTTACGTGCTAACTTATATATGCCCTGGCAGAGTTGTTTTTGAAAAGGCAACCAAATAATTTAAAATTTGTTCATAAATGTTGTTGAAAATCAACTAATTTATGAAAATTTCGTTTAACTTTCTTTTCCCTGGTGACAGCAATATAAAATATAAGCGCTTCTTATGTAAAATCGTGTTAAATTACATTTAAGGAATTCATGTAAACCGCAGTTTTTTCACTAATTTGCATGTGCACACAGTACTGCCACATTCTGTACTTATTCCACCACGATTTCAATTTTACACGTGAACAACAACAATTTGACGGTTCTTGTTATACAGAATCGACGTCCGGTTGTCAAAGAGTCGCGCTACTTAGGATTTACTTTGCCGACGCGTTGTGAGTTCGCTATGCAGATATGCAATGGCATGCGTTATTTGGAAAACAAAAGATTAATTCACAGGTGCACTCTGAGTAGAGTGGTTTGAAAAATGGTTAGTATGATTACAAATTACTGTTTATATTCTATTGTAGGCATATATGTAATACTTCTATCGGGTGTTTTTTTTAGAGGTATAGAACTTCGAATTGAAATAAAACACAAGAAAATCGTTTTAATGTCCATCAATTTGGCTTTATTGGAAGGATAATTTTATGCCATTAATGTTTAAATATGATTTCGGGCATGTGGCCGCCGCGGCTGGCTCGAATAAAGCCAATTCTACAGGTCCAATTTTGGGGCCGTATGTCGGCAATAACGATACGAATGTTGGCTTCCAAGTCCCCTAACGTTTCTGGTTTGTTGGCGTAGACGAGCGACTTCACATATCCCCAAAGAAAATAATCCAATGGTGTCAAATCACACGATCTTGGTGGCCAATTGACAGGTCCATTCCGCGAAATTATGCGCTCATCGAATGTTTCCATCAATAAATCGATTGTGACGTGCGCTGTGTGGCATGTAGCGCCGTCTTGTTGGAACCACAACTCATCCACATTCATGCCATCCAATTCGGGAACAAAATAGTCGGTTATCATGGCTCTATACCGGTCTCCATTAACGGTAACTGACTCTCCAGCATTATTTCGGAAGAAGTATGGCCCAATGACTCCACCAGCCCATAGAGCACACCAAACAGTCAGTTTTTGTGGATGTAATGGCGTCTCAAGGGTCTCATGTGGATTCTCTTCACTCCAAATGCGGCAATTTTGCTTGTTGACGTAGCCATTCAACCAAAAATGAGCCTCATCACTGAACAAAATTTTGCGATGAAAATCAGCATCGAGATCAATCTCATTTTCGGCCCATACACCAAAATCACGACGCATTGCATGGTCTCGCGGCTTTAATTCTTGCACAAGCTGGATCTTGTAAGGTCGCAAGCCAAGATCTTTGCGCAAAATCTTCCATAAAGTTGATGGACAAAGCTCTAATTGCTGTGCACGGTGGCGAATCGATTCATTCGGGTCCTCTTCAACATTTTGCTCTACAGCGGCAATTGTTTCTTCGGTGCGCACTGTTCGACGTCTCTGCGGATGCGTATTATCACATAGAGTAAACGTAGTGCGAAAACGACCCATGGTTAACCGAATTAATTGCTCTGATGGACGATTATGTCGACCATAAAATGGACGGAGCTTGCGGTAAACTTCGCGAACTGAACCATTATTTTCGAAAAAAATGTGCACGATTTGCAAGCGTTGTTCTTTTGTCAACCTGTTCATGATGAAATGGCAAACCAAACTGAACATAAATGATATTAGAGTTGCCAGATTTGACCACAAAATGCCAGTTTTATCTCTATTCGAAAAACAAACCTCTAAAAAAAACACCCTATATATTGGCACTAACGTATCTTCACAATATGTTTTCATTCGGAAATCAAAGGGAGACAAGCGATGAGACAGAAAACACGAAATTTTGCGAATGTGTTTCTAAACGTGTATACATGTGCAGTTCTACACATGAACAACTGTCAAACTGCTCCAGGGGCGGTTGAAGAAATTTCAGTTAATTTCGACAAATTTTTATTTTTTCCCAGTCAATTTTTTCCCCGCCTGAACGCACCTGACTTTTTACAGCTGTCAAGGTACATTCGTTTATACGCTTTCTCGCTCATATTTCACTATTGCTGTACTGTGATGTTGGCGAATGTACCTTGAGCTTAGTGCCAATATAGAAGTATTACATAGGTATATGATTGTAGACATCTCACAGTGGCGCATCTGGAAGGGCTTCCCAGTTCGAATCGGTAAAAATTGATTATGCAAAGATACAGGGGCGTAGCCAAGGGAGGGGTTTTGGGTGGCAGAACCCCCCCCCCATAGCCTATAATTTGTCCACATATGCAATCACTAAGCATCGTATGTACGTTCCCACATTAGCAAAAAAGTCTTTTCATCTTTAAACATTTAAAAAATAATAACAAAAACTTTTTTGGGTGTAAATAATTTGTGTTTTTAATAGTCTCAATACAGCGATATGCATAATCTAAAGACTTGTATAAAGAGTAGTTTAGTTTGTCGACCGGAATGCCCTTCAGGATGTCAGTACAAACCTTTTGGATGGTTTCTACGTTCTCAAAATGCTTTTTTTAATCGGCAAATGCTTTTTTTGAAAAGGTAAAAGTCGCACGGTGCCGCATCAGGTGAAAACGAGGAGTGGTTGATGATTAAAGTTCGACTTTAAGTAAACAAAGAAACAGTCAAAATCAGTGTCGATCGATGAGATGACATCCTTCGATAGCCAAATGTTCAATTAAAATGCTATTGATAAATTTATGCTATTGAGATGCTTAACCTTCGCCTTACCAAAGATTTTTGTATACGTCGTTTACCAATGTCGTTCACCCGGATGACTCCAGACAATTCCGCCTGTGAATAAAACTCACAATAAAAATATAAGTATCTTCCTTCTGGGTATCTTCGTTTCCCGGAAAAAGGCCTAACTTGTATGATTTATTTTGCAACTTTGGAAAATATTAGAAATTTTCTTTCCAGACGTTTTATTGAATGCATAATGAGGTTCGGAAAAAAAAGTATTGCGAGTTTTATACAAAATGATAAAATTCAAGTTTTAATATGAACAAAATTTCTAAAAAAATATTTGTTCATGTTATTGAAAGTTACCTTCAAATTTGTGCAGTTATTCGTAAGCATAGATAAATACTCTGGCAGATATTAAACATGAATATAAAAAAGATAACCCGGGTGGGTATAAGTAAAGCGAAGGTTAAGTCCAATTTCAAGAATTTCAATGACGATTTTGGCTAATCTTTTATGAATTACCACCCAGTTTTGATGGAATCTACGGTGAACGCGGATTTCAGTTGGCTAACGCGTTGCTCATCATTAATGTCCTGACAATCGTTTTTAAATCGCGTTTACCACTTATGAACTCCACCACATTTCATGGACTCCAAACATTTTTAAAACAAAAGTTAACACGTTCGCGGACGTGAATGCTATAGCAGTCATTTTCATAGTGATGCAAAATGACGTGAATGCTATAGCATTCAAATTTTAAGCCAATTTTTATTCATTTATATTTTTATAAACTTAAATTTTTTTAATGAATATACATTTCAAAGTAATTAGCAACTGATTCATTAAGTAGTTTCATATTATTTTGTTTTTTTTTTCGGTGTACAGTGAAATTCCTCATAACTGGACACTCACCATCGCATTGGATTTGTCCGGTTAAGGGAGATGCCCGCTTATGGGGAGGGGGCACAAAAAATTAGTTGAAATTGTATCCAAGTGTTTCTCGTTTATTTATTTAATATTTTGTACGAATTTATGTATATTGAATATTTTATTAATATTTATTACATGTATAGGTAAAGTAGGCACATTGTACAAGTGTTTAAATTTTAGTACTACTTTGGTTGAAAAAAATGTTGTAATGGTTGATTGCCTAAACCAGTAGCGCTCACAGGCGGGGTTTTTGGAGTTCATACCCCTCCCCCAAACACAATAAATGCTGGTACAAAATATGGTTTCGAGTGGTATTCGGCTCAAAAGTTGTACGCAAACTCTCCACCCCAAAATAAAATCCTGTGTGCGCCACTGGCCTAAACACTGATTGTTTTAATTTAAAATGTTCATTTTCAAATAAGAGAGAGATTTGTAGGTATTATAGGGTAGTACAGATTTTTAAAACCTGGTTGCGCATATTTCTGAATTTTGTACGTTTATGAGAGTTTTTTTAATCAAAATGGTTTGAAGTATAGTGTCCGCGTCCAGTTATTATATATACATGAAGAGAGAACAACTGTTTAATAAACAAAGTCATAAAAATATAATAAACCTCTTCTTCTCATGTTTTCTACGAATGAATGCTATAGCATTCACGTCACTCTAGTTGAAAAATTTGATCTATATCGTCGTGAATGCTATAGCATTCATTGTGTATAACGGTTAAAATATGATAATCTGACAACTCTAACAATATACTACATGGGCTGAAAAGTCTTTGGCCTGACATAGAGATGGCGCCAAAAATTAAGAATTATTGTGTTGTACATGGAAAACCATCCTTAACTTAGATTCTGTCAAAGTTTCATGACATTTGGTTGACTCGTTTTCAAGTTATTGCTTTCGAAGTGACGCTACCTCTGAATTTTTGTAAACAATGGAAAAAAGTGAATTTCGCGTTTTGATAAAACATTGCTATTTGATGGGCAAAAATACAGTGGAAACAACAACATTTATCAAGCCATGCTTTTGTTTCCACTGTATTTTTGCCCATCAAATAGCAATTTTTTTATCAAAACACGAAATTCACTTTTTTCCATTGTTTACAAAAATTCAGAGGTAGCGTCACTTCGAAAGCAATAACTTGAAAACGAGTCAACCAAATGTCATGAAACTTTGACAGAATCTAAGTTAAGGATGGTTTTCCATGTACAACACAATAATTCTTAATTTTTGGCGCCATCTCTATGTCAGGCCAAAGACTTTTCAGCCCATGTAGTATGTGTAATCAGATTTCAGATAGTGCTTATAGTTTCCACAAAAATAGACTGTCTATTTTTGCAGCTCACAGAAATTTTTACTGTCCGCGAACGTATTAATATTGGGTCTTTGTTCGATGCTTATTTATGTACGATGACACAAACATATTTTCACTTCAGATGCAATAACTTCGCTTCCAGTGCACCAAATTTCATGACATTTTTACTAAAAATCGGGAAAAATTTAATTTCTAATGCATTAAGTCACATAAGGCACCTCAAAATGCCCTATTTGGAAACTACAGTTTGGTTTAAAAAGCACGTAATACTAAACTGGCAAACACAATTTTTAAAACCCCCCCCATGACCAAGTTCTGGCTACGCTCCTGCAAAGATACTTCATTTCCTAATTCGCTGCCGATTGGTGCTGTTGTGTTTAGCATTAGCACTGGAGAGCAATCTGCAGGTCCCATATCCAACCAACTTTTGTATTTATCCAAAAGCGTGTAAAGAGTAACGAAAAATATTAAAACAAAAACCTGGCGATGTTTGGAAGTAAGATCAATAACAAAATATATGTCTGAACCAGAGGAAATCGACAAAGGCATTTTTATTCATAACGCGGGAGGTTTTCGAATTGTTAACAAAAAACTTCTGTATAGAAAGTTATAGCGCTCGAGAGTTATTTGTTGTATTTTTCAAGTGCTACGTGTGCCAAAAAGAATTTCAAACTCCTTACACGAATAATATACAGAACAGTCAATTGTAATGAAATTAAAATTATGCGCTCAATTCTTCCACAAGCACTTTGATTTCGGTCGCCCAATTGCCAACTCCTCGATTTCATCAGTTCGCATACCAGCCAACTCCTGCCTAGCTTAGAAGAAGGAGCGTTTCTTTTTCTGGAGCAACACGGATTGACCTTGCACGGCAGCCAATTGTGCAGCATTGGGTGCACATAATAACATATCAAAGTTTAGAAAATGTATGCATTTCTTATTGAAATAATTGACAATTATGAAAATATTAACATGCATCGAGAAAATGTATGCATTTTTTATTGAAATGATTGAAATAATAAAATATAATTGAAAATGATTGAAAATAATAACATGCATCGTATTCATACGCCTTTTTCTAAAATAATACGAAAGACAAGCTACCTCTAAATAACTTTGCGCTATGTTCTAACATCAACGCGACCACACTGTTGGACCTTAACAGCCAATCAAAAATCCAGTAGACGACGCTATGACACCTCACACAGATTGTGTATATGAAATCACAGAACAAACAATATACAGAATGCGCATCTGGTGTAAAGAAAATTTTCTTTGCGGGTTCCAGCGGTAGGGCCCGTTTGTGGATGCGGGGGGAAGCAGTAAAGCGGACGAGGCACAGTAGTACCAGTTCACAGTATCAGTACCAGTGAATAGCATTCAAAGATCTATGTATACTGCTTGTAAATTTCATGTAAATCACTTTGATAGTTAAGACTCTACAACGATTAAAAAAGTGTGCTTTGCTACATTCGATATTTTTATTAAGCAGCTACGAGATATTCTGTACATAGTTCAATATGTAACTGCATGCATTTACATATGTAAATGCATGAAAGTAGCAGAGTATAATTTTTGAAATGCTGTAGTGGCTGAACAGTGAAAGTGATTGAAATGAAATTAATATGCAGTATAGATTTTTGAATGCTATTTTACCAGAAGTCGTTTATATAAATTTAGCTCTCACGGTTTCCAGGATATTCAAGGATAAAAATTTAGTTGATATCCTTCACATCGTTTTTCATAAAATTTTTCCAAAAAGGATATTGTGTCATCGCCTTCATATCATTAGCTTTCGTTTGACGTAAAAATTATTCCTTTATGACATTTGAGTCAAAAATATGATGTTTTAAAAGTTTCAGTAAGGGGCATTAAGCCGCCATCTTCAAACTGCATTTAAAAAAAAACTCGAACATCCCGGGAAAAATCCCTTGACACTTTTTCATCTACTGAGGTCCTCTATCGAATGAGATGGGTTTGACCTTGTCCCTCGAAACTTTTTTTGAATTTGTTGCACTGTGTAATTAGTTCTGAACCAGGTGTTGTACGAAGACTTTAGTGGTACACTGTATATAAAAATGAATCGTGGTTCGTTCGGCTGCTTAAAACTTGAAAACGACTGGACCAACTTGGATACTTCCTTCGGCGGGTTTGTTTGAAATTGTTACGTGAAGCTTTAGGAAAAAAGAAAAGTCGGGAAAACGGGGCGTGGCACCACAAGAATACATTTTTAGACAATAACTTAATAATAATAACATAAATTAAATTTGGTACAAACTTACTATTTAGTTATGTCCTTCGGCAGAGAGAATGAGGCGGGTATTTAACAAGAGGGCGTGGCTCCGCCCATACAACTCAAATATTTTATATGGAATAGCTTTGGAATTGTAAGTCGCACAGCATTGAAATTTGGTATTACATCCTAAGTGTCATTGTACTGTTAAATTTTGATGGGCGTTGGACAAGGGGCGTGGCATATTTGTTTGACCCAAACTATCCGCATAATTTTGGAACTGTTAGTCGCACATCAATGAAACTTATTACGAATTTACCATTTAGTCATATCTTTCCACAGAGGGAATAAGACGGGTATTTACCAAGGGGGCGTGGCACCGCGCATACTACTCAAATCTTTTATATGGAATAGTTTCGGAATCGTAAGCCGCACAGTATTAAAATTTAATATGACATCATCCCATAGAAGTGTCATTCTACTGTTAAAATTTTATAGGCGTTGGATAAGGGGCGTGGCACATTTTTTATGACCCAATATTTCAGCAGAACTGTGAGTCGTACATCAATGAAACTTGGTATGAACCTACCATTTAATCATATCTTTCGGCAGAGGGAATGAGGCGGGTATTTAACAAGAGGGCGTGGCTCCGCCCATACAACTCAGATCTTTAATATAGAATATCTTTGAAATTGTAAGTCGTACAACACAGAAATTGAGTACCCCGTCGTCACACAGATGAGTCATTCTACTGGTAGGAATTGATGGGCGTTGGTAAAGGGGCGTGGCACATTTTTTGTGATCCAAATATTCCGCTGAACTATAGGTCGCACAGCAATGAAATTAAGTAGGAACCTACCATTTATTCATATCTTTCGACAGAGGGAATGATGAGGGTGTGGTGGAAAAAGTCTTAGGGTGTGTGTGTGTAAGTGTGAGTGGTCTATTGTTGGCGGACCTCGCCTCAAATGTGGATGGCTAAGTTAGAGCCTCAGTGAGCTTGCTGCAGAATAGAACACACGAGTTGTCCCTTGCACAAAAGCTGATTTTATTTTTCAAATTTTAGGTCTTATATACTAAATTTACAAACTGTTATACTACTGAGCATTTCCAATGCTCCGCCCGAATTTCCAATGTCGCGGAAGTGTGACCAATCAGCGTCACGGGACCCTTTCGGTCAATGCAGCACTTTTCCTCAAGTGACATCACACAGAGTGCCGATCAGTGCATGTTCCATATGTGGGACACTGCACTGCGGTCAGTGGTGTCGGATGGCACGCCGCTGGCTTAGCCACTTGAGTGTCGCTTGTGTCGTGCGCGGTGCTATTTGACACTTTGGCACATATGCGCTCGAGTGTAGCATGAGTTATTAATGTTGGCATAAGTGGCTAGCCGCCGTGGCTCAGTTGGTTAGTGCGTTGGACCGCGAGTCGCAGGCAGCAACCTCAGGTTCAAATACTGCCTGTAATAACACCTAAAGAAAAAAATAACGGGAAAACTCGTTTTCTCTTTCGGTGGCTGTCCTCTCAGCTGGAAATGGCAAACCTCTGAGAGTAAAAATTGCTTATGAAAAAGCTCCCAACCTGCCGTTCGGAACCGGCATTAAACTGTAGGTCCCTTCAACCCGCGTACAAATTCACACGCACAACACGGGTAGTTGCGGGAAGCTAGGCCTTAGTCTCGCGTAAGCGGGCTGTCGTGCCAGTCAATTATTATATTAAATTATATAAGTGGCTACGTGGTACCACTACACCATTGCCCTTAAGCGAAAAATTATTACTTGGAATAATTTTTTAAGATATCGGTCGGGTTTTCGGTGGTGGATTTGGAAATGCTTAGCTAACATTATTGAGCTTATAGTAATTGTAGATAGCGTAGATATTTGTTTTGTTGTCTTAGTGTAATATGTATTTTAATCTTTATTTTTTACAATTTTTAGATGTTATTTGCTAAGTCATTGTCTCCTAGAAATTTCTTAAGATTATTATTATGTAATACCTTATATTTACCGTTTATGTCTAGTGTGGAGTTTACTCCATTTCTATCTATAATCTTGTACGGTCCGTGGTAAGGACTTTGTAATTTTTTATTTGTCTCTAATCGTATAAAAACTAAATCGTATAAATGAAAGGCGTCCCTTTCTTAAGGAGAGAGTTAAGGCATTTTACTATTGATGCGAATTCTGGTATGAAACGTCTGTAGTAGTTGCAAAATGCTACAAACCGACGTACTTCATCAGCATTCGTTGGTGTTGTTAATATGAGGGGTAGGGGTAAAAGGTGTTGGATATTTTAGTACTGCTTCGCATTTTGTTGGATCTGTTCTGATGCCTTTGTTTGTGATTAAGTGGCCTAAGTAAATTACTTCTGGTTTTAAAAATTGGCATTTGCATTTAGTTTTAAGTTGTATTGTTGTAGTCGGTCGAACACTTTAATCAGATTTTCGTTGTGGTGTTTTAATGAACAATTTAGTATTCGGTTGCTCATATGTCGTCAACATAGAGGTTTTTTTTTTGTTTTTAATGTATAATGTAATGTGATAACAAGTTGCAAATGTTTTCGGGTGTCTTTGTTGGGTTTGATGTTATAAATGTTGTTATTACGTATTCTTGTGTACATATTTTTTTGTTTTTTATTTTTGTATTTTAAAATTATGAAAATAAATTTAAATATATAGTATAGGGAAATGTTGTTGATGATTTAGGTGCAATTTTCTTGGATCTGGCGCGCCAGCTGTGTATCCTTCGGTAAAACGTTCTTCAAGTCTTGTGTGATTTCCTGTACTCGGCGCTGTGATGGTAGCTTGCAAGTAAGCAGCTTAGTTGGTTTACTGTGGTGACGCATTTTACATAGAACCCTTGCGTCTGGGCGGTTGCGATGGGGTTTCATCAGGTGCGCAACTTTGGTAGTTAGCTGTTTGCGTAGCGCTTTGCTGTCTGTCAATAAGAAGGTGATCGGTGCCATTGTCATCGGTGCTTGCGTTGTCATCATTGCGAGGTCGTCAGTTCGTGGTCTGCAGGATCGTACAGGTGCAGTTCGTGTTGGGTTATGGTGACGAGTTTGTTGAAAATGGAGTCGAACTCCTCGTGGTCGGACATCTGGTAGTTGAAGTCATGTTGGAAGTTCAGTCGGCAGGGGATTCCTATGTAATTTGCATCAAATTACTTCCTGTGCTGTTTTAAGCAAGCGCAACAGGACTGTGTGCTACATATGGATTGGTTAATTTCGTTTAGTTCTGATTCCGTAGGATCGAAATCGGCAGGATCGCCATGTGGTGGAAAAAGTCTTAGGGTGTGTGTGTGTAAGTGTGAGTGGTCTATTGTTGGCGGACCTCGCCTCAAATGTGGATGGCTAAGTTAGAGCCTCAGTGAGCTTGCTGCAGAATAGAACACACGAGTTGTCCCTTGCACAAAAGCTGATTTTATTTTTCAAATTTTAGGTCTTATATACTAAATTTACAAACTGTTATACTACTGAGCATTTCCAATGCTCCGCCCGAATTTCCAATGTCGCGGAAGTGTGACCAATCAGCGTCACGGGACCCTTTCGGTCAATGCAGCACTTTTCCTCAAGTGACATCACACAGAGTGCCGATCAGTGCATGTTCCATATGTGGGACACTGCACTGCGGTCAGTGGTGTCGGATGGCACGCCGCTGGCTTAGCCACTTGAGTGTCGCTTGTGTCGTGCGCGGTGCTATTTGACACTTTGGCACATATGCGCTCGAGTGTAGCATGAGTTATTAATGTTGGCATAAGTGGCTACGTGGTACCACTACAAGGGTATTGAACAAGGGGGCATGGCACTACCCACACAAACCAAATTTTTAATAGAGAATATCTTTGAAAATGTTAGTCGTACAACACTGAAATTTAGTGCCCCGTCGTCCCATAGATGGGTCATTCCACTGGTAGGTTAGGTTAGGTTGGAGTGGCAGCCTTCAATGGGAAAAGCTCACTTAGGCACAACCATTGACCCGTTGTGATACCACAGTAGATGGCGCTACTCCCCCTTATCGCGCCCGGAACCATGAAGATTCCGTGATGAATCTGGCTATGTCCCTGATATTCAGAGGAGATAGTCCAGTTAGGCTATCGAAAAAGGCTGAGCCGAGGAATTTAAATGTTCTTCTGGCTAAAGAAGGACATTGACATAGCAGGTGGAGAACGGTCTCGTCCTCCTCCTCAGAGCCGCACCCTCGACATAGGTCGTTGGATTGCAGACCCAGTCTTTCAGCGTGCTTACCCATGACACAGTGTCCCGTAAGCACCGAGACCTTTATGCTTATCGAATGACGACTAAGGTTGAACAGCTGATTTGTCCGTTTCAGGTTGAAAGTTGGCCAGGTTTGTCGGGAGATGTTGCAAGTCTGTTCCTCTGACCACAAATCGTTTGCTATTTTATAGTAAAATTGCTTGAGCATCAGTTTAACTGAGGAGCTCCTACAGCGAGAAAGGACGAAGCACCGGAGAGCAACGTGCCCGCCCTGGCTAATTCGTCCGCATCGCAGTTGCCTACAATGCCCCTGTGTCCTGGCACCCAGATTAGTGAGACATTGGAGCGTCTGGCTAAGGCATTTAGAGACTCGCGGCAGTCCAGGATCAGCCTAGATGAGGTGGTCGCCCTTGCGAGCGACTTCATAGCTGCCTGACTGTCTGAGTAGATGTGGATATCTGCCCTATGCGCGCTGTCGCGAATAAGCCAGATGGAGGCCTGATATATGGCCATTACCTCGTCCTGGAAGGCACTGCAGTGATCAGGCAAGCGGAAGGAGAGCCGAAGCCCTAGTTGGCTGCAGAAAATCCCGCAGCCAACCTTGTTATCCAATTTGGAGCCGTCGGTATAAAAGTTGATGGAGTCGTCGGTCGATAACTCGGTA
Organism: Melieria crassipennis; assembly: GCA_963668005.1. Taxonomy (NCBI): domain Eukaryota; kingdom Metazoa; phylum Arthropoda; class Insecta; order Diptera; family Ulidiidae; genus Melieria; species Melieria crassipennis. The sequence continues at coordinate 47,316,612 of OY764963.1, read as the reverse complement.
CCTGTCCATTCATCTCTGTGAGGGATACGTATAGTGAAGCCGTGATCAGGCTTAGTAGGGGAGCTGATGAGGTCGATGCCGGTGGGCATCGAGCAATCCTCGATTAGAATCCTAGAATGACCAAGATCCGATCTAGCCCAGCGGGAAATCGCGTGAAATCTGACTGCAGAACACTTCGCGTGTAGTTTAACCCGCTGCGCAGTTGGGAGCCAATGGAGGAGGGTGAATAGTGCTTTGGTGGGTGTAGTGCAGAGAGCCCCAGTAACCAATAGGGCCGCCATCCTCCTGACTTTGTCAAGAGGTTTCTGGTTGACCGCCTTGCTAATGGCCGGCCAAAAGACGGCACCATAAAGGATGTTTGGCTCAACCACTGCCGAGTAGAGCCACGACACAACACGAGGCTGGAGTCCCCATCTTGCGCCTAAAGCCCGTTTACAGTAGTAGAGAGCACATGAGGCTTTCCGCGCCCTTTCAGCAAGTTGGCCTTCCAATTCAGTTTAGAATCAAGTATTAGACCAAGATACCTAACATTATTGCTGAGGCTAAGTCTAACGCCGTTCAGAGTGGGAAGTACGAACCGAGGTATTTTGTACTTCCTGCTAAAGAGCATGACTTCGGTTTTGGAGGGATTGACGTCAAGGCCAAATTCACGGCACCATTGGATAGAATCCTAAGTGCATAGCCAAGTCTCTCAGAAAGAGTAGAGAGATATTTGCCGGAGACTGCTATCGCAATGTCGTCCGCGTACGCAACAATTCTGCAACCAGTATTGTCCAGCCGGTGTAGGAGAGAGTTTATTGCCAGATTCCAGATCAGAGGAGAAAGCACGCCGCCTTGCGGCGTGCCCCTCCTTACCATGCGCTTGATGCGAGTGTTTCCAATAGAGGCGCTGACAACGCGCATGCTAAGCAGGCTCTCGACAAATCTGATCAGCTTTGAGTCCAGGTTCAGATTGGAGAATGCCCTAACGACCGCCTGTGGACAGACGTTGTTAAAGGCCCCTTCAATATCGAGGAACGCTGTCAAAGTGTACTCCTTATACGCGAGAGATCTATCGACCGTCTCGAGAAGCAAGTGTAAAGCAGTTTCGACAGACTTGCCCCTAGTGTAGGCATGTTGCGACTGAGAAAGGAGAGATGGATCGATAGAGTTCCTGATATGATGGTCTAGAACCCTTTCGAAGGTTTTGAGAAGGAATGAGGATAGGCAGATGGGCCTGTAGTCCTTAGCCTTAACATGGGACGACTTCCCCGCGTTAGGAATGAATACCACCCTGGATTCTCTCCAACCGAGGGGAATGTAGGAGAGATCCAGATATATAGTCACATGGGGACCACTCGCATGAACACCCTGCACTCACTTCCCAAAACCTTCCCACACATCATGAACACATTCCCACATACAGATTAACTTTATTTGTGCAGTTGCATCTGTTTGCAAGTTTCTGCATTCTACTGTTTCGGACCAAAGACAATTAAAGTATAAGATGTCTTACGCTCATACAATCGAATGGCATAGGGCAAGCTCGAATTTGCAATATTTTCATTATCAAGAGGAAGCAAGCGTCGGCACAGTGAGAGTGTAATAATATTAACGCTCTCTGTTTTGCTCACACAAAGCACAACGGCTTCGATCGCTGCTAAACAAATTTGTGTGCACAGTGCAAGGCAGTGCAGTGAGAGCGTAATAATATTGACGCTCTCTGTTTTGCTCACACAAAGCACAACGGTTTCGATCGCTGCCAAGTAAAGCAAAATTGTGTGCGCTCACAGTGGCGCAGACAAGATTTCATTTTGGAGGGATATTTCACAGCTAATTCTTGTATTTGAGGGGGTTTGAATCCCCAAATGTTCCCGTGCGCGCTACTGATTGAAACAATCAACTACCAAAAAAAATCAACACAAGAGCACATAGAGATCACACGCATATTCATATCTCTGCTGACTGCAAGCAGAGAGAGTTGCTTGCGTGGCTTCATCTTTGCTCTCCGAATGTGGCTCTGCTGTAAAAACCACTCTCACGTGGCTTTATTGAAAAAGCCACGGCAAATTTTTGAACCGCCACTGATTTGTATGGACGTGAGTCATCTTATAGTTTAATTGTCTTTGTCCGGACACTGCACCTATTCGCAACATGAAACCGATTGTTCGTGACTATTATGTCTACAATAGTTAAATTACGAAATGTGAATTTGTATTCTTAGCAATAAGGCTGCATTTGTGTCTTTGGGAATAAGCTTATGTACACCTTTATTTGATTACTCTGCACTTATGTACACCTGTTCGAATTTAAGAAAAAGATTTTTAATAAACAGTCGTAAAGATACACTCAAAAATGGCACAAGCGTGTTTCACTAACCTGACTGGCGACGAGGAAAAAGAATTCTACCCTGAGACAAGAAGAGTTGTCTTTTGGAAAAAGAAGTTGTGAAATTCTAAGTTACACAAGTCGGGAGCGCTCGATAAAAGATCAAACTGCGAAACGGGCAAACAAATTAACTCTCATCGGTCCCCTGTATGCGCACGCTTACAATTTTGATCTTTAACCTTGAATAAAATAAAAACGGTTCAGCGGAATGACCTTGTATTTTGCAAAGTAGAATTATTTTGCCTGAACAGCCAAAACAACCCATTATTGAATTTGTACCCTTACTGTATTTGCCTGTGCAGTTATAGTTACGAATCGGTCCATGTGTATGTGCGCGCATACACATAGCAGGTACCTGGAATTGCCTTTTTTTTTTTGTGTGTGCCGCTCTTATTTTTTTGTTTTATGAAATTCAGTTTGTTCTGAAACACACATAAGTGGTTTGTTTTTTTTTTTTTTTTTTTTTTTTTTGTTTTTTTTTTTAATACGAGCCAACGCGCAGGGTTTGCGCATTTATTTGAATTTTGGTTGTGTTTCGAAGTATTTGATAAAAAATTTATAGAGTTTTACGTGAAAGAAGGCAGCGAGATGAACTAGAAATGGATTTTGATTTGGAAAGCGAAGCGGGCGAATCTCCGTGCAATAGTGACGATGATTTTGCATTATCAGACGAGGAGAATAATGAAAGTGAAGATAGCGTGCATTCGGATGAAGACGACATTGAGCCACTTGAGCAAATTTTAGCACAAGAAAATGCAGCAAATCCTGAAAAGAAATATTTTTCAAAAAATAAGAAAATTGAATATTTATCGCAACCATTTGAAATAAATCGAACAAATTCATTTCGACGTGCAGAAAATTTCACTTCAGGTGAAGTGAACCTACCCTCTTTGTTATGGGTTAATGTTCATTATATGTTTCATTTTTGTTATAATTCAGGTCCAAAAGCATTAGCAGCTGCTAATATATTGTAACGATAAGACAGTCTGTCGCTGTGCAAAGCAACCCTGTCGCTACGCGCCGTGCTATAATTCAATCTGGCAACGACGGCCGCGATAATAAGGGAAACTTTTAGGCCAACCTGGCAATGATGGAAACTTTTAGTCTAACCTGGCAATGATGGTCGCGATCATCATGGAAACCTTTAGTCCACTCCGGAATATGCGAGAATGATCTGCGCGATGGCCGGACAGGTATAAAAGGCAGCCGGGTACGGCGCAGCGAGTCAGTCTGATTTTGACTAGTGAAAGTGCCACACGGAGTAATTAAGCAAATCCTTAAATGTAAAGACCGTAAAGTGTGAAATTTGTGTCAATAAAGTGACTGTTGGTTTTTATTGACTGCGTTTGAGAAATTAAGTGTGTTTTTATTTTAAATTGCACAATCCAGAGATACGTACTAGCCCACTAGAACTGGTATTCGTAACAATATTTTATGTTTCGTCTGCATTTCACATGTTCCTTCGACCGGTTGAGAATATTATTTTGAACATGACGAATTTATATGGTGTGCGAAAGTACAAAGACGAATGGGAAAACATTGATTTGGACACTCTGCACGCATACTTTGGATTGTTGCTGCTTTCTGGTGTGTATCGGTCATACGGTGAATGTGTCACTAAACTGTGGAATGAAGAAACTGGTCGGGCAATATTTAGAGCAACAATGTCTTTGAAAATGTTAAAGCGTATCCATGGTTGCATTCGATTTGATGACCGCGAACAACGTATGGCCAACACTGCATCTACAAGTACTTCTGTTCGTGACAAATTGGCACCAATTCGAAATGTATACGATAAATGGAATCATAATTTGAAAGCTGTATACACACCAGGAAAAAACATTACCGTAGATGAACAGTTAGTTACCGTATCGTGGGCGATGTCCGTTTCGTGAGTATATTCCATCCAAGCCGGCGAAATATGGCATCAAAATTTGGGATACAACACACAAATTTATGTTGGTCGGAATCGTAATACCACTCCTGAACGCAATCTCGGACGGCGTGTTGTTTTGGATTTGGTGGAAGGACTTTCTGACAGAAATGTAACGTATGACAACTTTTTCACTTCGTATGAATTGGCAGAAGATTTGCATAAGAATCGCATGACTATTTTGGCAACAATAAGGAAAACTAGGACTGAAATTCCTTCCGTTCTACTCGACATGCGTCAAAAGCCAATTTATCATATGAACATAAATTGCAAGCAGTTATGTTGTCATATGTTCCTCGCCGGTACCAATTTGTGACATTGCTCAGTACATACCACAATGTTGTCAGCATAAATGAGAATAGTGAACAGAAGAAACCTAACATCATTGAAGACTACAACAAAACCAAGAGTGGAGTTGATACTATGGATCAAATGGTGGCTACGTACCAGACATGGGGGTTTTGCACTAAATTCATAGTGCACTATGCTTTTCACTACCACTAAATAAATTCACTACCACTAAATTTATTTAGTGGTAGTGAAAAGCATAGTGCACTAAACAAAGACATCCATTACCATTAAATAAACCACTAACAACGATATGCGCAAAAATATATGTTTTATTTAAACAACTTATTTGCTTTCATCAAGACTAGACGTTCAAAATTGTCATCAGTGACATTAGTGGAAAAGAATTAGTGATAGTGGACGAATTTTCAACTATCACTGAATTTTATTTAGTGGTAGTGGTAAAAAGTACCACTAAAAAAAATTAGTGGAAGAAAATTGCACTACCACTAAATAAAGATCAGTGATTAGTGGAAAAAATTCAACTACCACTAAAATTTACTTAGTGGTAGTGGAAAATTTCCCAGCAGACCTCTAGTGGTAGTGGAAGTGGATTTTAGTGCAATACCCCCATGTCTGCTACGTACACATGCAAACGAAAAGTCAATCGGTGGCCAATGGCACTATTTTGTAACAAGCTTGATGTTAGTGCGTTGAATGCATTCGTGACGTTCATTGCATTGTTCCCGAATTGGAAAAATTCTAAAACGAACCATAATATTCGTCGTCGCCTTTTTATCGAGCAGCTTGGATTGAATCTCGTTGAAAAACAGATCACTAAACGTAAAAACAACCTCAAAGTAATGATGCTTCCAGTGTTATTCAAAGAATTCGGGGGATTCGCCATTTACCAAGTACATCAAAACGAGGCCGATGCTACATCTGCACATATAAAAATAAGAAAAATCTTTTTGTCACACGCTGTGAAAAGTGTAGAAATTTCATTTGTGCTAAACATAATTTCAATGTATGCGAAAAATGTACAAATAATTGACAAAAGTTAAAAATTCAATTTTTTTTTCTAATATATGTAATATTCTAATTTTAATTTCATTATAAATCTACCTTTATGAAGATCAAATGTATTAATATGATAGTAAACAATATAATAAACATAAAAAATCACAAAACATAAATGGTTGTTAATTTTTTTTAGCTTTTTTACAATTGAAAATATATGTGTATGGGACCGATTAGATGTATTTCTCGAGGGACCGATGAGGATTAATTGACCTGATAACTGATAATTTTGTGAATACAACCAAAAGGCTATGTACAGTGAATGAAATTAATACACAAAAAAAAAAAAAAGAAACATAAACATAAACAGAAGAAACTATTGAAATTATTATTATGATTATTATTTTCCTACGTGGCGTTTCAATCGTTCACGGTTGGTACTCATGACTGAAATGTATACTTGTTGTAATTCTTTGTAAAGGTGACAAATCAAACTTTGAATTAAGCGTTAAATCATTTTGATTTCTTTGAGTTTGCTTGTTGGAAAAGCGCATTGAAAATGGATAACGAAAACGAACATTACCGTCGTATTATGTTATACGAGTTTCGGAAGGGAAAAACTGTTGGCGCCGCAACGAAAGCTATTCAAGCAGTTTATTTGGACCGTGCACCAGCGCTTCGCACAGTGAAGAAATGGTTTACTAAATTTCGAGTTCGTGATTTTAACCTCAAAGACCAACCTCGCGCTGAACGGCCTTCCGACCTTGACGACGACGTTATTCGCACTCTTGTTGAGAACAATTCACGCATTTCAACGGCTCTTCTGCCCAAGAACTGAACGTCAACAAATCAACTGCATTTCGTAATTTAAAAAAGGTTGGGTACACTTTGAAGCTCGATACTTGGGTGCCGCATCAGTTGAGTGAATAAAATAAAGTGGACCGTGTAACAACAGCCATTTCTTTGCTTCGACGTATCAAAAATGAGCCTTTTCTGGATCGGTTTCTGACAGGTGACGAGAAATGGATTCTGTACAACAATGTCCAACGAAAACGAACATGGAAACAGGCACACGAGAAGGCGGAACCGGTCTCCAAAGGTGGATTGCATCCGATGAAGGTGTTGCTGTGTGTTTGGTGGGATATCCGAGGAGTGATATATTTTGAGCTCTTGTCCGTTGGCGAAACGATTACCGCGAATAAGTATTGTCAGCAATTGGCCCAATTAAAGAAAGCAATTGAAGAAAAACGTCCGATTTTGGCCAATCGCAAAGGAGTCCTCTTCCATCACGACAACGCCAGACTACATGTTGCAAAACCGACTCTGTCCAAACTGTCCATATTCACCAGACATCGCGCCTTCTGATTACCACTTCTTCCGATAATTGCAGAACAATTTGAATGGAAAAAGATTTAAAACCGTGGACGACGTAAAAAACCACCTTGTCCTCTTTTTTAACGAAAAAACGCGTGATTTTTATGAATCCGGCATCCGTAAGTTGGTTGATCGTTGGGAGTGGATTGCCGAACATGATGGCGAATACATAATTGATTAATAAAGGTTTTGTTTTGAAAAATTTCAATTTGAGTTTTGACTTCAAATCGGGCACGAACTTATGCACTCATCCAATACATACATACATACAAGTATCGTACATACTGAAATGAAATGCAGTGAAACGAATGTGTTTTTTGTAGTCAATATTTAAATGAGACAAAATTATTATATACAAACGTTTTTAATAACAACAACAACAAAATAAGCCGACCCAAACAAGCGAAAGTTGATGCAAACAAATCAACAACCAACAGGAACTACAGGAAAATACAACAGCAGAAACTAAAACAACAACGATAGCTACAATTAACAGCAGCAGCGGCTACAATATATCAACCTCATAGAGTGACCAGCAGGCCAACGTAAGCTGTTTTTACTATAAAATTATTAGTGTCCGACCGAATATTCGGTTTCGGCCCAAATAAGTGGTTTCGGTTTCGGTTTTAGTTTCGGCCAAAAAATGGCCGAATAACCGAAACCGAAACTTTCTAGAATATTTTTTAAATTTTATTGTGTAGCAGATATATAGTAAAAGGAGGAGTAATTTAGATGCCAGCAATGTAAATAAACTTCTTTTTTTAGCATATAATATTAAACTATTTAATTTTGAATATTATCGAGTAAGGTACGAAAGGGTGATTTCTTCTTGTTTACGTTTTTTAAAAATGAATAAATTGTTTTTATTAATAAGTATTTATTTATTTATGCTATGTTTGTTTGTTTGTTCTTTATTTAAATAATAAATAATTGACTGGCACGACAGCCCGCTTACGCGAGACTAAGGCCTAGCTTCCCGCAACCACCCGTGTTGTGCGTGTGAATTTGTACGCGGGTGGAAGGGACCTACAGTTTTATGCCGGTTCCGAACGGCAGGTTGGGAGCTTTTTCATAAGCAATTTTTACTCTCAGAGGTTTGCCATTTCCAGCTGAGAGGACAGCCACCGAAAGAGAAAACGAGTTTTCCCGTTATTTTTTTTAGATGTTATTACAGGCAGCATTTGAACCCGAGGTTGCTGCCTTCGACTCGCGGTCCAACGCACTAACCAACTGAGCCACGGGGGCTCTTTCTTTATTTTCTTAATGTGAAATTCGTTTGTTGAAAAAAGTGCTTGATATGGTGATTTTTATTTCAACTAGAAAGTTTCGGTTTCGGCCGAATATTAAAAAAAAACCGAATATTCGGTTTCGGCCCAAAAAAGTGATTTCGGTCGGACACTAAAAATTATACATATATGTAAGTTAACACCAAATTGTCCGCAACCAGCGCCCCCCGAGAAAGCTCTAGTGGCGGGCCTGATCAGCGGCCGACAAACTGCGGGAAACCCGACACCGCATGCCATTGCCGGCGCAGACCATTGAGCGGAAAAATATCGATCGCGCAATGGTCAGCAGAGGCATCGACCGCTGCGCGAATTGCTGACAGCTATGCAACGGCCGGCGATTACGCAGTGATCGGAATAAGCGTTGACGGCAGAAAAAGGGCTAACGGTTGCGCGACGGCGACCGCACACGAGCTTAGGTTAAGTAAAATATTTTGTAAGAATAGTAGTCTTAGCAGAACAGCGACAATAAATGGTTGTGCTCTAAAGAGCCAATCGAGCCAACTTGTAATAATTTGCTCTAAAGAGCCAATCGAGTCAACTTGTAATAATTTGCTCTAAAGAGCCAATCGAATCAACTTGTAATAACTGGCGCCCAACGGCAAGAGAAGCTCACGCCCGAACTACAGCAGCAAAAGCCACAAGAAGGAACCACAACCACAGGAAGGAACCACAACAAGGAACCACAACTACAGGAAGGAAACACGGTAAGGAACGACAACCACGGCAGGGAACCAAAAATAATCATAGCAGGAAAATGTATTGGAGGATAAAAATATTGCTGTAAGTAGAGTGCTCGTAAATGAAACAAAATAAGAAAACCCAAAACTGAATAAAGGCATATGAGCGGTAGTGAATTAGAACAAATTTTAGATAGGATTGCTAAGTTAACGGTAGAGGATAAAAGAGTTCAAGACAATAAAATGGATGCGAACCAGATAACAGCTATCATGGAGGCAGCGGTGTCGGCCGCCCTCGCAAGACAGAAACAGGATTTTGAAGAACAAATCCGAACATTGACAGCTCGGGTGACTTCACTAAATACTGACACGACAGTGGTGACGTACGAACCAGTGGTGATAGATCCCAGAGCTCTAAAGTGCGACGAGCCTTTGGATCGAGTAAAATCTCTGCCTGAATTCGACGGACAGGCCAACAATGACGTATCGTGGCGCCAAGCGGCCCACACAGCTTATGAGTTATTTAACCCCTCTGTTACCCTAAGAAAAACTCGCACATTTGACCCTTCGGGTCATAAAATGACCCCGATTTATTTCTTTGTATTTTGTTCAAAAAAGTTAAGACAATGTGATTTTGACAATTAGTTTTTACTTTTATTATTGAGAAGCGATTATTTGGCCTTACTGGAGTCCAATATGTTCAACATGGAGACCGTGTCCAGGTTCTTGATTTTCTTCCCGGGCACTTTAATTCTTGCGATTTCTTCAGAAGTTAAAACTATATCGGAACTAATTTTTGGACAATTATATTATATATAACAGATGATAATCATTAATCGTTAATCGCCCAAAAAGAAATGATTTCGCAAGAAAGCCTGTTCCCGTGGCCCACAAAAAATTACTCAGTTTTGAGGTTTAATTTATAAAAGTATGCTAAAATATTAAAGTTAGACTAGATATTGACGCCAATGAATTATATTATATATTAATTAACATTATTCGATTTCCTGAAGAAGAAAATTAATATATTCGGCTGAACCAGATTGTGCCCTATCGTTTCCTTTCACTGAGTATCTTCTTCTTTGGTTAAGGTACTTCTGAGGATAACTCACACGATTCTATTATTGGCTTCCTTTCTTTTCACAAAATCAGAAACCCAGGAAGTAACTTTTCCGATTCTTTGTAGAATAAACGGCGTTACGTTATCATTTCAGGGATGAATTTCACATCACATATGCAATGGTGACGCAAGGGATAACAGAGTTGCGAACTGCAGCAACGCTTTAATTGTTTGTTTGCGCTGACACGAATATGTTTCAGAAATTTGATCTAGCTTGTTCACATTCCTTTTGGAATTTTATAAAAATTTATTACTCGCTAGAAATCGTACTATAAGTACCACTTACGTATATTGAAAGCTTCAGTCAAGATTTCATACCAGAAACATAAAGATTTCGTACCATTGGGTTTCGATCCTTTGAAACTTAAAAGGTCTTATACTGCTCATTGAGATGTGTGGGCGAAACTACGCCCTTTATTAAATGCCTTTTTTTCCTTCCTCCCTTTTCCCCTGTCGAAAAACATGACCCAATAATAAGTTCAATCTTAGTGTCACTGATTTGCGACTTGACTTCCGAAGTTATGTTCAAAATTTGGATCGTTGAAAGAGTGCCACGCCCATTATTAAACGCCCATGAAATATTTTCAGTGGAACAATATGTCTACATGGGGACAGTGCACGAAATTGCAATGTTGTATGACTCATAATTTCGATTTTACTCCATAGTAGAAAGGGTGGTATAGCTAGTGCCACGCCCTCTTACCAACACAAAACAAAACAAAAATGCCAGAAACATTTATCCACGACACTTTGAAACCAAATCTAATAAAATACACATCGCATTGGCCAATTTCTTGCGTTCAGTACTATGGGTCATAAAATGACTCTAAGGTCAAATTTGTATAGTTGCTCATTTGCACGTAAACCAGTGTTGCAAATAAAATGAAATTTAGCGTATATTCAAATGGCATAAAATTAGTCACTGAGTCCAAAGGAAAACAATTCTTTACCAGAAATAGGAAAGTTACGGCTCTTTAAAGTCAAATTTTACTCGAAAATGACCCTAAGGTAACAGAAGTGTTAAGAACTACCCCAAAAGCTCTAGGCACTTTCAAGCCGTAGGCATAATCCGGAATAAGGTCAAAGGCTCTGCTGACGCAGTGTTAGCGTCTTTTAACACAGTCTTAAACTTTAACGCGATTATCGCGAGACTGGACTTTACTTATGCGGATAAACGTCTGGTCTATTTAGTCGAGCAGGAGCTGTCTACCTTAAGACAAGGTAGCCTCACAGTGTTACGATTCTTCGACGAAGTCGAAAAAAAGCTAACACTATTAACGAACAAGACCATTATGACATATGAGGGCGAAATGGCTGCGACAATCTGCAGCAAGTACAGAGCGGACGCTCTGAGAATTTTTATTTCTGGCTTAAAAAAGCCACTTTGTGACATTCTCTTCGCGGCACGACCTGAAGATCTTCCTAGCGCTTTGGCACTGGCCCAAGAGGTGGAAGCAAATCGCGAACGATACCTCTTTGCATCTAGTTACGCGGCGCGGAATGATGAACAAAATAGGAATAAAAAATTTAACTACAATGACCAAAGCAAACCACAGAGCCAGGAGCAGCACAGGAATCCTCATCTTGCGGGCAGACAATCGTGGGGAACTGGAAATAATAAGCAAGTGTCACGGGATCAACCCACACCGATGGAAATCGATCCTCTGAGTCGCGATTGCGCCAGAATACAAACTGGCGGCGCAGTCCCTCGCAACAGACAGGACTGCAGCAACCCAGACCCAATAATCAACAGGACTTTCAGCCAAGCAAGCGGCGGGCAGAAAGATCGGAAAGATTCACCGGACCAAAGTTGCAGAGAGTGAATAACATCGAACAGGGGGAAGTTCTAGAATCGGACTATGAGCGGGAAGCGGAAGCAGCTGAAGAAAATCTTGAAGAGGAACAGCTTAATTTTTTAGGGGGCAGTCCCTGCTTCCGTGGATCAAGCGAACCATAGGCGAAGGAGGAAGGCAAATAATGTTACTGGTGGACACGGGTGCATCAAAAAACTACATTAACCTTCGCCTTACCAAAGAATTTTGTGTACGTCGTTTACCAATACCCACCCAGGTGACCTCAGTGTTTTTTGTATAGGTATATCGCAAATGAAAGTCGGAATCCTCACTTTCCTGTATTGCGCCTTCTCTGTTTTGTTACTACTTACAATTCAAATTTGAATTTTTGGAAAAAAATTTGAAATTTAAAAAAAAAATTACAAATCAAGATCAACATGTCAATAAGTTCATCTGGTATTGTTGACTTGAGAAGTTCAGTGTGAAAAAAACTAATAACAATGATTAGTGGAAACGAATTTCGATGTTTGTCTGCATCCATTACGGTGGATGAGCAGCTGTTTGGGTATAGGGGCCGTACTCGGTTCACTCGGGCCTGTGATTCAGCCACCTACTATCCACTGCATGGACAAATTTACACTGGGAAAGTTCGACAACATTCGAGACGTTAACCAAGGTGAGTGTATTGTGAAAGATTTGGTCGGTATATACAGAGGGTCAGGAAGAGACGTTACCATGGATAACTTCGTCACAACATTGTCATTGGCCAACGAGCTAGCAATTTGGAACATGTCGACTGTAGGCACAGTTAAAAAAACAAGAGGTATGTTCACAACGAGTTCAAACCATAACGAACCAGAGAAGTCACGTCAAGCTTATTTTGATTTACTGGAAATGTGACTATGTGTTCTTACGTCCCAGCTAAAAATAGGTCCGTCGTTTTGCTGTCTGCAATGCAAAGAAATGATGCTGTATCTGGCCCAGACAAAAAACCAGAAATAATATTATATTATAATCAGACTAAAGGTGGCGTGGACTCAATCGATAAAATGCTGTCTGAATATTCCACCAAAAGAGCAACATTGCGTTGGCCCATGGCAATGTTTTACAATATTTTGGATACCGCCGTGCCTGCTGCTTCATCATTACATAGTATAAAGCAAAGTCGCTGCCACTGTCTGTCCCTATGTATGCTTAAATCTTTAAAACTACGCAACGGTTTCTTAAGCGATTTTTTTTAATGGATAGAGTGATTCAAGAGGAAGGTTTATATGTATAAAACATGCATAATATAGTAGAGAAACACTGATAAATTTAGAGGTAAACATATACATATACGTTAGAGGTAAACGTATATTGGAAAAATATTTTTTTTTTATCATTGCAAAAATGCTTAAAATTTCAGAGAAAAAGAGTTGGCTGGCAATGCTGTTCGCCGAATGTAAACAAAACAGACAAAAGACAAAGAAAAAACAGACAGAAAACAGCTTTTCAACTCGAGTGTTGAATTTTAGAGCTTTTTTCTTTTTCTTTCGGCGAACAGCATTGCCAGCCAACTATTTTTCTCTGAAATTTTAAGCATTTTTGCAATGATGAAAGAAAATTATTTTTCCAATTTTCGTTATGATTTTCTTTTCAATTACAGATGTGTTTATCAGGATTATTTTGCAGTTACGTATTTCTTTTTAGAAAAGACAAGAACTGGTGTAAAAATATGAACTATGATTAATATATGATTAATATATATGTGATTAATATCACTACATATATAAAGCAAAGTCGCAAAGTCCCTATGTGTCCTTATATCTTGAAAACGACTGGACCAACTTGGATACTTCCTTCGGCAGGTTTGTTCGAAATTGTTACGAGAAGGTTTATAAAAAAAAAAAGTCGGGAAAACGGGGCGTGGCACCACAAAAATACATTTTTAGACAATTACTTTGGAACCATAAGTCACACATCAATTAAATTTGGTACAAACTTTCTATTTGATCATATCCTTCAATAGAGGGAATGGGATGGGTATTGAACAAAGGGGTGTGGCACCGCCCATACAACTCAAATCTTTTAAATAGAATAGCTTCGGCATTGTAAGTCGCACAGCATTGAAATTTGGTGCACCGTCGTTTCATAGATGTGTCATTCTACTGTTAAATTTTGATGGGCGTTAAACAAGGGGCGTGGCACATTTTTTATGACCCAACATTTCAGCAGAACTGTAAGTCGCACAGCAATGAAACTTGGTACGAACCTACCATTTAGTCATATCTTTCGACAGAGGGAATGGGGCGGGTATTTAACAAGAGGGCGTGGCTCCGCCCATACAAATAAAATCTTTTATATGGAATAGCTTCGGAATTGTAAGTCACACAGCATTGAAATTTGGTTTGACATCCTCCCATAGAAGTGTCATTCTACTGTTAAATTTTGATAGGCGTTGGACAAGGGGCGTGGCACATTTTTTGTGACCCAAATATTTCGCTGAACTATAAGTCGCACAGCAATGAAACTAAGTACGAACCTACCATTTATTTATATCTTTCGACAAAGGAAATGGTGCGGGTATTGAACAAGGGGGCGTGGTACCACCCATACAAGCCAAATCTTTAATATCGAATATCTTTCAAATTGTAAGGTGCACAGCATTGAAATTTAGTATAGCGTCGACCCATAGATGAGTCATTCTACTGGGAAGATTTTATGGGCGTTGGACAAGGGGCGTGGCACATTTGTTGTGACCCAAATATTTCGCTGAACTATAAGTCGCACAGCAATGATATTAAGTACGAACCTACCATTTATTCATATCTTTCGACAAAGGGAATGGTGCGGGTATTGAACAAGGGGGCGTGGTACCGCCCATACAAGCCAAATCTTTAATATAGAATATCTTTGAAATTGGTAGTCGTACAACACTGAAATTTAGTACCCCGTCGTCCCATAGATGAGTTATTCTACTGGTAAGATTTGGTGGGCGTTGGACAAGAGGCATGGCACAATTTTTGTGATCCAAATATTCTGCTGAACTATAGGTCGCACAGCAATGAAATTAAGTACGAACCTACCATTTATTCATATCTTTCGACAGAGGGTATTGAACAAGGGGGCGTGGCACTGCCCATACAAGCAGAACTTTTAATAGAGAATATCTTTGACGTTGTAAGTCGTACAACACTGAAATTTAGTGCCCCGTCGTCCCATAGATGGGTCATTCTACTGGTGAGTTTTTATAAGCGTTGGACAAGGGGCGTGGAACATTTGTTGTTACCCAAATATTTCGCTGAACTATAAGTCGCTCAGCAATGACACTTAGTACGAACCTACTATTTTCTCCTTCGACAGAGGGCATTGTGCGGATATTGAATAAGGGGCCGTGGCCCTGCCAATATAACTTAAATATGGTTCAAGCGCTATCCATTGCTTTATCCATTGAAACTTAGCAGCAACATTGCTTATTTAAGGGCCTCGATTGCGTTAATCAGTAGCTCCCTCCTCTTCCTTTAGTTGGGGTTCGTCGTCAATTTGCCATTTGCCCCATCGCCCTTGATTCGCCATCTCGCGTATTTCATTATAAAAAAACAACAAATGTCGTGCGGGACGAAGTTCGCCGGGTCAGCTAGTTTATTATATACAAGGAGAACAACACAGGGCAGTCTATGAAGCGATCACAAAGGCGGCAGTTCCTTGAGCACCTGGGTGAAGATCTCTGTCTACCTCTAATTTTGAATAGATCCAAAAATCAAAAGGTGGTTGGAAGATTTACAGTTTGTTTTCCCAACAATACAGTGTTTTCCCCCAAAACCATAATTAATTTTAAGTTTTTATTGAAGGAAACCCCGTTACCGGAACTTGCATGGATAAGGTCTTTGAGGCAGATGTTAAACTTGAACGGGACGCCACTGGTCGCAAAAAGCTCAAGGATAAATGCTACATTTGCCATACAGCCAGGCAAAAGAGAAATACACGCCAAAATTGCATAAAATGCAAGAAGCCCACTTGTGCAGAACACAGCGTCAGCCAAACTAAATGTAAAAATTGCCATCTTAATTCGTCCACACCATCATACCATTAATATTTATTTATTAAAAAAAATTAAAAAAGAAACAAGGATTTCAAACAAGATGCCTACAAACTTTTTAAAACCACTTTTTCCCCTTTTATAAGGCAAGATAATAAGAATACTTGACTAGGGTCACCCGGGTGGGTATTGGTAAACGATGGATACAAAATGACAATTTTCATGTTTAATCATGAAAAATATTTCCAAAAAATTATTTGTTTATACAAGGTGCAACCCAAAGTAAACAGGACTTTTATAAAATAAAGAAAACGGATGATTATTTTTGTATAATTCTTTTTATTTATTCAAAATACTCTCCTTCTGCTTCGATACAACGTTTTGCACGGTCCAAAAGCATTTGGAATGAGTGTTTTAGGTCATCGGCCGGCATCGCCTTCAGAATGTTGGTACAAGCCTTTTGGATGTCCTCAACGTCCTTATAACGGTTTCCTTTCATCGGCAAATGCAACTGACCGAATAAGTAGAAGTCACAGGGAGCCATATCAGGCGAATACGGTGAATGATTGATGGTAAAAATGCGATTTTTGGTCAAATAATCGGTCGTAACTAGGGCTCTGTGAGCCGGTGCATTATCATGCAATAAACGCCAACTTCCTTCCTCGCGATATTCTGGCCGAATACGACGAATGCGATGCACCAAACGCTTCAAAACTTCAACATAAAACAAAGCGTTAATTGTTTTTCCCGTTGGAACAAACTCTCGATGAATTATTCCCTTTGAATCGTAGAAACAAATGAGATGAGTTTTGATTTTTGACTTCTCACGGCGGGTTTTTTTCGGATTTGGCTCATCTGGGTGCTTCCATTCGGCACTTTGACGCTTTGTTTCGGGATCATATTGAAAGCACCACGTTTCGTCACCGGTTACGATGTTGAACAAGAAATTTGGATCACGTCTGGCTTCCCGAACGATGTCTTTTGCGTGCTCAATTCTCTGCGCTTTTTGGTCGTCGGTTAAAGTGTGCGGAATGAAGCGAGAACACACTTTACGGAGACCCAAATGTTCGGTTAAAATGCGATCAATTGATGTTTTGGAGATGTTCAATTCCATTTCCATCAATTCCAATGATGATTTTGGCTGCATTTTGATAAAATCACGCACAGTTTTGATGGCATCGTCAGTAATCACAAATTTCGACTGGCCGACGTGTTCGTCGTCATTCAAGTCTTCACGACCATTCTTGAATCGATTCAACCACTCATTAACACGGCCACGGGATAAACAATCATCACCATAAACTTGCTTTAACAATTTAAACGTTTCGGTAAAAGTTTTACCAAGTTTAAAACAGAACTTAATATTAGCTCTTTGTTCGATCGACATTCTCGTACCAAAGTTAAAAACATACTGTCACATTGAGCGGGATATTTCGGCGTCTACTAGACCAAATGTCATGAAATTTAGAAAGTATGTGAATGAAAAATGTACCTTTCCAACGCATGTCCTCACACATAGATGGCGCCACCAGAAACGTCCCTATTGCAAAAGTCCTGTTTACTTTGGGACGCACCTTGTATTATTGAAAACTAATTTAAAATTTGTTCAGTGAGTCGAAATCATAACTGGATTGGATTGATATTCGGGCAGATATCAAACAATAAATATCAAAAAGGTCACCCGGGTGGGTATTGGTAAGGCGAAGGTTAAACCGTTACCAGAGCTGAAAGGAATCATACCGGTATTAACTCCTTTTGTAGTTAAGTCCATCCATGGCAATAATATTGTAAAGGAAAAATGTAAAATAAAACGGTTCGGAAAAAGCACAGACTTCTTTATATTACCAGGGCTTACGACGTTTGATGGTATCATAGGTTTGGACCTACTAAACCAGGTAAACGCGAAGATAGACTTGAGTAAAAACGTAATACACTATAATAATACAGAAGAAACTCTATTATTTCTTGAATGTAAAAATGTTAATTTTATTAAAATACAAAATGAAGAAATCCCGACTGCAGTAAGAGACCAATTTTGCAAAATGATAAAGAGCAGGTTAAAGGTATTTGCGGATCCTAACGAGTCCCTTCCCTACAACACTAACGTTCTTGCCACTATACGAACCAGGGACGAAGAGCCAATCTACTCCAAGCTCTATCCATATCCAATGGGAGTTACAGAATTTGTTAACAATGAGATACGGAACCTTCTAGCGCACGGTATCATTAGGCCCTCGAGGTCTCCGTACAATAATCCTATCTGGGTCGTAGATAAAAAGGGCACGGACCAGTCAGGCAATAAGAAAAAACGATTGGTTATAGATTTCCGAAAGCTAAACAATAATACGATTGATGATAAATACTAGTGTCCGACCGAAACCACTTTTTTGGGCCGAAACCGAAACCGAATATTCGATTTTTTTATAATATTCGGCCAAAACCGAAACCGAAACTTTCCAGCTGAAATAAAAATCACCATATCGAGCACTTTTTTCAACAAACGAATTTTACATTAAGTAAATAAAGAGCAGCCGCCGTGGCTCAGTTGGTTAGTGCGTTGGACCGCGAGTCGCAGGCAGCAATCTCAGGTTCAAATACTGCCTGTAATAACACCTAAAAAAATAACGGGAAAACTCGTTTTCTCTTTCGGTGGCTGTCCTCTCAGCTGGAAATGGCAAACCTCTGAGAGTAAAAATTGCTTATGAAAAAGCTCCCAACCTGCCGTTCGGAACCGGCATAAAACTGTAGGTCCCTTCAACCCGCGTACAAATTCACACGCACAACACGGGTAGTTGCGGGAAGCTAGGCCTTAGTCTCGCGTAAGCGGGCTGTCGTGCCAGTCAATTATTATTAATTATTAAATAAAGAACAAACAAACAAACATAGCATAAATAAATAAATACTTATTAATAAAAACAATTTATTCATGTTTTAAAAACGTAAACAAGAAGAAATCACCCTTTACTCGATAATATTCAAAATTAAATAATTTAATATTATATGCTAAAAAAAGAAGTTTATTTACATTGCTGGCATCTAAATTACTCCTCCTTTTACTATATATCTGCTACACAATAAAATGTAAAAAATATTCTAGAAAGTTTCGGTTTCGGCTATTCGGCCATTTTTTGGCCGAAACTAAAACCGAAACCGAAACCACTTATTTGGGCCGAAACCGAATATTCGGTCGGACACTAATAAATACCCTATGCCAAATGCTATGATGATATTGGCGAATATGAAAAATGCCGAATACTTTACTACGTTAGACCTCAAGTCGGGGTTTCACCAAATTCAGTTGGCCGAGCGGGACAGAGAGAAGACGGCTTTCTCAGTAAACAATGGCAAGTACGAGTTCTGCCGCCTGCCATTTGGATTGAAGAATGCCCCAGGCATTTTTCAACGAGCAATTGACGATGTTCTTAGAGAACAAATCGGCAAAACATGCCACGTTTACGTAGATGATGTTATCATCTACTCAAAAACCATGGACCAACATGTGAAAGATGTGGATTGGGTTTTAAGGAACCTTTATGAAGCCAATATGAGGGTCTCGGTTGAAAAATCGAAATTCTTCAAAACTGAAGTCGAATATTTAGGATTTATAGTAGCAAGGGGAGGGGTGAAATCATGCCCTGAAAAGGTCAACGCCATACAAAATTATGAACAACCTACCACCTTACGCGGACTCCGATCGTTCTTGGGTCTCGCGAGTTACTATAGATGCTTTATAAGAGATTTTGCAAGCTTAGCAAAACCACTCACGGATATCCTAAGAGGTGATAATGGCAAGGTTAGCGCAAGTCAGTCCAAAAAAATTAAAATTGACTTAAATTCGGAAAGCCTTAAAGCCTTCAACAGACTCAGAGAAGTACTCTCATCGGAAGACGTCATGCTGACCTACCCGGATTTTAATAAGCCGTTTAGTCTAACGACAGACGCATCGTCTCGTGGTATAGGTGCGGCACCCTCTCAGGGTGGGAAACCTATCACAATGATATCGAGAACACTTAGGGAAAATGAGGAACATTTTGCAACGAATGAAAGAGAACTGCTTGCGATTGTTTGGGTGTGAAAGAGTTGGACATTTACACTGATCACCAACCACTAACATTTGCGGTCTCGGACAAAAACCCTAACGCCAAGATTAAAAGGTGGAAGGCGCTTATAGAAGATTATAACGCGAGAATTCACTATAAGCCAGGTAAAGAAAATCATGTTGCGGACGCATTGTCCAGACAGCACATGAATATGATAAACGTGGACGCAAGTTCAGACTGCGCTACTATTCATAGTGAGGAATCTCGGACCTACACCATTGAATCTGTCGTAAACCCGTTAATTGTTTTAGAAATCAAATTATAATAGAAGAAAGCGAGCTTCAATCGAAACGATCATTTATTGTATTCGGTACCAAAACAAGACACGTAATTTCTTTTTCCGAGGACGAATTTTTGATGAGAACCCTCCAGGAAGTTATAAATGATAGTGTAGTAAATGCTATCCACTGTAGCCTACCAGTCCTAGCGCGAGTCCAAAGTAGACTGGTTGAGTTATACCCAGCATTAAAATTCCGCCATACGCAGAAAATGGTAACAGACATTTATGACGTATCGGACCAAAATGAGATTGTAGTTGCTGAACACAATCGAGCCCACAGGGCAGTACAAGAAAACGTTAAACAAATTCTGAACGACTATTTTTTTCCAAAAATGGAAAAAAAACAAAAGAAGTGGTTCTTAATTGCAAAATTTGTTCGAAAGCGAAATATGACAGACACCCGAAGAAACATGCTATTGCGGAGACACCATACCATCCCACCCGGGGGAAATACTCCATATTGATATATTTTCAACTGACAAAAAATATTTCTTAACTTGCTTGGATAAATTTTCCAAATTCGCGGTGGTACAAAAAATCGCATCTAGGACTATTACCGATATAAAATCACAAATTTTACAACTTATGAATTTTTTCTCGGGAACCAAGACAGTTTACTGTGACAACGAAAAATCGCTAAATTCGCAGACCATAAAAACCATCCTTTGGAATCATTTTAACGTGGAAATAGCTAATGCCCCACCGTTGCACAGCACGTCGAACGGCTAGGTTGAGCGGTTCCATGGTACTCTAACAGAGATAGCTAGGTGCCTCAAGCTCGAAAAAAACCTGGATGACACAGATGATTTGATTCTTTTAGCAACTATTGAATATAATAAGTCCATACATTCGGTTACTAACAAGAGACCAATTGACGTTCTTCACTCCACATCGCCACTGACCGAGGAAATAAGACGGAAAATCGAAAAAGTTCAGAGAACCAACCTAGAAACCCATAACAAGGGTAGGGAAAACCGGACATATAACGCTGGTGACAAGGTCCTAGTGAAAACAAACAGAAGATTGGGAAACAAGTTGACCCCCCTTTATGTAGAACAGGTTGTTGAAGAAGACCTCGGCACCACCGTTCTCATAAAGGGGAGGAGGGTCCATAAAGATAATTTAAGACCTCCTTAAGATTCAATAACAAAAAATGCTAATTTCATTTGTTTCTTACGATTAGGTTACTGGAAATCATATTCTCCATTACAATGACTGAGGCGATGAAACTAATTGACTACACCAACTCGGACTACATACCAATCATGGACGGGGAGGCAATAATATGGGAACAATATGACTACCTGATGCACTTCACAAACCTAACATTTTATGCTTCAACAATAGACGAGACAAGGAGACTTTCTGAGTTTTTCCCTCAATCACATATGAGGAAATTATTGGACTCGGACACGGGCCATATTGAGACCTTGCTGCAGACAGTCGGGATTCATCATCGACACGCAAGGAGCATTAACTTCCTTGGTACGGCTCTTAAGGCGGTGGCTGGTACGCCCGACTTTGATGACTTTCAGAAACTACAGACGAAACAGGACAGGCTAATTGATTCAAACAACAAACAGTACGAAATAAATACCCGCGTCCAGCTTAAAATTTTAGAATTAACCAATACCGTTAACAAAATCATTGGCATTAAGAAGATAGAGAAAATTGACACAAACCACCTTTATGAAACGCTCTTAGCCAGAAATAGAATGATAATATCAAATTTGGAAACAATCATAATTTCAGTAACTTTAGAGCTAAGATAAATGTAATTAATCCAGTCATATTAGATAGTCAAGACATTGATAAAATTGTAAACGAGCACTCTCCGAATTTTACAATAACAGAATTAATAGGGATATCTAGTGTTAAGGTATTACAAAATAAGGAGTATTTAGTGTTTATTATAAAATATCCAAAACCTATGTTAACATGTAAGAAATTAAGTCTTTTTGGAGTCCAACATGGAAATAGGATCCTACATTTTGGGCAAACCAACAACGTGGCTGAATGCGGAAATGACATCTACGCTGTCGATTGCCAACGCTCAGTAACAATGACCTTCTGCACGAAAATCGAGGTCAAAACGTGTGGCCAACAACTTGTCTCTGGTGGGGTGGTGAATTGCAGTACAACCTTCAACAACCGGAGTGCCATAATTGAGGTCCACGACGGTATCCTCATCATCAAAAACCAAGTAGCCCACGTGAAGGGTGAAAACCAGGCAGTGAGAACCGTTAAGGGGACGTACCTACTTACCTTCCAAAATCAAGTCGAAGTCAACGGTACGGTGTTCCGAAACATGAATTCCGAGTCCAAACGAAAACCAGAAACACCGGCATTTCCCCAAATTAATCTGAATGATGAACTTGAGGTTCTGAGCTTACCTTATCTGCATGACCTAAATCTGCGAAACATCAACCATATCGAAGATCTACGGCAAGAGGTTGTCTCAAAAACAACGGTATTCGCTTGCGCAGTATCTAGCATCGTGGTGCTTCTGGCCATCTGGCCGGCAGTAGCTCTTTGGAGGAGACGAGCGGCCGCTAAAGCTGTGGACGTCGCCTTACGAGAAATACCAAAGAGGGAAAAGTTAACACCAAATTGTCAGCGGCCGACAAACTGCGGGAAACCCGACACCGCATGCCATTGCCGGCGCAGACCATTGAGCGGAAAAATATCGATCGCGCAATGGTCAGCAGAGGCATCGACCGCTGCGCGAATTGCTGACAGCTATGCAACGGCCGGCGATTACGCAGTGATCGGAATAAGCGTTGACGGCAGAAAAAGGGCTGACGGTTGCGCGACGGCGACCGCACACGAGCTTAGGTTAAGTAAAATATTTTGTAAGAATAGTAGTCTTAGCAGAACAGCGACAATAAATGGTTGTGCTCTAAAGAGCCAATCGAGCCAACTTGTAATAATTTGCTCTAAAGAGCCAATCGAGTCAACTTGTAATAATTTGCTCTAAAGAGCCAATCGAGTCAACTTGTAATAACTTGTATATATAGGAAACATATTATATAAGCTAAATTTAAAGTAGTAGTAATAATACATCTATAATTACGAAATAAATATGATTAAAAGTGAAAGAAACAACAAATGTAGGAAACATTAAATACACTCAAAAATCAGAATAAAGCATGTGCGGCTAACCTATTAATAACATACAAAAGTGTCTATACTAAATATCCAGACCGATAACAATGCCTCTAAAAACAGGGAAAAAGCGGGAAAAGATCCTCACAATGGATCCAAATACCATATCACATTTTCAACTTATTTTAAATTGCATTAATGGAATCGCAGAATTTGACGGACGTGACCCGAACCAATTAACAGATTTTATTAGACAAGTTGAAGACATATTACCCTCAATAACATGTTTTGACGCAAATAACCAAAGAATTTTGTTTAACTACCTGAAGAATAGATGCGTAGGAAAAACACGAGAAATAATTCATGGATACGGACAAGTCAGTAACTGGGAAACACTGAAACCAATACTTTTGAGTAACTGCGGGGAAAAGAGAAGTTCAACGGAACTTATGAACGAGCTGAAGACTATCAGACTCGATTCCACGATAGAAAATTATCACTTTAGAATTAACAAAATTAGGAATAAACTACATAATAGGATACTAGCACATAACGATTTGGACTTTTCAACTGCGGAAGTCAATAGAATAGCGCTACAAACATTTCAAGAACACCTTCCAGAGCCTACAAAAACAATGATTATAGCAAGAAATCCTGATACTCTGGATAAAGCATATAAAATCATTCTAGAAGCTCGCCATCAGTCCTTCACAGCAATCGGGCAAGAAAGGCAAGATCCTAACCCAAATAGCTATCGTAGGACTAATTTTAGCGACAACGTTAATAATAGAACATTTTTTAGACCCAACCAATATATGAATAACGTCCCCAACTATAACAGGAATTACATGCCACACAACGGCTATAATGGTGGCTATGCCCCAATAAATGCGAGCAATAACAATAATAACTGTAACAACAACGGCAACAGATCAAACCAAACTAGAATGTCGAACCAGACAACGAATGCAAATTATAAGTAACAGGGAAATTTTAACCCGCAGAGAAATTTTAATCAGCAAAGGAATGGGAATCAAATGCAAAATCTTAATCAATCGAGAAATTTCAATCAATCAGGAAACTATAATCGGTCAGCAATATCAAATCATAATAGACCAGAACCTATGGACATTAGCAATGCAAACGCAAATTTTCAGTTAAGTCCAGGAAACAATTACCCTATATAGTAATCGACACACACATAAGAGAACTATATTTCAGCATCGACACTGGGGCAGAGTTCAGCTTAATCAATGAAGGTGTCTGCAATCCGAAATGGAAGAGTGAAGTAAACGTGCAAGTCACGGCACTAGGAAGGGAAACGCGAGTTAAGAAACTTTGTAAATTTCCAATATTCAAGGAATTCAATGAAGAAGAGTTCATAGGTGAATTTCTCGAATGTGACTTTAACAAGAACTTTGACGGACTAATTGGTAACAATATTTAGACAAAACTTGGGTGCACAATAGATTACCCAAACAGAATTCTAAAAACAAATAAAGCAATAATCAACTTTGACAAAAGAAGAAGAGACATACGGCAGAATAAGTTACAAAGAAAATGAGGTGGAAATCTTCAACAACGCTGCAAAAGACAAATGCGTCACAGAATTCATTGATATTAACCACCTTAACGGTATAGATAGAGACTTGTTAATATACTAAAAAGAAATAAAAGTGTATTTTATAACGAAGACGATAATTTAACATTCACTAGTTCAATAAAACATAGAATAATGACTAAGAATGACATTCCGGTTTACTCCAAAATCTACCGTTACCCAGAAATCCACAAACCGGAAATAGAGGAACAAATAGACCAAATGTTATCCCAAGGCATAATTAGAGCATCCTCTAGCCCTTACAAAAGCCCTATTTGGCTGGTACCAAAGAAGCTGGACGAATCCAACGAACAAAAATGGCGTCTTGTAATCGACTATAGGAAGTTGAACAGCGTAACTACGGAAGACAGATTTCCAATTCCAAATATAGACGATATATTTGACAAATTGGGAAGATGCCAATATTTTTCAACGCTTGATTTAGCCAAGGGTTTTCACCAAATTGAAATGGACGAACGCGACATACATAAAACAGCGTTCTCCACAGCAAACGGACACTATGAATTTTTAAGAATGCCCTTTGGACTGCGAAATGCACCGGCAACGTTCCAAAGATTAATGAACGAAATTCTAAAAGACTATCTCGGAAAAATTTGTACTGTGTATATGGACGATATCCTAGTATTTTCCACAAGCGTGGAAGAACATCTAGAATCGCTGAGTAAAATTGTAATGAGATTGAAAGAGAAAAACTTAAAAATACAAATAAATAAATGCGACTTTTTAAAGCAAGAGACAACGTTCCTAGGCCATTTGATTACAAAGGAAGGCATTAAACTAAACCCGCAAAAAGTGGAAGCAATAGAAAAGATTCTACTTCCAAAAAGCGTGAAGGAGATAAAAGCATTTTTAGGAATTACAGGATACTACAGAATATTTATCAAAGATTATTCGAAAATTGCGTACCATATGATTAAGTACTTGAAGAAAGGTGCGAAAATAAACTGCAACGATAAAGAGTATATAAAAGCATTCAACAAGTTAAAAGAACTAATAAAAGCAGAACCAATTTTAACTCACCCAGATTTCAACAAAGCCTTCACATTAGTGACAGATGCCGGCAACTTTGCTTTGGGCGCGGCACTATTACAAACCGATAAAGTCATATGTTATGCAAGTAGATCACTAAATGGGCACGAAAAAAATTACAGCACAATAGAGAAAGAATTACTTGCGATAGTTTGGGCGACGAAACACTTCCGTCCATACTTATTCGGTCGTCACTTCACTATCAGAACAGATCACAGACTATGTATTAGTTTGGCTAAACAACTTAAAAGAACCGAACGGTAAACTCCAAAGATGGAAAATAAAGCTAAATGAGTTCGACTTCGACATTAATTACATAAAAGGAAAAGAAAACGTAGTTGCGGATGGTGTAAGTAGACTAAATTACGAAAATAGTAATGCGATGGAACTAAACCTACACGAAATATTTGATGACAACGATATAGACACAATACACAGCGCAGAAACTGATAGCACACATTTTATAAAAATAACTGAGAATGCAATCAACATATATAAAAACCAACTTATAATTCAAAGAGCGCAAAGACAATCAGTAACAAAGAAAATAATATATCAAAAGAGAATAAGAAACACAATAAATGTAACACACGAAAGCGACATTCTAAAACTAATGCAAGAAAATTTACCTGAAAAATTATTAATCGTAATTTACTGCCCGGATAATAAACTATTTCTACAATTTCAAGAGTTATACGAGTACATAAAATTCTTCGCAAACACCACAAACTTAAAGATAACACAGCACAACAAAAAAACACTTTTTTTCTGTTGCATGGAGTTTTTCTACTGTTTCTTACTAATTTGGGTGCGCTGATTTCGAATCTATCCTCAGATTTTTTCTAGCAGCTCTAGTTTGTGAGATATAGGTACCATGTCATTTTTTCAGTTTTTCCTCAACTTTTTCCATATTATTGATTGTAATTTCTAAACCAAAAAACCGATAGACATGATTTTCACCTTATCGCATTAACAGCACCGCACGGCTTCTTTTCCGATGCAACTTATTTTTATAAGTTTTAAAATGCCGCGGTAATTGGACCTCAAAGTCGAAAAATATTGAATTTCAAGGCGTTTTTTCTGATGGCGAAAATTGTACAGATGTTTCATAAATCAAGTTACGAAGTATATGAATATCTTAAGAAGAAACATCAAGCAATACAAAACAGCCAAATTATTTGGCGGAATACACATTCGGATCAAAATAATACCAAAAATGTACCATAGTCATTTTCATCAAAATGTGTGCAATTTCCTTAAAAAATTAGGGGCCTAAAAATATGCAAAATTTTCAATTTTGTTTGTTTCGAGCAATTCAAAATCTTTTTATTTTTTGCTTGTGTTTCAGACTAGAAATGTAACATATAAAAGAGCAGAGTTCGGAAATTACAGTCGAAATTGTGAAAAAAGTCGAGGAAAATTCGTAAAAGTGACACGCCCATTTTTTGCGAAAACTAGAGCTGTTACATAAAAACGGAGTATGGTTTTGAAATCAGTGTGGAAAAACGATTCAGATTCATGTAAAAAACTCCATGCAACAGACATGCTGTTGTGCAGTGTAATGAGATCGAATATAATTTTAAAAGACATAACAGATAGAGGAGAACTTTTAACATTGATTGAAGAGAAACACTTGGAAAATAACCACAGGGGAATAAACGAAATATTAAAAGAAGTAAAGAAAACACACTAAATACTACCCCAAACTACAAAAAGAAATACAGAAATACATCAATAACTGTGAAATATGATTTCAATTAGATCTGTTATCACTCATCGAGTACGGACGTGTTTAAATTCGCTCTCGCTATGGTCAGTTGTGCTAAATGCAAACTGCCCTGCACCGCTGCCGATTCGGTATCTTGTGGCACCTGTTCGGTCAAGTGGCACTTCAAGTGCTGTAAATTGAATTCTACTGCTGTGGAAGCTTTAAACTCGAGCCCAAATTTAATTTTCGCCTGTGACTCCTGCATTAAAAGTCCGCGTTCAACGTGCTCATCCATGGTGCCGTTACTGCTGGACAAGCTAAGTGAACTTCGAGGCCTCATCGACGCTCTTAAGATATCACCCTCTGAGAACTTAAGTGCTGACAAGCCGAGCTCTGTTTCTTCCGCAACTGGAAAGCCGCTGCCAATTGTTACTCGCGCCCGCTCCAAAGCTGTGGACGCCCTTGCTGTTGTGTCTAAGCCTGCCATCGCCCGTTCTCACTCGCCTCTACCAGTAAAGGGCAATAGCAAAATAAAACGCCCGCAGTCTCCGGCAGCTAAAGCTAATGCTTCCAATGTTGCTCTCGCTGTGAATGCTGCCGTTGATGTTGTTGCTGACGCTGCTGCACCTGCTGCCTCGCCTGTGACTTATGCTGCTGCGACCGCTGATGAGAATAGTACGCTCACTTGCTCTGCTGTTGCCTCGCTCTCTTCGTCACATGCTGCTGGTGCTCCATCTTCTCCTACTCACTCGTCTATTGCTGCTGTTGCTGATCTACCTGCTAACGACTGGACTACTGTGCACAACAAAAAGCACCGAAACCAAAGGATTGTTGTTATTGGCTCAAACGTAAGCTCGGGTTTGGATGTAGCTGTTAGTAAGAAGTGGTTGCACTTGTCATCGTTTCTACCCTCGGTGACTGAGGATATTCTAACTGACTATATTGCAAATCGTGCCGGAGTTGACAAACGTAATATTTCCTGTTATAAACTAGTAAAGAAAGACGTCTCTACTGAGTCTCTGAAGCGTGTTAACTTTAAACTTGGTGTTGCCTCATCTTCATATGCCAAGCTTCTAGATGCCTCTGTGTGGCCTGCTGACGTTAAGGTGCGCCCTTTTCGTTTTTTTCAAAAAATAGACCAGCCAACAGTGACGGCCTAGCATCCCCTAATGTTTCAAATTCTTCGCTTAAGATTCTTTACCAGAATGTTTCTGGTCTTAGAACTAAATCTAATGATCTTTATGCAATGAGCTCAAATTTGGATTATGATATATTTGTGTTGGTTGAAACATGGCTGAACTCAACCTTTTACAGTGAGGAATTCTTCGATCCCAACCTGTACAATGTCTTTCGTAAAGACCGCGACGCTGTTAAGACTGGCTTGTGTAGGGGCGGTGGTGTGCTTATTGCAGTTCGGCGCAAGTTGTGCTCATCGCTCGTGTTACTTGAAAATGCTGACTCGTTATTGGACCAACTCTGTGTTTCCATTCAGGGATTGTCCAACTCATTGCTTCTTTGTGCTTCTTACATTCCGCCGAATTCGGCTGAAGTTTTCTACAAAGCTCATGTCGACAACATCTTATTCTTTAGCTTTAAGTAGAGGAGATGACTGTCACTTGTGTGTTATGGGCGACTTTAATTTGTGCAATTTATCTTGGACTCGCCTGGAGGACAATAATTGCGATGGTGCTACTTTTTTCCCCCGTAATATAGTAAGCTCTTCTGAAAGTTACTTAGTTGATAACCTGTACAGTCTGAATTTAGTCCAGGTTAATGATTTTGTAAACAAGCTAAATAGAATCTTAGATTTGGTATTTGTAAGTGATAATGTTAACTTTACAGTTTCTGAATGCTTAAATTCTTTTTCTCCTTATAGTATGCATCATGTCCCCTTAGTGCTTGAGCTTAAATTTTATGAATTTCAGCCATTGTGCACAGCCAACCGCAATGATTGCAGGGTTCTTAACTTCAAGTTATGCGATTATGTTAAATTGAATTTAATACTTGACGAAATTGATTGGGACTCTTTGCTTCTTGATCTTAATGTCAGTAGCTCTTTTAATGTCTTTAAATCCAAGCTCTGTAAAGTTTGCTCACTTCATGTCCCTGCTTTTCCCAAAAGGATTTATAAGTTACCTTGGTACACAAAAAATTTGAAATATTTGAAAAATCTGCGAAATAAATTTTTCAAAAAATTCAAGACCACCAACCTCTTGTCTTTTAAGGACAAATACTTGAGGTATTCAAAAGAATTTAATTGTTTGAATAAGTTTCTATATCGAAACTATACTTTAAAGTACGAATCTGAGGTAAAATCTAACCCAAAGGCTTTCTGGCGTTTTATCAAGTCCAAGAGATCTTGTTCTACTATTCCCACTACCCTGTTTCTAAATGATGTAACTGCTAAAACTCCCTACGAAGCTGCCAACTTGTTTGCTGAGTTTTTCCGGTCTAATTTTGTGTCCGACCGTGATAGCGATGTGAATGCATATGGTGATATTTGCTCTTCCATCAATATTGGTTCTCTTTCACTATCCTATGATGATGTCATTGAGGGTTTTCGTCAACTTAAACCCTCGTTTCAACCTGACGTTGATGGTTTATCAGCGTCCATGTTGAAGCGTTGTCCTTCCCTTGTCCGTCCGCTTCTACTGATTTTTAATAGATCTCTTGCCTCTGGGGTTTTTTTAGATGCTTGGAAAGTAACTTCAATCACTCCAGTTTTTAAGAGTGGCAACAAAAATAATGTTACCAATTATCGTCCTATCTCTAAGTTGTCCGCTGTTTCCAAGCTCTTTGAATGTATCATCAAAAATCGACTCTATTTTGCTGTCAAAAACATTTTATGTCCCAATCAACATGGTTTCATGTCTGGCCGGTCAACTGTAACAAACTTGGCTATTTTCACCGAAGACTGTCTATCCGCTTTTCACTCCGGTTTTCAAGTGGATTGTGTTTATACGGATTTTTCGAAGGCCTTTGATAAGGTTAGCCATAGAATTCTTATTTCAAAATTTGCTAAACTTGGTTTTCATTCTGTTTTCTTAGACTGGATTACCTCCTATCTTAGCAATCGCAGCTGTACTGTTGTGATTGACAATGTTTCATCTCGGCCTTTTATAGCGTCATCTGGTGTACCCCAAGGGAGCATTCTTGGGCCACTGTTTTTTATAATATTCATTAATGACATTAGTTGTTGTTTTTCAACCTCCAGGTTTCTTCTTTACGCCGATGATCTAAAAATTTACTCTACTATAACTTCCATCACTGATCAGCAAAACCTTCAATCTGACCTTGATAACGTGTTTGCTTGGTGTTGCAGAAACCGGTTATCATTAAATATCAATAAATGCTCCCATGTTGCTTACTCTAAATCTCATTGTCCGCTGCAAACATCCTATTGTATCGATAATGCGCCCCTTAAGTCTCTTAGTGAGATTAGGGACCTTGGAGTTATTTTTGATTCCAAGCTCACTTTTTCCAGCCATCTCAACTTTACTATTTCTAAAGCATATTCAATGCTTGCTTTTGTTAGGCGGAACAGTGCTGACTTCACTGATCCTTACACCGTAAAAACGCTTTTTAATGCTTATGTCCGCTCAGTGCTTGAATATGCGGTTTTTATTTGGAGACCATATCATAGTGTGCATATCAGACGACTTGAACGAGTCCAGAAAGTGTTTTTAAGATATGCACTTCGATCTTTGAGATTTGTTGACCCTGTTCCGTCGTACTACTCTATGTGCTCTTTATTGCATATCAAGTCCCTCGAAGACAGGAGGAAGATTCTTTCTATGAGCTTTGTATTTGATTTAGTTACTGGTGGTATTGACTGTCCCTTGTTGCTTGATAGAATTAATTTTCATGTTCCTGCCAAACAGTTGCGGAATTATGAAATTTTCAATCTTGCCTGCTGTCGTACAAACTACGCCCAATTTGCGCCCCTGGCTAGAACTTTGGCTGAAGTTAACTCGCTTTATAATTTAATTGATTTTTCATCTTCTAAATTGTCTTTTAAACATAGTTTAAATACTTACTTCAAATAATTTGTACTAATCTGTTATTAGTCTGTAAGCTACTTAATGTACAATAGACTTAAATAAATAAATAAATATGTAATAAAGCGTGTTTCGATTCGCGGCGGAGCGGATAAAATAAAAGGCGTTGTGGTTCGGGTTTTCGGGTGTTTATTCCTCGATGGGCGAATAATAAGTGACAAGTATCACAAGAAACGTTAAACGGTACGAACGGCCGAAGCCGGGGAGCAGGAAATAGGGGGAACATGAATACAAAGGGAGAAGGAAAGATTGGGATTGGAGATGGGATCGACGGATCACTTAAGACAGCACTCATCTGAACATCGCGGCCGCCATTGCAGATTGCAATTTAATTTGGTGGGGGTTGCTCCTCCCCGCGTCCTCGGGTGTGATGAAGAGTTAGGCTGACGGCTAGAGGGTTGTCGCCGTTTCGCGATGTCGGAGCGCTGGGGAGTGCGCGGAGGGCCTCTCTGCTGTTGATGCTCGGTGCGGACGTGCGGGACAGTCTGGGGGGCAACTGCTGGGATAGTCGCTAGCGCCGGATCTGCAAAAGAGGAGATGTCAATATTGAGAAGTGAAGATGTTGACATCTGATCGGTTTGTCAAGCGATGGGGTTCGCTTGAGTTCCCGTCAGAGGAGTGACGGCGCTTGGAACAGGTCGCACGGAAATGGCGACTGACTCGGACCCGGGATGGGTGCGCTCGAGGTTTAGTGTACGGGGGGGTGCAATGTGGAAATGCGAGGGGGCTGCAGTTTCTATCAGTTGCTGTGCATATTGACCGCGTGGCGTCAAGCCAACGCTTTTGGTGTACGCTTTTTCGCGGTCTCATTGGGGGCGATAGCCAAAGCGAAATTCGATAGGAACCCTAACAAACATACACGATTTTCAGAACAGTTACATAAAGAATTATAGAGTTAGTAAAACAAAACCAAGATATAAAAAAGTTAATAACTTTAAAAAAGAGGGAAATCATCTAATATCTAAGGACTCAAAGTTTAGGAAAGCATACAAAACTCAAGCTAAACGAAAATTTAAATTTCAGGATCAGAATGGCGAAAATCACAGTACTATTAATGATAATAACGTCAATCAACGCATTTCTACAAATCAATAAACTGGAAAACGAGACAGGATACGCGAGAATAAGGATCAGAGGAATAGAAATAATAAACCAAACAACAACAGTAATACACATAATACACAATAAAGAATTCAGACAAATTATAAGTAAGATAGAATATAATTTAGAAAATAGTCTCAACCCGTTCACCACGAATGACAGGGAAATGTTATATGAGGAAATAAAAATTATTAAAGCAAAGATAAATGCACTAATACCAATAGAAAGAAATAGAAAACGTAGAGGACTAATAAATATTATAGGTACCACACATAAATGGCTTTTCGGAACAGTGGATATCCATTATATAATGAAGATAGGGAACACATATTACAGCA
Organism: Melieria crassipennis; assembly: GCA_963668005.1. Taxonomy (NCBI): domain Eukaryota; kingdom Metazoa; phylum Arthropoda; class Insecta; order Diptera; family Ulidiidae; genus Melieria; species Melieria crassipennis. Next base: position 47,283,396 of record OY764963.1, on the reverse strand, counting down.
CTTAGATATAGTAGAACAAAATAACCACAATATAATAGAAACGGTAAATACACAAATATATATAAACGACAATTTTAACAAATCTATAAATACACGAAAGAAAACTATAGAAAACGATAGAACAGAAATATTAAAAGCCTTTAAAGAAATAAACATAAACACATGCTTTACTCCGATCAAATGCTTAAACTCAAATATTTAGAAAATAAAATAGAACAAATTCAAGATAACATAGCCTCGGCTAAACATAATATACTGCATCCTAGCATACTATCAACAGAAGAATTTGAAAAATTCAATATTGATGTTTATAAGTTAAAATACGTAGAAATGGGACTTCTCTTATATAAAGATGACTCATTAATCCTGGCTATAAAAATACCAACATCATACATTACAGCAGATTTAACGCTAATAACCCCATTACCCAATAAGCAACATTTTGAAATTGTAGAAGAACAGAAATATGCCATCACAATAAGAGATAAAATATACAAATTTACCGAAAAGACACATTTCAAAAACTTAAAAGAAATCAACATTTGTCCATTTAATCAATGTAAATCCAAATACAATAATAGAACAACAATCGAAAATATTGAAGATGATACGATTTTAATAAAAAATGCATATAAAATGAGAATAAAACAAAATTGCGATAATAGAGAGATTGTGCTCGAAGGTAATGCATTAATAAACTTTTATAATTTCAAAATCCAAATAGGTAACGAATTATTTCAGAACACAAAAGTTATCGTCGAAGAAAAATATATTTACCCCGAAAGAGAAACTGACGCACTACACTTTAAAAAAGAAATAAACTTCTCGGAGATAATAATAAATCAGAAAGAGAATATTAAGAAACTCGAAGAATTAAAAATACATAAACATATAAATTATGGTATAAGTGCACTAACAATACTATTAATAGCAATAGGAACCTCAGTAGTATGTATAATATATAATAAAAATAGAAATAATAGTAATAGAGATGTAAACGTAGAATTGTCAATCCAACCAGCCCTAAATGAACAGAACACCCGGAAATCAAAAACCATAACTGGCCCACTGTTAGGTCCAAAAAATAGACAAAATAAAATGGAAACAACAACAATGTATCTAATTATAATTATTGAATACCTAGAAAGAACAAATGTACTTTAACGACACTACATTTATTGCAACATACCAAAGTGACGAACAAAATAAACTTACTACTATTCAACAGGGACTGTTGAATCTAGGGGTGGAGGAGTCACATGGGGACCACTCGCATGAACACCCTGCACTCACTTCCCAAGACCCTGGTAACGCAATTGATGAAGGTGCTGAGACTAGCGGCTATGGGAATAGCTGGCACTGTCAAAAGTAGCCCCCAGGCTGGGCTGGAGGTGATTTTGCACCTTCATCCCATTGAGCTGTTCATAAAGGGTTGCGCCGCTAAAGGCGCCCTCAGACTAAGGGAGGCCAACTTGTGGAGGCAACACGCTTATGGACACTCTGGAATTCTTAAGTCATTCGCGAAACCGGATATCAGTTGGATTCCTGCACGGACTATCTGATCCCATACCTGGATTTCGACACGCGCGCACTTGCCTCTTATCCCACAAGGGAGGAATGGGAGCTGACAGGTGCGAAGAGAGACGCTTCCATCACCGTTTTCACCGATGGCTCCAAAATGGAGGAAAGTACTGGAGCTGGTGTCTACTCCGATGTACTGCAGACCCACATGCCATTCAGACTGCCGGACCTCTGCAATTTGGAAGGCTGCCGAACTTATCCGTTGCAGTGGGCTACCACCCACAGATGTCACAATTTTCGTGGATAGTCAGGCGGCGCTTAGAGCGCTGGAATCAGTTGTTGTGAAATCAAAGGTAGTGCAGGGGTGTCGTACCGCACTTCAAGGCATTGGGCACCACCAGGTCACTCTCTATTGGGTTCCGGGCCACTCAGGAGTGGCAGGGAACGAAGCAGTGGACGAGATAACAAAAAAAGCGGTCGCCTTGTCTGCCACCGAAGTGGGTACCTCTGTGTTTCCTCCGATATCTGCCCTGTACATGTATATTGACAGTAGGCTTGCCACCCGTCCTCCATTGTGGAGGACAGTCCTCCAAATTACTCAAATGTCCTCCGTCCTCCAAAGAGGGTAAAATGTCCTCCACGAACACGAAACATGTCGATTTTGCTATTACCTTTGCTAGCAAACACGAAATGCATCATAATAATCTAAGTTGAAATTAACAATGTTTCTTATAAAAGCTAAAATAATATAACATAACTAATTTATATTGATTTCGATAAAAATCGATATTTTCGTGCGAATTACAATTCGGCTAGCACTAATTTGAGTTGAATTTTATTTTTTTCTAAAAACTCAAATTGTTTTGATCTCATTAGTAATTGATCTCATTATTAATTTTAAGATATCATTAAATGCAATATAAGTCTCATGAAAGCAGCAAAAAGCAATGACAAATATTTATTGAAAAACACATATATTTATGTAAATGAATTTATTTATTTATATTTTAATTGTTTTCGTATTTATGTTTATATGCTCACTTGTTTTGTTATCTTTATGTTTAAATGTGAAAGTTTTTTGGAAGCTTTTTCTGTATATATCCCTACAAGGAATGCCTAACCGAAACTCTAGAAAAAAGTTCAAAATTTGTCTAAAAACCAACACATTCATAAAACTTTCCCAATTCTAACTAACAGATACAAATTCGCATTTCACATTTTGGGATTTTTTCCAGTAAGTGGGAATGAAAGAATATATTTGCATCAGTACCTTCCATATTCTCTGTATGTGAGATGGCGATATAAACGTGGCGCTTCACCTGATTGCAAAATGTCATAGTGCTGAAATGAAATGTGTGTCGCGATGTTCAAAAGGAGTGAAATTAAAGTTAAATCAAATAAAAACCTGAAATTATTTCATTTAGACAAAGTGCGGAAGGAAGGACGATCTGATTGCGGTGATAAGACAACAAGTTACCAGCACATTTCAACTGTGAGGGCAAATGAGGCAAGCGTCCGTTGGAATCTGGCTTTCGGTAAACGTCTGTCGGTCTGTCCTACGTATTTATTGGCTTATTTTTATTAAATGTAGTTTCTTACGTTTTACTTTAAATAAATAAATCTGAATTAATTTAATTTTTATTAGTATCAGATTGGTCTGACTGGTTTACCGGTTAGACGTAACTGGTTGTTACGGTAGACATACCGAATCGTACGTTATGTCTACCAGATAGGTCTGACTGGTTTGTCGGTTAGACGTAACTAATTGTTACATGCGAGCCCACGCAGCCGCGAAAGACGGATAGGAGGCAAGGCAGCGCAAACCGCAACAACAGCAACACAGCACTAACCGCAGCAACACAGCACTAACCGCAACAACAGCAAGACAGCACAAAACGCAGCAGTCCAGCACAGAATGAGTATCGACCAGGAGTTCAATTGACTCTTGGCTTGACGTTGTCCAGGAGCCATCTTCCCTTTGCAGAAAGCTGGGGATCGCTGGACAGGAAGCGAGGATCTTGCGAAGGCGACTGGCCTCAGAATTGCAGTCTATGTTCTGGCAGAACTGCCTCCAGGAGGATCGCTTAGCAGATCTCACCGCTTTTTTGAAAAGCTTTAGTCTGGCTTTATATACGGACCAGTCGTTTGTCGCTCTGGCACGATTGAAAAGCAAAGACTATAAAGACTTTACACTTCGGGCTGCTCTCACTTATACAGGCTCATTTCTTGCTGTCAATTAAATACCCGCTGTCACATAAATACCCGAACCATTTAGATACATTTCGTGGTGTGTACATTAGTACCCATGCGTACCCGAAAAAATGAATGTAGTATGTATCATAGAAATCATTTCTACATACGACATTGCTTTACTGGTGCTGCCAAATAAACTTCCTACCATACTTCATGGTGAACATAATTTCAATTCTTATCGCTTGTTTATTGTGCAGCAGACTACGCAGAGGACACCGAGGATTTAAAAATAAAATACAAAATAAATTTGACTGTTATATTAACTTAAAGAAGTGATTTTTGCAAGCGTAAGTACATTCATTATGTTTTAAAGGTAAAATATAGCTAAGCTTTAGTTTTTCTTTATAGAAAATGCCCAGAGAAACCATAAATTTTCAGTGCAGTTTTTCAGCGAATTCATTTAAAATACTTGACGGCATTTTTGTATAGTATAACTCGCGTAAAGCCGCTCAGGGAGGATTTGTATAGATTGCTTGTATATATATATATGTTTTGCATGCTACTTCTTAAATTTATAAGTTCTCAATGTATTCATATATGACATGTATATAATGTGGAACATGTAAATATATTTGGTGCTGGTATTACACAAATGTATTGTACTTATATGCACTTGTACTTATATAAAATTGTTAAGTTTAAATAAATCCGGCAGAAATTTATGCAAAACGCGGGGGGGTTCGTTAATCGTTATAAAGGGATTTATTCGGTTTAATTCAGTGTCTGTTTAATTCAGTGTATAATATGTGTTCACTGTAATATATAATGTGTGTTCACTGTAATATATAATGTGTGTTCACTGTATGAATTCCGTTTTATGTACAATGGTTGTGATACAATGTTTGTGATTTGTGAATAATGTGAAATGTTTCTGTGTGGTACAAATTCAGTGGATGTTTTGTGTATAAAGTAGAATTGCCGGCGGCGTGACGCGATCGAACGTTCGTTAGCGAATGACAGCCGCAACAAGGTGCGAAAAAAGTGTCTAGGCAGCGGCGACTGACCGCATGATGCCGGTTGGAAGAAAAATTGGAAAGGAGTGGAAAAGAAAAGAGATACTGTGGAGAGGGTGGAGGAAGAGAGACCGAAGAAAGGATAGAACTTGAATGAGGGGAAATGGGATTCGCCGCCGCCTACTGTTGCTCATCTAAACATCATGGGCCGCCTTGCACTAGTGCAACATCCAATGCATGATGCAGGCGACCCACGGTGTCCAGTGCGGTCCGAAGCAGCGCCCTGGTGCTGTGGTCCATGCGGTGGCGGCTGGTCATAGATTGGCGTGCGCGACGCCCCAATGGGCCGCTTTGCGCTCTTTGGGTCTGTGGCTGAGAGGGACGCGCGGGGGGTGGTTGCCGGTTCCGTGGGCGTGAGCGACGTGTCGGCCCTGTCTGCTGTCCGGACACTGTACGTCGCGCCTGGCTTCCTTGGCGTGATGCGGCACGTTGTCGGCTCGGACGTTGACGGCGCTGGCGACTGTCGGCGTTGGCTGAGGCTGGACGCGACGCTGGAACTGGTTGGTGGAGCAGCGTATGGTGCTGCTTATCGCAGTGGCGGCAATGTGTCCGGGAAGTACAGTCCTCAGTGGCATGGGACCGGGCGAGACAGTTGATGCAATAACTGTGGGCCAGAGCGACCACTGCTCGGAACCGGGGCGTCATTGCCAAGAAGGCCGGGCAGTACCGAAGCGAGTGGTACCGGTGGCACACCTGGCATAGGTGGACCTCGTCGTCGCGTTCTGCTTGTGTTCTGGAATAGAAAAGGTCTTTAGTACTGGGAAACTAGAATCGGTGGTGGGTGGAGATGGTAATTGTATGCGGAAGATACTTAGTCTTTGGCGTCTACACGGATGGTAGGACGCAGAGTTTCACGATGGGGCGAGTGAAAATACCCGTTTGCGTTCGTACGTCGGCGACACGGATGTGATTGTCTTTTCCGCGGTAAAGTTTGACGACACGGCCAAGACGCCATTCGTTGGGGGGCAGCGTGTCGTCTTTGATGACGACGAGTTCACCTTCCGATAGTTCCTTTTGAGGATTCTTCCACTTGTACCGTTTGTGCAGGTCCTTTAGATACTCGTCCTTCCAGCGGCGACTGAATTCCTGGTGAAGAACCTTCAGTTTTTCCCATCTATTGATTAGAGAGATATCATTTCTGGTTGATTCAGGTAAGGCGAGTAATGGGGCCCCTTTGAGGAAATGGCCGGGGGTGAGAGCGGTAAGCTCCTCGGGATCCTGCGACAGAGGTGATAACGGACGAGAATTTAAGACACCTTCGATGCGAGCGAGGAGGGTGGAGAATTCTTCGAAGGTGAATTTATGGGTGCCTGCTACCCTTTTGAAATGGGTTTTAAAGCTTTTGACGGCTGACTCCCAGAGGCCTCCCATATGGGGAGCATTCGGGGGTATGAATTTCCACTCTATGCCTTGAGGACTATATGTGCCGGAGAGGTCAAGGGATATCTCATTGAGAAATTTGGCATAGTCTCTAGAGATGGCACGTTGAGCGCCGACGAATGTCTTACCATTGTCGGTCATCACTTTCTTGGGCAGGCCTCGTCGTCCGATAAATCGGGTGAATGCCGCGTGGAATGCGTTCGTGGTGAGATCGGAACACAATTCCAGGTGCACTGCCTTTGTGGAGAAACACACAAATACGGCGACATACCCTTTAAGGAAGCTGGAGGTGCGTAAGGTGGACGCCTTTATTTGGAAGGGGCCAGCAAAGTCGATTCCGGTCACTGCAAACGGGGGGGTCAGAGTGCAGCGCTCAGGGGGTAGAGCAGCCATTATTTGGGAACGCATTCGTTGTTTGTGGATGGTACAGATTTTACAGTGGAAGATGCATTTTTTTATTTGAGGTTTGAGTCGGGGGATATAATATTCCTGTCGGACCATCCGGAACATCAGCCGTTGGTCCGCATGCAATAACAGGCCATGTAAGAACGTGAGGTACAAGGAGCTGTACCTGGATGTCTCGGGTAAGATGATGGGGTGGCGCTCATTGTAGCTAAGTGAAGCATGAGTGAGTCGACCATTTACCCTTAGGACCCCCTTTTTATCAAGAAAGGGATTGAGAACCAGTAGAGAGCTTTTGGGACTTATAGGCTTTGACTGGGAGAGTGCAAGCGATTCAGTGGGATATGCGCGCGATTGGGCGAGAATAATTAGTCGGGTCTTTACGAGACTTATTTCGCTTTGAGATAGAGCGAGAGTGGAAGTCGGAGTTGACGTTCGGGAACGTAATCCATGGTTTAGAAATCTGAAAACGTAGGCTATCACGCGTAGCGCCCGAGGGAAGGACGAGAACCGATCAAGGACATCAGTTTCTTCTATGACATGATAGACCTCTACTTTTCTTTGCTCGAGAAGGGGGACTGAACGCGGATTGGACGTGGGCCACATTTCCGGGGCGGATTGAAGCCATGTTGGTCCGTGCCACCAAAGTGGGTTGACGGACAGTTCCCGTGGGTGGCAGCCGCGGGTGCCTAAATCGGCAGGGTTGTCCGCACTGGCGACATGTCTCCATGTAGCTCCTCCTACAATCTGGAGTATTAGAGATGTGCTTGGAAAACATATGTGGCGAACCCATATGTTTTCCAAGTGCTTGGCGGCTTGGCAAGCCAGGCCAGCACGATCTCGGAGTCAGACCATAGGAAGAGGTCGCATTTGTCCAAGTTCAGGGCCGAACATGTGGAGCGGACTAATTGAGAGAGCAGTACGGCGCCACATAACTCTAAGCGTGGGAGACTTACCGTCTGTATTGGGGCGACCTTAGTCTTAGCGACTAGAAGATGAGACGAGATAGACTGGCCATCTGAGGTTCGTATGTAGAGGGACGCACAATACGCCTTTTCAGAGGCATCGCAGAACCCGTGTACCTGGGTGGGTACTTGTGGATTGTAATTGACCCATCTAGGAATTTGGATCTTATCAAGTTCGGACAAATTTTGGACAAAGAGGTTCCACTTGATCAGGGAGCCCGGTTTGACGCCTTCGTCCCAATCGGTGCCCTGTAGCCAGAGTTCTTGAAGTAACATCTTGGCTTGAATCATTATTGGGGAAAGCCATCCTGCGGGGTCAAACAGTTTCGCGACTGAGGAGAGAATTTGTCGCTTTGTCACCGAATTGGTGGCCAAAATAGGGGTGACTACATAGGAAAATGTGTCAGAGAGGGCGTTCCACCGAATACCGAGCGTTTTTGTGGAGCTGGCGTCGTAGAATTTTAAAAAATCGGAGTCTAGAAGATCTTCTTGAGGGATGTCTTCTAAGATTTTAGGGTGATTTGCAGTAATTTTTTTGAGAGGAAATCCTGCTGAGCGGAGAACTTGAATCACCTGAGATAGGGAATCTAAAGCGGAAGGTATGTCATGGGATCCGGAGAGGATGTCATCGACATATGTGTGTTTGAGAATTATATGTTCCGCGAGTGGGAACTTCTCTTGAGAATCCCTTGCCAATTGATGAAGAGTTCGAATGGCAAGGTATGTGGCACAATTAACTCCGAAAGTCACGGTTTTGAGCTTATAGTCTCTGACCGGAGATTCAGAAGATTCTCGAAAGAGGATTCGCTGAAAGCTTTAGTCGTCTTCGTGAACTATAACTTGACGATACATTTTTTGTGTGTCACCATTAAAGACGTACTTGAATAGACGCCATTGCAGGATCAAAACCATAATGTCTGATTGGAGCGTGGGGCCAGTGCACAGAACATCATTGAGAGAAAGCCCTGAGCTGGTGTCCTTTGAGACGTTGAAGACAACTCGGACTTTAGTCGTAACCTTTTCTGGTTTTATTACGGCATGATGGGGCAAATAGAATGAGAAGTATTTGCCCTCAGTTGGTTGGACACTTCTGCGACTTGGGTTGAGAAGGTCGAAATATTTTGAGGGAGGGGACCACTAACTATCCAACCAAAGATTGTGTTTTGGGCAAGGAGGGAGCCAGCGAGATTGTGGTGAATGCCGTCAAGGAGGATCTGGGGGATTAGATCGCTACCTATGACGAGGTCTATTTGAGCTGAAACCAAGAAGTTCGGATCAGCGAGCTCGAGGGTGGCAAATTCTTGCCAATTAGGATTGCGGACCTGGAAGGTCGGTAGCAATTTAGTCAATTGCGGGAGAACTATTGCTTGGGCGCTTAGTCGTTTTCCACTTTTAGGGGCTACAAGGGTGAGGGAGCAGACTTTGTTTGCATTTTGTACAATGCGGCCACCCATGCCTGATATTTCGAATTGGGAGAATTGAGTTGGCAGGTGCAGCCGCTTCTGAACTTTCGAAGCGATGAAAGTTCGTTGCGAGCCTTGGTCGATCAGTGCTCGGACGGTGAAAAGTTCACCTGAGTGCTCTATTGAGAGCAATGCTGTGGGTAGCAGAGTTTTTCCTCCGTTGTTGGAGTACAACATTTGCACCTGATCGGCTGCCCTTGAAGTTGAGGGGGCTTCCTCTGAAATGGGCGAGTCTCGGGGGGTTCGAGGGCCTTTGAACGGGTTACTTCTGGGGGCAGTTGTCGACACTTGGGCTAAGGTGGTTTGGGGTCGATTATTGCCCTGACTGTGGGGTGCCCTGTTTGCCAAATGGAGAAGTGAGTGATGGTGCTTTTGGCAATAAACACAAGTGAAATTGCTTGTACAGTCCTTCTTGGTGTGAGAGAAGGCCAAACAATTCACAAAGAGGTTGTGTTCCCGTACGTATTTAAGTCGGTCGGGAACCGAGAGATTTTTAAATTTAGGGCAGGACTTCATAGAGTGGTTCACGTTACAGAGCTGGCACTTGAAAGAATTTTTTGATTCTGCTAGATAATTTTGTGTCCGCATTTGGGGTCTAATTTGAGGCGGGTTTGGGTTGGCCATGGGTCTGGGTTTGGTAGGCCTAATGGTATTGAGCCGTTCGACGACTTCGTACCTACTGGTGAGAAAAGCGTTCATTTGTGACCAAGAGGGGAGATCACGCCGGGAGCTAAGAGATTGTTCCCACAATGACAAGGTTTCTTCTGGTAAACGCGTCGAACAAATGTACACGAGGAGCGGGTCCCAGTTTTCAATATTGACGTTTTGAGACGTCAGTACGGACAGACAGTTATTGACCGAGGTCTGAAGCCGTTGGATCGCTTCGCTATTTTCGGATGGAATAGCTGGGAGGTTGAGAAGCGTTTTTATTTGGTTGTCCACCAGAATACGCCGATTCTCATACCGCGATCGGAGCGCTTTCCACGCAAGCTCAAAGTTTTCATCGCTCAAAGCATATTGCTTGACGATGGCACCTGCTTTGCCCTGGGTTTTATACCTGAGGTGGTATAATTTTTGGGCAGGCGTATGTTTGGTGTGATTTATATACACCGCCGTAAACATGTCCCGGAAGGACGGCCATTCTTCGTAGCCCCCAGAGAAGGACTCGGTATCGCAGGGAGGAATCTGCAGACAAATGTTGGAGTTATTTGTCTGTTCAGGAGGTTGAAATGATTCTTTGGTCTGAGCTGCGCTTTGGGGCTTGGGACCCCGCAAAACCAGCAAGTCCAGTATCATGGCTTTACACGAATGGTAACATTCTAGGCATGCCTGGAACTTGCGCCTCACCGACTCTTTGACGTCTTCGGACAGATCGCTGTCTTCAGCGTTATATGTCTTGTATATGTTTGTTCCACCCGTTCCCAATTACTGTCAAAAGTTTGACAGGTGACCTTTAACAAGGACTCAGTTTGATCGTCCGGAGAGGCGGACCTGATCCTTGTGCAGAGATGCATGAAATTGTCGGTCTCGAAAATAAATTTGGAAACATAGGGGTGTGGACGTTTCTTGCTTCTTGTTTTCATTTCCTTTGAAGCAGAGGGGAGATCTTCAACGGGCTCAATGGCCTCAAGTTGCTTACCAGTTGTCTTATCGTACGGCATTGCGGAAGCTGGTAATGGGTCGGCTGAGAAGCGGTTTCAAACAAGTTTTGGGAAGGAGCGTGAGAAAAATTTTAAGAAAATAAACGGGAACGCTCAATGTGAGAGAAAGAAGCAGAAATTCAAAGCTTGGCAGAATGCGGACAGAAAAGAGATTTAAACAACGAGATGGTGCAAAACAATTTTTTATTTTTTTTTTCCGAGGAGGACCAGGGAGGCCGTATTCAATTTGGAGACAAATGAAAAAATAATTAATTGAGAGAGGCGAGGAAAAAAAAAAATAGAAATTTATTAATGGGAAATAAATACAATGAAAATATACACCAATTAAAAAAAAAGAACAGTGGTTGGAAACAACGTTCGATTTTATTAAGTCGCGCACAGAGATTGCAACCTTTAACAACCCCCAAAATACTTTTAATGAGAAAAAAAAATTTTGGGTTTTTTTTTTTTTTTTTTTTTTTGAGAAGGCACTTGGATTGAGTATATTCTCCACTAATGCGAAGCTTTAAAATTTGAGAAAAACCACGGAAACTATTTATATTTGAAGTTAAAACCCGAGAAATGGGCGTAGAGATCGATAGAAATGAGGGCTAGTTGGTTTCGAATCGAAAAATAATTCGAGTGATTCCAACTGATTTTGCTTATCGGAAAAAGCAAAGTGCCTCACTGTACCAATGAGGACCACAAACAACTGCAAGCTCACGGAATGCGATTTAAAAATACCGGAATCGACAAAGAAACTCGATGATAGAGATACCGCAAGCAATAAATAGAGATTTTATGACTTACAGCTTTTATCCAATTTAAGGGAAAACTTTTTATTTGGGGGGGACACTGCTTCCCACGATGCTGGACTACCGCCACTGGCTGATGCTCGGCTGCACTGCTAGGTGTTGTTTGTTGTATGTCGATGCTATGCTTGTTGTTTGTTGCTGTCCCAATCTATGCGGCCCCGACTGTGCTGTTCTGCTGTTGTGCTGCTTTTCTGCTTTCTTTGTTTCCCGTGTTCGTTGTGGCGCTAGAGGTGTTTTGGTTGTTGTTGACTGTGCTGTATGTACTGTGTGCACTGTATGTATGTTTGTAGTTTCACACGTCCCGCTAATTGTCCGACCGTTGTCTTCTTTTTTATGTACTCCCTTTTTTGTTGGTGCACTGCGGTTTGGTTGCACTTTAATGTCACCTTGGAACTTTTAATTTTTGTGAGTTTTGCTATGTATGTAAGTTCTTTTATATGTGAGTTTTAGCACTTTAACTTCGCGTGGGGTGGGTTTTATTTTTTTTTTATTTGAATTTTTTATTCGTATCGTTACCTCATTTCCACTTAATCCGGCTCGAAGGACCAATAAATAAATCCGGCAGAAATTTATGCAAAACGCGGGGGGGTTCGTTAATCGTTATAAAGGGATTTATTCGGTTTAATTCAGTGTCTGTTTAATTCAGTGTATAATATGTGTTCACTGTAATATATAATGTGTGTTCACTGTAATATATAATGTGTGTTCACTGTATGAATTCCGTTTTATGTACAATGGTTGTGATACAATGTTTGTGATTTGTGAATAATGTGAAATGTTTCTGTGTGGTACAAATTCAGTGGATGTTTTGTGTATAAAGTAGAATTGCCGGCGGCGTGACGCGATCGAACGTTCGTTAGCGAATGACAGCCGCAACAAGGTGCGAAAAAAGTGTCTAGGCAGCGGCGACTGACCGCATGATGCCGGTTGGAAGAAAAATTGGAAAGGAGTGGAAAAGAAAAGAGAGACTGTGGAGAGGGTGGAGGAAGAGAGACCGAAGAAAGGATAGAACTTGAATGAGGGGAAATGGGATTCGCCGCCGCCTACTGTTGCTCATCTAAACAAAGTTGTTGCACCTTCTCACTTATATGCATTTGAATTGCTTTATTATTGGTTTTATATTTATATTATTGGTGCAATCTATATGTGATTTATATGTTCCTTCTTATTTTTGATTTTCTGTTTATTGGTGAAATCTATTTTTTTGTGCACATTTTGCATCTTTTGTTTCATGTTATTGTTTTATAAATATGAATTTTTGATTTTCTGGTTATTGGTGCAATCTATATGTGATTTTTATGTTCCTTATGTTTTATGAAATATTGTAATGGGTGAAATATGCCTACAGGAAAACCGAACACCAAGAAAAAAATTCGGTAACGCGCCTATTTTGCATACCTCTATTGTGGTGGGGAAAATGCAAAGATATTTATATAGATATATCTATTACGTGTAATAAATTTTTATTATAAATGAATAAAGCATATTGTGATGTACATTAGTTACTTGCAATAAGAGGAATCTTAAAATATTTGTCGTTTGGATTGTACACATTTGCAAAACAAAAAATTAAAATATATCAAAACTTAGCACAATACTTCTCAATTTTTTGTTTTTCGAAATTACCCCGGGCGGCATCAGGTTGACGATGAAATATCAAATCCAACAGCTGATATTTTTTCACCACAACTTTTACCAATTGGCAGCACAAAATTTCTATGCAAAAGGGAGGCAGAATAATGCAAAAATATAACAATATGAGCGTTTTGGTTCGCTTTTGATTAGTGGCAAACTTTTTGACATCACATTTAGATTACATAATGAACACATATTCTTGTTCCGGCAGCGATTTTACTGCAAATCATAATTTTGTGCACAAACATCCATCCCCGAAAAATTTTCAAGCAGAAAACAGCTGATTGGGTTTCACCACGAATTGTAAACGCATTGCTAAATTGAAACTTGTATGAAAAATAGCTAATAAGCAATGCAAAATTATAGCAAAATTGAATGAGCTATAAGCAATTTTATGATCGCGTTTTTCTTAGATATGAATAATTTATTGATTAATATACAGTAAGATGCTTCCGATTGCTGTTTTATTGGAAAACTAATTATCATTTTCCGGCAGCAAAATAGGTCCACGAGCTGCTCCGGACAATAGATAAATAGAAAAACCAGCTGAGCGCCAATTCACCAGGAATTGAATGCAAAATAGAAAGGAAATTTGTATGGCAGAAGGCGAAAGTTTTACGTAAAATAACAGACAATCGACGCATAAAACCAAACGCTTTAAATTTTTCCCCCGGCAACCAAATTGCAAGCAGCTGATTTCTTTGCTCTCAAAGAGTTTTATCTTCGTTATCTAATAAAAAATCTAAATCTAATAATCACACGTATAGGAAATTTCAGCTGTTTTTGGCAAAATGAGCGAGTTTAATGTCTTATTAGTCTTTGTTGAAAAGTTTGCGGCACCCCTTTCTAAGCACAGCTACCTCAGAGTTCCACCAATTAGGTTTAGTTTTACCCCAGAGTAGTCTCACAGGGCAAGACTCCACAGTGGCAACCTTGTAAGCAGCTGTAAGGGATGCTACCGCATTATCCAACTTCTGGACTGAGTTAATCCCACTGGGACCATCAGTTGGCAGTGATCTCACAAAAATTTCTCTGAACTTTTCCCAGTCAGTTCGAACTCTATTTCTATAAGGGGTGACCAGAGTGGTTGTGACTTCTATTCGAAAATCTATGTACCTGTGGTCAGAAAAAGAATGCTCTATGGAGACTCTCCATTCTTTGAGCAAGTTAGTGGCAAATTCATTAACCAACGACAAATCAAGAACCTCTTTCCGAACCGAGGTGATAAAAGTGGGCTCATGCCCAGTATTTACGACGTATAAATTGGTTCTAACAATAAAATCAAAGAGTGACTCACCTCGCGGGTTTATGTCCGAACTGCCCCAAATGGTGTGGTGCGCATTGGCGTCTGTACCGATAACTAATGGCATTTTGTTCCTCTTGGCCGCCGCCACTGCATTTTTCAGCAGAATCGGGGGCGGATCCTCGGGGTCATAGTGGGCCATGTACGTCGATGTAACCCATATCGTGGAGCCAGGTACTTCCAGCGCCGCCACTACATTGTCCGCATCACTGAAATTGGAAAGTACAAACGCGTTAATATGTTTTTTAATGAGGATCTATTTTTACCTCCGCAGGGTATGTACAGAGTCCTGTATCCTGGTGCGTTGAGACCACGAATGCGCCCGTTGCAGACCCAGGGTTCTTGCACGAGCGCTATCTTCTCCCCATTTTTTGAGAGTCGGAGGAGAAGTGCGGCAGATGCCGCTTTGGAGTGGTGCAAGTTAATTTGCACCACTTTCATGACCACCCGTGGGAGGGTCCGACTGTGAGACAATAGTGCTGTCTGCGTCGTCGGAGTGGGAAGATAGCACCAGTTCGTCCTCGGAGGGTCCACCAAACAGGTCACGAACCATGCATGACGTGGATTCCTCGGACGTAACACTAGCCGCCTCTTCCCCTTCTGACACCTCCATGGCCTGTGCATCAGTAACCACATTAGTGTCTTGGCGGTAGACGTGCAAAGTCAGATGAGAAAAACAGAAGTTAATCTCACCCTTCCTTGCAGCAAGGGGGGCTAGGGATTCCTCGTTTAGGATGATGACCATCAGACGCGAGTTACCCACGGCCTCACCAAGTTTGGCCACCTTCCAGTCGGCGGTAGGTAGGTCAGGATTACCCAGCTTAATCAGCTGTAGAATAGTCCCAGGGTCGGAATAAATAGCCGGCACCCACGTCCGGGAGCGGGGACGATTTGGGATATTGTCCCTCGTTACGGCCTCAAGCCGTGCACCAGGCCAGACTTCGCCAATGCCTGCGATTGCCAGCGAGTAAAGCTCGGCAGAGCGCTGATCCGCACACGAAGTCAGCTTTACGCGATTTTGGAACCATCCAAAATCGCGACAGCACGGTGGTGGGCCCGGATTCTTGGCCAACACCTCGATATAGGCAGGCCACAGCTTTTTTTCCACTAGTGGCCAGTTTTTGGGCGAGATCGAGCCGTCAACGTTGCTGCGATCAATGACCGCCAGAGTGAGGCTATCTTTAGCAGCCTCTCTGAAGGAGCGAAAGCTACGTTTGCCGACCGTCGGGGTCTGAGAGGTCCTGGCGCGTTTGGCCGCTGCCGGAGGCTCCTCAGCTGATCGCTGCCGCTTAATAACCATAATCTTGGTCGCGTGCTCAGCAATCACCGCCTTAGCCCACTCAAGAGAGGCTTTGTCCTTCTCCGTTAGATCTTCGTCTTTGACTGCGCTTAGCCTGTCAAGAATTTTGTGTGCCGATCTCCTATCGCGATACGCTTGTGTCGAAGCACTAACAGCGCGCGCAGCAGAGGGCTTAACAGAGGTAGCCTGGTTTGCTACAACCTGTCGAGTCGTGGGTTTTACACCTGACGGCATCGCACGTTTGGGTTGCTCAGCCTCTTTTACAGACGTAGCTGGCATGGAGTGGGCAGCCTGTCCTGATTTGCTCACAGACTTCGTGCTGTTCAAAAACTGCCTACGGCTGGCATTCGGCGCTGCGCCTATGCCTCCTTTTAAAAATGGGCGGACATTTGACCTGGGTTGACCCAAGAGTCTAGCCCCACCCTGAGAAGGAGCAGCCGCCGCCCGATTATCCGAGGCTGGAGTAATCCTAGTGCCAAGAACGCCCTTGACACCACGATCAACCGTTGACACGGCTGCACTTTTTCGCGCAGCCATATTACCCGATACAGATGTGGTGGAGCTGCGTTCAGCTACGCTCCTACCACTGGGGTCATACACAGACGAAGTTGTGGTAGCGCTGCGTTCAGCTACGCTTTTACCACTGAAATCGGTTTACCTACTGGCACTACCGTATCTCCATCAGTGGTAGCGCTGCGCCCAGATGCGCCAATGCCCTCGGAATTTTTGTTTGCCCTATGTGGCATCACCGCGGAGGAAGGTTAGCAAAGTAGGAAAATAAAGAAAACAAGAACACTAGCACTTATCTTCGTGTTGAGAAAAACTGGCGCCACAACAAAATGTCAGCTCGCCACTGGAGCCCCAAGGTCCCACGCCGCCATCCCAGCAAAGCCGAAGTCTCATCGGCAGCACCGCCACCACAGGCCAGCACCTTGCACCCAGTGCAATAATCAGCAGCGACAACAGCTACGGCCGAACTTGCGATGGCAGTCAAAAGAAAGACGACAGCAACCAGCAGGCCACCAACAGCAACAACAATGACAGGTCTTGGCGACAAAACGTGAAAAACGCGTAAGGACGCGCACGCACTTTACACCAAGACGCCGAGGAACACTTGATCGCAAAAACGCGCACCTTTATACACCTGACTTGCTTAATTTACCGAAAAATTTCAGAATCAGAGATTAAAAACGCGGAGCACAAGAAAATTGTGTGCACATCGGTGCAGCGTTGCCAGATCCTCTCTCACCACTATGGTGGAACTCCATTAAAATAAAATAAGTAATAAGTAATCATTAAAATAAAATAATATCAAAACGAACTTGGATTTTCGTAACATTTGGTGTCAGAAGTGGGATTGTATTGCTGGAAATAAACAAAAGAAAATAAATAAAATTATAAAAAAGCAGACATGGTTAAACTCGAGCTGCTGAAGGTGGACCAGCTGAAGAAGGAGCTGGCTGCCTGGAATTTGCCGACTGCTGGCGGAAAGATGGAGTTGCAGCTGTGCTTGCGAGAGGCGTGTGAATCACGAGGCATCGATTGGGTTGCACACGAGTTCGGGACGCAGGAGCAAGAAGCGTCGGCCAAGGTGGAGGAATCGTCTGCTGGTGCTGCGTCACTGCAAGGTACGGCTGCGCCACTACAAGCGTTGGACATGAGCCAGCCAATGGTTGCACTTAAAGGCATGTCGGCGCAAATTGAATCGGCGAATCGAGAAATGGCAGCGAAACTGGAAACCGCGAATCAGGAACTTTCGGTGCAAATGGCAGCGAAACTAGAAACCACGAATCAGGAACTTTCGGCGCAAATGGCAGCGAAACTGGAAACCACGAATCAGGAACTTTCGGCGCAAATGGCAGCGAAACTGGAAATTACCAATCAGGAAATTTCGGCGAACCGAGAAGTAGCAGAGCGAATGGAAACCAAACTCCAGGAAAATGCGGAAAAATTTGAAAATTCGAATAGCGAGTTGTCCAGCAAGCTTCAGGAAAATACTGCGCGCTTGGAGCAGAAAGTGGAAGAAATTTCAGACAGGATTAATGTGAAAGTGGAGCAACTGGAGACGCGAGTAGAACATTTAGACAGACGAGTTGATAGTCTGGAGGATTCGGTGAACAGGAAAATCGACGAGAGGCTTAAAGAGGTACAGCTGCGAGCAAGGGTGCAGCCAGTTGAGGAAAGTTTTGCCATAGAAGTGCCTACTTATGATGGTACTACGTCATTTGACACATTCAAACTACAATTCGATATGGCTGCTTTGGAGAGTCAGGGGACCGATGTTAGGAAAGGTCGGAGACTGATACTGGCTCTAAGAGGTCCTGTAGCTGAGGTAATAAAGACAGTGCCGGAAGGATTTAGAGGTGATTACGAGACCGTCATAAAGGCGCTGGCGGCCAAATATAGTGACGAGCACAACAAAACGCTGTACTACTGTGAGCTGAAGAACCGCAGGTAAAGAGCCAGCGAGGCGCTGCAGACATATGCAGCAGACATTGAGCGGCTCGTACAGTTGTGCTACGTGAATTTCGGCGCTGATTATCTCGAGAGGATGAAGATTGAGGCGTTTATTGAAGGTCTTCATGACCCGGAGACACGTCGCAGTACATTGATGATGATGAAGCCGACATTCCGTGCGACGGTGACAAGCGCGTTGACCTATGAGCCGGCCTGGAGGGGAAGTGTTCAAAATTCATCTGCGGAAAGGCGTCGAGCCCAATCTGGACGTGTCACGCAAAGCCGGACAGTGAGCTCAGAGGCACCAGCGAGGATGCGGGCAGTGTCATCTAGAGTCAGTTGCTGGCGATGTGGCAAGCTAGGCCACATATCACAAGACTGCAATCGGCGAGAGAAGCGTTCTGAACAGCAGACGTCGCCAAGATGTGCTGACGCTCTGCCGCACCATTCTTGCAAAACCGAGCGCAGGCATGATTCGCAAGTCGAAAACAAGGGACAGATTGTGGATGTTCGGTCGGTAAGAGTTTTACAAGAGGAAGATTGGCTTGCGGAAAGGCTACAGAAGGACCAGCGTAAGGATGCGGATCTCGCGAAAATCATCAAAGGCGAAGCGCGGGGCCGGACTGGCAGGAGATGGCTGGTGAGAGCCCGATCGCGAAGGCTTACTGGGCAAAGTGGCAAAGTCTACGTCTGAAGGATGGCTGCCTATACCGCGAGTGGGAGAGCTGGGATGGCAGGACCAGAAAAT
The DNA here is from genome assembly GCA_963668005.1 of Melieria crassipennis. NCBI lineage: Eukaryota > Metazoa > Arthropoda > Insecta > Diptera > Ulidiidae > Melieria > Melieria crassipennis. The sequence goes on along the minus strand of OY764963.1, from coordinate 47,264,501 downwards.
CCCTAATAGTGGTCCCAAAAGGCCGGATCGACGATGTCATCAAGGCAAACCATAACGACTCCAGTGGAGGGCACCTAGGCATCGCAAGAACTGTCGCCAAGATAAGAAGGCGGTTCTATTGGGTAGGATACCAGGAGTCTGTGGCTGAGTGGATCAGAGGCTGTGAGCGGTGTTCGGCCGCGAAAGGGCCGATGAGAAGATCGCGGAGCCGCACTCAACTAGTCGAAAACAGCTTAACAGCGAGCTATGGTCTACGGGCTAACCCAGAAGGGTTCCAAGAAGGCGATATGGTAATGCTCAACAACCCGCAGCGGAAGGAAGGTTTGTCTCCAGAAGCTCAAACATCATGGGAAGGACCGTACAAAGTCGTGACAATGATTAATGACTGGTGTACAGAGTTCAACGCTGCTGCAACAGAAACGCTAGGCTGAAAGTAATCCATTTCGAGCGCTTGGCGTCTTACTCCGGCGGAGCCTCGGCACTTGTTCGGGACGAACAAGTCTAAGTGGTGGGCAGTGTAGCGATGAGGCACTGTGCTGGGCTATGCATGAATAGCATACATTTAGGCATGCACTTTGAAGTACGGCAAATTTGGTATAATTCGCTTGGTATAGTCCGATATGGCAAGGATGGTTCGTGAAGGAATGGGTTGTGCGAGAATGGTCGATCGTTTTCCAATTGGAAGTTGCAAGAAACTTCGGCGCGATAAGAAAACTGGTATAAAAGCAGCAGTGTGCAGCGCAAAGAGTGGAGTCTGTGTTGAGCAAGCAAAGTAGAAACACGTGTAGATACAAGCAAAGTGTAAATAAAGTGATTGTTGATTTTTGACTGCGTTTGCGCTGAATAATTGAAGTAGTTTTATTTTCAAGCACAATCAAAACGAACTTGGATTTTCGTAACAATAAAATTATGTGTTTTTTTTTCAGTAGGGGAAAGCATCGAAAGCCACGAGTGCGAGACTTAAACTCGCTAAAACCCCTGTATACACAGTCCGTGTACCTTCATCGTGGCACCACCGCGAGGTATTACTTCACGATGAAGGCGGATATGTTAGCGTTCAGCTACGTCCAGGCATGAGTCATAAGATGCTCTGCCGAAAAGTGTCGTGTTTGGACGGACGGATAGTCAGTCATTGGTAATTGTCACCTAAAAGTCCCGTATGTCTCGTCTCTGTAAGAGCATTATGCGGGCAATACTCCTGCACGCTCGGTCCCATGATTCTGGCGACGCAAGCATGTAAGACACCAGTGAGGACGGTGTTAAGGCACTGCCGATTGCCTCTTCGAGATTAGCTCTATCATCGGCGTATTTGGTGCATTCAAAAAACGTACGGTGGACCGTTTCAGCTACCCCGATACACTGATTGCAGTGAGGGCTCTCTGCGTGCTTGAATTTGTGCAGGTATGAACGAAAACATCCATGGCCAGAGAGGAACTGCGTGAGGAAAAAATTCAGCTCGCCATGTGTCCGCTTTAACCACGGTGCCAGCACCGGGATGAGCGTTCGCGTCCAGTTGCCTTTCGAGGACGAACTCCATCTACGTTGCCATGCCACTATCGTGTCCTCGGCCGACACCTGTGCACCTCGTTTATGCCAGTACGTATTTGCCTGTCGCAGGATCACTAACTGGATAGGGGGTCTACCAACGATCACGTCGGCCGCCTCGTCCGAGACCGTTCTGAATGCGCGACAGACTCGTAATGAGTTTAGCCGGTACGCCGTTTTTAGCTGCCTGCTGTATGAGGCCACCATCGCCGCCTTGTGCCACACCGGACAGGCGTAGGTTGAGACAGCTGTGTTAACGACTGCAAGCAGTGTTCTTGCTTGGGTAGAGGGACCACCAACATTCGGCATCAACCGCGAGAGCCGGGCTGTTACTTTTAGGGCCTTCTCGCCGGCATGCGACAGATGCGCCTTGTAATTCAGACGGCAGTCCAGCAATATGCCGAGATACTTTATTTCGGGGCGCGACTGTATGAGATGCCCTCCGACATTTACAGTCACGCTTTCCACGCATTTTCTGCTGCTTATCAGAACGGCTTCGGTTTATTCACCTGCAAGTTGCAGGCCTGCTTCTGTCAGCCAGGCTGTAAGCCGAGAGATTGACTCGTTCGCCTTGGCTTCGATCTCGTGCAGATGTTTGGCAACTACGACTAGCGCTACGTCGTCAGCGTATCCAACGGTAGTTACACCGCTAGGCACCTCGGTTCGCAACAGGCCGTCGTACATCACGTTCCAGAGCAATGGTACAAGGACAGAACGTTGTGGAACGCCACACGTGATGGTATGTTTGCGGACACCCTCTCTGGTATCATAGGTGAGCTGCCTATTACTAAGGTAGCTGTCGATTGCACGAAGTAGGTAAGCTGGCGTTCCTAGATCTCTAAGGGCATCGAGAATTCTCGTCCACTTGGCAGAGTTAAAGGCGTTTCGTACATCAAGCGTGACGACCGCGCAGTATTGCTTGGAGCCCTCTCTCCAGCGCTTTCTTTCAATTGCCTTCGCGGCGATGTCGACCACTGCAGCTATGGCATCGACAGTACTACGGCCTTTGCGGAAGCCGAACTGGAGTGGAGAAAGACCATTTGGACCTTCCGTGTATTGCTCTAGCCTGACACAGAGCAGTTTTTCAGAGAGTTTACCCATGGTATAAAGCATGCAGAGTGGTCTGTAGGCAGATGCATCGCCGGGAGATTTCCCTGCTTTGGGCAGGAGTACTAGGCGCTGACTTTTCCAGCAGCATGGGAAGATGCCGGCTTGTAGGCAATATGAGAAAACGTCAGAGAAAACTTGCGGCTTTGCGACGATTGCTGCCTTGAGTAAGGCGTTTGGTATGCCGCAGGGGCCTGGCGCTTTGTTGGCTTTAAGCCTGTGCGCCGCAGCAAGAACCTAATCTATCGAGAAATCTTCAAAGCTGTCGCCGCGGCAGGTCCGGGGAAAGAGGCTTTGACGATGCGGGGGAGATTGGGGAAATAGTGTGAAAACTATTCGTCTCAGCATCGCAGGGCATGACGGCGGCTGGGGTTTCCGTTGTCCCAGTTTTTTTACAACAATCTTGTAAGCATTTCCCCATGGGTTATCTTCAACCTGCTCAACGAGTTCACTGAACGTTTTCTTTTTGCTGGCCTAATTGCCTTGCGCAAAGCAGATTTTTTGCGTTTCAGCTCAGTGCTGTACATGCCCGGCCTATTACGCCTGACAGCGCGTTGTTGTAGCCGCCTCAGCCGGAGGCAGTCGGCGCGGAGGGCTGCTATGTCGTGATTCCACGACTATGCCTATGCTAATCCTTAAACTCGGCCGTGGAGTGAAAGTCAGCTCGGTGAGCAAGAGCTCTAGGGTACCGCGGTCCAGTTTGTGGGGTAGCCAACCTGGTTTTACGCGTTGCTTCGCAACTCGCGGGGCGACGTTTAATTCAAAACGGATAGCGTTGTGGTCGCTATACGTAAACGCATCCTCCACCTGCCATTTTGAGTCTCGGGCGAGCCGATCGCTGGCAAAGCTGAGGTCGATGACAGAAGATGCGCTGCCCTTCACAAAAATTGGTGTATTGCCCACATTGAGAGGCGTCACGTTAAGCGCTGAGAACGCCATGACCAGAGCAAAGCCACGCTTGTTTGTGCGTGCGCTGCCCCAGGTCGTTGACCACGCCTTGAAATCTCCTGCAATCACGGTCGGCACATTGTCACCTGCGTCGTTTACAAGAACGTCAAGCGCATGTTCAAAAGCGTCGTGTGTCAAGCTAGGGGGAAAATAGCAGCTGAAGAAGCGTATGCCGCAAATAACGGCCTGGGCATAAAAGCTTCTTGCTTGGGGGGCCGATTCGACGGCATGACCACCACAGACCCAAATGGCTGCCTTTTTTGTTGCATCCGCAATCCAGTTTGAGTTTTGCGTATGAACACGGTACGGCTCGCTCAGCAGCGCAATGTCAATGTTTTCCTCCTCAACTGTTCGCTGCAGCAGATCTTGTGCAGCCTCGCAGTGATTGAGATTCAGCTGCAGGACCTTCATGGGCGCGCTGGTCCTTTTTGCGTAGCTGGGCAAACTCCCGATGCGGTGACTGTAAGCTGCGCCTGCAGCCTTGCACAGTGGGCAGCTCGGTGTATTGCTACAGTCCTTAGTAAAATGCCCTTTTGTCCCGCATTTTATGCAGCATTCGGACCTGTCATCGCCTTGACACGTTCTGGCGGTGCGGCCAAGGGCGAGACACCGATAGCATCGTGTATGTGCCACTTTTTCGCGTATGCGGCCAATTGTGAGGCCAATTCGGCCCTTTAGTAGCGTATTCGCCACCGAGCCTGGCACGCTAATGCAAGCGGTCAGGGTACCGCCGTGCGCAGCTCGCATGCTTTTAATCGACTTCGCACTAAGGGGAGGGAGCGAGGGGAACGCTTGGGATAGGTCTTCAGCCAATTCTTCTCTTGTTGTGAACTCAGCTATGTCACGGAGTTCAACCTGGAACTCTTGGGTTTTGGCCTTGATTTCTGCCCGCTCGCCAACTACTTGCGCAATTTTACCGCTTAGCAGGGTCGTGTCTTCCTTGCTGTTTTTTGCTAGCTGAAAGAGCATTTCGACTTCCCCTAGGCTTGCTGAACGCGTTCTCTTATTGAGGTGCTCCACCGACTTGGGTTCGGCAGAGATGCTAGGGCTTTGCGAGAACCGATGGGGGAGTGACTCAGCGTGCGGTCCTTGCTTCCGGTTTTAGCAAACCTCATCGATCACCGTGGCCATTTTAGCCTGTATGAGGCAAACATTTTCCTATGAGCTCTGCTGACGGTTCCGCGATCCAGATCCAGGAAAAGTTCGGCACCTAGCTCCTTGAGCAGCCTCTCTAGATTTGCCACCTGCTCCTTTAACACGCAGGGTTCGGCGGCGGCAGGCTTCGCCGGGGGGTTGGGGATAGGTGTTACCACCGCATTACGCATCGGGTTTGTGCCAACATCACTTTTCACAGGCGGCGTTCTAAGTACTTTAGCCGATTTGGCAAAGACCGTAGCCGAAGGTCAGCAGTCCATATTAGCTTCGTGCTTCACATTGCTGCTACGTGTCAACCGAAGCGGGGGTGGCTCGTCTGTCGAAGGCTTCGGCATGATGCACTAGATCAGCCGGCAGAACTACTGACAACCCTGTTCCGTATGTCGGTAAAGCAGTGTCCATAACGCAGTGTGTAGTATGGCAGTATACTCTTAATGCTAAACACGGCTTGATCAGCGGATTTTTGTTTATCCGCTGATAAGTGATTTGCACTTTTTTGTTGTACACAGGCGGAAAATAATAAACAGAGAAGCAAAAGAAAAAAGTAATGCTACTCAATGCACCAGCTAACTTAACTTGAGAAAAAATCCAAGAAGCTGACAACTGGTCCAGGGGAACGCACTTGTGCAGCAGACATCCAAACGCCGCAGCTTCCACTACCTTTCGGTGCACTAATCACAGAAATTTCACGCTTAAAAACCACAGAAAAAGAAAACTTTACGGAGCCGAAACAAAAACGCAGCTCCAGCAAAAGCGAATCTCTTCCCCTTATGCAAGAATGATGTGTGTGCGTGCGTGTGTACGTGTGGGAGGGGAGGTGAGCCGCCGACTCAGAGATCAATTAGATTCTCTTCGTCGGCGGTCTCAATAAAGCTTATTGCTCAGTATATAATTGGCCCACTTACCCACATAATAAATCATTGTTTCACAAGTTCTAGCTTCCCCTCAGTGTGGAAAAAAGCGGTTGTCCTGCCGGTTGCAAAAAAGTCAAATGCCTCCTGCCCTGGTGACTACAGGCCTATTAGTATACTGCCAGCATTCTCCAATGTGTGCGAAAGTTTGATGGCGACGCAAATTTATGCATTCTTGCAAAAGCACAACCTTCTCTCCCCTCTACAATCTGGCTTTCGACCTAAACACAGCTGCTCCACTGCCATGGTAAAAATACTTGACATTAGAATTTAGTTTGACAATGATGACTTAACAATTCTTTGCTTACTCGACTTCTCCAAAGCTTTTGACTCGGTAGACCATAATCTCCTATGTGCAAAACTAGTAAGTTACTTTGGTTTCAATGATAGCTCGGCGAAGCTTATAGCAAGCTATCTTGAGGGACGGACGCAAAAAGTTATGTCCAACAATTCAATGTCTCAGGCTCGATTGGTATGTACTGGTGTTCCACAAGGATCTGTCCTTGGTCCACTTCTGTTTAGTCTTTTTGTTAATGATGTTTTTTCTGTGTGTCAGTATGTAAATGTCCATGCATATTCTGATGATATACAAATGTATCTGTCTAGTCGTATTGGTCTCGTTGAGGATTTATGTTTCAAAATGAACCGTGATTTGTCTGCAATTTCTGTGTGGGCAGCTGCCAATTAATTGACTGGCACGACAGCGCGCTCGAGACGCAGCACGCGAGACTAAGGCCTAGCTTCCCGCAACCACCCGTGTTGTGCGTGTGAATTTGTACGCTGGTGGAAGGGACCTACAGTTTTATGCCGGTTCCGAACGGCAGGTTGGGAGCTCTTTCATAAGCAATTTTTACTCTCAGAGGTTTGCCATTTCCAGCTGAGAGGACAGCCACCGAAAGAGAAAACGAGTTTTCCCTTTATTTTTTTTAGGTGTTATTACAAGCAGTATTTGAACCTGCTGCCTTCGACTCGCGGTCCAACGCACTAACCAACTGAGCCACGGCGGCTGCCAATCACTTGTGCTTAAATGCGTCTAAGTCCTATGTCTTACCGATTTGTCATAGTGCAATATACGTTGACAACATCCCTAAGTAGTATTTAGGCTCAAGTGTGCTTACTTTTACGGACAAAATTAAGAACTTAGGATTTATTGTTAGCTCTAACTTATGTAAGTTGCTGTGACCATATTAATTGCGTAAATTGCGTAAATTGAGACCATCAACACCCTTGGAAACCAGGCGCAAATTAGTTATACAACTAATTGTGCCCCTTATTGCCTACTCTGATATGGTGTACAGTAAGCTTGACTCTAAATCATTACACAAAATTAATATAGCCTTTAATAATGCTGCACGATATGTATACGGGCTTAAAAGGTATGAAAATATTTCTCCCTGGCAGAATAAAGTACTTGGGTGTTGTAGCGGAAGAAAACGTTCTTTATTGTTGAGCAGCAAAATCGACTACACGCCCTAGGCGCCAATGTGTGGGTGGCAAGTTCTCATGTTTAACGGGAACAATGTCACCGACACTTACATCGCGCGATTTTTTTGTCCATTTACTGCGAGCCTGAAGCGTAGATAGGTATTCGTCACTCCAACGCCGCCAAAACTGTTGATGAAGTTGTCGCACCCAAAGCCATTGCTTGATGCGGTTGGTCGGAACGGTGCTAACGTCAGCTTCGGGAACTGCAAGCAACGGAGCCCCAATCAGAAAGTCCCCGGGAGTTAGAGCCAATTTATCATCCGGGTCGTCATACAGCGGTGTGATTGGACGGGAGTTGAGACATGCTTCTATCCGTGCCGCCAGGGTTTGGAGTTGGCTGCGCCACAATGCTTGTGAGCCGACTAGTCGTACTAAATGGTGCTTGGCAGATTTTACCGCTGCCTCCCAAAGCCCCCCCTGATGTGGGGCATTTGGGGCTATAAAATGCCAGTGGGTGCCTAACGCCGCCAAGGCTTTTTGATTCGTCTCCTCCTGCCAAGCAACCAAGTCTTCCTGTAACAAGCGGTTGGCTCCAATGAACGCTGTGCCGTTGTCGCTGTACAGATCGCGGCATGGACCTCGTCTGCTAACAAATCGCGTAGAGGCGTCCAGGAATACTTGCGAAGATAAGTCATCGATAACCTCTATGTGCACAGCCTTTGTGGCCATGCACACAAATATGTTTTAACGGTCACACGAGACCGCTTTGTGCCCACGCGAACAGTGAATGGGCCGCAGTAGTCAACACCTGACACCACGAACGGTCGCGCAGCGATGACTCGTTGCTTAGGCAGCGCGGCCATCTGCTGCCCCAATGTTGCTCCGCGGTGTCGCCGGCAAACGACGCACTGCTGTATGTAACTTCTCACAACTTGTCGGCCATGCAGTTTCCAGTAACGTCTGCGAAGAGTTTGAAGCGTGAGCTGTGCACCACCATGAAGGGTCATGTCATGTGCGTGTCGGACGATTAAACGCACCAGCGCGTCGTGTTTAGGGAGTAGAATCGGGAACCGGTGATCGTGAGGTAGCTCAGCTTGGCCGATCCGCCCTCCCACTCGAAGCATGTGGCTTTCATCAAGATATGGGTTTAAGGGAAGCAGCTTGCTAGTGCTGGAGATAACATTACCCCGTTGGAGGTGGTTAATATCAGTTCCAACGGCGTCACGCTGCTCGATCCGCACAAGAACTGCCAGGGCATCGTCCGTTTCCGTGGGAGCGATAATAGATTGCCGCAGAGGCTTGCGGCGTGGGAGCCAACGTAAAACTATCGCCACAGTGCGAAGCAGCGACGAGAGGGAGCTAAAACGCTCGCTCAAGGGAATAGTGTGACCATCACGGCGTCGAGTAGTAAGAACCGGTGACGGGATTGTTGCAGCTAAGAGTGATGACACTTTCTCTTCACCCTTCGCAATCTACCACTCTTCCTTGGTTAATGCCACCTTGGACAGAGGGGGAGACGGGGGTCGGTTAACCATTCGGGGCCCATCCACCAGAGATTGTGAGTGAGGAGTTCCTCCGCGCCGATGCCTCGACTTGCACAGTCTGACGGATTTTGAGCGGAGCGCACGTAGTTCCAGCGATCCGGAGAGGTCAGCTTTTGAATCTGGCGTACTCGATTGGAAATATAAGGCTTAAGTGCAGTAGGTGATTTATGTAACCAACACAAGACGATGCGAGAATCCGACCACAAATAATACGAGGAGTCCATTAGGCCCAACGCCTTGCGTACATTGTCGAGTGTAGTAGCGAGCAACTGTGCCGCACAAAGCTCTAGCCGCGGAATTGTGCTCCCTTTCTGCGGGGCCACCTTGGTACGAGCGGTGAGAAGTGACACGTTTGTACGACCGTCGTCATTCGTCGTCCTCGTGTAGATTACAGCGGCATAAGCTCGCGGACTTGCATCACAAAATCCGAGGAGAGTAGTGGTTGCATTGCCTGACATGCCTAGCCACCGTGTCACGCGAATCCGATTAATTGCTACGAGTTCACCATAGAACTCCGGTTTAGTGGACACATCGACGAACAGTTCATCGACTATTGGATCCCATCGCAATCCAAGCACGGTAGCCGTTGACGGATGGATAGCAATTTCTGTAACAGAAGATTTGCTACCGGTTAAACACGTAATTACCTCCCCACTGTTGGAGTTCCATTTTCGTAAGCAAAACTGTCCGGCAGCCAAAACCGCAACTACGTTACTAGCCAACCGCACCGCAACGTTCTCCGAATCGCAACTGGTGAGGAAGTCGTCCACATAAAAGGATGTAAGTATCGCTTCACGTGCAGCAATAGCCTGTTGCCGGTCCTTCACCTCAGTATAATTGTCGTACGCACATTGATTAAGAGCACGGACGGCATTATATGGACTGCAGGCCATGCCGTATGTAACCGTTGTCAAGCAAAAGGCGGAGATTTCATCATGAGGCGACTCTCGCCAAATGATGCGCTGGAAGTATCTGTGCTCAGGAGTGACTAGCACCTGCCGGAACATTTTCTCAATATCGGCAGACAGAGCAATCCGGAAACGGAAAACAATGTTGACCAAGTAGTCTTGAATTGTAGGACCCACTAACCACTATCGTTGAGGGAGACGCCCGTTGTGGTCCTTGCAGACGCATTAAATACGACTCGAAACTTTCCGGTGACGGCATGGTGGGGGATGTAGTACCGCTCTCTTGATGACCAAGTTGGTCCATGCGCTGCATATGCCCATATGCGGCATCCGCCCAACTGCGGGGCATGAGGGTGGAACGGTATGTGAACCACGTACCGACCATCGGACGTGCGAGTATGCGTAGTCGCGAATATGCGTTCACACTCGCAGTCGCCTTCGGCGTCCTGTGGAAGCACTTCTTCCAGGTTCCAAAAATTCCGTACGAGCTCATCCAGGTGTACCTCTTCCTCACCCAGCTGTGTGCTGAATGCGAGAGACGGTAACGTTGGTGTTGCTGCTGCTGCTGGTCCAAAAACGATCCAGCGAAATCGTGTGCGTTGAGCGTGAGGCTCGTCGATGCCTCCACTGATGATGTCACCTTGCACCACTCGGCCCCACACGTCTGCGCCAAGAAGCACATCGATGCCACTGGGATTACCAAATTGTGTATCCGCTAATTCGAGGTTGGCCAGATGCGGCCACTGTGCCATGTCAATCTGTACCGCCGGGAGCGCCGAGGTGATGGACGGGATGACAAGTACGTCGATCGTCAACTCGAAGTCGGAATGCATTGATCTTAATGAGAGCACAACACTGCCCTTGGTGCGGGTGTGGGTATGTGCCCCGATTCCCTCTACAGGAGCGTCGTATTTGCGTCTGCGCAAGCACAAAATATTTCCCAAACATTGGGTTATGAAACTTGTTTGTGATCCGGGATCACAGAGCACTCGGGCTAGGCGCCGCATGGTTGGGCCTTGGGCAGGCAAGGCCGGTGACAGCGTTCGACCGTAGTCACAACCTGTCCGATGTAGCTGGCGGTGCCCCCACAGGATCGGGGTTGATCGCCATTGGAGCTGCCCGGCAAAGTAACGAGTTATGTTTGCCACTGCAATGTCGGCACAGACCTGATGGACACTGCCTTGCCGAGTGGCCAGATATCAAACAATTATAGCAGAGCTTTGCAGCGCCTACCGCCTTGACACGTTGTTCCACACTCATTCCCAATAGGGCGGCACACTTTGTAGTACGGTGCGCTCCATGACAGTGCGCACACTTGCCGTCATCGATTGCACTGACATGTGATCTAAAAGCCCTTTGAGCTCCTCGCTGCGATGGGCGCGTCACCGACTCTGCCGACCACGTGGTGAGACTGTGCGTCCGTCTTTCCAAAAACTGGAGTAAATCCTTCAACAGCGGAATCTCATTGGACGAGCACTGCATCCACCAATCGCGCTTGGTGACAGCAGGAAGTTTTGCCACAATGATCGGCACAGCCAAAGCATCCCACTCACTTACTGCAATGTTCATCACCCGCAAGGCGCGCAGCGACTCGTGCACCGTATCAACAATGGCGAGCAGCGACTTCGTGGACTCCTCCGTGGTGGGCTGCAAGTTGAGGAAACGCGACACATGGATTTCTGCCAGCTGTCTCCGGTTGTCAAAACGATCCTTAAGTGACTGCCATACTGCTTGATAGCCACCCGAATACACGCCCCCGAGAAGAGGAACATCAGTCGCATCAATTGCCTGTCGGAGTTTTCCCAGTTTAAATGCTTCTGGGTAGGATGTGTTGTGTACCAGCGTCTCGAAAGCATCTTTGAATGCCAACCAATTCTGTAAATTGCCGTCGAATGGCGGGATCGCCAATGGATCCAGCTTAAGCTCGTGCACGCCGAGTTCTGCAGCACCTCTTGCGCACCGTTCTGCTTTAGGCGCCGCAGCCGGCGTAGCTGCCGCGATCAGCCGATTGAGAGTAGCGCACGTGTCGTTGTGGAGGACTTCCATCTCTTCCCAGAGCTCATCATGACGGCGCAGCTCCTCCTTCTGCGCGACTCCCACGAGGTGATTGTGGTTAGACACGAACCGTTCAAAATGCGCAGCCAACGATTTTTTCAATTGTTCTAGCTGGAACACGTCTGGCGCTTCTGCCGAGAGTGCGCACACCCTTAGATGCGTGCGTTTAAGCGCGTTCACCGACGATGTCCGAAGATTAAGTTCCATGGATATTGTCCTCACAGGAGGCACCAAAAATTATGTAGCGGAAGAAAACGTTCTTTATTGTTGAGCAGCAAAATGTAAAGTGACACAAAGTATAAAGGGGTTGCCACCTAGTGGCGGAAAAGTAATGACCCCGAGAGTGGCCAGATCGGGCAAAACTGCAAACGATTCTAAACAGGTGTAATATGGAAAATTACCTCTTTGCCAAAAATTGTATCTTTGTCTATAGACTAATGGAATCGAAAACTCCTTCCTATTTGAACGAAAACCTCATACCTTTTAGGTCCCGGAGACATCACAATTTAATTGTACCAACGTACAATTTTTTAATAACATCACGACTTTTTTTCATCAACGCCGTCAGAGTCTGGAACTCAGTTCCTGAAGTTATAAGAGCGGCGCTAAGCAGGAACAACTATAGGACTAAACTCTATGAGTATTTCAGTACACTCTGATTCCAGAGGATCAATGATGATTGCAAGGCGCATCTTCTTCTTCTTCTTCTTTAATCCCATTCTATCTCTACTTTTCCTCCATCATTACATTCTTATCTTTTTCCTTTTTTATTATATTTTCTATTTTTTTTGTAATCTTTATATTATGTTTATTATTTAGTTTTGTAATTGTTTAGTTTTAATTCTAGTTTAAGAAATTTAATACTTATTGAGGTGTTATTAAAAGACTCGATCTTACTACACTTATTGTATTTATTCTAAATAAATGAAAAAAAAATTAAAAATAATAACTTATAAGTAACAAGTCCATTTTTCGTTGTCGATAATTACATAGCACAACAAAACACATTTTTTTTCTGTTGCATGGAGTTTTTCTACTGTTTCTTACTAATTTGGGTGCGCTGATTTCGAATCTATCCTCAGATTTTTTTCTATCAGCTCTAGTTAGTGAGATATACCGTATCATTTTTTCAGTTTTTCCTCTACTTTTTCCATATTTTTTTTTTAAATTTCTAAACAAAAAAAACCGATAGACATGATTTTTAACTTATCGCATTAACAACACCGCACGGCTTCTTTTCCGATTCAACTTATTTTTATAAGTTTTAAAATGCCGCGGTAATTGGACCTCAAAGTCGGAAAATATAGAATTTTAAGGCGTTTTCTTTGATGGTCAAAAACATACACAATTTTCGTAAATCAATTAACGAGTTAGGTGTATAATGAAAGCCGACACATCAAACATTACAACAAAGCCAAATTATTTGGCGGAATACACATATATGCTGGTAAGGGGGTCGTCTACGTACAAAGTTTTAAAAAATCATTTTTTTTTTGTACATAATTTTCATTTGAAAGACGTGAGGAATGTTATTTCCAAAGGATTTGGGTAAACTCTTCACGGTTATTGAGCTGTAGAGCATTGAGCACGCTCGCTCACTGTGTTTCCGCGCGCTCTCTGTGAACTTTAAATGCGTTTTCCCGAAAGTCGCATTTTTCTAACTTACTTGCACGATTTTAAGAAAAGTTTTACACGCATCGATTCGATTTCTTTTTTTACTTGCTCAGAAAATATGTCGCTATGTATAGACACGAGCTTTTAACAAAATATTGTGTTTTTGTTATTATAACAGGCAATAAACATTTGAAAAAAAGGGAAAATATAACTTTTCTTTCAAAAATGTCCACCATTTCGAGAGATTTTTGAATTTTACAAAAAGCTCGTGTCTAAACATAGCTGATGTAATATCAAATATAGATTAGTTTCATTTTTTGTTGTAGGTTACGTGGTTGGCCCAAAATCGTGCAGGGAAATTGATATCAAAATTCTGATGAGGGCACGTTCATGGTCATCCTGCACTCGAATATGTAGAAATATAATTGGCAAGGTCATAGCCACTTGAAAGATTACGATTAAATAAACAAAAAACAAAAAAAAGTGAGTGAATATCTTTTTTCGTTCCTTCGTAATAAATCTTGAAAAACAGGCTCGAAAATCAGGCCGCTACGTAGACGACCCCCTTAAGGCTGGTCACTGTCGCCAATGTATGTTTTATTGTGCATCCAGGTGATAACTCCAACAAGCCAGCGTCATGTAATACAAGTTGTGAATGTTCGTGACTGCACACCGCATTAAATTTCTCTACCTTCTGGATAAAATAAAGCCAATTGTTTGGTGCTACACGCTTCATCCATAATGAGGTTATATTGATAGGTTGCCACGTACATGCGGTAGTAGAGTTGTCGTGGACACGGAATTGTGCGAAATGTCAAATCGAATTATATTAGCAAAAGTATAATAAAGGTAGGCAAATAATAGTGCGGCGCAATACTTACTATGTGAACACCAAATAAGAAAGCCACAAAGAGAAGAAGAAGAAGAAGGAGGAGTCACCGGTTGATGGTCGTTTATTTAGTGCTGCTTCCGTGCTGCTTAATTGATCTCGTCTCAACAAGTGACGAAGCGAAGACAATAAAAAAAGGGCCGAGGCCTGGATTGCCGCGCAACACGAGTACGAAAGCTTTTGTTGCTAACGGCTTACAACATGTCCAGAGTTGTTATCATAAGTGCAGCTTTAGCGGAGACATTGAAAGAGATTTGGTCTGAACATTGCCGCCACTCTTGCAGTGTCTCGCGCTGCAAAGTTACGAAAAACAAGAGATAATGATTTGTTGATGGAATACATTTCAGTTCAATTTCAAATTCATACATATTAACTTAATAACTAGGCGTTGATAACCGATATAAGAATTAATTCATTGAGCATTTCAAAATTATAAACGTGATTGTAAAGAATTTTCTAAATTCAGGATCAATAAGGATCCATATAAAAGGTTTACTAACATGGGCCTGAAAGGACCCATCCAAAAATAGAATCCTGCGCCAGAGGTAGGCCAGGGTTAGAAATGAATCCAGATCTGATGATCTTGTGGTAGATCTCTGAGCCAAGGATGAGCGAGACGGCGGTGGATCGATAAAAATAAGGATCCGCAAGGCGAAAATTCGAAAAACGTTCCGCCACGCGCCCGTCAATTTCTTCCAGAGGAGTTTTAAAGGCGAGTGTTTGTTCGATCTTGGCATGCACATCGATGCGCTGAGATGAATCATGACGCGAGACCAGGGTGACTCGGCAAAAGTGATGAAGATCAACCTTGGAAACTGGAAGATGTAGCTGGCGTACCATTGACGACGAGATGCGACTGGTGCAACAACAAGAATCTATAAGGATTCGAGCAGAATAGCTGGCGGCACGGACGCGTACGAAGACGGAGGCCGTCGGAAAAAGGACGGTGACGCGTTGAACGGAAGCACTCGTAGCGAAAGGACGAGCTTCGCGTTGAATAATCAGGCGTTCATTCGCATGGAGAAGCGTATTATGATGACGCTGACAATACTTGCAAACCATCTTGCTGGTGCAATGTTTCGCGATGTGTGAATGTGCCAAACATCTAGAGCAATATCGGTGCAACAATATGACCCGTAATCGCTTTTCTAAGTTCATCGAAAGGAACTTTTTGCAGAAGCGTAGAGGATGAGTGCGTTGGCATAATCTGCATCTCTTGTTGTTATCGAAAGGAGTCGATGAAGCGTTATCACTCATGGCGACCTATGATTAGGACAACAAAATTGTTAAACAAAATGGTGGAAGGGCTAGTCAGGTAAGACGATTAATTTCGTAACGGACCGCGTGATTAGTCCTCGTTCGGTTTTAATATCGGCGACGCGGACGCGTTTATCGCTACCGGGATATACTTGAAGAATTCTTCGCAACCGCCACGAAGTAGGGGGAAGATTTTCTTGACTAACAACCACTAAATCGTCAACAGCAAGATCGCGCGATGGATATTTCCATTTGTATCGCCTATGCATTTCTTTAAGATATTCTTCTTTCCATCTTAAGGCGATCTGCTGACCCAAAGCTTTAATTTTTTCCCATCTATTTCTCGCGCTTATATCAGAAATAATTGGCTCTGGGGGACCCAGAAGTGGAGACCCAATAAGGAAGTGACCCGGAGTCAAAGCCGATACATCCGCAGGGTTTTCTGACATAGGACTAATAGGTCGAGAATTTAAACACGCTTCAATACGAGATAAAACTGTTGATAGTTCCTCGAATGTGTATTTATGAGGAAGAGCCATTTTACGAAAATGGTGTTTGAAACTTTTAACTCCCGCTTCCCATAAGCCACCCATATGAGGCGACCCAGCAGGAATAAAATTCCATTCAACAGGCTGATGGGAAAAGTGATTGGAAAATGAGTCACGAAACTGCTTTAGAAATGCTTCAAAATCCTTTTTGAAAGCTTTAGAAGCACCAACAAAGTTAGTACCATTATCGGAGAAAATGGTTTTTGGGCAACCACGACGAGAAACGAATCGAATAAAAGCAGCAAGAAAGGCAGGTGTCGAAAGATCACTGACTGCCTCCAAATGGATTGCTTTTGTAGAGAAACATACAAAAATACAAACATAACCTTTCGTTATAAGGCAAGCTCTACCTGTAAAATTCTTTATGTCAAAAGGACCTGCAAAGTCGACACCAGTAATGGAGAATACACGACTGAGAGTAGTCCGTTCGGGGGGTAAAGCAGCCATAATCTGAGAGGCCTTTCGTTTCTTGTCCAACAGACACGTTTTACATCGATGAATAGTAGATCTAATGAGATTTTTCGCCTTCGGAATCCAATATTCCTGACGAAGCAATCGAAGTAGAAGTGAGTTGCCACCGTGAATCGTGATTTTATGTATAAAGGCAACTAAAAGTTTCGAAAACTGAGAACCATACGGAAGGATAATTGGGTGCTGTTCACTAAAGGAAAGCGTTGGTGCGTTAGCTAAGCGACCATTAATACGCATAACTTCTTCTTTATCCAAAAAGGGGTTTAGAGTCAATATGCGGCTCTTAGAATTAAGTGGTTTTTGATTTAGAAGACAACTATATTCAGTTTGAAAGTGCTTTTTCTGAGAGAGAATTGTCAAGAATTTTCTGGTGTTATGGAGTTCTGCGTTGGACAACACTATGGATGAATAGCCCTTAGAATTTTCTGCAGGACAGTGAGTGCGATAGTAAAACCGAAGCATATATGAAACCACTCGAAGAGCTCTCGAAAATGACGAAAATCTAGAGAGAATGTCTTCCTCAACATTTACGAGCAAGTTGTGTACTGCAACCTTTTTCGCTTCGATTGAAGTTTCAAGATGAGTAGGGCCAGAAGATGGCCACTCGGACCTATCCTTAACAAGCCAGGATGGGCCATGCCACCATAGCGAATTCATACTTAAGGCCTGTGGAGTAAGACCGCGACTACATAAATCAGCAGGGTTATCAGGTGAATCGACGTGATACCAATTTCTAGCGTACGGTTTCTCCTGAATTTTGCTAACACGATTAGCAACGAAGGTAGTCCATGTAGATGGTGTTTTTCGAAGCCATGACAAAACAATTGTTGAATCAGTCCAGCAGAAGACATCGTGGACTTTAATATCAAGTTCGGGTAGGAGTGAATCGAGAAGATCACATAGAAGTACTGCGCCGCATAGTTCTAATCTTGGCAACGAAACAGTTTTGACTGGAGCTACTTTTGTTTTCGATGTAAGTAAGTGGGAGTAGAAAGTAGTAGATGTTTTACGGATACGTATGAAAATCGCCGCCCCGTATGCTTTCTCGGAAGCATCGGAGAAAGCATGAATTTGAACTTCATCTTGGAAAGAATAGTTCACCCATCTCGGTACCTTAATCAGGTTTATATCCATATATCCATCTAAAAACTGTTGCCATTTTTGTTCAATGGGTTTAGAAAGACAATCGTCCCAACCTATATTCTCAAGCCAGACCAGTTGCATTAAATTTTTAGCAACAATAACTACAGGTGCAAGCCATCCGACAGGGTCAAACAATTTAGCAATCATGGAGAGCAGTTCCCTTTTGGTGTGCGAATCCTTTCGCTCAATAGCAGGAACCTTGAAATAGAAATTATCAATACAGGCGTTCCAACGTACCCCTAAAGCCTTTGTAGAACTGGAATCTTCGAAGTTTAAGAATTCTTCCGTTAATAGGTGCTCTTTCGGAAGGTCCACTAGAATTTCTTTGCGATTTGAAGTCCATTTTCTTAAGGAAAGTCCAGCACCATGTAAAGTGGCGATGAGTTCATTCCGAGCCTTTATAGCGGAAGGCAAATCGTGCGCACCGGCGAGAACATCGTCAACATACATGGATCGTCGAAGAATATGTGTGGCAAGGGGATAAGTGTCTTGAGAGTCGGATGCAAGTTGAAGGAGAGTGCGAATCGCAAGATATGGTGCGCAGTTGACACCAAAAGTTACCGTTTGTAATTCGTAATCCGAGACTTCCACATCGGTAGAAGAGCGATGTAGAATGCGTTGGAATGGACGATGCCTTGGGTCGACAAGAATTTGTCGATACATTTTCTGAATATCACTATTAAAAACAAATCGAAAAAGTCTCCATCTTAGGAGAAGTAAAGCTAAGTCAGACTGTAGCGGCGGACCGACGTACAACACATCATTCAAACTATTACCATTGGAAGTTTTATTTGAAGCGTTAAAAACAACACGAAGTTTTGTTGTAAGACTTTCTGGTTTAATGACCGCATGATGCGGAAGATAACAATATGTGCCCAAACTCTGATTTGAAGGCGGACCGACTAACTTCATATGCGATAACTGCAAGTATTCGTCAACTACCTGGTCATATATAACTTTAAATTCGGGTTTTTTAAGAAGCGAAGTTTCGTTCCGAAGGAACTGCCGTAAAACACTATTTCGAGAATCTCCCAAACAAAGTTCGTTAGGATAATTAACTTTAAAAGGAAGTGAGACAATGTATCTCCCATCTTCATTCCGCCGAGTAGTAGCCATGTAGTTGTCCTCACACCATTGATCAGCATCCGATAGAATCCTTTTCCATTTCCCAAAAGCGAGAAAGAATTTTGTCTAACCCAGAATCCGTTGATATGTCCACCTTTGTTGTGAAACACCTGACTTCGGAATCCGGAATGGGGCCAATAAGAGTCCATCCGAAAACGGTTTGCTGAGCTGTCAGACTTCCAAGTAGATTGCGATGACTTCCATGGAGCACCACCTGTGGGTACAAGTCGGCGCCGATAAGGACGTCTATGGCGGAAGTCCTCCAAAAGTCTCCGTCTGCCCAAGTAAGGTTCGGTAGTTTATGACGTATTCCTGAATCGACTGTACAGGATGGCAAATTTCCAGTAATTTGCGGAAGTACAAAAGCGAGGGCTTCGATTTTCACGTTTGGATCCGTAGGTGATCCGAGAACAAATGAGCTAAGTCGATTAGCGCTTGCAGAAAACGATTGATTAACCCCAGATATGCTGGCTTGTGTAGCAAACGTAGGCAAGTTAATCAATTTACGAAGGCGATCCGAAATGAAAGATGCTTCTGATCCTGGATCAATTAAAGCCCTAGCAGAATAATTGGTATTCAAATGGCAAATATAGATTTGCGCTGTACCTAAAAGTACACGTTGGTTTCGAGGAAACGCAAGATTCGGAGAATCACTATTCGAAGATGTAGTAGTGGACTGTATTTTTTGATGGAAGCTATGATGCTCACTCGTTTGAGCTACGGAAGAAGTAGAAGGCTGATTGGAGCGAAGCCCCGAAGAAGCAGCCGAAGGTTGAAATCCTGGCGCGGTGGAGCGTAACTCGGACGACGCAGGCACTCTAGAAGTAGTGGGACGTAATCCCGACTGAGTTTTCGTAGAAGAAGGTGATTCGCGATGTAACAACGTGTGATGGCGTTGATGACATACGGAACAATTGTAGGCGCTTTTACAATCCTTTAATTGATGGCCTTTCGATAGGCAATTTAAACAGCACTGAAAACGCTTAACACTGGAAAACCGATCGGAAACTTGCATGTTAAGAAAACGTTTACAATTGCGCAATATGTGTGGTTGCTTGCAAAGAACACAGCTTGAATCAACCACATTCGCGTGATAGGTATGTGTAAGTCGTTTTGAACCGCTAACCTCACTAGATGCCGGCCTGTTCGAATTTGGTTTGTTGGAAGTTGAAGTCTTTAACTCATCGACGCATTCGAGAGTTCGGTATCGCGTAGTAAGAAACTCGTCAAGTTCGCACCACTTTGGTAAAGCAGATTTGTCTTTAACACCTTGCTCCCAAAAGGCAATAGTGCGTTGAGGTAAACGCTGCATACACATATAAACAATGACTGGATCCCAATCGGAAGTACTAACCTCGTATAATTTTAGCGAATTCAAACAATTATTAATGCCGCGTTGCAAACTCTTGAGCCCAGAACCAGTTTCAGAAGAAAGAGCTGGTAAGTCAAAAAGAAGTTTAATTTGAGCATTAACCAAAATTCGGTTATTATTAAAAGCTTCGTTTAAATTATTCCAAGCGAGCTCGAAACCTTCATTGGTGAGAGGGGACTTTCGAACTATTTCTCTCGCTCCTCCGCTCGTTTTCTGAATGAGGTGATACAATTTTTCGACATTACTCAAACGACTGTTTCTTCTGTATATGGCCGTAAATAAATCGCGGAAAGTTGGCCAAGACGTATAGTCACCTTTAAAAACTTCAATATCACAAGGCGGAAATGCGATATTATGGGATGAAGTAGGCTCTGAAACGGCAGAACCATCAAGAGTAGAAGTATGGCGAAGACCGGATGAAGCGAGGTCGAAATCATGAATTCTCTCATTAATCTTCGCTAAGCATGAAACATATGTCCGATAGGTGCTGGTGTATTTCGCATCAACGACAGCGATATCATCAGCAGCACTTCTTTTAGTTTGTGATTCAAAATTAATCTGACACTTTTCATACTGGGCTTTTACGGTAGCCCACAACTCCTTTAGCTCGGAGCTTTGAATTTCCAAAGAAAATTTCGTATGACTATTGGAGGGAGTTTCCGAAAAGGCAATCTCAAATTTGAAAACGCGATCAGATGCACGGGTGAAATCATCAAGTTTGGACATTTCGGTTTGAATCGAAGAAAACAAAATCAAAAAGTAAAATCAAAGTAGCCCGAACTTTTTTCCCTCAGCGCAACAAAGGTGAAATGCGAAAGAGAGAGGCCAAAAGTATGCGACACGAGATATACAACAAAAAGGAGAACAATAGAAAATTAACTCAACGTTTGCTTTATTATATATTGTTACAATATTTCGTTGATGCACTTAAAAAAAAAATGTAAATGCAGTAATAAGGTATCACAAATAATTTGCTATACACAAAGAATTGAATTCAAAAAATTTATAGTTTTATGTGTCACCTCGTACTTCAGTGGAAGGTGCACTATGCAGAAACAAATGCCGAAACGCAAAAAAAAAGTATGCACGCAAGGCCTACTTGTGCTTTACTTTCGTATGTACGTACCACTATGTACGTATGTACATATGCACTAGTGGTTGTTGTCGCACTACAGATGTGCACGCACAATAGAAATAGCGAAAAAGGCAAAGTCGCGAAAACGTACGAACAACTATAGCACTGAGTATGCCCAATACAGGGTCGCGTGATATGCGAGAAGCTAGAACGCGTTTTACATGAAAGGCACTTTGACTCCGTTAACCTATATGGCGATGTACATATGTAGATGTATGTACATATATATATAACCGTATATATATCTAACTGGAGTGGTTCGTTAACGGAACCGGAGAAAAAAATCGAAATATGTAATAAATTTTTCGCGAAATTCGATAAAAAACGTTGTCGTTATTGTTTTCTATATATTTTTAACACATTCACGGATAAGATTTTCACTCGCGATTTTGTTCTTTACAAAAAATTATGCACGAATGAGCGAAATTTATGACAAGCAAAATAAAGAAAAATACACGATATACCAATGCTCAATAAATTAACCTTTAATGATTTAGAAAAATCGGTTTCAACGCACCTGTATTGATTTGAAGTAAAGATGATGATGATGGATGTCGGCAATGTGATGATGTGATTTGTGGCAAAGTGCTGGTTGGTGTTCGCCAGAAGATTATTTAGTCCCACCAGAGGGTATGGATGATGAGCGCAATAAAGATGTAAGCAGGAGCGTGGACGTCGATCCGGCTCGAAGGACCAAAATGTCGTGGACACGGAATTGTGCGAAATGTAAAATCGAATTATATTAGCAAAAGTATAATAAAGGTAGGCAAATAATAGTGCGGCGCAATACTTACTATGTGAACACCAAATAAGAAAGCCACAAAGAGAAGAAGAAGAAGAAGGAGGAGTCACCGGTTGATGGTCGTTTATTTAGTGCTGCTTCCGTGCTGCTTAATTGATCTCGTCTCAACAAGTGACGAAGCGAAGACAATAAAAAAAGGGCCGAGGCCTGGATTGCCGCGCAACAAGAGTACGAAAGCTTTTGTTGCTAACGGCTTACAACATGTCCACAGTTGTTATCATAAGTGCAGCTTTAGCGGAGACATTGAAAGAGATTTGGTCTGAACAAGAGTCGTTGTTGAATGCATGAACTTCACAGGAGCAAATATCGGAGTTTACATTGTAGACTTCCTGAGTTTTTGAGCATAATCTTAATTCATCTGTTGCGATTACGCATCTTGCCAGTTGGCCTTTTGACAATGGCATGTACTCGTCTCGGTGGGAGTTAAAGGCGAAATACTGAGTGTCTGCCACAATCTTTACCAAAAGATTGTTGATCACGCCAGGAATTGCTGTCACCGTGAATAAATCAAATGGTTGCTTATCGATCAGAGGTATTGTTACGTGAAATAGTATCTGATTCTCAAACAATCCACTCTTGACGGTCATGAGTGGGTAGAGGTCAGATATTCTATTTACGTCTGCCGGTAACTAAGCAGACGACGCCAGATGTCCTCGTATTCGCGTAACCTCTTCTTTTAGTTGTCTTGGTGTCAACAGTAATGGGCTGATTGTTCCATGACGCGAGTCTGTTACCACTCCAATGATGCCTGCCTCAAGATTCTGTATGTTTGATGCAGTAGTCACCAGCTAAAGGGCCATCAAAGTGAATAATTGAATCATTCTTGATTGAGTGTTTTCGCTGGATAATGCATTTAGACGTTGTTGCGCCTTATGTATTTGTTGCGTTATGTTGTTAAATCCTTCTTGTCGTGACTTTTGCTCATATCTCAGTATTTTGGTGGTGGAGTCCAACACGGACGTCTGGTTTCGCAGTAGCTGGAGCAAGTGATCTTCGTTCCGCTTTACGTGCTCTATGGTTTGCGCCATTTGGGTTGCGTAGTTTGAATCAAGTACTCCAAACAATGTGTTTGCGACGTTACCCACTATGTCCATCGCACCTCGTTTCATTGTTCTGCTTCCCAACAGTATGCTTGTGGTGGCTATTTCTAGTCTTGTATTCTCGAATTGTGTTACTATTGCAGCACAACTGACATCACTTTTCATGTCGTTGCATAGGTTAGATAACGCGATCGTACCATTCTGGAGCAGCTCCAACTCCCTATGGAGCGGACGGAGATTGTAATATGCCAGAATGTTCCAATTTGCCGACACTCGGTTAATCCTTCCGACATGTTCGAAGTGTATGCCTGGGCGATCTCCGAATTGTGTGACCTTGATTGGGCTTGCAGTAATTATTGGTAACAAGATGAACACGATCATTGCCATCAGTACAGGTGATGCACTGCGTTTGCTTCGTTTCTGCGGCGTTGGCCCGTTGTTGGTCTCAGAATTGTCTTCCACTGAAACTTCTTGCTCCTTCAGTAACGGTGCTAACCGATGGATGGGCCGCTTGCAGACACCAGTTTTGGTTTTGATGTCAACAACTCTGATTTTCCATCATTGCCAGGATAGCACTTAACGACTCTGCCTAGTGGCCATTGCAGAGGAGGCGCATTATCTTCTTTTATAAGTACCAGCATTCCATTAGAGATATCAGGTGATTGCCTTTTCCATTTATTGCGATATTGTAATTCATTGAGGTACTCCTTGGACCACCTTGACCAGAACTCCTCTTTTAAATGGTTGACCAACTTCCATCTGGTCAAAAGCGATGTTTTGGTTGTCGTTGTTGAACTACTTGGAATCGCTGTCAATGGTTCTCCTATTATAAAGTGTCCCGGTGTGAGTGCTGACAGATCATTAGGATTTGATGACAAGGGTGTTAGTGGTCTAGAGTTCAACATGCTCTCGATTTGAGTTACCACCGTCTCCAGTTCTTCATATGTGAGCGCGGAGGTGCCAATTGTTCGCACCAAGAGATGACCGCATTATGTTATCTTGGGCATCTTTGCTGTGAATGCTTTCAACCAATTCTTCCAGTTGGTTTTTTGCACCCACAAAATTGGTTGCGTTATCACAATATAAGTTCTGACAACGGCCTCTTCTTGACGTAAAACGATTAAGTGCGCCGATGAATGCGTCTGTTGTAAGATCGCTGACGACTTCCAGATGCACTGCTTTTGTAGCAAAGCAGCAGAAGACTGCAATGTAAGCCTTGCATGGCCTTTTGCCTCTTATTTTGTAGTGTATCCATATCGGGCCACAGAAATCCACCCCCGCGTTGAAAAAAGGTCTCTGCAGTTGTACTCGATCAGCAGGCAAATTTCCCATGATCTGGTTGAAGATCTGGGGACGCGCCCGCGTGCATCGCACACAGTGTTGGATAATGGATCTAGCCATAATTTTGCCCTTTATTGGGCAAAATCGTTGTCTGGTTTGAGCCAACAATGCCTGTGGCGAGCAATGGACTCCTTTCTCGTGAAGGTGTTGCATGATAAGTCTTGCTATCGGATCGTTATAAGGCAGCAACATAGGATGCTTGGCGTCGTATGTGAGATGTGATGATGTCAATCGGCCCCCTACCCTGATGATGCCGCGATTGTCTATAAATGGATACAGTCCATGGAGAGCGCTGTTTCCCTTGACTTCACCCGTATTTGTAAGCTGGTGCATTTCTTCACTGAAATCGCTTAGTTGTATGGCTCTTATGATGACGTACAGCGACTCATCCAGTTCGGTTGGTGTTAGGTTGATGCTACTATATTTGCTCTTATCATGTAGACGTTTAATAAATCGCAACACATAGCCAACAATTCGTTGCAACATTGTGAAGGAGTTTCGATGTCTAATTGTGTAGACCATGTTGCTCAGATCATCCTCATGTGCGATAGTAAGCACGTTTGCCCCTTTCTTGACTTCTGCGTCTATTTGATCGGGAATCACGTGCTCCTGACGAAATGGCTGCGGCTAACAATCTTGCTTGCCATGAAGGAATAATGGCCCGTAAAACCACATTGTACACCCTTGGATGTGAAGTGGATCTACACCTCGAGATAGCAAGTCAGCTGGGTTGTGTTTGGTGTTGACATGCCGCCATTGTTCAACTATTGTCAACTGTTGAAATTTACTGACACGGTGAGCCACGAAGGTTTGGAATTTGGATGGATCCGAGTTAATCCAATGTAACGTTATTTCCGAATCAGTCCACATATAAATCGGATGCTGCTCATATTCCAAATCGCTTTTACTCTTGCCACCAGTTGTGCTCCTAACCGTGCTGCGCATAACTCGAGCCGTGGTCTTGTCTGCGTTTTGAGTGGAGCGACGCGTGATTTTGAGCAGAGTAGTTGGACCGAGATAGTTCTATCAGTAATTTCTGCTCTGATGTAAACAGCGGCTCCATAGGCGCGTTCGGATGCATCGGTAAACACATGAAGTTGAATGTTTCTTGATTGTTTGTAGTGTCCGACCGAAACCACTTTTTTGGGCCGAAACCGAAACCGAAACCGAATATTCGGTTTTTTTTAATATTCGGCCGAAACCGAAACCGAAACTTTCTAGTTGAAATAAAAATCACCATATCAAGCACTTTTTTCAACAAACGAATTTTACATTAAGTAAATAAAGAACAAACAAACAAACATAGCATAAATAAATAAATAGTTATTAATAAAAACAATTTATTAATTTTTTAAAAACGTAAACAAGAAGAAATCACCCTTTCGTACCTTACTCGATAATATTCAAAATTAAATAATTTAATATTATATGCTAAAAAAAGAAGTTTATTTACATTGCTGGCATCTAAATTACTCCTCCTTTTAGTATATATCTGCTACACAATAAAATGTAAAAAATATTCTAGAAAGTTTCGGTTTCGGCTATTCGGCCATTTTTTGGCCGAAACTGAAACCGAAACCGAAACCACTTATTTGGGCCGAAACCGAAACCGAATATTCGGTCGGACACTAATTGTTTGTGATGCATAATGTGTCGTGGCACCCTCACATTGTTTAGCTCACCTAAGTTTTGGCAGAAGATAGTCCACTGAGTGTGCATTCCGCTGGTAGAGCTTCATCCCATGACAGCTTTAATTGACACAGTTTTTGGACAAACATTTTGGCAACTACCACCGGAGCCATCAATCCCAATGGGTCAAAAATGTGTGCCAAGTCAGATGTCACTGTCCTTTTCGTTATTTTTCCATCGACAGCCCGGTTTGTTTTGATGCAAAATTCATCCGATTTTGGCAGCCATGTAAGACCTAAGATTTTCACTGTATTATGTGAGTCGTTTCTAATGTGTAGGTCTACATCTTGAACCTCTGGAGGTAAGCCTTGAAGTAGTTTTGCATGATTTGTGCGCCACTTTCGTGGCTTAAAACCAGCTGTCGCCAGAATCTTGATGAGTTCTTTTGCTGCTATTGCTTCCATCAGGCTGTCTGAACCACTCAGACCGTCATCGACGTAGAAGTCCTTGCTTAGAGTAGCTGCCCCGAGTGGGAACTGCACTGCATGATCTTTTGCTAAAGTCTGCAGACATTTGGTTGCTAGGTAGGGTGCTGCTCTTGTTCCATACGTTACTGTTTTTAGTTTGTAGTAGCACAACTCGTCCTGCGCTGACTCTCTCCAGATGATGATTTGGAATTGTTCGTCTCTTGGATCAATCAATATTTGACGATACATCTTCTCGATGTCCGTTGTGAAGACGAATCGTGACCTTCTAAAGCGCAATAAGATGGATGTTAATTCGCTTTGTACGACTGGCCCATTGTGCATGATGTCGTTGAGTGAAACCCCGCTTGACGTTTTTGCGGATGCATCGAAGACAACTATTAACTTTGTTGTTGTGCTGTCCAATTTGGTTACACCGTGATGCGGCAGAACGTAGTGAGGAGTCAATATAGCGTCGCGATCGATTCGTTCCATATGTCCGAGATGTTCGTATTCCCGCATGAAGTTAATGTACATTTCTCTCATCACTGGGTTTTTTGACAGGCGACGTTCTAGGCTGAAAAATGGATTGGTTGCCATCTGCATGGATTCGTCAAGAGCTGCTGGGTCTTCTTGGTGTGTTGGGCAAATGATTCCTCGCATTTTCTTTCTGCATCCGTAAATTGATCCTTGTTCTCTGGGAATTCCTCCAGCTGCCAGAATTTAGTCAGTATGTTGTCTAATGCATCCTTGTCGCTTTCGCTGCATACGCCGCATGTAAGAGCTTCCTGATCGGCACCGTTAATTTTGCCGCTGCACCTTTCGACCAGCACTTCCTGCTTGGAGTTGGGACCTGGCTGGTTAATGGCCTTAGTTGGCTCTGACAGATGCAGTAATGTGTTATGTTTTTTGTTACATTTCAAAGCGAAATGTCCTAGCAACGAACATTTGCTGCACTTTGCGTTCCTAGCAGGACAATGCAAAGCGTTGCTGCTGGGTCCCTTCCAACCACATCGACCACAAGTTGTGACGGCAGTCTCTTACTGCCGAGGATGGATTGTTGATGTTGGGGAACTCCTGTTGCCCGTGTGTAACGTGAAATGTTCAGTGACTAGTTTGTCCCTGAAGTCGGAATCGGCACTTGAACCGATTCAGAATAATTGGGTTGGAACCTGATTCGGCACTTAAACCAATTCAGGATAATGTGGTTGGAGTCTGACTCGGCACTTGAACCGATTCAGCCCTGAGTCAAGAATAAGCGTGTTATCTGTTTGCTGTTTTCCAATTGACTCTCTTTATTTACAATTTTCTTTGGCTTTTATAATAATCCCAATGTCAAACGTTCTTGCGGGCACGTTGGGCCTCGCTGCTGACTTAGCATTCCCACGCTTGCCCAAACTGTATTGCATATTGATTACGCCGCTTCTGCTTATGTTGCGATTAACTAAGTGAAATTTGAGTGTGCAAAATGCATTGACTGCGGAATGGAATTTGCGTGTGCAAAATGCATTGACTGTCGAATTGACCTTGAGTATGCAAAATGCATTGACTGCCAAATGTTAGGTAACACTGGCGCGTAATATTAATATTTGCAGCGGTGGGAACCCAGCCCAATTCTGCCGTGAGAACGTTTGACATTGGTCACATAATATTCATATGTGCAGAGTCTGAACACATATTATATTTAATATTGCTCACGGCCCAAAAGTGTTGTATTTATGTGATCAGCATTTTATTTAGTTTCTACATCAAATATTAGTTACACATGTAAGTAGTTGAAGTAATATTTAAAATAATAGAAATGACACCCGCGTTCTTCTTGCATCGCCTTTAGCTCGCCGAGCCATGCCATAATGTCACATGCTTCCCTCTGAGCTACTAGTAGTACCTTTTGAATCACCCATTCCGCCGGTACTATTGTCATCACCATGCAGTGCTCCAGAGGAAGACATTCCACTGGAAAGGCCAGTTAAGTCTAATTTATACTGAAAAATGTATAAGCATGAAAACCAATTATTAACAATAATTACTTATATTTCAATTCAAAACATACAATATTCTATAACAAGGATGTTGTGCATTATTTAAAAACAATCATAATAAAATAGTTAATAGTTAGTTAACTAAGCCTCCTTGGTAACCCAATGCGGAGTGCAATGGGCTCCCATCTCAACGGTGGTGGGTTCGTCAACTACTCAGGGCTTGGTCCGGCACTGTTCCGAATTTTCCTACTTTCTAATTATTTTCCAATCCATCAAAACTTGTCATACCCAGTCAAAATCTTTAGCCTGGGACAAATTCCTATCCATCCCACTCTATTCACTGAATAAGCACCACCCAGTATATTCTCAGCCGCAGCCGCCGTGGCTCAGTTGGTTAGTGCGTTGGACCGCGAGCCGAAGGCAGCAGGTTCAAATACTGCCTGTAATAACACCTAAAAAAAAATAACGGGAAAACTCGTTTTCTCTTTCGGTGGCTGTCCTCTCAGCTGGAAATGGCAAACCTCTGAGAGTAAAAATTGCTTATGAAAGAGCTCCCAACCTGCCGTTCGGAACCGGCATAAAAACTGTAGGTCCCTTCCACCCGCGTACAAATTCACACGCACAACACGGGTGGTTGCGGGAAGCTAGGCCTTAGTCTCGCGTAAGCGGGCTGTCGTGCCAGTCAATTACACTGCACAACAGCATGTCTGTTGCATGAAGTTTTTTACATGAATCTGAATCGTTTTTCCACACTGATTTCAAAACCATACTCCGTTTTTATGTAACAGCTCTAGTTTTCGCAAAAAATGGGCGTGTCACTTTTACGAATTTTCCTCGACTTTTTTCACAATTTCGACTGTAATTTCCGAACCGATAATCCTACCGACATGATTTTTATATCGTTGCACTTACAACATCTCACGCCATCTTTTTTGGCATTAATCAATTTTATGCGTTCTAAATTGGCGTTGTAATAAGGTTTCAAAGTCGGAAAATATGGAATTTTAAGGCGTTTTTTCTGAGGGCGAAAATTGTACAGATGCTTCATAAATCAAGTTACGAAGTATATGAATATCTTAAGAAGAAACGTCAAGCAATACAAAACAGCCAAATTATTTGGCGGAATACACATTCGCATCGAAATAATAGCAAAAATGTACCATAGTAATTTTCATCAAAATGTGTGCAATTTCCTTAAAAAATTAGGAGCCTCAAAATATGCTCTTTTATATGTTACATTTCTAGTCTGAAACACAAGCAAAAAATAAAAAGATTTTGAATTGCTCGAAACAAACAAAATTGAAAATTTTGCATATTTTTAGGCCCCTAATTTTTTAAGGAAATTGCACACATTTTGATGAAAATGACTATGGTACATTTTTGGTATTATTTTGATCCGAATGTGTATTCCGCCAAATAATTTGGCTGTTTTGTATTGCTTGATGTTTCTTCTTAAGATATTCATATACTTCGTAACTTGATTTATGAAACAGCTGTACAATTTTCGCCATCAGAAAAAACGCCGTGAAATTCAATATTTTTCGACTTTGAGGTCCAATTACCGCGGCATTTTAAAACTTATAAAAATAAGTTGCATCGGAAAAGAAGCCGTGCGGTGTTGTTAATGCGATAAGGTGAAAATCATGTCTATCGGTTTTTTGGTTTAGAAATTACAATCAATAATATGGAAAAAGTTGAGGAAAAACTGAAAAAATGACATGGTACCTATATCTCACAAACTAGAGCTGCTAGAAAAAATCTGAGGATAGATTCGAAATCAGCGCACCCAAATTAGTAAGAAACAGTAGAAAAACTCCATGCAACAGAAAAAAAGTGTTTTTTTGTTGTGCTGTGTTATTATTATTAAAATTATTATTATATTCTCATGTCCAAGTAGTCCTACAAGCGCAACCACATAACCAGTCCACAGAAAACTCAGCATATAGATGTCCAGCGGCCAAGGAAAAAATGTGTCAAAAAGTTCGACAAATTTGGCCTCCGATAAGAGCTTTTTGGCCTCTAATGTCACTCAGCCAATCACCGCTTCACACGCATTGTGCTCTGTTTTGAGATACAGAAATACATATGTGATTTTTAGTTAAAACGGCGCTTGTCTGTTATCATACCTTTTAAGCAACCAGTCGGGATTGAGTGTTGATGGTCAAATGCGTAAGCGGGAGTGTCTCGGACGACGGGTGCACGGTTCGATCCTTACTGTAGGTGCCAAGATTTTTTTAATGGCTTCTTTTTAAATACATATATTCCTTTTTTAGACCCGTGAAAACAATATAAATGAAAAATTTATTTGGTTTCTAGATCTCTTGATTAGTAAATTGTTTGGTTTTGGAGCCACATATAATTGTTCGCAAGTTTTAAAATCAATCAATCAAGCGCAGCATACGGTTACAAACAACCATACAGGCGCTCATGGGCGTACCTAGGTATGGGTAGAGGAGGGTATTTCTCATCTCGTTGTTCTATATTTTATATACATATGTACAGAAATCTATATTCATTTCTATTCTATCCGAATTTTATATTCTGAATTTGGAAATGTAGTTATGTCTTTGCCCCCTTTTATTTGTTGCTGGGTTCGCCCAGGCACTTGCTTTTCGCAAAAAAGAATGAAAAGACCGGCACAATTTGCCAAAACGAATTAAATTGTTCAGCGGTCACTACATTGTCGCAATACAGTTACGCCGACGCAATGGATAGACCTGCTGGCGCCGCAGCAGTGCTGCCGAACGTACTACTATAGTAGTATTTTACTACTATTTCATCATCTGTACTACCGTACTACCCACAGGCCGATTGTACTACTATTTTCTGAAATATAAGTTTTAGCAATTTAATTTTCATATTTTAAGTAAGGCTACTCGAAAAGAATATACAAATATGTTACCGAACTGAACATTGCCAAAGAACGAAATTTAAACCAACGTGGCCGTTTTTTATTTATAACAAATGTGTTTCCGTATGCTTCACTTTTTGCTGAATTTTTCAAACGATTCAGCGTGTCATTGCGGCAAACATAGGCTATAATATAATCGGCCACACCCACTTTCCGCGCCCACTTAACTAACAAAACAAAGCTACACTATATGTTTGTAAATAAATGTTGATGTAAAATGATTCTGTGTTTCATAGCGCTAAAAATAGGTTATATGAGATTGACCATGCCCACCTAATACGTTTTTGCGCCACGCCCACTATAATTACAAATCAGCCATGGTATCAGGGCACGGAAAGTGGGCGTGGTCGATTATATTATAGCCTATGTTTGCCGCAATGACACGCTGAATCGTTTGATACCCATATTGCTATGACAAATATACCATGGCTGATTTGTCATTATAGTGGGCGTGGCGGGAAAACGTATCAGGTGGGCATGGCCAATTTCATATAACCTATGTTTAGCCCTATGAAACACAGAATCATTTTACATCAACATTTATTTACAAACATATAGTGTAGCTTTGTTTTGTTAGTTAAGTGGGCGTGGCCGATTATATTATGTGTGCCGCAATGACACGCTGAATAGTTTGATACCCATATTGCCTTACAAAAGCTTTCCATAGATGAGTTTTGTTACCATAGTGGGCGTAATAAGGGGGTTTTTAACCCTTTTGAAGGTCTTCCCCCGCCCAAAAAGCAGTTTGCCCAGCACCATCGTCTTCAGCACCTTCGAAAACGGGGGGGAAGTAGTCTCGTCGTGTTCAAGAAGACTACCATGTTCTTCCGTCTGACACACTCCACTACGTTGTGCGACTAAAGTGACAGTTGCACCTTTTTTATGTTGCCAAATGCTGTTCGCACAATAGCTTTTGATAAAGTGTTAAACTTTGGAAACAGCTGGACGGATGCGATACCCAAAAATGAAAATCGTGAAATAATAGAGTAATATTACTGTATTTAAATACAAAATAACTTAATATTTTTGCATATTCTTGTAAGAATCTTTTAAAATTTGATAAAGACAATAAAGTCGTCAATGGGACGTCGACGAGTCAGAAAACTTAAACATGTAAAAAACATGTAATTCGTAATCATTGGAATATCCTGATACAAGTGTATAAAATCGTTCGTTTTCTCTTGGGCTTGGCATTTTTATTTGACCAGCGCAAATTGGGGCTTAATCCCGTTGGATTGTTAACCCATTTTCGGCCGCTACCAGAAATAGCCAATATTTTTTTAATTCCTTTTAACCCATTTTCGGCCGCTACCAGGTGAACAGGTTATACAGGTTGAACAGGTTATATATTTTTCAGAATATTCAAAATATGACTAAAAAAACGCTTTTTTCGTGCCTTCGCCAACATCTCTAAATTTATCGTTTTTAAAAAAATTATTATTTCGAGGGGTTACCAAAAGACCAAAGCTATTTTCTGCATCAAAAGTTCAAAGATATAATGTCTAAGTGCAGAGCTACTATCCTTCAAAGTGGCTGGTCGAAAAATCGACCAGTGGCCGAAAATCGGTTAAGGACTTACATTTAGGACCTTAATCAAGAATATTTTTGGATTTTTTTTGTGTTTTTTTTTTAATTTTTTTTTATAAATTAATAAAAATTCAATTTCAAATAAAGACAAATACAAGTATATATGTACATATTTAGTTGTAGTCAAATAATAATCAAGCATGAAAACAAACAATTGTTGGCTTATACAAGGCTTGTATATGTACATACATGACGACTTCTGGCCAATGGTCGATTTTTCGACCACTGAAAAGTACGCGGTGCTGAGAGGTAACAATTTTTTCATAATCTTATGGATATCAGTTGATTGTGGTTATTCTGGTCTTTAGGGTTCGTAAATAATCAATAATAAGTCAATAATTTGAAAAGGTTTTATATTTTTCAGAATATTCAAAATATGACTAAAAAAATGCTTTTTTCGTGCCTTCGCCAACATCTCTAAATTTATTGTTTTAAAAAAAAATTATTATTTCGAGGGGTTACCAAAAGACCAAAGCTAGTTCCCCTAATTGAAAGATTCTCACTTTTAATTTAAGAACAGAATGTTGAAGCTCTAGAAGCGGAATGGATGTCATTGCTAAATTTAGAGCTTGAGTCAAGTTTCCAAAAAAAAACAGTATTAATGTATTTATTACCATGTTTATACGACGGTCCCAGTCGATTCGCATTGACTCGATACGCTTTCGAGCCAGGTGTTTATACATTGATTTCAGAAGCGAATTGACTGCAGAAGGTTTGAAAAGTATGCTTTTAATTTCTGTTTTCCTATTTTTTGACGTCTGAATGAAAATTAGCTGTTAGTGTTGCTTGTTTTTTAGTTGAAAATGCTCAAAAACTGAGTGTACATCACCTGTATTGAGTCGATGCGAATTGACTGAAAGTGAGCTGTTGAGCTGTTGTATAAACGGGGTATATGTTTCCGCTCCTTCGGCAGTTTATTGGTACTGTAATTGCGTTTCCGCATAGTAGTCCGAAGTAAATTTAATTAAAGATTACTAAAGAAACTGTTTACTAAAGGCTACTCTCCACTCGATTTAGCTTCGAAAAGTTTATTAGGGGAAAATTTTGCGGAAAAATGGGAGCCACCAAAAAAATTACTACAGTGCAAGCTCGATTTTCGCGACTAAATTTTCTGAATTTTCGCGATAACAGAACCAAAAATTTTATTGAAATATTTTATGTTATTTTTAAAATTAGAATTGTTTTTATTGATATATTTACATTTTAATCATTTTTAAATAAATTTGAGATTTTGGGTTGCGTTTTTTGACAAATTCTTTTTTAAAATAACAGCTGAATCACGTAGTTCATATAGTGCTGTTGTCGGCTTAAAAATCCAGAAAAGTTAATATACCAAAAGACGGGGATTTCCCCTTTTGGTTATAGACATTGTAATAAAATATAAAAAAAAAACAAATAAAAGTCGCGAAAATAGAACCCCGTTTTTCGTAAACCGTCGCGATCATAGAACCTGCAATGTTAAAAAATTAAGCCGTCGCGATAACCGGGCCGTCGCGATAATGGGTAGTCGCGAATACCGAGCTTGCAATGTACCTATATAATAAAAACATATAAAATTTGCTTATATACATGTTTTTAACTGAATTACATTGCTTCTTTCACATCTGTTTAAATAAAATTGTTAATGTGTTTTGAAACTTAGTATCTGATTTAGTATTTAGTTGATGAATCCTTGCGATTTTTTACACTGTTAAGAAAATATGCATGTGTACTACTCAAAGTCGATAAATACTACCCAAAAATTATAATTTATACTACTGAAGAAAAATTGAAAACAGCAGCACTGCGCCGCAGCTATTGGCAATGCGTCGCCTTGGCAACGATGTGTATGTATTAGAGTCCTGCATGAGTATGAATTTTTGCTATTCGAAAACATTCAAATGCTTTTGAATAGAATACTTCACTTCATCTCTGCGGACCGGTCCGAATGAATACGAGTACCAGTGCTGCCGAACGTACTACTATAGTAGTATTTTACTACTATTTCATCATCTGTACTACCGTACTACCCACAGGCCGATTGTACTACTATTTTCTGAAATATAAGTTTTAGCAATTTAATTTTCATATTTTAAGTAAGGCTACTCGAAAAGAATATACAAATATGTTACCGAACTGAGCATTGCCAAAGCACGAAATTTAAACCAACGCACAGTGATTCGACTCCATACAACCGCGGGACAAAATTAGAAGGATTGGTCCGTTCTTCATAAAATTTGGTAAACTAGTTAATCATAGTCTGCTGAATTGAAATCTCCATTTGGTTTTTCTTAAACTTTTGTAGTTTGGCAATACCTGAGGCTTAATTTTGCAAATTTCGTCATTTTTGGAAAGCTATAGCACCAAATGTGTTGGCTAGATTTTTCAGATTTTACATTTAATCGGTAAAATCAACATTGATTATTCCAAAGAGTAACAGAAATTGTATCGGGACCCTCTGGTTTTGCAATAAAAACGATAATAACAGATGTATGTTTTGCATTTTTGCAGATTTTATCATTTTTCGTGCTAATTGCATACTTTTAGGCATAAAAAAAAATAAATTTTGTCGAAAAATACGTGTTTAGACCACTTTTCAAATTGAATTATTTTCTGAGATCGGAAGATATCGGAGGATATAATTACATTATCCGACCGAGAAAGAATGCTTCTTAAAACAAAAAAAAATCCAGGAACATACTTTCACATACTTTTTAGATATTTTCGTCTAAGTTTTGCCAATTTTCAGATTTTTAACTTAGAAAAATAATTTGAATTAAAAGTGAAGTAACAGCCTACGCTTTGCAAATTTTGGGAAAACATTAAAAGCGAAAATGGCCACATCATTTCTTATTCTATATTGAAAGGTTAAGCAACTTCGTGCCAACCAATTATTTTAAAAATTTTTTGTACTCAATAGACTAAAAAACAGAAAATATGAGTTTCAATTTTTTTGTGAAAAAAGTTTCAACTTTGAGCCGCTTTTGCACGGACACTAATTGATTTTTTTGCACAGATTTTTTGGGGTTTTCTTAGTTGGAGTTTTTTCTTTCAAATGACATCAAAATCGTTAAATTCTGAGACCATAAATTTTTTGAATTTTGTCTACGGAACGAATCACTGTGCAACGTTGCCGTTTTTTATTTCTAACAAATGTGTTTCCGTATGCTTCACTTTTTGCTGAATTTTTTGCAATCAAGCAAATGAGCTCGTCGTAGAGTTACCGTTGTGCGACTAAAGTGACAATTGCACCATTTTTATGTTGCCAAATGCTGTTCGTACAATAGCTTTTGATAAAGTGTTAAACTTTAGAAACGGCGCAACGGATGCGATACCCAAAAATGAAAATCGTAAAATAATAGAGTAATTTTATTGTATTTAAAAACAAAATAACTTAATATTTGTGCATATTCTTGTAAGTAATCTTTTCTTTATCTAATCTGTAATCTTTTAAAATTTGATAAAGACAATAAAGTGGTCAATTGGACGTCGAATGGATAGCATTGCTAAATTTGGAACTTGAGTCAAGTTTCCAAAAAAAACGGTATTAATGAATTTATATCGCATTGACTCGCTACGCTTTCGAGCCAGGTGTTTATACATTGATTTCAGAAGCGAATTGACTGCAGAAGGTTTGAAAAGTATGCTTTTATATTTTCGTTTTTCCTATTTTTTGAGGTATAAATGAAAATTACCTGTTAGTGTTGCTTTTTTTTAGTTGAAAATGCTCAAAAAACTTAGTGTACATCACCTGTATTGAGTCGATGCGTATTGACTGAAAGCGACTTGAACTGTTGTATAAACGGGGTATATGTTTCCGCTCCTATTGGTACTGTAATTGAGTTTCCGCATAGTAGTCCGAAGTAAATTTAATTAAAGATTAGAAAAGAAACTCTTTACTAAACGCTACTCTCCACTCGATTTACCTTCAAAAAGTTTATTAGGGGAATATTTTGCGGAAAAATGGGAGCCACCAAAAAATTACTATTAGTACCTATATAAAAAAAACATATAAAATTTGTTTATATACATTTTTGTAACTGAATTACATTGTTTCTTTCACTTTTGTATAAATCAAATTGTTAATGTATTTTGAGACTTAGTATCTGATTTAGTAGTTGAGAAATCCTTGCGATTTTTGACACTGTTAAGAAAATATGCATGTGTACTACTAAAAGTCGATAAATACTACCCAAAAATTAAAATTTATACTACTGAAGAAAAATTCAAAACGGCAGCACTGACGAGTACAGCTCTCTTCGAGTACGAGTAAGCTCCGAACATAAACGAGTAGACGTACACTATTTATTCATATTCGCTCGAAGCGGGAAAACGAGGACAAAAGCATTCGAGTAATAGTACACATTGCTTTGAATATATTCGAATATACTCGTTTTATTATTCCTAAGATTATTTAGAAATATTTATGTTATATATAAATATTTATTTATTTGTTATGCTACTTTCTTCAATAATTTCCATTTTGCGTATTAACTAATAAGCCACTTCAACCGCACCACAAGTATACACATGGAAAAGTGACATACTGCGCATAAAAATATTCGATGAAACTGCTGATCTTCGAATACTTCGCAAAGTTCTCGATTACCGAATATGAGCACTGCAGTGTTCGCTATTTACCGAATATGAAATGAAACGAGAAGCGACGCTCGCTGGTTCTCGTTTCTATTCGTTTCGTTGTACACATTCTTCGAATACCAAGTACCCGTACAGTATGTACAGTAGGGTAGCCGCCAAAATGAATATATTCATGCAGGACTTTAGTATGTATCATACCAAAGAAAATAAAGACTTCATATTCTTTGATCATACACAAGAATAATTTGTGCGCTGAAATATTGTTAGAGCCGATTTATTTATATCAATATTTTTCAATACATTATTAATTTCAGGTATAACCGATTAAAAATGTTTATTAAATTAAGCGTTAAATGTCACGAAAAAAAAAAAAAAAAATTTACAAATACTTGACGTGCTGTCTACCTGTTACACCAAATACAGCACATGATCGGTGTAGCTAAAATCATAAATGTATGTTGCAGAAAAGAATATCAGCAAGCAAGAAAAGAAATTCTAAATTAATTCAATCCGGCAAAAGTTCTGGATGAGCAAATGCAGCTGTGTGCGTAAAATAGCTTTGCGGAAAAAAGCTGTAATTCAGAGCTTGAAATTTGTGTGCCGTTTTCGTTGTATGAGAGTGGACATCTATATGATGAGTTATCTGTGACCAGTCCAAGCAAAGTAAACAATTGGTGATTGTAGTAGGCAGTATCACAGAATAAACAGTATACAGAAGGTTCATCTGAAATAATTTTGCGATTTCATTTCAGACGCGGGCGGGAAGCAACAAAGATGAGGAAAATGTAAAGGGAACCGAGAGAGTACGCGCGAATTGATGTACACGCATAGATTCGATGGTTTTGTGCTTTATTCTCATTTCGACAACAACACGCAATGTTGTTGCTTTCCGCAGCAAGAACTCGTGCACATTCAAATGGTGGTTGATTTGGCAAAGCGATCGCAAGGCAAATTCATTAGGTAGTTGCAGCACCAGAACTGATTAAACTTTTTTCTTTGATAATTGGCACGACATTGTAGCAATACTTTTCCACTTATTATCACTTTCTTAATGCGTCTTGGTTGTTCCAATATTTTTACGCATATATTTATTTTCATTGTAGCCATTTTTACTTTTTACAACTTCTTTTTTACAAGCAGACCAAAAGAACTAATAAAATCCATTCAATTTTGGTTTTTTCCGTAGTGCTACCACCTTATTTATGAGCATTGGCGATCGCTCAATCAATTTTTCTATGCAAACTTTACCTGTCCACTTCTTGTTCTTGTTTGTAAAAAAGCAAGCGGAGAGCAAGCACAAGCCACCACCAGTGTTGCCAATCTAGCTTTTTTGCGGCTAAATCTAGACTTTTCTTTTGTCATCTAGCCGCACAATTCGCGAGTTAGCAGCTAGCCTTTTTCCTAGCCTTTTTTTAATTTCCCGTGGTCTTTTCTAGCCTTTTTCTATAATCCAAAAAACCAAAATAGAATAATTAAAAATCATCATAAAAAATCTTGCAAATGCGTTTCAACACTGTTTCTGAAATTTTATTTTGAGTTGTAAGGAAGAAACTGTTTTTGTAATACTATGTAACTAAGAGTCAAAACCAAAAAACGAAAGTAAAATCGTTCAATTCACGGAACGGCATTGTTACCAAGCGTTTTATATTCTCTTTAGATTAACAACGGTGATTAACAATTTTGCCATTGCAGTTCAATAAATGCAATTTGATCTGAAGAGAAGTTAAACTATTCTTTTTTATAATACATACTAGACAAAATATTTGGTTTCATAACTTCAACTTGTTTCCTCCAAAATCGTGTTCCTTTTTTCATTCTTAAAAAAAAAAACAACACCAAATCGTTTTGGATAATCGATATTTATCGTTTTTGAGCAATAAAGTTTCTTAGTTAGAGTGTATGCATTGTAAGTGTGTATGAATTTCATAGTACACCCCGTCTCAAAATTATAACCGCAATCGATTTTTTACTAATATCTTTTGTTGTGGGCATCAGAACATGTTTCTACTTTTACCGTTAGATAAGTGTGTTGATAACAATTGTTGTATATAACGAACAAGAACAACAACAACATTCACACATAAAAAAATGTACATACGGGAAATACCGCTGCAGCGGGAAAGCGCGCTGTTGCAAAATTATAACCGCACACGAAATTTTTTAGTCTAACCTGAGAGAGTATTTCTAATGTATTTCTATTTTGTTTACTCATATAATAATACTGCTAAATACAAAACAAATTATATGAACTTTTTATAATTGGTATCGCATTTATTACGATTTTGTTCAAATCAAAATGCGATTATGGTTGTACTTTTGTACATCAAAAATTAAATATTGTGAAAGAAATTTCAAAAAATGTGTACTCAAAAGAGGAGAGTGCAGGTTAGACTACTTTATAATTATACTATGTATGAATTGAAATTTTGTGAATTGTTATTGAAATGTAATATTTTTTGTTATTGTATTTATGTATCTAAAATACGGTTGAATGTACGTTTTTGATGTTGATTTTATGTAGTACCAGCAGTACGATATGTATGTGCATTAAAATGTTTTAAATAAAAGTTAATATAAAAAATTAGCCTTTTCTAGCCTTTTTTTTAAATCGACAAGCCTTTTTCTAGCCGTTTTTTTTGGTCATCTAGCTGCTTCCGCAAAAATATTCTGGCAACACTGGCCACCACCAACATGCAAGGGGTACATCGCTTTGTTGCCCAACAACAACAACCACAGTGTGTGGTGCGTCACTGTTTCATACATCGCTCTCACAGCTTCTCAGTTCACGCTCTCGCGCTCTGTGCGTTCTCGTCCCCTTTACTGCTTCCCCCCGCATCTACAAACGGGTCCTACCGCTGGAACCCACAAAGAAAATTTTCTTTACACCAGATGCGCATTCTGTATATTGTTTGTTCTGTGGCAGTATAGAAACGCTGTTTCACATTCCTTTGAAACCTTGATATCTGTTTTGTTAACTAGGATCAATGCTCAGACTGAAATGCAAAATTCTTTATTAGACGATGCGTCGTTCTACAGGGTCGAGTGGGATATCGCTATTGTATCTATATTATGATAAGTTAAAAAAATATGCAGACTCGCAACTATTGAATTTGTGGAAATATTTTTTAATTTAGACAATCCGCATCCGTATAGACAATCGAACGCAACCGAATTTCTTTACTAAAATAAAAATAAGAAAATTGTTCCTTATTCCGAAGATTTTTGGGTCCCATGTTCAGCAACTCAAAGTTAGCAACTCAAAGTAGAAAATACTGTTACGAAAATTGATTCTGCTTAACGCATTTGTAGTTCGTGTTACTGGATTGTGCAAAAAGAGAACACACTAAAATTGTTCAACACAGTCCACCACCGTATTAACTTTATTTAAAATTCTACTGTTTTTACGCCTGTCAGTTATCTTGGCGATATTCGATATTCGATTCGAACACGAAAGAGAGGAGAGTGAACACAACGAAAAGCATTCATGCTCGTAAATAGTTTTGTGGCAACTAAAATATAAAATAAAATATTATAAAATATTAATAGGGGTACCGGTTATTTCGTGCGGTTTCCTAACAGATGGCGTAACTTGATTTTGTGAACAGTATGTATAAATATGTGTTGGAAAGCAATTGTCATATAAGGGGTATTCTCGATGTCTGGCAACATTGCAAAACTTGCAGAAACTGATATTTGCAACCCTGAAAAGTGCCAGACTTCGAGAACACCCAAAAATTCAAATATTGCAAAAAATGCCGCGAACAGGCGAAAATTGTTGATTTCTTGATTAAAAGTGCTGCATTTCAAAATCTGCATGAGAATGGTAATAATTTTTGCAAATAATTTGGGGTATTGGGCGTTGCAAAATTTGTGAAAATGCAAACTTGCAAGACCCTAACTTGCAATACTGCGAGAGCGCACCAAAACAAAAATTGCAAACAACGTGGCGGACCAGTGAAAACAAAAAAATGTTGAATTTTCTTATTGAAAATGCTGCACTTAATATTCTTCCGGAAGATGGTAATAATTGAAACCAGTTTTCGTTTTTAGCTGAAAAATTCAAAATGTTTATACATATAAAAGGAAATAAAACAAAATTTGTGTGAAGAATTTACGCTTGCGCACACGAAATAAAATGAACGAAT
This sequence comes from Melieria crassipennis, assembly GCA_963668005.1. NCBI lineage: Eukaryota > Metazoa > Arthropoda > Insecta > Diptera > Ulidiidae > Melieria > Melieria crassipennis. The sequence continues at coordinate 47,222,870 of OY764963.1, read as the reverse complement.
TTTTTGACAACCAGCTCACTCACGTTTGCACCCTCATATAAAACATGGGTATCACTGTTGTACACATTGCACGAATTGCAAAACGTTTTTCCCTTGTATTTTGTTTTTGTATCATTGCACGGATTGCAAAAGTCTACATAATCTGCAACTTCTGCAATGTGCAAGGGTTTTGCAAGACATCGAGAATACCCCTATAGTTTCAGAATCAGTATGTGTCATTTAGCTGAAGCGTAAACAACAATACTTTTTTTTACTATGAATACATATGTCGAATTTTGTGCCGAATAGTGTTTCTTCCGGGAGTACTTTTTCATTACTTCAATATGAAGAAAAAGGCTGCCGAAAGTCATCGTATTTTGGTGGAAGTGTATGGTGTGCCTGCTCTAGGTGAGCGTACGTGCCAGAAGTGATTTGCACGGTTCAATAGTGGCAATTTTGACTTGGAGGACGATGAACGGCCCGGACAGCCAAAAAAGTTTGAAGATCACGAATTGGAGACATTGCCCGAATGAAACGATTACAGGGGAAGTCTACCGACGACAATTGATGCGTTTGAGCCGAGCACTGCGCGAAAAACGTCCGGAATATGCACAAAGGCACGGCAAGGTAATTTTGCAACATGACAATGCTCGGCCACATGTTGCACAGGTCGTCAAAACCTACCTTGAAACGCTCAAATGGGATGCCCTACCCCACCCGCCGTATAGTCCAGACCTTGCGCCATCCGTTTACTATCTCTTCCGATCAATGCAACATGGCCTGGCTGACCAGGACTTCTCCAATTATGAAGAAGTCAAAAATTGGATCGATTCGTGGATAGCGGAAAAGCCGGCCGAATTTTTCAGAAAGGGTATTCGTGAATTGCCAGAAAAATGGGAAAAAGCTATAGCTAGTGATGGACAATACTTTGAATATTAAATTTGTAACCATTTTTTCACAATAAAGCTTCAATTTAAAAAAAAAAACCGCACGAAATAACCGGTACCCCTATTATTAAAAAATATAACATAAAATTAAGTGAAAAATTGCAAAGATAGTGACTTTAACAGATTTTTCACAAAAGTGGTATTGAACGAGGCAAGATGCCGCCGCCTGAGTGCAAAGATTGTACAGTGAAATTGATACAAATGGACGAAATGATCTCTTGTTATGGTTGATGTGGCTGTAACTTCTGTCTGAAATGCAGTAGAGTTAAAAGACCTGAACTTAAAATAATGAGTGAAAACTTGAACCTAAAGTGGTTTTGTAATCAGTGCACTCTATCGGATACAAATACAAAATTTGTCGAAATAAAACACCTACTACAAAAAAGTGAACAAAACAAAATTGGTCGTGCTAAAATAAAAGACAGAGTACATGAAGTAATAAATCTTAAATATACTCAAATGAAAAATAGTATAATAAGTGACTTTAATGCGCTCCTAGTACATTACATCGAAGTCAAACTAAATCAAATGAAAAAAGAAATTATGGATGAAATGTCAGAAGAACTTAAAAAGAATAATGATAAACTAAACGAACTCTGTCCAGATAAAAACAAAACCGCGAACTGCCAATTGTCATCTAATGTAATGGCATATGCTCAAGCAACGAAAATAAATGAGAACAAAATTGTAATAAAACCCAAAGACAAAGCAAAAAGAAGTAGGGAAACTAAAGTCGCGCTTAAAAAAGTAACTGAACCTACAGAGGGCTTAGTAAGTGGTGTGAGAGAGATAAACAGCGGTAGATTAAACGTTCAATGCAAGAGTAAAGAAGCATGCGAGCAGTTACAGCAAAAAATCACAGAGAGCATCGGAGACGACTACGAATTGGTGAAAACAAAAGATAAAAGCGAGGTGAAAATGATTTTGAAAGCAACAGGCTTAACGGCTTAACAGAGCGCCTAGTTGAGTGCATAACTAAACAAAATGATATATGCGCAGGCAAAAAATTTAGAGTAGTTAAAATCGATGTAAATGTAAACAGGAGAGAAGAATGTTACAATGCTCTTATTGAAACTGATTTGTTGACGTATGAGAATATATTGTTGCGAAGAAGCAATGTGCTGAATGCTTGTCTATGCACGAACGCTTTTCCAAGCATACTTTTAGGCATGCACTTTCAAATACGGCGAATTTGGTATAATTCGCTTGGTGTTACTCCGATATGGCAAGGATGGTTCGCGAACTGTGCGAGAATGGTCGAGCGTGTTCCAATTGGAAGTTGCAAGAAACTTCGGCGCGATAAGAAAACTGGTATATAAGCAGCGCTGCGCGGCGCAACAAGGGGAATCTGTGTTGAGCAAGCAAAGGGGAAACATGCAATAGTAGTAGTAAAGTAGTAACAAGTGTAAAATTGTAAATAAAGTGATTGCTGATTTTTGACTGCGTTTGCGCTGAGAAATTGAAGTTGTTTTATTTTCAAACACAATCCAGTATACGAACTTAGAGAAGTCATTTTCGTAACATTTGGTGTCAGAAGTGGGATTGTGCTACTGGAAATAAAAATTGTAAAACGCAGACATGGTTAAACTCGAGCAACTGAAGGTGGACCAGCTGAAGAAGGAGCTGGCTGCCTGGAATTTGCCGACTGCTGGTGGAAAGGTGGAGTTGCAGCTGCGCTTGCGAGAGGCGTGCGAGGCACGAGGTGTCGATTGGACTGCGCACGAGTTCGGGACGCAGGAGCTAGATTCGTCGGCCAAGGTGGAGGAATCGCCTGCTGGTGCTGCATCGCTGCAAAGTACGGCTGCCGCGGCTGCGCCACTACAAGCATTAGACATGAGCCAGCTAATGGTTGCGATGAAAGGCATGTTCGAGACTTCCAACCGTGAAAATCGCGAAATGTCAGCGCAAATGGCAGCGAAACTAGAAACTACAAATCAGGAAATTTCGGCCAAAGTCGAAACTGCGAACCGAGAAATGGCAGCGAAAATGGAAACCACGAATCAGGAACTTTCGGCGCAAATGGCGGCAAAACTGGAAACTACAAATCAGGAAATTTCGGCCAAAGTCGAAAGTGCGAACCGAGAAATGGCAGCGAAATTGGAAACTACGAATCAGGAAATTTCGGCCAAAGTCGAAAGTGCGAACCGAGAAATGGCGGAAAATTCTGCGCGCATAGAGCAGAAGGTGGAGGAAATTTCCGATAGCCTGAACGTGAAAGTTGAGCATCTCGAGGCGCGAATGGACAATTGGGACAAACGGGTTGACAGTCTGGAGGATGCGGTGAACAGGAAAATCGACGAGCGGCTTAGAGAACTACAGCTACGAGCAAGGGTGCAGTCAGTTGAGGAAAGTTTTGCCATAGAAGTGCCTACTTATGATGGTACTACGTCGTTCGACACATTCAAACTACAATTCGATATGGCCGCTTTGGAGAGTCAGTGGACCGATGTTAGGAAAGGTCGGAGGCTGATACTGGCTCTAAGAGGTTCTGCGGCTGAGGTAATAAAAACCGTTCCGGAAGGTTTGAGAGGTGATTACGACACCGTCATAAGGGCACTGGCAGCCAGATACAGTGACGAGCACAACAAAATGCTGTATTATTGCGAGCTGAAGAGCCGTAGACAGAGAGCCAACGAGGCGCTGCAGACGTATGCGGCAGATATCGAGCGGCTGGTACCACTGTCCTACCCAGAATTCAGCATATACGGTTTGGAAAGGCTGAAGATTGAGGCGTTTATTGAAGGTCTTCATGACCCGGAGACACGTCGCAGTACATTGATGATAATGAAGCCGACATTCCGTGAGACGGTGACAAGCGCATTGACGTATGAGGCGGTCTGGAGGGGAAGTATTCGACATTCATCTGCGGAAAGGAGCCGAGCCCAATCTGGTCGTGTCACGCAAAGCCAGACAGTGAGCTCAGAGGCACCAGCGAGGCCGCGGGCTGTTTCATCTAGAGTCAGTTGCTGGCGATGTGGCAAGCAAGGCCACATATCACGAGACTGCCATCTGCGGGAGAAGCGTTCCGGACAACAGACGTCGCCAAGATGTGCTGACGCCCTGCCACATCATTCTTGCAAAACCGAGCGCAGGCATGATTCGCAAGCCGAAAACAAGGGACAAATCGTGGATGTTCGGTCGGTAAGAGTTCTACAAGAGGAAGATTGGCCTGCGGGAAGGCTACAGAAGGACCAGCGCGAGGATAGAGATCTCGCAGAAATCATCAAAGGCAGAGCGCGGAGAGTACGGCCGGACTGGCGGGAGATGGCTGGTGAGAGCCCGATCGCGAAGGCTTACTGGGCACAGTGGCAAAGTCTACGTCTGAAGGATGGCTGCCTATACCGCGAGTGGGAGAGCAGGGATGGCAGGACCAGAAAATCCCTAATAGTGGTCCCAAAAGGTCGGATCGACGATGTCATCAAGGCAAACCATAACGACTCCAGTGGAGGGCACCTAGGCATCGCAAGAACTGTCGCCAAGATAAGAAGGCGCTTCTATTGGGTAGGATGCCAGGAGTCTGTCGCCGAGTGGATAAGAGGCTGTGATCGGTGTTCGGCTGCGAAAGGGCCGATGAGAAGATCGCGGAGCCGCACTCAACTAGTCGGAAACAGGTTAAACGCCAGCTATGGTCTACGGGCTAACTCAGAAGGGTTTAAGGAAGGCGATCTGGTAATGCTCAACAACCCGCAGTGGAAGGAAGGTTTGTCTCCAAAAGTTCAAACATCATGGGAAGGACCGTACAAAGTCGTGACAAAGATTAATGACGTGGTGTACAGAGTTCAACGCTGCTGCAACAGAAACGCTAGGCTGAAAGTAGTCCATTTGGAGCGCTTGGCGTCTTACTCCGGCGGAGCCTCGGTACTTGTTCGGGACGAACAAGTCTAAGTGGTGGGCAGTGTTGCGAAGAAGCAATGTGCTGAATGCTTGTCTATGCACGAACGCTTTTCCAAGCATACTTTTAGGCATGCACTTTCAAATACGGCGAATTTGGTATAATTCGCTTGGTGTTACTCCGATATGGCAAGGATGGTTCGCGAACTGTGCGAGAATGGTCGAGCGTGTTCCAATTGGAAGTTGCAAGAAACTTCGGCGCGATAAGAAAACTGGTATATAAGCAGCGCTGCGCGGCGCAACAAGGGGAATCTGTGTTGAGCAAGCAAAGGGGAAACATGCAATAGTAGTAGTAAAGTAGTAACAAGTGTAAAATTGTAAATAAAGTGATTGCTGATTTTTGACTGCGTTTGCGCTGAGAAATTGAAGTTGTTTTATTTTCAAACACAATCCAGTATACGAACTTAGAGAAGTCATTTTCGTAACAATATTAAAACAAAAGAGAATTAATGTGGAATGCGATTCGTGCGTCGTATCTGAGCATGAAAGTGTTCTGAGATGCTTTAAGTGTTTAGGATACAATCATAAATCTAATGAATGTATTAATAAAAAAGCCTGCAGCAAATGCGCAGGAAATCATGAGGTGAAAGATTGTAGGTCCAGTATAATAAAGTGTGTGAATTGCTGCGAATTGGTTAAAAAAAAATTATTAGATGTTGATGTAAATCATTATGCGTTCAGTAGAGAATGCCCAGCTTATAAAAGATATTTACAAAGTAAGACGAAATCACGTAAATAGCAATTAGTAAATAAAGATTTAAATTGTATTTATCTTAATATTAACAGTATTCTATCAAATAAATATGAACTTAAAAAACTTATTGAAACTATAAAACCAGCTTTAATCTTATGTGCTGAAACATGTACCACAGTGGAAATTACTAACCAAGAGTTGAACATACAAACTTACAATTTGGTACGATGCGACTCTTATAGCAGGCACACTGGTGGTGCCCTCATCTATGTACACAGTTCTATTGAATATAGCATTAAATATAACAAAACAATTATGGTGTTCACAGTTCAGCGGTATCTAGCATGTTAAATTTCCCACCTGGCAATTTTCCCATATGGTATCTCAATTGTTTTTGCTTTGTATGAAAAACACAGATACCGGTAGTTTCAAAATTTGCCGCACTGCTGAGCATGTTTATTGAAATAGTCAAAAAGCAAATTCAAATTAATTTGTTGACACAATCTCCGGAGCGATTTTTTTGAGTACTTTATGCCACTATCGGAACGATTTCTTTATTTGATGTTCAACATTTGTTTGCCATTTGAGCGAGGCATTTTAATTTTGATAATTTTTCCACAATTGTTTGAAAGATATACAATGGGGTGCTCACAGTTAGATTGTTTTTTTTAGGGAAAATTGCCCGAAATAAAATTTTCCCGCAAACTGTGAATACCATAAATAGATAAAAACCTTTGGTGTATATTCGTAAGATTGAAGCATTTTAACCCTAAATGGCAAATTGGGGTAGTTTACGACTCACCCAGCTCAAGTGATGCTAATTTTATTAATTATTTGAGTAACGTTTTAGGTAATACTTGTGAACTTCAGAAAGTAATATTCTGGTAGGTGATTTTAATATAAAACTTAAATAGGGTAACAACTTATACCACGCAGTTAATAGAATTGTGTAAATCACATTCGATGTATCAAAAAGTCGATTTCGATACACGCATAACCGATACATCCAAAAAAAAAATTTATTTACTTTTTACAAATTCTAATGACATAGTGTGTGAAAAATTAGAAGAATATCAAATATCCGATCATGAAACGATCCAATTTAAAATTAAACATAGCCCTAAATTTCATATGCGAAGCAGGATAAAAATAACTTCATGGGAGTGTTATAATAGTGCAGCGCTTATGAATCAACTGCGCCTATGCGACTTCAGCAATTTTGATGTAATTGACTTGGAGAGCAAGGTGTCGTTGATTAACTGCAGTGTTCTTAATGTTATGCGAAATTTGACGTATGAAAAAGAAATTAAATTAAAAGTCATGAACAAGTGGTATAATAATGAGTTAGCCAATCTTAACAAGCACAAATTTGAATTGTATAAAATGGCCAAAATATCGGGAGACTGGGAGGAATATCGAAATATAAAGAAAGCATACAAAAAATTAGTAAAAACTAAAAAAGTGAAACATATGGAATTTAAGATAGATAACAACAGACACGATAGTAGAATGATGTGGAAGTGCCTAAAACAAGCAATAAGTATGGGGAAGGAAAATTCTTCTATTAATAAGGTTGTTATCAACGGTATTGCTATTGCAGAAAATTTAAATAAGTTTTTTGTAGATAGCATTGCAGATATAAGCAGCAATATAGAAGTTGTTGATAGAGACACTAATATATCTCATCAGTCAAATACTCGCTTTAAATTTAATCATGTAACAGCTAAGGATATCGAAGAAATAGTCCAGAAGTTTAAAAACAAGAAGGGAGGGAAAAAATTCCTATCTGAAGGCGTTGTAAAAGATTCTGTGCCGTATTTAGGTTTCTTTTATGCACAAATCACAAATGAAAGCCTAAGCAGTGGTGTAGTGCCAAACATTTCGAAAACTTCAATTATAGTCCCAATCGAAAAAGTTAAAAACACCATAAAAGCAGAAGAGCTGCGACCAATAAACACATTACCCTGTGATGAAAAAATTGTAGAAACTGTAGTAAAACAGCAATTAGTGCAATATTTAGAAAGTAATAAGATACTTATACCCCAGCAGTCAGGATTTAGGGAAAAGCATTCCTGCGAGACAGCTTTAAACATGGTTGCAGCTGAGTGGAAAGAGGAACTTAACAATAAAAATTCGATATTAGCGGTTTTTGTCGATCTAAAAAGAGCATTTGAAACAATTGACCAAAAAATATTATTGGATAAATTATCAGCCATTGGTATTAGGAGTGTAGAGTTGGAGTGGTTTGCGAGTTTTTTATCTAATCGTAAACAACGCACAATAATCGGTTCGTCAATTTCAGAAGAGTGTGACGTCAAGATTGGCCTACCACAGGGTTCAGTTCTGGCTCCCATCTTGTTCAATATTTATATTAACGATATTAATTCCATTTTAAAATTCAGTACAATAAAGCTGTTTGCTGACGATGCATTAATCTCGATAAATGGCACAAACGAAAATGAAATAAGAGAAAAGTGACTGATTTAGATGCTCTCTATATTTGGCTTTGTGCTAACAAGTTAAAAATTAATATTGATAAAAAAAAATTCATGATCATAACAAGAAGAACTGTTACAAATATCATAAGCCTTAAAATAAATAATAAAGAAATAGAAAACGTACAAAGTATTAAGTATCTGGGTATTCAAATTGATGCTAGATTGAAATTTGACGACCATATTGGCCTCACCATAAGTAAAATAGCTAAGAAAATATACGGCTAAAGTCAGAACATTGAAGCGTTAAATAGCCTAGATAACGGGATATTTTAAAGGTTATGTCAACAACCTGACATGCTGGGGTTTTTTGGACGACGGATTCGGATTCAGCGACTCCGAAAACATATAATAAACATGGTCTGACCCCCGGACTCGGAAAAAAAATTTTATAAAGTTTTTGAGGTTATGTCGAAACCCTGATATTCTGGAGTTTTTTAGACCTCGGATTCGGATTCAGCGACCCCGAAAACATATAATAAACATGGTCTGACCCCCGGACTCGAATAAAATTTTGTATAAGGTTTTTTGAGATTATATCAGAACCCTGACGTGCTGGGGTTTTTTGGACCTCGGATTCGAATTCAGCGACCCCGAAAACATATAGTAAACATGGTCTGACCTCCAGACCCGAAAACATATTTTTTTTGTGTGGCTGTGTTATTATACTTAACAACAGACTCTCTAGAAGTAAGCATGAACCCTTTCGGAACTTCTTTTTTGTTTTTAACTTTAAAAATTATTCTTTTCCATTTTATTACTGTTTAAGCCTACATAATGAATAATCAAAAGTAATTTTTTAAAATATTGTTCGAAAAAGTGGTTTTTGGGCATCATGAAATATGGCATAGTAAGAAATAAAAAAAATCGTACAGCCTTAGCGAACTATATTTGGGATCTAACTTTTTTTACACTTACTAAAGCAATAAATACCTTCTAGATTACTTACATAAACCTATAAAATAAATTGATTTTTGTAATAGAATAAATAAAAGTACGAAGTGACCTCTTTTTGTAAAATACGCAGCTCGATAGGACTGCGCACTTTCTGAACCCATACAACTTACTTGGTACACTAATCAAAATATTTTTTTCATTATTTGGTATAAAAACCTTCACAGAAAAATACAAAAATTGAAAAATATAGTATCCACAAATTTTTGACCTAAAACAGGCACTAAAAAGAGGCTATGCCATATGGCATAGAATAACCGAAAGGGTTAAAGAACAAATTCATAATCTTAACAAAATTAAACCATAAGAAATTATGTCACAACCTAAAAAATTGGAAATATTTACAAAAAAATGTCTGTAATAATTAAAAATAATGAAAAAAAAAATTAATTATAAACCATATACACTGTACCATTCAAAATATATTATTTATAAAACAAATAGGAACAACAAATAAAAGTACAAAAATTAATTTTAACATTGCAAGATATTAAAAGATTGAAAATAATCATTACCATGAGTCCGAATTATAGAAACCAAAATTGATAGACCTAATGCACCTTCAAAAACACTGAAAGTTAAGAATATCATTCTAAAAAATCCTCTATAATCTAACAAACTTAAATATAAAAATAGGAAAAAGAATAGACTAAGTACAATATATTCTAATCCCAACAACATTGATAATAAATGTTTACGATTAGATACAAAAACAAAAATACCGATTAAAAACAAAATACTAGGTAATCCTCAATACAAAATTATTAACATTAGTTTTAATAGTTTAACAAAAACATTGGTCTTGTAAATCAAAAATAAGAAACTATCTTTTAAAACTTCAAGAGAAAGAAAAATTTCCTTTCATTAATCCCCAAAATTAATATTTTTTTATAAACTACTTCTTGATATTATACAAATAACTCTTTATATCTTAACTTTTATCTTCAGATTAATCTTCATCCAGATAAACCACCCCTTAGCTATAGGATTAACACTTCTAGTACAAACCCTAATAATTTGTTTACTAACAGGATTAACAGCTAAAAGATTCTGATTCTCGTATAGCCTATTCTTAATTTTCCTAGGAGGAATACTAGTGTTACTTATTTACGTTACTTCCCTAGCTTCAAATGAAATATTTTCATTATCAATAAAATTAACAACTATTTCAACCCTATTGTTTATTATTTTAATAGTTACATCAATATTTATTGACAAAACATCATCAATCTGATTCTACCAAAATAATGAAATAGAATCAATTTTCAATTCATATTCATACTTCACAGAAAATTATATACAAAAATTATATAATATACCAACTAACTTTATAACAATCTTACTAATAAACTATCTATGTATTAGTAACCCTAATTGCAATTGTAAAAATTACTAAATTATTCTACGGTCCTTTACGACTAATAAACTAATGAACAAACCTTTACGAACCCAACATCCCTTAATCAAAATTGCAAATAATGCACTAGTTGATTTACCTGCACCTATTAACATTTCAGCCTGATGAAACTTCGGATCACTATTAGGATTATGTTTAATTATTCAAATTTTAACTGGGCTATTTTTAGCTATACACTATACAGCAGACATCAATATAGCATTTAACAGAGTAAATCACATCTGTCGAGACGTGAATTATGGATGATTATTACGAACTTTACATGCTAATGGAGCATCATTCTTCTTCATTTGTATTTATTTACATGTAGGACGAGGAATCTATTACGGATCTTACTTATTTACACCCAGATGACTAATTGGTGTAATTATTCTATTCTTAGTAATAGCAACAGCATTTATAGGATACGTACTACCTTGGACCGCGAGTCGCAGGCAGCAACCTCAGGTTCAAATACTGCCTGTAATAACACCTAAAAAAAATAACGGGAAAACTCGTTTTCTCTTTCGGTGGCTGTCCTCTCAGCTGGAAATGGCAAACCTCTGAGAGTAAAAATTGCTTATGAAAAAGCTCCCAACCTGCCGTTCGGAACCGGCATTAAACTGTAGGTCCCTCCAACCCGTGTACAAATTCACACGCACAACACGGGTAGTTGCGGGAAGCTAGGCCTTAGTCTCGCGTAAGCGGGCTGTCGTGCCAGTCAATTATTAAATTACTACCTTGAGGACAAATATCTTTCTGTGGGGCAACAGTAATTACTAATTTATTATCAGCTGTCCCTTACTTAGGAATTGATTTAGTACAATGGTTATGAGGAGGATTTGCAGTAGACAATGCAACTCTAACACGATTTTTTACATTTAATTTTATTCTCCCATCTATTGTACTAGTAATAACCCTAATCCACCTATTATTTCTTCACCAAACAGGTTCTAATAATCCAATAGGTGTAAATTCTAACCTAGACAAAATTCCATTCCATCCATATTTTACATACAAGGACATTGTAGGATTTGTAATTATAATTGCAGCTTTAATTATACTAACTCTAATAAATCGTTACTTACTAGGAGACCCAGATAATTTCATTCCAGCTAACCCACTACTAATTCCTGTACACATTCAACCAGAATGATATTTTGTATTTGCCTATGCTATTTTACGATCTATTCCTAACAAATTAGGAGGAGTAATTGCACTAGTGTTATCAATTGCAATTCTTCCATTCTACCACCTAAGAAAATTCCGAGGAATTCAATTTTATCCAATCAATCAAATTTTATTTTGAACAATAGTGGTTACAGTAGTTCTACTAACATGAATTGGAGCTCGACCCGTAGAAGACCCTTATGTTCTAATTGGACAAATCTTAACTGTTGTTTACTTCCTTTATTACCTAATTAACCCACTAGTAATCAAGTGATGAGATAAATTAATTAACTAGTTTATGAGCTTGAAAACATGAGATAGAAACAATCCCTTTCTATAAACTTTACTAGAAAAATTCACCCAACCCAATAAAAAATAATAAAGAATTTAAAGAAAAAGGTAAAAAACATTTTCAAGCTAAATATATTAATTTATCATAACGAAATCGAGGAAGAGTACCCCGAGCTCAAATAAAAACAAAAGAAATAAATGTCAACTTAAGATAAAATATAAAATTAAATAAATCACAACCCAAAAAAATAACACAAAATAATATACTCAAAAATAAAATACTTGCATATTCAGCTATAGAAATTAAAGCAAATCCTCCACTTCTGTATTCCACATTAAACCCGGACACAAATTCAGATTCACCTTCAGCAAAATCAAAAGGAGTTCGATTAGTCTCAGCTAAACAAATTATTAACCAAACTAAAGCTAAAGGAAACAAAATAAAGAAAAATCAAACATAACTCTGATAATAATAAAACCCTACAATATTATATCCACCAATTAAAAAAATAAAACAAAGTAAAACCAAGGCTATTCTGACTTCATAAGAAATTGTTTGAGCAACAGCTCGTAAGCCCCCTAACAAAGCATAATTTGAATTAGAAGACCACCCAGCTACCATAACAGTATAAACCCCTAAACTAGTACAACATAAAAAAATAATAAACCTAAATTAAAAGAAAATAACTTTACAAATTAAGGTATACATAGTCAAACTACCAAAGAAAAAAATAAGGAAAAAATAGGAGAAAAATAATAAGAAATATAATTAGACAACAAGGGATAAGTTTGTTCCTTAGTAAATACTTTAATTGCATCACAAAATGGTTGGGGGATCCCCATAAAACCCACTTTATTTGGCCCGTTACGAATTTGAATATAACCAAGAACCTTACGCTCCAGTAAAGTAAGAAAGGCAACTCTAACAAGAACACAAATAACTAAAATTAAACTACCCACAAAAATAAAACTAATTCTATAAAAATCAAGTACTATTTGTAATATAAATTACATCAGGGACTTAACTATTATAAGTTTTTTAAGAAAATAATTGCTATGTAACTATTACAATGCAACATAAATTTTATTTGTTGATTATAATTATTATTTGCGACAATTAATTTTTACGTTGCGTAATAACTGTTATAAGAAAACAAACTTTTTTTTCGTTCTCGATAATTATTATTTTGGGATTTTTTGTGTTTACGTTGCTTCATAACTTTTATTTATGACTTTTTTTATTTACGTTACCGATAACTATTATTTTGAGAAAATTTTTTTTACGTTGCTTTATAACTTTTATTTATGATTTTTTTTATTTACGTTGCCGATAACTATTATTTGAAAGAAAATTTTGTTTACGTTGCTTCATAACTTTTATGAAAGAAATTTATTTTTTTACTGATTTTTAATGATTTTTATTTGATTAGTTGTTGGTGGAAATTAGGTCTCTGCAGTTAATTTGCGTTTGTCAATTTAAAACAATAAAAAAAATAAAAATAAATAAATAAATAAATAGTTATCGCAATGTAAAAAACAAAAATCCCAAAATAATAATTATCGAAAACGAAAAATATACTTGTTGTACAAATTGCCTGATTTGACAATTCGGGAATTAACTGAAATGCGTTCGAGTTAATTCCTACCCAAAGGTTCGAGTTGGGTTTGCAAAACAAGGGAACGCGTAAAGTTTCTAATTTCGATGTAATGATAAAAGACGTCTGACTTGTAGCACAGGTTTACAATATTTCACGCATTTATTTTCCGTAGCTCGTATATAAAGCAATTCGTAAGTACTAATAACAGTAATAACTTCAAGAGAATAGAAAATGTACACATTCGAAGAGTAGGACCTACAGTGGCGGCTAACTATATTAAGACCGCTTGTATAAGACATTTGGTCTGATGACCAAACATACCGCCCCACATTGCAACCACTAGGTTCAATTTATTGGCAATAGCGCTAATTTCGTGATTGGGCGGCGTAGCGTAGTGGTAGCTGTTTTAATGTCTGCAACCCGAACATGCCCGTCAGTTCCAGTAACAACATTGATCACTCGGCCCATGACCCATTTCATTGGCGGTAGATTATCCTCGTGTATGAGTACGAAATCGTCGACTTGAAGATCTTGCTGCGTTTGCTGCCAGCGATATCGATTCTGCAGGTCATACAGATATTCACGGCTCCACCGTTGCCAAAAGTGCACTTTCGCTGCAGCAATTTTCTGCCAACGATGTAAATTCGCAATATCGTTGACCAACTTCACGCGTTCGGGGATGCTTCTGAGTGGACCACCAATTAAAAAATGACCTGGCGTTAATGCTTCCAAATCGTTGGGGCTCGAAGATAATGGAGAAATCGGACGCGAGTTTAAAACTGCTTCAATTTCAGCCAAGGCAGTAGTCAGCTCTTCAAATGTCAGTCGAGCATTTGATAGGCTACGGTAAAGATGAGATTTGGCAGATTTAACAGCAGCCTCCCAGAGACCGCCAAAGTGTGGTGCTCTAGGGGGAATAAAGGAAAATTCAATAAAATTAGTTGAGCAAAAATCAAATACTTTGCTTATATTCGCTGAGTTGTGAAAGTATTCCCGAAACTCCCGCAATTTTGCATCGGCTCCAATGAAGTTGGTGGCATTGTCACTATACAATTTGGAGGGCAAGCCCCGTCGGCTCACGAAGCGTTTGAGGGCAGCGATAAATGCGTCACTTGAAAGATCGGTCACTGCCTCGATATGCACTGCTTTCGTCGAGAAGCATACAAACACTGCAATGTATGACTTGTACGGCGTTTTCCCTCGGATCCTTAGGTATGTTGGTATTGGGCCTGCGAAGTCTACTCCTGTCACCATAAATGGCCTGCTACCAATCACACGGTCCTTTGGCAGATCACCCATTACCTGTGTCAAGAGCTTTGGTTTGTAGCGAGCACACTGCATACAGTCGTGGACAACTTGACGTGCCAGTGTACGGCAATTTACTATCCAAAACTGTTGTTGTATTAGGGCCACAAGTGCGCGAGGACCTGCGTGGTAGTTGGAACGATGTATGTGTGATACCATGTGTTTTACGAATGGATCAGCTTTAGGCAGCAGGAACGGCCACTTCGCAGATTCGGGAATATTAGCATGTCGCAGCCGACCCCCCACTCGCAGTAGTTGGATGTCGCCGAAGTCTTGAAGAAACGGGCTAAGCGACACGAACGCTCCAGTTAGTACTTTCTTTTGTTTGAGTAATTCAATCTCGTGTGCAAAGTAATGTTGTTGAACCATCCACACTATCCGATGAAGAGCGCACTGCAGTTCGTTTGAAGAGAGCAACTCGGTGCGGTTGGCTTTGTTTTTCGAACAAAGTCGCAGCATGAATGCGACCACTCGCAAACATTTTGTGTAGTTGCTAATTTGGTGAATACGTTGCAATAAATATGATTGCTCAACCACCTCGCAAATATATACTGTTTTCCGCTTCTCTGCATTGTATTCTTCACCCGGCGAGTAGTCATTGAATGGTGGAGGCCACTGCGATGAATCTCGTTGAAGATATGAGGGTCCATGCAGCCAGTTCGAATCTAAGAGCTCCTGCACTGTGCAGCCTCGGGATATATAATCAGCTGGATTGTGATCAGTAGGAACATATCTCCACGTTGTATTGTTAGACCAATTTTAAATATCGGCGATTCTATTTCCTACAAAGGTGGAGAAAGTAGAAGATTGAGCGTGAATCCAATGGAGAGTGATTTGTGAGTCAGACCAAAAATGTACGCTTGAAATGTTACATGACAAATAGTCTTTAATTTTATTCCAAAATTTTGCTAGTAGATGTGCGGCACATAGTTCTAGTCGTGGTAGTGTGCACACCTTAAGTGGAGCAACACGTGACTTCGATGCAAACAAGTTTACCATGACATTTTCAAATTCATCTTTGCATCGCAAATATATACAGCATCCATATGCTTTACCAGACGCATCTCCAAACCCATGCACCTGCAGTTCAATTGAATTCGCCATGAGAGCAAATCTAGGGATCCGTATTTTGGGCACTTGCTGCAAGTCGAACCAGATTGCTTTCCACGCGGTATCAACCTCCTGGGGGACAGATTCATCCCAATCGCATTTTAAAATCCAAAGTCGTTGAAGTAAGATTTTACTTTTCACAATTAGCGGACTTATAAGACCTAACGGATCAAACAGAGAGGACGTTAGTGATAAAATAGATCGTTTAGTTATGTATTTAGGTATATGTTTTGGCCGAAATGTAAAGCAGAACACATCTTCACCGGTATGCCACGAGATACCAAGGGCGCTGGTTGTATTGTCTACATGTTGCATATCCTTCACGCTCGCTAATACTTCGTTAAAGTCTGGATGATTACTATACCATTTTGCTAGTGTGAGCTTGAAATATTTCAGAATTTCTGTAACTTGCGTTTTTATGGTCCGTACGGTTTCAAAATCATCTGCTCCGCTCAGCATATCGTCAACGTAAAAATCCGTCTTTATTATAGACTTTCCGAGTTCGTTGCCATGTGGATAGGTGTCTGCAGCATAATGTAGCGAACGAATTGCAAGATATGGTGCCGATGCGGTGCCATACGTTACGGTATTGAGCATGTACGTCGATATTGGTTTTGATTCGGAATCACGCCAAAGAATTAACTGAAACTTGCGGTCATCCGGATGCAATAAGAACTGTCTGTACATTTTAGTGATGTCGGCCGTAATGGCATATCTATGGCAACGAAATCTTAAAAGAGTGATGAGTAACTCATGTTGAATTTGAGGGCCAACCATAAGTAATTCGTTAAGTGAAATTTGTGATGCTGTGCGACATGAGGCATCAAACACCACCCTCACCTTAGTTGTTGTACTGCTTGGTTTCAAAACACAGTGATGAGGAATAAAATAATGTGCCGAATCCAAATTCACATTGTCGACTAATGACATATGTCCCAAAGCTTCGTACTCTTTCAAAAATTCCGCATATTGACGTTTCAAGTCGAAGTCCTTTTTTAACTTATTTTCCAGAGCAATAAAACGGCGAAGTGCGATATCTCTGGAATTCCCAAGACTGTGGATACCACCTTTGAATGGTAGCCTAACTACCAGTCTGCCATCGCTGTTAACTGCTACTGTGTTCACGAAGTAGTTCTCACATGCTTGTTCTTCTCGTGTGTAGAGTTTTCGGTTGGTTCCAATTTCTTCAACTTGCCAAAACTTTTCGACGTTTCTGCTGAGGGCGTCCAGCGTGGAAGATGCTACACAGTGCGAGGAGAGGCTATTGTTGTTAGCTGTTGCGGTATATTTACCTGATACCACCCAACCAAATAATGTTTTCTGCAAGGTTGGTAGATTTGCTCCAAGACGAATTTGTCCGACTGCTAATAGTGAGAAAAAGGCTTCTGCACCAAGGAGCATATCCACTGAGCGAGATCGGTGAAACTCTGGGTCAGCCAAGTCCAAGTTACCAGGTATCTGTAAATCTTGCACTGAAACGTTTTCATCAGGATGATAGCCAGAAATTTTATTCGTTATCAAAAATTCGAGCGCTGCTTCAAAGTTAGTACTCCGTGAGCGAATTGTTGTTTGAGTTTTCCACGACACCTTTAGCGATGACACACCAATTCCGCAAATGTCCATTCTGTTTCTAGACTTCTTTAAATTAAGCGAATTACACAGTGATTGAGTTATAAAATTAACTTGTGAGCACGAGTCTAAAAGAGCTCTGCATTGTTCGAATTCACCAGCTGCATTTCTGACCAATATTAGTGCCGTTGCCAAAATGACCTGACTCGTAGTCGCTGGTTCTAAACCTATATGTTCAATTGTGCTGGCATGAACAGCAGCCGATGAGGATGAGGTGGCAGTGGGCATAAACCCTGTTGATGAATTTGAAGATCCGTCTCCTGACGTGTCATGCAGTAGCGAATGGTGGCGCTGTTTACAAAAGCGACATGAATACTTCGATGGGCATTGTGCAATACCATGACCTCCTGCCAAACAATTGAAGCATAAATGGTGTTCTTTGACTTGTTGTGCGCGTTGTTTCACGGGAAGAACAATGAATCCTTGGCATGTAGATATAGCATGTCCTACCTTTGAACAAAACGAACACACGATCTCCTTTGAAGAACTTCGTTTGGTGAGAAATGACTGTCTCAATCCACCGTTGGTCGAATAATTGCGATGATGCGTTGGCGCCACTGTAGTATTACAATGGCCCTTGGTTTGCGCGTTAAGTTGTTGACAGCGTTTGTCCAGCATTGTGCAACACTCTTCCCAAGATGGTAATTTCGAGTATTCAAGGTGCTCATCCCACTTGCGCTTCGTCTCAGAATCCACTTTGCTCATTGCTACATGAATGATAATAGCGTCACATATTTTTTCATGTGAACCTAGAGATTGTAACGAGCTATAGAGTGCTGATACTGTGTCCACGATTTGCCGCAGCTGGGATGGCACAGGTTTAGTTGCCTTAGGAATGTCAAACAACGCTGAAACGTTTTCTAAAAAGATTAGGGTGTCGTTGTCGTACCTCTCTTCGAGCCTTTTGAGAGCTTTGGGGTAATTCTCTTCTGTTACCTGGAATGCCTTTACGGTAGAAAGCGCTTCACCACTCAGACAAGAGAGCAAATGATTAAATTTGTCGATTTTAGGTACATAAGAATCATTATTCACCAAATTATTGAAAGTATTTATAAAGTTTTTATATTCAATGTACTTGCCATCGAATTTTGGTAAACGTAGGTTTGGAAGTCGGTTTGATGACACAGAGTGTGGCACTGAAAACGTTTGCTCGTGAAAGCTTTGGCGCCTGCGACCGTCCATCAACGATGATATGCGACATTTCGTAGCAACGTAGAGCTCGTCGATGTCGGCACGACCACCATCTGATGGACAAATTCTTTCTATTTGCGTCTGATAGTAGCATGCTTGTTTATAGTATGAGTCGACTATACCTAATCGACACTCAAGTTCAGTCACTGAAAGACTAATGTTAGCCTCCACTAAATTTTTAATGCGAGTTATGCTGCCTTTTGATGACGCCCGCTGTTGCTTTAGCTCTTCTATAGTAGGAGTCGGAGACGATGTCTGCTGAGCATCAGGGTCCACCATTGTGCGCGTATATACGTAGCAGAGTGAAATTCGGAGTAAAACGAAACTGCAGTGCGCTGAAATACGATGGGCGACAACGAAGTGGGGGCGTCGTACAAGTCCTCTGTGAAGTTAGCCTCGAGCGAGTGTGAGCAGCACTGCAAGAGCTGCGTGTGACTTATGTTAAGCACACCTCAGCCAAAATGAGAACAGGAGCTGTATGTAAATAATTTGTGAGCGTATTTATGTGAAATGCACTCGAGAACCGATGAGCCCAACGCTGTGCGCGGCTTATATAAAGTGGCTTATGTACAGCAGCGTATGTGCAATTGCTTATTTAGTGACTTCAACTAAGCGCGAGTTTTGCGAGATGAGGCGATGTCTTTTACATAAACTTATGTATATAACGATTAACCGTTTAAACTGGTACAGTCGTTTATGTAGCAACTTTTCAATTTGATATTTTAATTGTAATTTTCACGATTTCACCAAATCGTATTGATTTGTAAAAAGTTTCACTTTTCCGTGGTAGTTTGTGATTTTACATTAGACTTAGAGCGCGTCTTTTTTATGTTCAACACGGACAACTTATGTGAAGTGTCCTGTCACGGCCGCCAATGTACAAATTGCCTGATTTGACAATTCGGGAATTAACTGAAATGCGTTCGAGTTAATTCCTACCCAAAGGTTCGAGTTGGGTTTGCAAAACAAGGGAACGCGTAAAGTTTCTAATTTCGATGTAATGATAAAAGACGTCTGACTTGTAGCACAGGTTTACAATATTTCACGCATTTATTTTCCGTAGCTCGTATATAAAGCAATTCGTAAGTACTAGGTTAGGTTAGGTTAAAGTGGCTGCCTAGGCACGGGACTTGCCGAAAGACACACTTAGGCCACGAAAAAGGGCCCATTGTGATACCACAAAGAGTGAGTGATCTGACTTACTGCAAGTTAGGTGCCTATACTAGCCAATTTGTTTTGTGGATAAAACCCAGCAAGTCCCTAATATTGACTGATCTGAGGTCATCCAGGTTATCGAAGAAGAAGGAGCCCAGGGCTTTCCACCTTCGTATAGAGAGAGCCGGGCAATGACAGAGAAGGTGACTTATAGTCTCTTCCTCCTCCTCATTATGACAGCTACGGCAGAAGTCCCGACTGTCAAGACCTAATTTGTAGGCATGACGACCAAAGGTACAATGTCCCGTAAGAATCGAGACGATCGTATTGATATGTTGTCTACCGAGCGAGACAAGAGTTCTTGTGCGCCCGGGGTTTAGGGTGGGCCAAAGTTGCTTTGTGATTGAGCAAGTACTCTCATCCTTCCATCGCTTGTTGGCTGTGTTGAGGAAAGAAGTACTAATAACAGTAATAACTTCAAGAGAATAGAAAATGTACACATTCGCAGAGTAGGACCTACAGTGGCGGCTAACTATATTAAGACCGCTTGTATAAGACATTTGGTCTGATGACCAAACACTTGTTACTTATAAGAGTTATTATGCAACTCAAAAATATTTATTACATGATAATAGTTATAGGCGACGTAAAAAATTTCTTATTGGGAATAATTATTATAAAGCAATAATTATAGAAATTTCTTAAATTAAGGCAATTTTTTTATTCTCAAAAATACAGATAATAATTATTTTAGGTCTCTGAATTACATACATAAATTCTAAATTTATTGCACTAATCTGCCAAAATAGTAATTAATCATATTCTTAACAAAAAATTATTTAATTCTAATATGTGATCCTTTCGTACTAAAATATTAAGAATTTAAAAGTCGAACAGGCTCAAAATTTAAGCGGCTACACCTAAAATTATATCTTAATCCAACATCGAGGTCGCAATCTTTTTTATCGATATGAACTCTCCAAAAAAATTACGCTGTTATCCCTAAAGTAACTTAACCCATTAAGCCCTGAGCGTTGCGTTTGCGCAAAGGTTGGGAATTTCGCTATATTAAGTAATTCATAAAGACATAAGACTTGAAAATGGGTAGAATTGGATTAGAATTGATCGTTTTAGATTCTGCCATACTCAAATTTCAAAATTATTTAAATATTCATACGTTTTTTTCGATCCAAAGTCAAAGGTTTTTTTTGGGGAATTTTTGAAATTCAATCAAAAATACTTATTCTTCAAACCTATCAAAATCCCTTAGTGGGCTGCATTTTGCAATGCTAAACTATTTAAAAATAAGTTTTGAAAATTTTTTTTTTGAATTTTTAAACAAAAAATATGCTTTAAGTTTTGTGTTGCGCGAATGCAACGTTGGGCCTAAACACTGCCAATTTTCATACAACGCAACGCGTGAAAATGTCAAAATCCAAGCAGCTGATATTTTATTGGCTCATTTTATTTTCCGCAAATGTTTGATTTTGTTTATTTGTGTAATGTTTGCGAAAAACATGACAAAAACAAACATGGTATGAATTTTTTGCTTGATTTTTTTTTCTTGATTAGGTCAATTAATAAGATTGTGTAAAATTTTATGGAAATCGCACAAGCCTTTCTGGGGTCAGGTTTTAATGAGTTAAACTTTTAATCGCTAATAACGGATCAAATATTCATAAATTAATGTTATAAAAAATTAAAAGTTATTTAAATTTTAATATCACCCCAATAAAATATTTTAGATTAGAAAAATAAAATAAATCCAAAAAATTTAAATAAAATAAAATATAAAGATTTATAGAGTTTTCTCGTCTTTTAAAAAAATTTTAGCTTTTTGACTAAAATATAAAACTCTATCAAAAATTTAAATGAAACAGTTTATACCTCGTCCAACCATTCATACCAGCCTCCAATTAAAAGACTAATGATTATGCTACCTTTGCACAGTTAGTATACTGTGGCCATTCAATTTATTCATTGGGCAGGTCAGACTTGAAAAATAACTCAAAAAGACATGTTTTTGTTAAACAGGCGGGCATAAAATTTTGCCGAATTCTTTACATAAACTTTCCATATAAAATTAAACTTACAATAAATATATACTAATTCTATCATTATTATTTTAAAAAATTAAAATAAAAACTTTTATAGATAATTAAAGCTTAATAAATAATATAAATAATAAAATAATTTATAACAAACTTAAAAATGGTTGCAAATTCTATACATACATCTCATAAAATAATTATTAACTTTTAATAATTTTTTCCAAAGCTTATCCCCTGGAAAATTATAATTAAAAAATTTAAAAATACTAAATTAAATTTATTTCTAAAAGAACTAGATACCTTTATAAACGAATAACATTTCACATTCCAAATAATTTATTCAAAATGATTTTGATACATCAACTTTAATAAATTATTAACTCTTATAAAATCGGGAATAATAAATAATTATTGTTTACTTAATAGACCCTGATAAACAAGGTATGATAAACTAAATCTTCTTATAAAATAAAAATTTTTCAAAATATTTCTATATTCACTCACGTTACTAATCAACTATAATAAAATCTATTTATTCATTAAAAATTACTTAAACAATCAATTTTATAATTATTTTTAATAATTTAAACAATCAAAAAAATATTAATAAATAAAATCTAATCAATTTATATTGATTTGCACAAAAATCTTTTCAATGTAAATGAAATGCTTTACTTAATAAGCTTTAAATTGTCATTCTAGATACACCTTCCGGTACATCTACTATGTTACGACTTATCTTACCTTAATAATAAGAGTGACGGGCGATGTGTGCATATTTTAGAGCTAAAATCAATATAAAATAATCTATTTAATTTTACTATCAAATCCACCTTCATTAAACATTTCATATTTAATTCCGTTTAAATAAATTTACTTTAACTCATCTCTACTTAAATATTAGCTACGCCTTGATCTGATATATACCAGGTATGCGCCTATGAAACCGGTAATTATTTTGGAAAAAAACACGTTTATTGTGAGGAAATGATTACAATTTTATTCTTCAAAGTAATGGCCATCGGTAGCTACACATTTTTCCCATCTCTCAGGCAATTTATGGATGCCTCGCCCAAAAAATTTTTCTTCTTTGGCCTGAAACCAATCATCGATCCATTTTTTGACTTGGCCCATCGATGCGAACATGTGATAATCCGAAGGCGCCAAGTCTGGTGAGTAAGCCGCATGAGCAAGAGCTTCCCAGTTGTACGATGCAACCAATTCTTTGGTGTGTAGTGGTACCACATGACCACTTATGCCGAAACCAGTCGATCGCGCTACACTTATTACTTCACATGTGCCAAATGACACCACGCGCACGACAGTGCAGCACTCAAGTGGCTGAGCCAGCGATTAGCCGAGCGGCGTGCCACCCGACACCACCTACCGCAGTGCAATGCCCCACTTACGGAAAAATGCACTGATCGGCATGTTGTGTGATGTCACCTACCGCAGGGCACGGGCACTTGAGGAAAGTGCTGAGTTGACCCAATGGTCCAGTGACGCTGATTGGACGTAGCCTTTGGTCACTGGAATAATGGGCGGAGCGCTGGAAATGCTCCGCTGTATAACAGTTTTGTAAATTAGTATTTAAGTAACCAATTTTCCGAAAATAAACCAGCTTGCTTAGAACCATCACTCTGCGTGTGTTTCTTTTTGCAAGACACTGAGGCTCAAACTTAGCCATACCTTTTGAGGCGAGGTCCGCCATTAGACCAGAATACACTCACACTTTAACACAACACTTTTACCCCTACAGGTGGCTCTAGTGCGGTGTGGTGGTGCGTTGTCATCGAGGAAAATCACTTTGTGTTGCCTGGCTTCATATTCTGGGCGTTTTTGGTGTATAGCACGGTTCAAATCGGCCAATTGTTGTTGGTAACGTTCACCGTTAACCGTTTCACCAGGTTTTAGAAGGTCTTACCATATGACACAAAACACAAAACTAACTGTGTCCGCAAATCGTAATTTGTAGGCAATTTTTACGGAAATATAAAAAAATAAGAATTATTTTTTTTATATATTTTAAAAATCCTTTAATAACAATTATTTTTGATTTTTTTCTTATTAGTCCATAAGTAACAGTTTTCTTTCGATTTTTATTTTAGTTGACCTATGATAACAGTTATTGGTGACTTTTATTTAAAAAAGTCATAATAAAAATTATTCAGTGACTTTTATTCATAAAAGTCATCAATAAAATTCATTCGGTGACTTTTATTTTTTAAGTCATCATTAAAAATCATTCAATGACTTTTATTTACAAAAGTCATTAGATGACTTTTATTTATAAAAGTCATCAATAAAAATCATTCAATGACTTTTATTTTATAAGTCATCAATAAAAATCATTCAATGACTTTTATTTTTTAAGTCGCAACATAAAAGTCATTAATTGCACTACTGGAATATTTAAATTTGTCGGGTATTGAATTTGAACTTCCTGAAAATTTTCTAGATCAAATCTTATTCGACACCTATTTTATAATTATTCGAAAATCAAAATTTAACTGGCCCAACGATGGGTTAAGATTTCGTATGTGGAAACATGATTTAAAAGATGGCTTGACATCAAAATTGGTGAAAGCACTTCAAATGAGATACAAATGATGTTTTTTTAAGCCCTTCTCGTGGGCCCTTCTCGTAATATATATGTGGTTTGTTCTATTGTTTTTGTTCAGCCGATCAAGAATATATATACATTTTGATATTTAATGAATCCAGTACTGCGATTAATGAAAATGACTTTTATGTTGCGACTTAAAAAATAAAAGTCATTGAATGATTTTTATTAATGACTTTTATAAATAAAAGACTTTTATAAATAAAAGTCATTGAATGATTTATATTGATGACTTTTATAAATAAAAGTCATTGAGTGATTTTTATTGATGACTTTTATAATAAAAGTCATTGAATGATTTTTATTCATGACTTTTATAAATAAAAGTAATTTAATTACTTTTATTGATGACTTAAAAAATAAAAGTCATTGAATGATTTTTATTGATGACTTTTATAAATAAAAGTCATCTAATGACTTTTATTGATGACCTAAAAAATAAAAGTCATCGAATGATTTTTATTGATGACTTTTATAAATAAAAGTCAATTAATGATTTTTAATGATGACTTAAAAAATAAAAGTCACCGAATGATTTTTATTGATGACTTTTATGAATAAAAGTCACTGAATAATTTTTATTATGGTTTTTTAAAATAAAAGTCACCAATAACTGTTATCATAGGTCAACTAAAATAAAAATCGAAAGAAAACTGTTACTTATGGACTAATAAGAAAAAAATCAAAAATAATTGTTATTAAAGGATTTTTAAAATATAAATACTAAATAACTGTTATTTGTTGAGTCATAAAATAAAAATCAAGAAATAACTGTTAAACATTGATTTTTATAATAAAACTTATAACTGTTACGGTCCCTGGTTTTCACCATATCCGGAATCGCAATGCTACCTTTTATTCTAATTGGCTTTAAGGTGATCCTTCAAAGACGAATCAAATCATTTCAGATAACGGCAAAAACTGACCAAACTAAAACGGGTTTAGATGAAACATCAAAGAATCAGGACGGAATTTCAAGAAATTTAAGCATCATTCAGATGCCAATGACCTCAGCGCAACACAGTGAGGACACTGCGTTATTTAAAGAGGGAGGAGTTAACGACACAAACATTTCCAGCGAAATAAACATTTTTCGCTGCGCTTAGCGCTTCCTACACGCGCGCCGCAAGCTTAGCTTGAGGTTCAACGGACTATGCGGACGAATTTGCTGAAGCTATGTCTGCAGCCTGAGCTGCCGATCATGTTACAGCAACATGCTCAATTCCCTTTTCTTTATCGATATTTTTAAAGTCGCCTTCGATGATCAGTCGTCAAGTACCACTCCAATGGAACAGTCGTTCCCCAACGTGAATAAAAATAAATGTTTCAATTTTGCTGAACAACAACGTTATTTTATTTAACTTATACTCAGTTTCAAAATTATGAAGACGCTAACTATTTTCGCTATTCGGAAAAATTTAAGAATATTTATTGGTTATTCATTGACATTGAGCGGGGGCGTGTCACTTTTCAATATAATGCTCTCAATATAAACGATTGCCGGGTGTAGCAACGCACACCGGGCACTCTCTAGTGTGAAATAATAAGTACTCAATACTTAGGCCAGTGCAAGGCTTAGCTTCAAACACCACTTGAAGTACATTGGCAACAAGGCATCGAAGACAGTGGCCGCACCATCATGGCTTATGCCAAATATTGGCGACCCGAAACATCTTGGCGGAAGAGGCACGCGTTAAGTACGAGGAGAAAGATGCTCCGCAGCAAAAGAAGACGTATCGGGAGCTGACCCTGCAGAAGTGGCAACAGCGATGGAATGAGTCCCGCAAGGGAAGGTGGACGTTCGTCCTAATAAACGATTTCCACAAATGGATGAGCCGTGCGCACGTGGTGGTGGACCACTATCTCACGCAGATAATGACAGGCCATGGCTGCTTTAAGTCATGCCTACATAGGTGGGGGTATGAGCAGAACCCCTTCTGCGACTTCTGCAGCGGGTCAATCGAAGACGCTGAGCACATTGTTTTCAACGGTGCAAGGTACAATAGCCAACGGCGCCGCCTAGCGAATAAAATCGGCGGCACGCGCACAGTGCAGTCGCTAGTCGGAATAATGGTGGAGTCCAGGTCCTGCTGGGATGCAGTAGCGCGGTATGCGGAGGAAATTATGATAAGGCAGCGTGAGATCGAGAGGGGCAGACGTGCCAATGAACGTCTTGTTGTGGAAGAGACAGGATAAGGCTATGTCTCTCCTGTGAAGAGATGGTGGAAGGCGGTTCCGCAGGGGGAGATAGTGGGGGGGTGGATTTAGTCGGTAGGGTTCCGGCATGCCGACGAAGTTCCGGTCTCTTCCGAAGATTTTCCACCTCCGCCAGAAAACAAAAACATAGTGGCCCTTGGAGTGTTCGAGAGGAAGGTACTTCGCAAAATCTCCGGCCCTGCTCGTGTTGGCGACGACTATCGTTTACAGAGAAACATCGAGCTGTATATGGACATGGACGTAGCGCAGTGAATTAACATCCAGCGGCTACGCTGGCTCGGTCAAGTCTGCCGTATGGACGACGAAGTTCCGGCGGAAAAGGTGTACGTTGCGATGGTTTGAGGTCGACGAAGAGGGAGGCCGTGTCTCCGGTGGAAGGACCAAGTTGAAGAGGCCCTGTTATCTCTTGGTGTGACCAACTCGAGAAGGCGCGCGCAAAGCAGAGGCGCCTGGAGAGAAGTTTTGCGGCAGGCCGTAACCCGATAACGGGTTGTTATGGCCAGTTAAGTAAATAAGTATATCTGTTTTGGACTTGAAGAAAGATTTATATTTGCCGTGAGTTTTTCTAGGGACTGTATTTTGTCTGATTTTAGTTCTTTCCTGAACACCGCATTGCTTTTTTGTAATTTATAAGGTTGGCGTCGGTCATGTGCTGCTTGTATTTAGTTCATAGCGATTGTTTGTTATTTCTAAGGTTTGCGAATTTTTTTGTATTTGTTTGCGGTATAGAAAAATGAGCAGATGAGCGAATTATTGACTTGATTATTGAAGCTTCGGCGTTAATGTTTTTGGACATAGGTTTGTCATTTGATAACGATATGAAATTTAGTCCAATCGGCTTTTGGTGTTAAAAATTTTGACCGCGGTTTGACTTGGTACCAATTGGGAAATGATAGGAATGTTTTTATAGGGAAGCGATCACTGTTGTGGAGCTCTTCTATTGTGTGGGATTATGTCTGAGGGAATGGGTAAAGGTTTTACGGGTGGAAAAGTGTGTGGGTAAACCATCATTTAGAATAATAAGGTTACGGGCCATAATTCCGTCTTCGATAATTTTCCCTTTTCCATTGATGACCTTAGAGCCCCACAGTGGACTCCAGGCATTAAGATCCCCAAGCATGATAATTGGGGTCGAAAACATATTAAGAATACCTGTGAGTTCTTTGGTGTTAAATGTTTGGTGGGGAGGAATGCAACAATGTAATTAATTAATTAATTTTAATTAATTACATTGATTTAATTAATTAACATTGATTTCAATTAATTTTTTGTCTTTTTCAATAGCTAAGCAAGAGATATTAGATAAAACGGAAATTAATTTGTGATGAACGGATTTTTTAACAAAAAAGGTGGTATTTTGTGGGTTATTGTAAAAATTGCTCATATATTTGCTGGGGGGGATAGGCAGTTTTGTTAAACGGTATATGAGTTTCTTGCAGTGCAACAATTTCTTGGTTAAATTCATTTATTAATATATTTAAATCTACGTAATTATTTTGTATTCCCTTTATGTTCCACTGTAAAATTTGCATTATTTACTCTGTGTTGTGGGGTGGTATCTGTGAGAGATGGTGGATAAGGAGAGGGAGGGGTGTTGTGAAAGCAATGATGCGATTACCAAATTAGCTGTAGAGTAATCTCCTGGTGGGTTTGGTGAGAAATCAATCGTGCCATCGGTGTTTGTTATTTTATTTTGCGTTATTGTTTGTGGTGTTGATGTCAGAGATGTTATGATTAGAGTATAGTTGTTTGGTTTGTTGGAAGTTGGCGTTTGCATTGTTATTGTTGTCAAATTCGGAGTGGGAAAGAGAGCTGATGAAATGTGTGTTGAATTTGTTGTATGATACTTATGTTTATGTTTTATGTTCTCTTTCGGTGTGTTGTTTGTAGAAATAATTTTTTGATTGTTAATGTCAGTTGTAATTTTTGGTGCAAACAGTCTTTAGTTTGTATTGGAATTACATTTTTTGTAACATTAGCAACGAAGGAAGAAGATTCATTGAGAGATGGAGGTACTTGCATTCAGTGAATTCTTATTGCTTCCCGCAAGGTACACTTCTTGTCTGTTTTTATTGTAATAATTTGCTTCATTTGCGTAAATTTTGGAAAGAGATTACATGACTTTATTTATTTTAGTGTCCGACCGAATATTCGGTTTCCATTTCGGCCCAAATAAGTGGTTTCGGTTTCAGTTTCGGCCAAAAAATGGCCGACCGGCCGAAACCAAAACTTTCTGGAATATTTTTTACATTTTATTGTGTAGCGAGTGCAGAGCCGAGCAGATATCTAGTGAAAGGATGATGCACCAATGTAAATAAACTTATTTTTTCGAATATAATAATAAACTATTTAATTTTGAATATTAGCGAGTAAGGAACGAAAGGGTTATTTTTTTATGATTATGTTTATAAAAAATATCCACAAGGCCACCTGGTTATACCCCGATCTATCCACCCGCAACCAGATAGATCACATTGTGATTGATGAAAGGCATGCTTCTAGCATTCTAGATGTGCGCACGTTCCGAGGACCCAACATCGACTCGGACTACTACCTTGTTGCAGGCAAGGTACGCATGCGTCTTTGCGCAGCGAAGACCGCGCAACCTAGTTCGCAAAGAAAGTTGGACATCAGTAAGCTGCGATCGTCGGCCTCAAGCGCGCTGGCTTCTCACACCAAAGGCCCCAGGTTCGATTCCTGGCTCGGGCTGGTGAAGAGAATTGTGAGAATTACAATAATCGCACAAGTGCGCTCTTGGCAGGCAATGGCAAAACCTCAAAGTGTGAAAGAAAAAACTGCCAATCGCCGTTCGGATTCGGCGTTAAACTGTAGGTCCCCTCCCATCATAACTAAAAACTACATCATTCCGAGAAAATTCAATTTTAAAGTTGACCATTACAGGCAGTTCAAGGTATCAAAAAATGTTTCATGTCGTCTTGTGAGCAAAGTATTTTACAATGTGGTTTTGACAGATAAAATATCATATGCTGATACACACAGGATTGCCATAAACTGAAAAAAAAAATTTTTTGAGTTATGACGTTCTTGCAGCGAAGGAGCGATATGTTGGAAAGACAGTATTGCATACGCATTTCAAAAACGGGTGAAATATGAGATATTACTCTCATTTTCCTTCCCTATCCCCCATGGGTATAGTACAATGCACAGTGATTCGTTCCATAGACAAAATTCAAAAAATTTATGGTCTCAGAATTTAACGATTTTGATGTCATTTGAAAGAAAAAACTCCAACTACGAAAAACCCAAAAAATCTGTGCAAAAAATCAATTAGTGTCTGCGCAAAAGCGGATCAAAGTTGAAACTTTTTCACAAAAAAATTTTAACTCATATTTTCTGTTTTTTTGTCTATTGAGTAAAAAAAATTTTACAAATACATGGTTGGCACGAAGTTGCTTAAACTTTCAATATAGATTACGAAATGACGTGGCCATTTTCGTTTTTAAATATTCAAAACAATTTTCTAAGTTAAAAATCTGAAAATTGGCAAAACTTAGCGGAAAATATCTAAAAGTATGTGAAAGTATGTTCCTGGATTTTTTTTTATTTTAAGAAGCATTCTTTCTTTGTCGGATAATGTAATTATATCCTCCGATATCTTCTGATCTCAGAAAATAATTCAATTTGAAAAGTGGTCTAAACACGTATTTTTCGACAAAATTTATTTTATTTATGCCTAAAAGTATGCAATTAGCACGGAAAATGATAAAATCTGCAAAAATGTAAAACATACATCTATTATTATCGTTTTTATTGCAAAACCAGAGGGTCCCGATACAATTTCTCTTTGGAATAATCAATGTTGATTTTACCGATTAAGTGTAAAATCTGAAAAATCTAGCCAACACATTTGGTGCTATAGCTTTCCAAAAATGACGAAATTTGCAAAATTAAGCTCAGGCATTGCCAAACTACAACAGTTTAAGAAAAACCAAATGGAGATTTCAATTCAGCAGACTATGATTAACTAGTTTACCAAATTTTATGAAGAATGGACCACTCCTTCTAATTTCGTCCCGCGGTTGTATGGAGTCGAATCACTGTGCAATGGTCTGAAATGGACTGAGTGCTATGGAAGGCTTGTAGCCTTTCTGCCCACCCTCACATCCATCCATCCATCAAGCTGCGATCACAAGGGGTAGCCGAAGCCTACTCCGCTCAACTCTCCAACCAGCTCGGTCGCTCCCCCTCTCCACCTGGTGACATCGGCGGATTATGGACTCACTTATCCCACTCTATGCGCGCCGCCGCAGAAAATGTCCTTGGTTTTCGTCGCCCACCACCAAAAAACCAATGGTACGATGAAGAGTGTCGCGCAGCCACTGCAGCGAAGAATGCTGCCTACAAGAAGACCCTGCAGTCGGCTGCCACGCCAGCCGTGACAGAAAGATACCGGGAGAGGAAGAAAGAGAGGTGCCCATTTAGACGCAAGAAATTGGAGCAAGAAAGGCGCGAGCGTAAGGAAATCGAGGGGTGTAGGAGCAAGAAAAGTAGGAGCAAAAAAAAAGTTAACCGTCTCACAGAAAGATTTAAGCCCGACGAAAACGGGGATCTGGTTACGGATGCGCAGGGTGTACTGAGGTTGTGGAAGGAGTACTTCACCAAGCTGCTCGCAGGCGACGAAGGGAATAATACCGCCAGTGGTGAAGATGTCCAGACGGCACCAATCGACGACGACGGTGTGGATGTGCCACCGCCCAGCTATGACGAGGTCTGGGTCGCTATCCAGCGACTCAAGAACAATAAAGCTACAGGGACGGATGGGCTACCAGCTGAATTGTTCAAGGCCGGCGGCAGTGAGCTGATTGGGTGCATGCATCAGCTCATCTGCAAAATATGGCTGGAGGAACGAATGCCCATCGATTGGAACCTCAGTGCCCCTTGTCCTGTGCTGAAGAAAGGCGACCCAACAATATGCACCAACAACAGGGGTATCAGCCTACTTCCCATTGCATACAAGGTCCTGACGAGCGTACTATATGAAAGATTAAAGCCACTCGCCAAGGCGCTGATTGGACCTTATCAGTGCGGCTTTAGACCTGGTAAGTCCACCATCGACCATCTACGCCAAATCCTGGAGAAGACCCATGAGAAACAAATCGATACTCACCATCTCTTCATCGATTACAAGGCAGCATTCGATAGCCCGATAAGGGATCGCCTATACTTGGTATCCCTGCAAAGCTCGTGAGACTTTGCAGAGCGACGTTGAGCAATACGCGCAGCTCTGTCAAGGTTGGAAGTGACCTCTCCGACCCATTCGATACCGTTCGAGATTTCAGACGGCGATCCTTTGTCCTGCGACCTCTTCAACTTCACCATGGAGAGTGTGCGCAAGGCCGGTGTATATCGCCATGGCACTATTTTCAACAAAAGTGTCCAGGTCCTTGCCTACGCTGCTGACATTGATGTCATCGGGCGTAACAAGCGAGATGTCACCGCTGTCTTTGCGGCTATCGAAAGAGAATGTGCCAAAATGGGGCTGGTGGTAAATGAGGGCAAGAAGCAATATATGCTGTCTACACGCAGGGACTCGCAGCGGCTGGGGTCTCACGTCGAGGCCGACAGATGTACTTTTGAAGTTGTCAAGGAATTCGTCTACCTTGCACCGCTATTAACAGCAGCAATGATGTCAGCCTGGAGAGAGAGCGAAGGATTACTCTTACCAACAGGTGCTACTATGGTCTCGGTAGGCAATTGAGAAGTAGAGACCTCTCTCGACCGACAAAACTTGCACTCTATAGGATGCTTATCTTGCCCGTGCTCCTGTATGGCGCTGAAGCATGGACAATGACGCGAAACGACATAGCGGCCCTTGGAGTGTTCGAGGGGAAGGTACTTCGTAAAATCTTCGGCCCTGTTCGTGACGACTGTCGTATACGAACCATTAACGAGCTGTATAAGGACATGAACGTAGCACAGCGAATTAACATCCAGCGGCTGCGCTGGCTCGGTCATGTCTGCCGTATGGACACGAAGCTCCGGCGAAAAAGGTGTTCGATGCGTTGGTTGGAGGTCGACGGCGAAGAGGGAGGCCGTGTCTCCGGTGGAAGGACCAAGTTGAAGAGGCCCTGTTATCTCTTGGTGTGACCAACTGGAGAAAGCGCGCGCAAAGCAGAGGCGCCTGGAGAGAAGTTTTGCGGCAGGCCGTAACCCGATAACGGGTTGTTATGGCCAGTTAAGTAAGTAAGTAGTTTTTAAAAAATGAATTAATTGTTTTTATTAATAAGTATATATTTATGTTATGTTAGTTTGTTCTTTATTTACTTAAAGTAAAATTCGTTTGTTGATAAATGGTGATTTTGATGCTTGATGTGGTGATTTTTATTTCAACTAAAAAGTTTCGGTTTCGGCCGAATATTAAAAAAAAACCGAAACTCGGTTTCGGTTTCAGCCCAGAAAAGTGGTTTCGGTCGGACACTAATTTATTTATTATTTATTTTTAGAATAGGATACAATAAGTGTAGTAAGAACAAGTCTTTTAATTACACCTCAATCAGAATTAAACTTAAATCTGTTAATTATAGAATTAAATAATAAAAAAGACGCTTAATATTGTTACGAATGCTAGTTCTAGTGGGCTAGTACGTATCTCTGGATTGCGTAATTTGAAAATAAAACACACTTAGTTTCTCAAACACAGTCAATAAAATAAACCAACAATCACTTTATTTAACAGCTTTACACTTCACTGTCTTTACACTTAAATATTCGCTTAATTATTCCGCGTGGCAACTCCGCTAGGCAAAATCAGACTGACTGGCTGCGTCGTACCCGGCTGCCTTTTATACCTGTCCGGTTACCGCGCAGATCGTTCTCGCACATTCCAGAGTGGACTAAAGGTTTCCATGATGATCGCGACCATCATTGCCAGGTGGGACTAAAAGTTTCCATTATCGCGGCTATCATTGCCAGGTTGGACTAAAAGTTTCCATTATCGCGGCCATCATTGCCAGGTTGGACTAAGAGTTTCCATTATCGCGGTCATCTTTGCCAGGTTGAATTATGGCAC
Source organism: Melieria crassipennis (assembly GCA_963668005.1). Classification (NCBI taxonomy): domain Eukaryota; kingdom Metazoa; phylum Arthropoda; class Insecta; order Diptera; family Ulidiidae; genus Melieria; species Melieria crassipennis. Next base: position 47,189,144 of record OY764963.1, on the reverse strand, counting down.
GGCGCGTAGCGACAGGGTTGCTTTGCACAGCGGCAGACGGTATTGTCGTTACAATATATATGTATTACATATATAAATATTTTAAATAATAGAAAATACAATCTAAGACTAGGAACCCAAATTAACAGTTATGATTTTTTAAAAATTCGAAAACGTTGCCCATTTTTAAGAGAGAGGAGATAGCAAGAAATACTTATTTTGTAATTTCGTAACTATCATTCGGGACAAATATTTTTTTCTATGGCCTAATAACTATTATCAGCTAGAAATATTTAATCCATTGCTCGGTAACGTTTATTTTTTGAAAAATATTTTTTCCGTCATCGCATAACTGTTATGAGAGAAAAATATTTTTTACGTAAGGTAAGGTTTTTTTTGGAAATATACTTTTTCCGTTGCTCGGTTACGTTTATAGTTTGAAAAACATTTTTTCCGTTGCCAGTAGCTGTTATGAATGGGAAATATTTTTTTACGTTTGCAATATATATTTTTTACGTTGAAAATACCGGCATACAAAAGAAATAGATGTCTGATCGGTGAATGTGACTATAAATTTTCTATGGAATTAGGTTCGCTGATCATTAATTTCATGCCAGACTAACACCATCACCCATCACTTTTGGAAAAATTGCGAATTGTAAAAGTTCCGGTGTAGTTGGTAACGGATGTATATTTATTTGCATATACATATGTTAGATGTATGTAGATCCTGGAAAAAATATAGTTTCGGTGAGTGACACCAGCAGCAACGATTGTGACACCGCCTGCACCCGAACATGGGACCAGCTGTCGCTGTTCACCAAGTCGAGTGCGAGTGGAGTCACTTTAAGACACATGAGAACGGGCCAGTCTTCGCTGTCCACGAACTCATGTTCTTACAGTGCTGCTGTCGCCAATCACCGGAACAAAGTGAACGAGCTTCTGCTCGACACGCTCTTTTATACAACATATTTGAAAACAACAACATATTTGACTTAAAGTTAGGTGCGTATGCAATGACTGTTATAGTATAAACAGAACCAAGTCGTCGGCCGATTTTTACGCACCGAACGTACGCTGTCAAAATTCAAACACACAGCAGTGCATGTGATTGCCCACAACGACGACGACTGCGATAGTCGCCCGACGACCAGTCGTCCGACGATCGAACAAATTCTAATTTTGTCGCAGTCGTCGTGCGAACCAATCAGCTGTGCAGCTGTCAGCGGTGAAAAACAAAAAACAAACAAACGAAAAATTTTGGTAAAATTTTGTGGTTTTTTTAAGGTTGCAAAGTTGTAAGTGCTTCAAATTTTAATAAAAAAATTGTGCCAAACAATCTATTTTGTCTTTCCCTCTCGTATGTTTTAGAAAATGGACAAGACGGAGCTGCTAATTGAGGAAGTTAGGAAGAAGAATGAGTGAAAGAAGATGTGTGTTTGCAGGAATAATTTTCATGAAATTTAGACAGTATGTGAATGAAAGATGTACCTTTCCAACGCATGTCCTCACACATAGATGGCGCCACCAGAAACGTCCCTATTGCAAAAGTCCTGTTTACTTTGGGACGCACCTTGTATATACAAGGTGGTCGTGAAGACGGCGTCTCATGACATTTGGTCTAGTAGACGCCGAAATATCCCGCTCAATGTGACAGTATGTTTTTAACTTTGGTACGAGAATGTCGATCGAACAAAGAGCTAATATTAAGTTCTGTTTTAAACTTGGTAAAACTTTTACCGAAACGTTTAAAATGTTAAAGCAAGTTTATGGTGATGATTGTTTATCCCGTGGCCGTGTTAATGAGTGGTTGAATCGATTCAAGAATGGTCGTGAAGACTTGAATGACGACGAACACGTCGGCCAGTCGAAATTTGTGATTACTGACGATGCCATCAAAACTGTGCGTGATTTTATCAAAAATGCAGCCAAAATCATCATTGGAATTGATGGAAATGGAATTGAACATCTCCAAAACATCAATTGATCGCATTTTAACCGAACATTTGGGTCTCCGTAAAGTGTGTTCTCGCTTCATTCCGCACACTTTAACCGACGACCAAAAAGCGCAGAGAATTAAGCACGCAAAAGACATCGTTCGGGAAGCCAGACGTGATCCAAATTTCTTGTTCAACATCGTAACCGGTGACGAAACGTGGTGCTTTCAATATGATCCCGAAACAAAGCGTCAAAGTGCCGAATGGAAGCACCCAGATGAGCCAAATCCGAAAAAAACCCGCCGTGAGAAGTCAAAAATCAAAACTCATCTCATTTGTTTCTACGATTCAAAGGGAATAATTCATCGAGAGTTTGTTCCACCGGGAAAAACAATTAACGCTTTGTTTTATGTTGAAGTTTTGAAGCGTTTGGTGCATCGCATTCGTCGTATTCGGCCAGAATATCGCGAGGAAGGAAGTTGGCGTTTATTGCATGATAATGCACCGGCTCACAGAGCCCTAGTTACGACCGATTATTTGACCAAAAATCGAATTTTTACCATCAATCATTCACCGTATTCGCCTTATATGGCTCCCTGTGACTTCTACTTATTCGGTCAGTTGCATTTGCCGATGAAAGGAAACCGTTATAAGGACGTTGAGGACATCCAAAAGGCTTGTACCAACATTCTGAAGGCGATGCCGGCCGATGACCTAAAACACTCATTCCAAATGCTTTTGGACCGTGCAAAACGTTGTATCGAAGCAGAAGGAGAGTATTTTGAATAAATAAAAAGAATTATACAAAAATAATCATCCGTTTTCTTTATTTTATAAAAGTCCTGTTTACTTTGGGTTGCACCTTGTATGGTATTTACATATGTCAAATAGATGGCACTTATATGAATATAAATAATCCCCTGGTTACAATCTCCCCCTTTGACGGACAAGCGTCGCCCCGAGCGTTCGTCAACAAGGTCTACTTCATATGCTTCCTCGGTCTTCCTCTCTTTCTTATGGGATGTACAGGAACAGGTGTGATTTCAGTATTTGTACCTCTGTACAAAGTTAACGATGAGGCGTGGTAGACCCCCAAAGGCATCTGAATGTTGGATGGTGCTGCTACTTCGTACGATGATGACCCCAGCTTCCGGGTGATGACATACGATCCATCTCTTTTTGGAACAAACTTCGCTGTGATACCCTTTGATGCTTGGCTAAGTACATGTGACGTAACGAACACTTCAGTACCAACTTCGAAGTTTGGAATGAAATTTTCGCTTTCCACTATAGCTTTAACGTCGTGTTTAACATCATCCATTGTGCGCAGTTCCCTGCCAAATGTAAGGTATGCTGCAGTGAAGCCCGTACTTTGACACTTTGCGGAATTCATAGCAAAACGAATTGCGGCTAAGTTTTTGCTTTCATATCCCGATTTTTGCGCTCTACAGGATTAGCTTCGGGGTGATAGACGGGTGTGAATTGTTGTTGGATGTCTAAGCAATAGGTGATCATTTGCATTATTGCTGATATGAATTGAACTCCGTTGTCTGACTTAAGGCGGCGAGGAATGCCATATCGAAAAAAAACTTCTTCGATGAGGACCTTTGAACATATGTATTTCCGCTGTGGCTTCGTGGAGTGGAAAGAGGTCAATCCAGCCGCTGGCAACGTCGTCTGCTATCAAAATCCATTGATGCCCTTCTGCCGTTTGTGGCAAAGGGCCAAATAGATCGATTGCAACTACCTCAAACCTCTGTTTGCTGCTCGTCGTTTGCATAAGACCTATTGGCTTGGTATTAGAGGGTTTAAAGCGTTGGCAATGAATGCAACCTTTAACGTATTTTGAAATTTGTGCACGCATTCCCGGCCAATAGTACCTGGTGGCTATACGCGCAATACTTCGTTCGGCGCCGTAGTGGCCGGCAGTGCTGTCATCATGGTATGTTTTTAGTATGCTAGCGCGTTCGTGTTCAGGAATAACCAATCTAGCATCTTCATCTTCATCCGTTCCATAACAATATAAAACACCATCATTTATAATATAGCCTCTATCAATCCAACGAGTGATGTTTTCGTCCTGGTTCTCTAAGGATGTGATGATTTTATTTATGTACTCATCTTTCAGCTGTTCATTGCGGATTTCATTAGTACTTTTTCTTGGCAAGTCAATTTGGAATGAACAAATACAGTTGATGTTGAACCACTTCAGTACAAGACGGGCGCGACAACATGTCTGCAATAGCATTGGACTTGCCAGGGGTGTATTCAATTTTAAAATTGTACTGCTGAATTTGCAGAGCCCATCGTGCTAGACGGCCTGATGGCGATTTGACCGTTAATAACCACTTTAAGGGCTGATGATCAGTCAAAAGAATAATGTCTTCACCTTCTATGTAGCCACGAAATTTATTGCAAGCCCACACAATGGCTAACGCTTCTCGTTCGGTTGTTGAGTAATTTCTCTCCGCAGCATTTAATAGGCGACTGGCATATTCTATTGGGTGCTCATTCTCTCCCTCCCCCTGGAGTAAAACTGCTCCGAGTGCGTATGCACTAGCGTCCGTTTATAAAATGTAAAGCATGTGGTCTTGCTCCTGTTTTAAGATTGGTGCAGATGTAAGTAGCTTCTTCAGCGTATCGAATGTCCTTTGCTGCTGCTCGCCCCATTTCCATTCGGCGGTCTTTTTGCTTAAATCAGTCAACGGTTTGGCAACTTCGGCATAATGTTCTATAAATCTTCTGTACCAGGAACAAGTTTGAATGAAATAAATTAGCTCCTTCACATTACGCGGATTCTGGCGCTGCCTCACAGCTTCAGTTTTTGCAGGATCGACGTCAATTCCTGAAGGGGTAAGAATATGCCCTAGGAACTTCACACTTGAGCAGCAAAAGTGACATTTGGAGCTGTTAACTCTTAATTTGAATACATTAAGTCTCTTGAATACGTCATCTATGTCTTCCAAATGTTGTGAAAATGATGAAGAGCAGATAATGAGGTCGTCGAGGTACGCCAATAGATTATGATTCGGTAAACCTGCTTTAAACCTGTCAATCAGGCGCTGAAATCCGAAGACCGAAAGACATTCTTTTAAAACGAAATGTCCCAAACGGTGATGAGGCAGGTTTTGTCACGATCTTCTTCCGCTACTTCCACTTGATAGTACCCACTTCGTAGGACAAGCGTAGTCATGAAGTTCGTGCTCTTCGCAGCATGCAATAAATCATCCATCCTCGGCAGCGGATATCGATCTGGTTTTGTGATTGCGTTGATTTTTCTAAAATCAACACACACACGTACGCCACGGTCCTTTTTGGGCACCACGCAGACTCGCATTCTTCAATAACATCTTTATCTAGCATGCCCTCAATTTCTTGCTTCAACTCTCGAATCTTTGCAAACGACAGCCTGTATGGTGACGAAAAAATTGGGGCGTGGGTGCCAGTATCAATTTTATGCAAAGCATAAGGTGTATATTCACCGATTTCGCCAAATACATGAAAATGTACGTAGAAAAGTGCTCTAGGAGCCGTCGGCGGAGCGCTTGAAAATAATAACGCGGGAGTTTGCGGTTTATGGGTGTTCTTTATTAGGGGTTAAAAACACGAATGTACAATAGTAAAAACACATTGGACGACACAAACGGCCGGAGCCGGTGGATTAGGGAAGTGGAACATAAATACGAGAGGGACTGGAAGGGAGAGGATTTGACTTGTGCAGGATCCACAGAACACTGGAACGAACACATTTAGCCATGGCGGCCCGCGTTGCCTCTGGCAACACTACTGGGGCAGCTGCTCGCTCAAACGGCCCAAGGCCTCCAGGGCCCGCTCGATAAGGGCGCGGGTCCGACGCGCGGCTGTGGGGTCTCCTCACTGGAGGTCTCCTCGTCGCTGAAGGTGATGAGCTGGCGCTCAGCTGCTGCCTCGGCTGAGGGGCGGTTGGCTGAACGTCGGGGCTGGCGGCGATGGCGTGCCAGCCGGTTGGCGATGGCGGAGCGCTTCACAGAACGCTGTTTTGGAGCGGCCTGCTGCCGGGGCTGTTGCGGCTTCCTTCCGCCCTGGGATGTGGCCTTGGGCACCGCTGCTGGGGCTGGCCTTCCTCGGAAGTGCAGCAAGGTGTGGTGTGCGCAGCCGCACTTGCTGCAGCGCGCGGTGGAGTTGCAGCGATTAGTAGGGTGGGACCGCGCCAGGCAATTCGTACAGTATTCCTGGGCGCGGGCCACCTGCTGCCGCTGTTCCGGTGCCATCGCCAGAAAGGCCCGGCAAAACCGTATGCCGTGAAGATGGTGGCACAATCGGCATTGCTGAGCCATCTGCTGGTGTTTCCTGGTTGCCCTGCAAAACACAAGAAAAGTGTATCACTACAATATTCCGATAGTGAGTGGATAGTGTATGAGAAGGAGTATGGAAAAGCAGGGCCATGAGTCGAATTAGTTTTAAGACGCTATTAAGGGGCATAGCTTGACTACTGGCCTTGTCAAGATGCCAGAGTCGGCGCGGATATCCACGACACGTACGTGATTGTCGGGACCGCGATGAATTTTATGAATGCGGCCGAGCCGCCATTCATTGGGGGGAAGCAGGTCGTCTTTAATGACGACCATTTCATTTTCTTCCACTTCCCTTTGTGGATGCTTCCACTTGTAACGTTTGTGGAGATCCTTGAGATATTCGTCCTTCCATCGTCGGGCGAATTGATGATGGAGGACTTTAAGTTTTTCCCATCGATTAATCAGGGATAGCTCGGAGCACTCGGGTTCGGGGGGTGCGGCGATAGGAGCGCCTCGGAGAAAGTGGCCAGGGGTCAGAGACACTAAATCGCTAGGGTCCTGCGTTTGAGGAGAGAGCGGACGTGAATTGAGCGTCCCTTCAATTCTAGTAAGAAGCGTCGTAAACTCTTCGTATCTGAATCTATGAGAGCCGGCTACCTTTTTAAGGTGGGTCTTGAAGCTTTTGACCGCCGACTCCCATAGTCTTCCCATGTGAGGAGCATGTGGGGGGATGAATTGCCACTCGACGCCCTGAGGACCGTATCGGTCGAGAATATCTTGGGCGATTTCTCTCGAGAATTTGGCAAAGTCTCTGGCCATGGCACGTTGAGCACCGACGAACGTTTTGCCGTTGTCGGTCATGAGTTTGAGAGGTAGCCCTCGTCGACCAGTAAATCGGGCGAATGCTGCGCGGAACGCTTCGGTCGTAAGATCCGAACAGAGTTCCAAGTGAACGGCTTTCGTGGAGAAGCACACGAACACTGCAACATAACCTTTGAGGTAGGTTGAGCTACGGAGCATGGAAGCTTTAATCTGGAATGGACCAGCAAAGTCGATTCCGGTTGTGGCGAATGGGATTGTAAGTGTGCATCGTTCGGGGGGGAGCGCTGCCATGATTTGTGTTCGCAGCTTTTGTTTGTGGATGACACACGTTTTGCATTGAAAAATTCACTTTTTTATTTTCGGCTTTAGGCGCGGAATGTAATATTCCTGCCGAACCATACGGAGCATGAGTCGTTGGTCCGCATGCAGTAATAGCTTATGAAGGAATTGAAGAAGCAAACTGCAGTAGCGGGACTCTGGGGGGAGAATAATGGGGTGTCGTTCATTATACGACAATGCCGCATTGGCGAGTCTGCCATTAACTCGCATCACCTTCTGTTTATCTAGGAAGGGATTGAGCACCAAGAGAGAACTTTTCTTGGATATGGGAAGAGAATGAGAGAGCGCTTGTCGTTCCTGGGGATAATGGGAACTTTGCGCGAGAGTTATAAGGCGATTTTTAACAAATGCCAACTCTGAGTGGGACAACAGTGTTCCGTGTATGGGATTGTGTTGGCGACGGGAGGAGATGCCGTTATTAACAAATCGGAACATGTATGCGATTACTCGCAGGGCTCGAGAGAAGCTGGAGAACCGATCGAGGATGACGGTCTGCTCTTCGAGAAGGTGGTGGCAGTCAATCGCTCGTTGTTCCGGGATTGGAACTTTACGAGAGTGACCCTTGGGCCAAGCATCGGAAGCTTGCTGCAACCATTTGGGGCCATTCCACCATAGAGAGTGATCTTGCGGCTCGCATCCGCGCGTTCCTAAGTCCGCGGGATTTTCAGCGCTTGGGACATGTCGCCAGGGAGCGTTGTGCACATTTTGCCGTATTTCGGTCGTGCGGTTGGCAACATAGGTTTTCCATGTGCAAGGTGGTTTTTCCAACCAAGCAAGGACAATTTCCGAATCGGTCCATAAATGGATTTCCGATTTGTCGAACGCGAGGTGAGAGCGGAGGGATTTTATGAGCTGGGAGAGTAAAACTGCTCCGCAAAGCTCTAAGCGAGGTAAGCTTATTGTCTGGAAAGGTGCAACTCTTGTTTTCGCAACAAGGAGATGTGACGAGGGGTTGTCACCATTTGTGCTGGTACGGATGTACAGAGCTGCACAGTATGCCTTTTCGGAGGCATCGCAAAATCCATGGATCTGAACATTTCGATTGGGGGTATAGTGAACCCACCGGGGAATTTCGATAAGTTCTATGGCAGGCAAATTCTCAATGAATTGCTGCCACTTTATGAGTGATCCTGGCTTTATGCACTCATCCCACTCAGTGCCTTCAAGCCAAAGCTCTTGAAGAAGCTTTTTGGCAAGAATCATTATAGGCGAAAGCCATCCTGCGGGATCGAAAAGTTTGGCAACGGAGAAAAGAATTTGCCTTTTGGTAAATGAATTTGCAGGAGTAGTGGGAGAGATGGAGTATGAAAATGAGTCCGATAGGGCATTCCAACGGATGCCAAGAGTCTTAGTGGAACTCGTTGAATCGAACTTAAGGAATTCCGAATCGAAAAGATCGTCTTCGAGAATTTCCTCTAAGAGTTTCGCGTGATTAGCCGTTATCTTTTTAAGAGGGAATCCCCCGGAGTTGAGGGTGGCTATCACTTGAGAGAGGGCTTCCTTAGTTGAGGCAAGATCGTGACCTCCGGAAAGAATGTCGTCGACATACGTTTCCTCGAGAAGTATTTTTGCCGCTAACGGGCTAGATGGCTGAGAATCGTGGGCCAATTGACGGAGCGTTCTGATGGCCAAATACGGTTCACAGTTAACCCCAAATGTCACCGTTTTCAATTTGAAATCTTGAATAGGAGATTCCGGGGATTTGCGAAAGAGTATTCGCTGGAATTCCTGGTGATCATTATGGACCCGAATTTGCCTATACATCTTCTGGACATCGCCATTGAAGACAAAGCGGTAAAGGCGCCATCGGAGAATGAGAGCTGTGAGGTCATTTTGAAGAGTAGGACCAGTATGCAGAACGTCATTAAGTGATTGACCAGAACTTGAGGACTTTGAGGCATTGAAAACCACTCGGACTTTGGTCGTTTTCTTTTCGGGGCGGATGACTGCGTGATGAGGCAGATAGTATGAGAAATACTTGCCATTTTGGATTATCTCACGGGGATTTGTGAGTTCCATATGGTCAAGGGTGAGATATTCCTCTAAGACGTCATCGTAGATGGTCTTGAGGTTTCCCTTTCGGGAGAGATTTCGCTCCATGCTAACGTATTGCTGGAGGGCGTTTGGCCGGGAATTGCCTAACGCTATCGAGTATGGAAATTCTGCCTTGAAGGGGAGTTTAACAGTATATCTACCGTCCGATCCACGGGTTGTGGTCTTCTGGTATAACTCTTCGCAATAAGTGTCATCCGAGGAGACAGGTGTCGGGAGTTTGACTTCTTCCTGCTCCCAGAATTGCCTGAGTTGCGAACTAAGTTCCTCATTGGAGACTTCTGCTACGTATGTCGAATAAGATGACACCGTATGGGGTACTGGCCCGCTGAGTATCCAACCGAAAATGGTGTTTTGGGCTAATAAACTGCCACACACATTTCGTCGGATACCTTCGAGTAAGATCTGGGGAATCAGATCACTGCCAATAACTAAGTCTATCTGCGCTGACTCGAAGGGACTTGGGTCAGCGAGATTTAGCGTGGCAAATTCTTGCCAATTGGGATGACTAATTGTGAATGGGGGTAGCAATTTTGTCAATTGGGGGAGTACTATTGCTTGCACATTGAGGGTCGTGCTGGAGTTTGGAACTGCCAACGTCAAATCGCAAATGTGATTCGCATTTTGCACAATTTTACCGCCCATGCCTGAAATTTGGAAGTGCGATCTTTCAATAGGCAATTTAAGGCGTTTTTGCACCTTCGAGGAAATGAAGGTGCGTTGCGAGCCTTGGTCGATCAACGCTCTAACCTTGAACAATTCTCCTAAGTGGGCAATAGACACCAGTGCCGTAGGCAGAAGGGATTGGGTGCCATTATTGGAATGTAGGGCTTGTACTTGAGGCGTACTTAGCCTTGAAGATGGGCCGGGTTGCGCATCTGAAGTGGGGGAATGAGTTGTGGAGTTATTGTTCGGCTGTGGATGAGCTGTTGCGACCTGAGACGTGGTCGTCTGAGACCTATTGAGAGGCTGCGGGGCTTGGGATTTATTGTTGGGGAAATGAAGCAGGGAATGATGCTTCCTTTGGCAGTAAACACATGTAAAACTGCTTGTGCAATCCTTTATGGTATGCGTTGTCGCAAGACAGTTTTCACATAAGCTGTGCTCTTTGACGTATTTCAATCGGCTCTGGGGGCTGAGCTTCTTGAAACTCTGACAAGTTCGAATAGGGTGGTTTGTGTTGCAAAGCTTGCACGCGAATTCTTTTTTCACCTCAGTGTGGAAGAGCTGAGGTCTGTTTTGAGGCCGATTTTGGGGAGTATGAAAATTGGAGGGTTGTGGTTTTGGCTTAGCGGGGCGAATGCTATTGAGCCGTTCCACCACCTCGTACCTGCAGGTCAGGAACTCGTCCATTTGCGACCAAAGAGGCAGGTCCTTACGAGATGTAAGGGATTGTTCCCAGAGAGCCAATGTCTCTTCGGGTAATTTCGTACAACATATGTACACAAGCAGCGGATCCCAATTGTCAGTGTCCACGGCCTGGGACCTAAGTACCGACAAACAATTATTGATCGTGCTTTGAATCCGCTGCAGCGCTTCGCTATTTTCGGTAGTAGCCGGAGTAATATTTAACAGGGATCGGATTTGGCTGTCAACTAATATGCGCCTGTTTTCGTAACGGGATTTCAGGGCTTCCCATGCGAGTCCGAAGTTTTCATCGCTTAAGGCAAATTGCTTCACAATTGCACCGGCTTTGCCTTGCGTCTTGTATCGGAGGTGATACAATTTTTGGGCTGGAGTGAGCTTGGGGTGGTTTATGTATACTGCCGTAAACATGTCCCGGAAGGACGGCCACTGCTCATAGCCCCCGAAAAATGTTTCGGTATCGCAAGGTGGAACTTGTAAACAAATATTCGGAGTATTTGTTGGTTCTGGGGATCGAACCTGTTCCGTATGCGCAGCGTGCTGAGTGGGTGGAGGCTGGAGCATCTCAATGATGTCCGACATTTGAGCCATGCACACCTCATATTGGTCTGTGCAGGCTTCAATCTTCTGCCGAGCCGACTCCTTGAAACGGTCGGGCTGGCTACTGTCTTCCGCAATGGAGACTGCCTCATATGCATGCATAAGCCTTTCCCATTGGGCTTCCAAATTCTTTTGACGAATTTGGACGAGGGACTTCGTTTGTTCCTCAATGGGGGTCGCAGAAAACTTTGTGCATAATTGCACGAGCCGATCGGACTCAAATATGAATTTAGCAACGCTAGGATCGGTTGCTTTGAGTATGGGAGATTTGGAGCGCGTCTTTGGCGGCTCACGTGTGACAGGGTCTGTCAAAAATAATTCTGTTGACACCTTAGGGGGTTGTTTGGAGGCGGTTGGCTCCATCGCGTCAGATTGCTTCTTAGGCGAACGCTCTACCGGCATTGAAAAATAAAAAAGCGAAGCTTGAGAGAGAGGGGGGTCAGGTGCAAAAAGTTAAAGTAAAATTCCCGTCTGAGAATGAGAATGCACGAAAGGGTTAAAGTTGGCCGCGTCCGCACAAACGGCTTAAAATTTGAAAAAATCGCAACGTTACACGAATGTGTTAAAATCGTTCGATTGTATGGGTAATTGCCTTTAATTGTTTGGCTAACTTTACTAAACGTATGGGAATGATACGAGAAAATATCAAAAAAATTGTAAATTTGAACCGCGGAATCCGAAAAAATGGAAATTTGTATAAGTGTATATAATGGAGCAAAATAAAAACAACAAGTGACAATAAATTTTATTTGTGTATGTGTATTTGTATTTATTTTATTAAAAAATGTAAATATGTAAAAAGAAAATAAATATGTATGGGTAAGTATGTGTATAAATGTATATGAATAAGGAAAATAAATATGTATTGTTCTGTGTATATGTGTATGAGTGTATGTCAAGATATATTTTTGAATATAATATTGGTTAATTGTTAGTAAATTTATGAAAAAATTTATTTAATTGTATGAGGGAGAAAAATAAAATTTTGTGTACCGGTGGGTTGTGTTTGTCCCACTGTATGTATATTAAGTGTATGTGCAGTGAACGTTTGATATGTACAATTGAAAATTTTCTAAGTCGAAAATTTTCAATGTACTTGGGACGGGTCTTGTTGTCCCACTGTATGTGATAATGAGTATGTGTATGTATATATATGAGTGTATGGATATGTATATATATATATGCACGATTGAAAATTTTCGAAGTTGAAGAAAATTTTCAATGTGCTGGGAAAATGAGCAACTTGTCCCACTGTGCCCGCTTTGTGCTTTTTTGTTTATGTGTATGCACTTTGGCCCAGCAGCTGGGGTGCGTGCTGCCAAGTGCGTGCGGATATAGCACAAAAAGAAATGCGGGACTATGTGCAGAAGTGGGCGCGCAGAATGTACACAGCAGCTGGGCTGTCGCTGCTGGACTTATGTACAAGCGCAAAGACAAAGTGCACAAGGAGAAGTGCGAGAATATGGCACAAGTGGAAAGCAGAATATGGAAAGCAGCTGGGCAGTTTGCTGCTGATTTTTTGTGCAAAGCACAAAGAAAGAAAACGAGAGAAATTAAAGTGTGTGCGCACACGGAGAGGCGCGAAAATGGGGATTGGCGACAATTTTTATGCGCAGGGGAAATTATTGCAATATGGAAGTTGTGCATAAAAATTAGCGCGAAAATTGTCTGTAGGGGGAATGTGTAAATAGCAGTAGCGGAACTACTTTATACGGGAATTTTGTTCCGGTTGAATATTGTATATACTTGTATATACAATATTCAACGGAGAATTCATTGTCGGGTATATTAATGGGAATATGGGTATTATTGTTATTTGTTCAAATGTAAATTTTTAAAATATAAATGTATATTTGTTAGTGCATGTGGTATTGTATTTTTTTCTAAATAAATTTTTATTTACAAAATTTTTGGTATTTGTGCAATATATGTTTATATGGGTAGTTTTTTGTAAATGTTTTGTAATGTGTAAAATACGTGTTAGAGTATGTGTTAATGATTTTTAATAGAAATTTTTCGGCTTATCTTGTTGGGCCCAGTGCCCGAGAATGGGGATTTCCTTTATGTTTTGTTGTTGATGTCCGTCCAACGTTGTGTTGTTCCGCTGCTATTGTCTGTCTCGAGTACCTCCTTCTTCGTCTTCGTTGGGTGTGTTGTTGTTGTTGAATGTTTTCTGCACTGTATCGCACTGCACTCTGGTTGTTATGTTTTATGCTGCACTTTATGTTTAATTATTTTCGAACCAAAGGGGGGCGGCGGGGATGCCTTTTCTTTGTTTTTTCTTTTTTTTTTTTTGAAAAAGGGGAGCCGGGGTTGGCTTTTTTTTTTTTTTTTTAATATGGGGGCCGGGAGGGCTTTTTTGTGTTTGATTTTTGGTAGGGGGGTCACCGCACTTTCACTGTTCACTGTTCACTTTGACTTTTTTGTTTTTTACCTCATTTTTTTTTCGTTGTTGTATGCTGTTCACTCTTGTGTTTTGTGTAGTTTAGTTTTAATTTGTTACTGTCTTCACTGTTTGTAATTTGTTGTTGTTTGTTGTTCACTGGATTTGTCCACTATGTTGTAATTTGTCACTGTTTTAATGTTTTGTGTCACTGTTGTGTTTGAATGTTTTTTATGTTTCACTTCTTTGGGTTTTTAAATTGTCACTTGTCGCGGTTCGCGGTGGCTCGAAGGACCATAGAAAAGTGCTCTAGGAGCCGTCGGCGGAGCGCTTGAAAATAATAACGCGGGAGTTTGCGGTTTATGGGTGTTCTTTATTAGGCGTTAAAAACACGAATGTACAATAGTAAAAACACATTGGACGACACAAACGGCCGGAGCCGGTGGATTAGGGAAGTGGAACATAAATACGAGAGGGACTGGAAGGGAGAGGATTTGACTTGTGCAGGATCCACAGAACACTGGAACGAACACATTTAGCCAGTACGTATAAAACGTCATCTAATTGCGCGCGTTGCTTTAAACTCAATTGAGTAGCATCACTTGGCTTTGATATTTTGAAATCGAAAGAAAATAATTTAGTGAAGACTTCGTCAATATACGCTTTCGGGTTGTAGAAAGCACCTCCGAACAAACGACGGCCGTCTTTGCGTTGCGGAGTGTCCATTTGCAGCGGTACAGCGTCCCGAAAAATAGCTTGAATGCTATGCGGCGAATAGTCGTTATTTCTGTTAATTTCGGGGCCAAAATACTCGAAATCGGACAGATAGTGGTTAGGCCTTTTTAGTTTTGCTGCCTTGTTTACTGTTCCGTCAGGCTTTCGCTTTTCTGACGCGTTCGCGACTTCGATGGCATCAACTAAATTCGCTTCCAGCGGCAGTGCTTGAGCAAAATCAAACTTTTTGACGGGATTACTCTCGAAGTACCAATAACGTTGACCCATATTCAAAACTATTCCAGGTTGTTCAAGAAAATCAGCACCGATTAGAGTACGGTTGTTGGTAGCATTGGGGAGTATCATAAACCGGATATTGAGACACCTTCCACCAATGACAATTTTACACATTGTGCAAAGGCATTTTTGTAAAGATGTATTGCCGTCCGCAAGCATAACTTCGCACTCAACTTCCTGGTATTGTCATCCCCTAGCGTCCATTATTCTTTTTAAGTTTGCACTGGCAACACTAGTACGCGCTCCCGTATCGATGTATGCCTGCCCGTCGTCGCCAAATATTTTGAGGTTAACAAGGGGAATGCCACGTCCCATTCTATATGCTGTTACTGAGTTAAAGTTTACAACTGTCGGAGAGGGAGTCTGTTTCTTGCTGCAATTGGCACGAGTAACTCCAGGGGCGTTACAACTATAACAAGCAAGCCTAGGCTTGTTGTCTGCTGTTAGAAATGGTCGCGCTACTGCTGCCACGGCCGTGACTTCTTTAGCGCTTTCTGCCTGTTTCTTAAAACATTTGTCCGTTGTGTGGCCCTTCTTTCGGCAGAAATTACAGCGCCGATCCTCGCCCGCGCTTTCGTCGGCACCTGGCTTCGCACGCTCACGTATGCAATGCTCGGCTTCACGAGCATCGATAAGCAGTTCGTCAAATGACTGCACCTTATGTCGGTACACCCTGTCCCGTATTTGAGCGTGTAACATTCCAAATACTATGTCAATCTGCTCGGATTCAATTGGTACGTTATGTAATTGTGCGAACAGCGCTCGCTTTTTCCGAATGAACGTATCAGTTGCCTCGTTTTTCTGCTGCTTTGCTTCAAATATTTCCATGTACACCCGCCATGCTGGCTTTGGCGGTTCAAATGACTCGCGTAACATTTTCACAACATTTGAAAAAGTGTCAGCCTTGCTTCTTACTCCACGCCACCACTCTGCAGCATCACCCTCCAAAAGCATGAACATACCACTGACAGCATCAGAATCACTGATCTTTTCAACTCCCTTAAATGTGGTAATCGCCGAGACGAACTCTTCCACTTTCGAGGGATTGCGCTCTCCATTGTAGCGGGCGGTGCAGCTGCTGAATGAACCAGCCTTTACATTGCAGGTTGATACCACTTGCATCAACCGCTCAAACTGCTCACTACTCAGCTGAAGCGTGCTTTGTTGGAGCGACAATGGTGTCTGCGTCGGTGTCGCCAACTTTAAAATGCTAGCTCGCGTTATGCGACGAGTAATTTGTTCTTCCAGATTCGCCACTACGTATTTAAATTCGTCCACGATGTTGGGCGCCAATGTAAAAGTTCCGGTGTAGTTGGTAACGGATGTATATTTATTTCCATATAGATGTATGTAGATCCTGGAAAAAATATAGTTTCGGTAAGTGACGGCAGCAGCAACGATTGTGACACCGCCTGCACCCGAACATGGGACCAGCTGTCGCTGTTCACCAAGTCGAGTGCGAGCGAAGTCACTTTAAGACACATGAGAACGGGCCAGTCTTCGCTGTTCATGAACTCATGTTCTTACCGTGCTGCTGTCGCCAATCACCGGAACAAAGTGATCGAGTTTCTGCTCGACAACGCTCTTTTATACAACATATTTGACAACAACAACATATTTGAGTTAAAGTTAGGTGCGTATGCAATGACTGTTACTACACATAGATGGCGCTTATATGTATATGGTATTTACATATGTCAAATAGATGGCACTTACTATATATGAATATAAATAACCCCTCTGGTTACAGAATCCAAAATCGAATCAATGATTAAATTTTGTATTGTGTGGGTGGTGGGTGCCAGCCCCTTGTCCGGGACCCCTCCCGGTAAAAGGCGTAAGACTTAGGGAAGTCCTTAAATGTGGTGCATACCCAACTCTGACATCGAATTTATGATCAGCGAACCTAATTCCAAAGAAAATTTATACTCGCATTCACCGGTCAGCCATTTGTTTCATTTGTGTGCCGTTATTTTCAACGTAAAAAATATATATTGCAAAATAATAGTTACCACTCAACGTAAAAAAGGATTTCCCATTCATAATAGTTACTGCCAACGGAAAAAATATTTTTCAAAATATAAACGTTACCGAGCAACGGAAAAAATATTTTTCCAAAAATAAACGTTACCGAGCAACGTACAAAATATTTTTCCTTATAACAGTTATGCGAAGACGGAAAAAATATTTTTCAAAAAATAAACGTTACCGATCAATGAAAAAATATTTCTAGCTGATAATAGTTATTAGGCAACAGAAAAAATAGTTGTCACGAATAATAGTAATACATAGATGTAAAAATAACAATTTCAAAATAATTATTATAAGTAACAATTAAAATATTTGTTACAATGAAACAGTTACTTTCCAACTTTTTCCTAAAAACGTTATACGTTTATAATCTATATATTTATTTGAATAATTTGACAGCCGCCGTGGCTCAGTTGGTTAGTGCTTTGGACCGCGAGTCGAAGGCAGCGACCCAGGTTCAAATACTGCCTGTAATAACACCTAAAAAAATAACGGGAAAACTCGTTTTCTCTTTCGGTGGCTGTCCTCTCAGCTGGAAATGGCAAACCTCTGAGAGTAAAAATTGCTTATGAAAGAGCTCCCAACCTGCCGTTCGGAACCGGCATAAAACTGTAGGTCCCTTCCACCCGCGTGCAAATTCACACGCACAACACGGGTGGTTGCGGGAAGCTAGGCCTTAGTCTCGCGTAAGCGGGCTGGCGTGCCAGTCAATTAATTATAATTATTTGAATAAGGGCGCTGAGATCTCGCTATCCACACGTCGTACAATATCATATGATACATCATTTTAAAGCTTTTGATGAGCATATTTGCACAAACTGTTCAAAATGTAGATTGATAAAGCCTATCTGGATATATTTGCATCGAAAGTTGCATTATTTTCTCTATTGGAAACAGCATTGCTCTTTACGTTTATCAAATCCAATCAGAAACAAACAAAATCGTGCATGGAACCCACACGTTCCACACACGCATGTGGTGAGAGCACGGTTGCCAACTTTTCTATTTCAGAAAATTTTCAAAAATCACGAAATTTAGTGCGAAAAGCACTAAGTTGGCAACAGTAGTTGCTATGCCCCAAATTTTGCATTTTTATGTTTTGTTTTGATCTGTCCTCTCAGCTGGAAATGGCAAACCTCTGAGAGTAAAAATTGCTTATGAAAAAGCTCCCACCCTGCCGTTCGGAACCGGCATAAAACTGTAGGTCCCTTCAACCCGCGTACAAATTCACACGCACAACATGGGTAGTTGCGGGAAGCTAGGCCTTAGTCTCGCGTAAGTGGGCTGTCGTGCCAGTCAATTATTATTAAAAAAATTAAAATTATTATTTGATCATTATTTTTCTTACGTTATACTTAAGAGTCCAATTCAAGTTTTAAAAAAAGCCCATGTGAACGCAGTCGGCGAATGTAGGATTTCAAGAAGTACTATAATGCAAAAAATATACAATAAATTTGAATAACATAAACCAAATGGTAGTTTTTTGATTACACCCGAATTTCGGGAGTTACAACTAGTAATAATTAATAATGGTAGCGTTAATATTATTACGCTTTCACGCTACCGACGCTTGCTTGCTCTCGATAATGAAAATTTTCCAAATTCGAGCTCGCCCTATGCCATTCGGTTGTACGAACGTAAGACATCTTATTGTTTAACTGTCTTTGGTTTAGCCCTATAGTTGTTTCTGTTTAGCCCAGCCCTTGTAACTTCAGGAACTGAGTTCCAGAAAAACAGGCAAAAACGCTTGCATTGCACAGTGATTCGACTCCATACAACCGCGGGACAAAATTAGAAGGAGTGGTCCGTTCTTCATAAAATTTGGATAACTAGTTAATCATGGTCTGCTGAATTGAAATCTCCATTTGGTTTTTCTTAAACTGTTGTAGTTTGGCAATGCCTGAGCTTAATTTTGCAAATTTCGTCATTTTTGGAAAGCTATAGCACCAAATGTGTTGGCTAGATTTTTCAGATTTTACACTTAATCGGTAAAATCAACATTGATTATTCCAAAGAGAAATTGTATCGGGACCCTCTGGTTTTGCAATAAAAACGATAATAATAGATGTATGTTTTACATTTTTGCAGATTTTATCATTTTCCGTGCTAATTGCATACTTTTAGGCATAAATAAAATTAATTTTGTCGAAAAATACGTGTTTAGACCACTTTTCAAATTGAATTCTTTTCTGAGATCGGAAGATATCGGAGGATATAATTACATTATCCGACAAATAAAGAATGCTTCTTAAAATAAAAAAAATCCAGGAACATACTTTCACATACTTTTTATATATTGCTACGAGGAGGCATTTTGTGTTGGCCCACACTGTACTATGAATGCTGAATGCTTTTCCAAGCATACTTTTAGGCATGCACATTCGCTTGGTGTTATTCCGATGTGGCAAGGATGGTTCGCGAACTGTGCGAGAATGGTCGAGCGTGTTCCAATTGGAAGTTGCAAGAAACTTCGGCGCGATAAGAAAACTGGTATATAAGCAGCGCTGCGCGGCGCAAGGAGTCTGTCTGTGTTGAGCAAGCAAAGGGGAAACATGCAATAGTAGTAAAGTAGTAACAAGTGTAAAATTGTAAATAAAGTGATTGTTGATTTTTGTCTGCGTTTGCGCTGAATAACTGAAGTAGTTTTATTTTCAAGCACAATCAGATACGAACTAGTCATTTTCGTAACATTTGGTGTCAGAAGTGGGATTGTGCTACTGGAAATAAATCAAAATTGTAAAACGCAGACATGGTTAAACTCGAGCAACTGAAGGTGGACCAGCTGAAGAAGGAGCTGGCTGCCTGGAATTTGCCGACTGCTGGTGGAAAGGTGGAGTTGCAGCTGCGCTTGCGAGAGGCGTGTGAGGCACGAGGCGTCGATTGGACTGCGCATGAGTTCGGGACGCAGGAGCTAGATTCGTCGGCCAAGGTGGAGGAATCGCCTGCATCGCTGCAAAGTACGGCTGCCGCGGCTGCGCCACTACAAGCATTAGACATGAGCCAGCTAATGGTTGCGATGAAAGGCATGTTCGAGACTTCCAACCGTGAAAATCGCGAAATGTCAGCGCAAATGGCAGCGAAACTAGAAACTACAAATCAGGAAATTTCGGCCAAAGTCGAAACTGCGAACCGAGAAATGGCAGCGAAATTGGAAACTACGAATCAGGAAATTTCGGCCAAAGTCGAAAGTGCGAACCGAGAAATGGCGGAAAATTCTGCGCGCATAGAGCAGAAGGTGGAGGAAATTTCCGATAGCCTGAACGTGAAAGTTGAGCATCTCGAGACGCGAATGGACAATTGGGACAAACGGGTTGACGACCTGGATGATTCCCTGCACAAACGAGTTGACAGTCTGGAGGAGCGGCTTAAAGAGGTACAGCCGCGGGAATGGTTGCCGCCAGTTCAGGAAAGTTTTGCCATAGAAGTGCCTACTTATGATGGTACTACGTCGTTCGACACATTCAAACTACAATTCGATATGGCTGCTTTGGAGAGTCAGTGGACCGATGTTAGGAAAGGTCGGAGGCTGATACTGGCTCTAAGAGGTCCTGCGGCTGAGGTAATAAAAACCGTTCCGGAAGGTTTGAGAGGTGATTACGACACCGTCATAAGGGCACTGGCAGCCAGATACAGTGACGAGCACAACAAAATGCTGTATTATTGCGAGCTGAAGAGCCGTAGACAAAGAGCCAACGAGGCGCTGCAGACGTATGCGGCAGATATCGAGCGGCTGGTACCACTGTCCTACCCAGAATTCAGCATAGAAGGTTTGGAAAGGCTGAAGATTGAGGCGTTTATTGAAGGTCTTCATGACCCGGAGACACGTCGCAGTACATTGATGATGATGAAGCCGACATTCCGTGAGACGGTGACAAGCGCATTGACGTATGAGGCGGTCTGGAGGGGAAGTTTTCGACATTCATCTGCGGAAAGGAGCCGAGCCCAATCTGGTCGTGTCACGCAAAGCCAGACAGTGAGCTCAGGGGCACCAGCGAGGCCGCGGGCTGTTTCATCCAGAGTCAGTTGCTGGCGATGTGGAAAGCAAGGCCACATATCACGAGATTGTCATCTGCGGGAGAAGCGTTCCGGACAACAGACGTCGCCAAGATGTGCTGACGCTCGGCCACTCCATTCTTGCAAAACCGAGCGCAGGCATGATTTGCAAGCCGAAAACAAGGGACAAATCGTGGATGTTCGGTCGGTAAGAGTTCTACAAGAGGAAGATTGGCCTGCGGGAAGGCTACAGAAGGACCAGCGCGAGGATACGGATCTCGCAAAGATCATCAAAGGCAAAGCGCGGAGAGTACGGCCGGACTGGCAGGAGATGGCTGGTGAGAGCCCGATCGCGAAGGCTTACTGGGCGCAATGGCAAAGTCTACGTCTGAAAGACGGCTGCCTATACCGCGAGTGGGAGAGCAGGGATAGCAGGACCAGAAAATCCCTAATAGTGGTCCCGAAAGGTCGGATCGACGATGTCATCAAAGCAAACCATAACGACTCCAGTGGAGGGCACCTAGGCATCGCAAGAACTGTCGCCAAGATAAGAAGGCGCTTCTATTGGGTAGGATGCCAGGAGTCTGTCGCTGAGTGGATCAGAGGCTGTGATCGGTGTTCGGCTGCGAAAGGGCCGATGAGAAGATCGCGGAGCCGCACTCAACTAGTCGGGAAAAGGTTAACAGCGAGCTATGGTCTACGGGCTAACCCAGAAGGGTTCCAAGAAGGCGATGTGGTAATGCTCAACAACCTGCAGCGGAAGGAAGGTTTGTCTCCAGAAGTTCAAGCATCATGGGAAGGACCGTACAAGGTCGTGACAAAAATTAATGACGTGGTGTACAGAGTTCAACGCTGCTGCAACAGGAGCGCTAGGCTGAAAGTAGTCCATTTGGAGCGCTCGGCGTCTTACTCCGGCGGAGCCTCGGTACTTGTTCGGGACGAACAAGTCTAAGTGGTGGGCAGTGCTACGAGGAGGCATTTTGTGTTGGCCCACACTGTACTATGAATGCTGAATGCTTTTCCAAGCATACTTTTAGGCATGCACATTCGCTTGGTGTTATTCCGATGTGGCAAGGATGGTTCGCGAACTGTGCGAGAATGGTCGAGCGTGTTCCAATTGGAAGTTGCAAGAAACTTCGGCGCGATAAGAAAACTGGTATATAAGCAGCGCTGCGCGGCGCAAGGAGTCTGTCTGTGTTGAGCAAGCAAAGGGGAAACATGCAATAGTAGTAAAGTAGTAACAAGTGTAAAATTGTAAATAAAGTGATTGTTGATTTTTGTCTGCGTTTGCGCTGAATAACTGAAGTAGTTTTATTTTCAAGCACAATCAGATACGAACTAGTCATTTTCGTAACAATATTTTCCTCTAAGTTTTGCCAATTTTCAGATTTTTAACTTAGAAAAATATTTTGAATTAAAAGTGAAGTAAAAGCCTACGCTTCGCAAATTTTGGGAAAAAATTAAAAACGAAAATGGCCACGTCATTTCGTAATCTATATTGAAAGTTTAAGTTAAGACATTTTTGTGTCCGGTTGTACTTTGCAACCGGACACGAACAAAGCTTCCGAAAACCGAACTGTCCGGTCGAAAACCGGACAGTTGGTAACCCTGGGTCAGACAGTTTTATTGCATACATATTCAATTTTGGAATATTTAATCAAGAATAAGTAGTACAATTTCCTCGTTTTGCAATATTTTAAGTTTAGAATTTTTAATAATGTCGCTTACACTTATATCTTCTGCCTGATATCTTATATCTGCAGTTTTGAGAATGCTCTCGATCTCTACGCTATCGAGTAAGGCCGGGTTTATTACATTCATTTTTCCCAGCATTATTGAGAGTGAGATGGCTAATTAACCCGGCGTTGGTGTGGTGCAAAAAAATTACGTTATTGGTGTGGTGGGGTATGACATACCCCAAGACATGATATAGCCGCAACCTCACGAAACAACACAAATATTTATATTAAATATAGCAATTTTATATTATTCTTTATTTACTTTTACGCAAGAAAAAAAAAGCGCTTCATGTGCAAGCAATTTGTAAAAGAAATTATTAAATATAACAAAAATAAACGAAAAATACCGATATTTATAAGTTGACTTCATATAATGGGGTTTAAAAAAATTTTTGTAAATAATTTTACAAAAAACATAGTCTGTATTTTAAATGAAATACATATAGTTATGTGACATTAAATTTTTGGTAGCTAACCTGAAAGAGGAGCGAATTACAGGGTCTCAAAATTAGCACATTTTTCGAAAGTCGTATAAGGTTTTTGCTCTCGGACAAACCGAACATCGAGTGCTGTACTGACGACGTTTTGGTACAGCTTCGCCTTATTTCAAGGATTTACAGAATCATGATATTTTTGTGTATTAATGATATTTTTTGGAACATATGATACGATGAAAACGATTGTCGTATGTGCTATTAAATTCAATGGAACATATGACATTCGTTTTCTACGGCGACGAAATGCGAATACTGAACTGGGAGCTTTTCTTGCACGTAGCAGTTGGGCAGTTGGTATTTGCCTCTTATTTTTCCGTACGGTGAATTTTTTTAACAAATCGATGACTACTAGACCATCGAAAATAACAATTTTAATTCAAAATCATTTACACAAAAAGTTACGTTATTGGTGTGGTGGGGTATGTCATACCCCAATGAACTTTAGCGGGATGTGACTCAAATCTGGCGACACTTAAGTTGTTTTTAGATAGCAAATGTGTTTGGTTGGACTGTTATAAACAGCTACTAGAAGCAATAGTGCCCACATAAAACTGACATCCGTATTATTTACAAAAATACAACCTCTGGGGTATGGTATACCCCACCACACCAATGCCGGGTTAAGTGATTACGGCTTTGTTTCTACATAATAATTTTAATAATAATTGACTGGCACGACAGCCCGCTTACGCGAGACTAAGGCCTAGCTTCCCGCAACCACCCGTGTTGTGCGTGTGAATTTGTACGCGGGTGGAAGGGACCTACAGTTTTATGCCGATTCCGAACGGCAGGTTGGGAGCTCTTTCATAAGCAATTTTTACTCTCAGAGGTTTGCCATTTCCAGCTGAGAGGACAGCCACCGAAAGAGAAAACGAGTTTTCCCGTTGTTTTTTTTTTAGGTGTTATTACATGCAGTATTTGAACCTGAGGTTGCTGCCTTCGACTCGCGGTCCAACGAACTAACCAACTGAGCCACGGCGGCTGCAAGATGGCACCTAGGCATCACAAAAACTGTCGCCAAAATAAAAAGACGATTCTACTGGGTAGGATGCCAGGAGTCTGTCGCCGATTGGATTAAGAGCTGTGATAGATGTTCGGCTGCGAAAGGGCCGGCAAGAAGATCTCAGGGCCGCATGCAGCAGTACAACGTGGGAGCGCCTTTCGAGCGAATTGCCCAAGGCAACAAATATGTGCTGGTGGTAATAGACTATTTTAGTAAATGGCCCGAAGTGTATCCTATTCCTAACCAAGAGGCCACCACGGTCGCGGAAATGCTGGTAAACAACTGGGTGGCCAGATTTGGAGTTCCGCTAGAGTTGCACTCGGATCAAGGCCGGAATTTCGAGTCTCTGGTATTGAAGGAAGTGTGTGAGCTACTAGGAATAAGGAAAACTCGCACCTGTCCTTTGCATCCCAGTCCGACAGCATGGTGGAGCGATTCAATCGGACGCTGGAAGAGTATCTGCGGAAAGTAGTAGGCAGAAATCAAAAGGATTGGGACACGCATATTCCGCTGTTCTTGATGGCGTATAGGTCAGCCCTGCACGATACGACATCACTCACTTCAGCCCGAGCAGTGATCGGCACGGAGCTGAGGTTGCCTGCTGACTTGAAGTTCGGAGTGGTCAGCACGACGGAGGGCGCTAGGACTGATTACGCAGTCAATAAGCGGTCGGAGCTGGAAGAAATCCACCAGTTTATACAACCCGCAGCGGAGGAAGGGTTTGTCTCCAAAACTTCAAACGTCATGGGAAGGACCGTGCAAGGTCGTGACCAGGATTAATGACGTGGTGTACAGGATTCAACGCTGCGGCAACAGAAACGCCATGTTGAAAGTAGTCCATTTGGAGCGCCTGGCGTCTTACTCCGGCGGAGCCTCGGCACTTGTTCGGGACGAACAAGTCTAAGTGGTGGGCAGTGTAGCGATGAGGCACTGTGCTGTGCTACGCATGAATAGCATACTTTTAGGCATACAGTTTGAAGTACGGCAAATTTGGTATAATTCGCTTGATATAGTCCGATATGGCAAGTATGGTTCGCGAAGGAATGGGCTGTGCGAGAATGGTCGAGCGTTTTCCAATTGGAAGTTGCAAGAAACTTCGGCGCGATTAGAGAAACTGGTATAAAAGCAGCAGTGTGCAGCGCAATGAGGGAGTCTGGGTTGAGCAAGCAAAGTGGTTACAAGTGTAGATACAAGCGAAGTGTAAATCTGTAAATAAAGTTATTGTTAGTTTCTGACTGCGTTTTACGCTGAATAATTGAAGTTGTTTTATTTTCAAACACAATCCAAACGAACCTTTGAAAACTCATATTCGTAACAATATGCATGTACTAGGCACCACTTCTACTTAAAGTTCACTTTAAAGTTTAACAGGCACTCAATCTGACCGGTAAGTTTTATCGGGAGGATAGCTTAACGAGCGGTTGAAAAAACGAAAATGCGTTTATCGGCCCGCTAAAGTGAACTTTAAAGTTAAAGGTAAGATTTCGATTTTCTCTCAAAATGAAAAGCACATTTTAATTATTTCCCGATAGAAGTGCTTTTTGTCTAAGTTCTCCATACAAACTGTTGACCCCGTTAGATTTTGATTTTCAAAAAAGTGAAAAACACGTGTCAAATTATATCTCACTAAGAGTACTTTCACAAAATTTGAAGGCAGTGGCCCCATTAATTCATGTTTTTTACAGTTTTGCCATACAAACTTTTAACCGGTCGTTGACCCCGTCCGATTTTAATATTCGGAAAAAAGAAAAACACGTATCGAGTTATTTTACATTTGAAGTACTTTCACCAAGTTTGAAGTCAAAACGCTCAAACAAATTTGTTTCTCCATACATACTTTTAACCCGTCGTTGATCCAGTTAGATTTCGATTTTAAAACTAATGAGAAACGCGTGCCCAATTTTTTTTGTATTTCATGTATTTTTACGATTTTTGAAGTCAATAGGCCTATCGGTTCATGTTTTTTTCGAGTCTACCCTTAAACAAATCTTAACCCATTATTAGTCCAAATAAATTTTTATTTTCGAAAAATTATAACATACGTGTCGAATTATTTTTGATTTAGAGTATTTTCAGGAAGTTCGAAATCAATATGTCTCTTAAATCACTTTTCTTCATACAACACCTTAACACATGTTATGCCCCTTTACACCCCGAATTTCAAAAAATCCTGTCTTAGCGGAGGTTCATTTTTCAAGATGTACCTACAGTTCAAATTTCATATTTATAGCTTCAGCGGTTTGGGCTGAGCGATGATGAATCAATCAATCAATCAGTCAGTCAGGACAAACAATCTATGTATATAAAAATGGAGGCGGTACCACGCCCCCTTGTCCAATGCTCACAAATTTCTTCTAGTGGAATTGTGCTACTAAGTGGAAAGTTCGTATCAAGTTTCACTGATGTGTGTGTGTGTACTGCATAACTGTTGGATCATAAAAAATGTGTTACGCCCCTTGACCAACGCCGATCAAATCTCATCAGTAGAATGACACATCTATGAAACAACGGTACACCAAATTTCAATGCTGTGCGGCTTACAACTCCGAAGCTATTTCATATAAAATATGTAAGTTGTATGGGCGGAGCCACGCCCTCTTGTTAAATACCCGCCCATTCCCTCTGTGGAAAGATATGACTAAATGGTAAATTCGTACTAAGTTTCATTGATGTGCGACTAACAGTTCGAAAATTATACGGATAGTTTGTGCCCAACAAATGTGCCACGCCCCTTGTCCAACGCCCATCAAAATTTTACAGTAGAATAATACTTCTGTGGGAGGATGTCATACCAATTTTCAATGCTGTGCGACTTACAATTCCAAAGCTATTCCATATAAAAGATTTGAGTTGTATGGGCGGAGCCACGCCCTCTTGTTAAATACCCGCCCCATTCGCTCTGTCGAAAGATATGACTAAATGGTAGGTTCGTACCAAGTTTCATTGATGTGCGACTTACAGTTCTGCTGAAATGTTGGGTCATAAAAAATGTGCCACGCCCCTTGTTCAACGCCCATAAAATTTTAACAGTAGAATGACACATCTATGAAACGACGGTACACCAAATTTCAATATTGTGCGACTTACAATCCCGAAGCTATTCCATTTAGAAGATTTGAGTTGTATGGGCGGTGCCACACCCCTATGTTCAATACCCACCTTATTCCCTCTATTGAAGGACATGATTAAATACTAAGTTTGTACCAAATTGAATTGATGTGTGACTTATGGTTCCAAAGTTATTGTCTAAAAATGTATTCTTGTGGTGCCACGCCCCGTTTTCCCAACTTTTCTTTTTTTATAAACCTTCACGTAACAATTTCAAACAAACCCGCCGAAGTAAGTATCCAAGTTGGTCCAGTCGTTTTCAAGTTATAAGCAGTCGAACGGACCACGATTCATTTTTATATATTTACAAGGTGCGTCCCAAAGTAAACAGGACTTTTGCAATAGGGACGTTTCTGGTGGCGCCATCTATGTGTGAGGACATGCGTTGGAAAGGTACATCTTTCATTCACATACTGTCTAAATTTCATGACATTTGGTCTAGTAGACGCCGAAATATCCCGCTCAATGTGACAGTATGTTTTTAACTTTGGTACGAGAATGTCGATCGAACAAAGAGCTAATATTAAGTTCTGTTTTAAACTTGGTAAAACTTTTACCGAAACGTTTAAATTGTTAAAGCAAGTTTATGGTGATGATTGTTTATCCCGTGGCCGTGTTAATGAGTGGTTGAATCGATTCAAGAATGGTCGTGAAGACTTGAATGACGACGAACACGTCGGCCAGTCGAAATTTGTGATTACTGACGATGCCATCAAAACTGTGCGTGATTTTATCAAAATGCAGCCAAAATCATCATTGGAATTGATGGAAATGGAATTGAACATCTCCAAAACATCAATTGATCGCATTTTAACCGAACATTTGGGTCTCCGTAAAGTGTGTTCTCGCTTCATTCCCACACTTTAACCGACGACCAAAAAGCGCAGAGAATTGAGCACGCAAAAGACATCGTTCGGGAAGCCAGACGTGATCCAAATTTCTTGTTCAACATCGTAACCGGTGACGAAACGTGGTGCTTTCAATATGATCCCGAAACAAAGCGTCAAAGTGCCGAATGGAAGCACCCAGATGAGCCAAATCCGAAAAAAACCCGCCGTGAGAAGTCAAAAATCAAAACTCATCTCATTTGTTTCTACGATTCAAAGGGAATAATTCATCGAGAGTTTGTTCCACCGGGAAAAACAATTAACGCTTTGTTTTATGTTGAAGTTTTGAAGCGTTTGGTGCATCGCATTCGTCGTATTCGGCCAGAATATCGCGAGGAAGGAAGTTGGCGTTTATTGCATGATAATGCACCGGCTCACAGAGCCCTAGTTACGACCGATTATTTGACCAAAAATCGCATTTTTACCATCAATCATTCACCATATTCGCCTGATATGGCTCCCTGTGACTTCTACTTATTCGGTCAGTTGCATTTGCCGGTGAAAGGAAACCGTTATAAGGACGTTGAGGACATCCAAAAGGCTTGTACCAACATTCTGAAGGCGATGCCGGCCGATGACCTAAAACACTCATTCCAAATGCTTTTGGACCGTGCAAAACGTTGTATCGAAGCAGAAGGAGAGTATTTTGAATAAATAAAAAGAATTATACAAAAATAATCATCCGTTTTCTTTATTTTATAAAAGTCCTGTTTACTTTGGGTTGCACCTTGTATTGTAGTTTGGCAATGCCTGAAGCTTAATTTTGCAAATTTCGTCATTTTTGGAAAGCTATAGCACCAAATGTGTTGGCTAGATTTTTCAGATTTTACATTTAATCTGTAACGTCAACATTGATTATTCCAAAGAGTAATAGAAATTGTATCGGGACCCTTTGGTTTTGCAATAAAAACGATAATAATAGATGTATGTTTTGCATTTTTGCAGATTTTATCATTTTCCGTGCTAATTGCATACTTTTAGGCATAAATAAAATAAATTTTGTCGAAAAATACGTGTTTCGGAAGATATCGGAAAAAAAATCCAGGAACATACTTTCACATACTTTTTAGATATTTTCGTCTAAGTTTTGCCAATTTTCAGATTTTTAACTTAGAAAAATATTTTAAATTAAAAGTGAAGTGAAAGCCTCAGCTTCCCAAATTTTGAGAAAACATTAAAAGCGAAAATGGCCACATAATTTCTTATTCTATATTGAAAGTTTAAGCAACTTCGTGCCAACCAATTATTTTTAAAATTATTTGTACTCAATAGACTAAAAAACAAAAAAATTATAAGTTTCAATTTTTTTGTGAAAAAAGTTTCAACTTTGAGCCGCTTTTGCACAGACACTAATTGATTTTTTGCACAGATTTTTTGGGGTTTTCTTAGTTGGAGTTTTTCTTTGCAATGACATCAAAATCGTCAAATTCTGAGACCATACATTTTTTGAATTTTGTCTATGGAACGAATCACTGTGCATTGGAGCAAATTCAAAAGTCGCGAATCTGAATTTTATTTTTTAATTGTCGTAATATTTATACACTAGCCAGATAGAAAATGAACTTTTCAAAGTTGAACGTTTTATTATATTATTTTCACTTCTAGCAAAATATCGTTAACAAGGCTGTCTTCAGATGCCCGTAGAAACTATATTTTTTAATGAAATCCCATGTGGGGTTATGATATTTAAGCAATTAATGTGTAAAAAAATTTTATTTCAGAAATATTTATTTTGACAGAAAAACGCATATCTAACCTTTGCCTCATTTTTTGATAAAAATGAGAAAAATCGGGATTTCCCATGGACTGTAACTTTTGAGATTCCACAGCATTCCACGAAATACTTATACACTGAATAGGTGGGACATTCAGCTAAATGATGGTACTCTACTTATCTGCGGAGTCCTGCGTCAGCGTGAATGCGAGCAAGTTTCGCATGCCAACCCAAGCACTTTTTGTACTCAGCACTGTTGAGCAACGATATATTTTTAATTGCAAAACTATAACGTATGAAAAACAGCAAGGCTGGTATTGAAAGGAATAAATATGTATTCAAATATATAGAATTGAGATGTGTATAAGTATATATATCGCATTGATTTATCTATGTCTGTCCGTTAATATGTCTTCCAACTCGTCTGTTTGATTGAAGGTATTGAAACTAAAAATTCGTACAAAAACTTTGAAAATCATAAAAACAACATATTGCCTAAAATGGGCGTGGTTTGCCCATTTTTTAACAGGGTTGCCATATAAATAAATTTTTTCAAAATATGCCTCCCTTCCTTTTTTCAATAGGTATGCTTTCGGAAGAAGATCAAAAGCATTGTAACAAAAATTTTAAAGTTTACAGAAGCCAATACGCCCGCAGAGGCTCAAGACTACAAAATTTTAACGACGTGTTTACAAAATTTTTAGTGGCATCCGACCCGAAGATAAGTGGTTTACGCGATTGCCAAAAAATTAAAGACAGTTTTTAAAATTTACCTACGAAAGTGCAAGCAATGCTTAAAAATAAGTTTTAGCTTTATTGCTTGCCGAAAATATACTGCTTCAATTTAATTAAGTTCCTTTATTTCGTTCTGGGACGGATTTACAGGAATAATCGAGCTTGCGAAGTTGTACATATTTCAAGAAAGAGTTTGCCTACTTTTATGAAAGTGGGCGTGGCTATGTATCACCACAGAACAAATAATATACAGAATGCGCATCTGGTGTAAAGAAAATTTTCTTTGCGGGTTCCAGCGGTAGGAACCGTTTGTAGATGCGGGGGCAAGCAGTAAAGGGGACGAGAACGCACAGAGCGCGAGAGCGTAAACTTAGAAGCTGTGAGAGCGGTGTATGAAACAGTGACGCACCACACACTGTGGTTGTTGTTGTTGGGCAACAAAGTGATGTGCCGCTTGCATGTTAGTGGTGGCTCGTGCTTGCTCTCCGCTTGCTTTTTTACAAACAAGAACAAGAAGTGGGCAGGTAAAGTTTGCATAGAAAAATTGATTGAGCGATCGCCAAGGCGCATAAATAAGGTGGTAGCATTACGGAAAAAACCAAAATTCAACGGATTTTATTAGTTCCTTTAATCTGCTTGTAGAAAGGAAGTTGTAAAAAGTAAAAATGGCTACAATGAAAATAAATATATGTGTAAAAATATTGGAACAACTAAGGCGCATTAAGAAAGTGATAACAGTGAGTGAAGAAGAATTCGCGTGGGCAGACGTGCCCTTTTGTTGCTCCGCGGTTTTTAATGTTTTTACTTGCTTGCGCGTGATAAAAAAAAAATGTTTACATAAATGTTTAGTGTGCCGTGTATTGTCCGACTGCCGCTGCTGCCGCGTTGTGGCCTGCCGATTTCGCCCGTCCAAATTATTATTTGTCAAAATTAAATTAAACGCGTCATGCACTTACAAGTGCTAAACTGCAGTGCAAGTGCCGTTACGTTCGCTGTCCGCCGCTTCGACCTCTGTCCGCGTTGTGTTGTTGCTGTGTTCTTTTTTCCCGTGTTGTCTTTTTCCTCCGTCCGTATTCAGTGACGCTACATGCGGTCTTGTTCGACACTGAGAAATTGACTGTTCTGTGGTAAAGGCATAACACTTACCACAGAGCATTATCAATTTCTTAGTGCGGCAGATCGCGTTCCCGGCTACTTTCCTTGTCCTTTAACCCACCCAGGCCATGGTGCTGGACAAATTTCGCATAGCCTTCTGCAACGTGCGTGGGCTCAGGGCGAACTTTTTTGCTGTATACGCGTTTGTTAACCTTCACAAACCCCATGTAATGGCACTAAGTGAAACCCAGGTGTGTGGGGATGCAGATCCACTGGATTTCCACATCCCTGGTTACCACCTACTGCCATTATTCTCTCCTCACAGGGGTCTTGCCATTTATGTGTGCAGTAATGTTGCGTACCAGTGCCAGCAACAACTATACACGACGGATGCCGAATTTAGCTCCATGTGGGTTAAATTCAATATCCAGTCGCATTCTGCACTTCTGCTTTCTCTAAAGAAGCCCGAGTTCAGGGAGAGATTTTACTTACAACAAGTTTGATCTTCTCTCTGATTCTATTTCCCACATTCTGGAATCGTATCCGAATAGTGAAATTGTAGTTGCTGGTGATTTCAATATTCATAATTCCAATTGGCTACGCCATTCCAGCCACACAACTCCTGAAGGCTTATATGTCGAGCTCTTTGCCGAGTCTAATAACTTGACTCAAATAGTGCATGAAGCAACGCATATCCCCTGCGTTGCGGGGCAAGCTCTCAATACTCTAGACCTTTTTCTCACTTCACATCATGAAAAATATGATGTTGAAATGCACGCACCTCTTGGTAACTCGGACCATTGTACCATTTTGGCGTCTTTCTCATACTTTTCTATCCGCAATGCTTCGCTCTTAGCCCCGAAGCGCCTAGTAGGGATGTATGATAAAGCTAACTGGAGTGGACTTAATGAATTTTTCGCCCACTTCAATTGGAAATTGTGTTTTCTAGATAGAAACATAAATGCCGCAGCCAAAATGGTTGAAGAAATTATTTTATTGGGAATGCGGTCCTTCATCCCTAATAAGAAAATTTGCATTAAACCTAAGGACAATCTCTGGTTTAATGAGACATGCAGAATTGCTGTCAGGTCTAAAGAGGAAGCTTTCAGAGCATGGCAGGCAAATAAAAATGCCGCCACTGAACAGCTGCGTAAACAGGCTAGAAATAGATGCAATGCCATCCTAAGGCGCAAAAAGTTTCTGCACGAACAGCGCCAAAGGAAAAAAGTTCTTCAATGCCGGCGTGGTAGTAAGAACTTTTGGTCATTCGTTAAGAAGGTGAAGAACCAAACATCGTCTTCAATTCCAACTCTTCTTAACAATGATCAAATCATCACTCACTCGGTTGATAAAGCTAATTTGTTGGCTAAAATTTGCGGAGAATTCCTCTCTGCCCCCCAGCGATCAACCACAGCCCGTAGTCGAAAACGTATCTTGTTCTATGCCAGAAATTCATTTTCGGACACGGGTAGTTAAAAGAGTGCTTGCAAATCTCGATGTAAATAAGGCTTCAGGGCCGGACGGCATTCCAGCCCTTGTTTTGCAAAAGTGCGCTACCTCACTGGCTTGTCCATTACGCAAACTTTTCAACATGTCATACACCACAGGTGTATTTCCAACATGTTGGAAGGTAGCAAATGTTCAACCAGTTCCTAAAAAAGGCAAGACTACTGACCCTGCGAACTATCGACCTATAGCAATCTGTTCGGTGCTTTCCAAGTTAATGGAAGGCATTGTAAACTTCAACCTTGTGAAATATCTGGAGCACAATAGACTGCTGAGTGACCGCCACTACGGCTTTTGAAGACAGCGGCGGTCCTCACCGAGAAATGGAACCGTAGCATTCTAAACCTCGGTGAAAGCAAGGTTGTTGCATTGGATATTTCCAAGGCCTTTGACCGGGTGTGGCATAAAGCACTCGTGTCAAAATTTAATGCCTATGGTGTCGGTAGTATCTTCTCTCGGTGGATAACGAGCTTCCTCTATGATCGCTCTATTCGTGTTGTAATAGACGGCATAGCCTCGGAAAAGCATTCCCTTAGCTCGGGAGTGCCGCAGGGTTCGGTCCTTTCTCCAACCCTTTTCCTGATCTTCATCAACGACCTATTGTCGTGGACGAAGAATCCCATCTACTCGTTTGCGGATGACAGCACCATTTGTCATTCATACTCCTTCACAAAGCGCCCCAGCTCTGTGGAGATTGAGAGAGAACGGCGCCGTATGAATGACACACTTAACCTACAAACAATCTCCAAGTGGGGTCAAGCGAACAGGGTCGATTTTAATCCTCGCAAGACCCAATGTTGCCTGTTATCCCAGAAACGAGTCTCCCCACATCCCAGCACATCCCTGGTTATGGGTGGTGTGGGTATTGCGGAATCGGCAGCTCTTGATGTTTTGGGCATGTCCATTAAGAACGATCTTCGTTGGAACGATCATATTTTTGGCGTGTCGAAAGAAGCAGCCAAGTGCCTCGGCTTCCTAAAGCGGTGCAAAAAATATTTCACTCCGTCTGATCTCCGCATTATTTACACTACCTATATCCGACCTAAAATTGAGTTTAACTCGCACCTCTGGGCGGGGGCTTCAAAAACCCATTTGGAGTTTCTCGATCGGGTGCAAAACCGTGCGATTAAACTTATAGGGGACAGTAGGGCATCCAGCTCTATTGACTCCCTGGAACATCGTCGAAACGTGGCATGTGTGGTGTTATTTTACCGATACTTTTTCGGTAATTGCTCAGTGGAGATGGGCAGCTTGATGCCATCACTCCGGGTATTCCCCCGGGCAACCCGTTTGAACACTGGCTCCCATGCATTCCACGTCGAAACGATGTTCCAGCGCACTACGCACTACAGGGAAAGTTCGTTTCTGGCCCGTACAGCGCGGTTGTGGAATGGTCTCCCTGCGGATATTTTCCCCAACACTTATGATCTCGATGGGTTCAAGGCAAGAGCTCATAAACACTTTACTCGTAACCCTATCTCCTAACCTTTATATCCTTCCTGAACCAACGCAATGCTTCGCATTAATAGGGGTCATCCCCTGCGCGTTTGTTCCTGTTAAAAAAAAAAAAAAAAAAAAACAGTTCCCAAAAAAGGCAAGACTACTGACCCTGCGAACTATCGACCTATAGCAATTTGCTCGGTGCTTTCCAAAGCAATGGAAAGCATTGTAAACTTCAACCTTGTGAAATATCTGGAGCACAATAGACTGCTTAGTGACCGCCAATACGGCTTTCGGAGACAGCGATCGACGGGAGACCTTATGGCGGTCCTCACCGAGAAATGGAACCATAGCATTCTAAACCTCGGTGAAAGCAAGGTTGTTGCATTGGATATTTCCAAGGCCTTTGACCGGGTGTGGCATAAAGCACTCGTGTCAAAACTTATTGCTTATGGTGTCGGTGGTATCTTCTCTCGTTGGATTACGAGCTTCCTCTATGATCGCTATATTCGTGTTGTAATAGACGGCATAGCATCGGAAAAACATTCCCTTAGCGCGGGAGTGCCGCAGGCTTCGGTCCTTTCCCCAACCCTTTTCCTTATCTTCATCAACGACTTATTGTCGTCGACGAAGAATCCCATCTACTCGTTTGCGGATGACAGCACCATTTGTCTTTCATACTCCTTCACAAAGCGCCCCAGCTCTGTGGAGATTGAGAGAGAACGGCGCCGTATGAATGACACACTTAACAGCCACCTACAAACAATCTCCAAGTGGGGTCAAGCGAACAGGGTCGATTTTAATCCTCGCAAGACCCAATGTTGCCTGTTATCCCAGAAACGAGTCTCCCCACATCCCAGCACATCCCTGGTTATGGGTGGTGTGGGTATTGCGGAATCGGCAGCTCTTGATGTTTTGGGCATGTCCATTAGGAACGATCTTCGTTGGAACGATCATATTTTTGGCGTGTCGAAAGAAGCAGCCAAGTGCCTCGGCTTCCTAAAGCGGTGCAAAAAATATTTCACTCCGTCTGATCTCCGCATTATTTACACTACCTATATCCGACCTAAAATTGAGTTTAACTCGCACCTCTGGGCGGGGGCTTCAAAAACCCATTTTAAGTTCCTCGATCGGGTGCAAAACCGTGCGATTAAACTTATAGGGGACAGTAGGGCATCCAGCTCTATTGACTCCTTGGAACATCGTCGAAACGTGGCATGTGTGGTGTTATTTTACTGGTACTTTTTCGGTAATTGCTCAGTGGAGATGAGCAGCTTGCTGCCATCACTCCGGGTATTCCCCAGGGCAACCCGTTTGAACACTGGCGCCCATGCATTCCACGTTAAAACGATGTTCCAGCGCACTACGCACTACAGAGAAGGTTCGTTCCTGGCCCGTACAGCGCGATTATGAAATGGTCTCCCTGCAGATATTTTCCCCAGCACTTATGATCTTGATGGGTTCAAGGCAAGAGTCCACAAATTCTTCACCCAACATCCTTTCTCCTAACCTATATATCCTTCCTGAACCAGCGCAATGCCTCGCATTTATAGGGGTACCCCTGCGCGTTGGCTCGTATTAAAAAAAAAAAAACAAGTGGAAAACTATTACTACAATGTCGTGCCAATTATCAAAGAAAAAAGTTTAATCAGTTCTGGTGCTGCAACTACCTATTGAATTTGCCTAAGCGATCGCCTTGCCAAATCAACCACCATTTCAATGTGCACGAGTAAAGCCAAGCTGGCTTGCTGCGGAAAGCAACTACATTGCGTGTTGTTGTCGAAATGAGAATAAAGCACAAAACCATCGAACCTTTACATTTTCCTCACCTATGTTGATTCCCGCTTGCTTGAAATCGCAAAATTATTTCAGATGCGTCTTCTGTATACTGTATATTCTGTGGTATCACATAATTAAAAATTCTTCGTCTAAAGAGGATTTTAATGCATGACAACAAAATGTTAGCCTCTTTTAATATTCTTTAAAATAAAGTCTGTATGGAGACTAGGCGTGGCCGTGGGCGAATTTTTGTCATTTTTGGAATAAATCATCTTCTACTTATGGGAAACCGTTATGCAAAAATTCATTCTTTTATCTTTTTTATTTCCGAAGGTATTAAATTTGTCGCTATACATTCGGAAACCATACACCGTGTGCTGCGAAAAAGTGCTCAAATTAAAAAACCCTAAAACACATGTAACTTAATTTTTGATCTTCTATGAGAATTAGTTATCAAAATATTGGCTTATTTTTTTGCTTCTGATTACACAGACAACAAAAAACACTTTTTTTCTGTTGCATGGAGTTTTTCTACTGTTTCTTACTAATTTGGGTGCGCTGATTTCGACTCTATCCTCAGATTTTTTCTAGCAGCTCTAGTTAGTGAGATATAGGTACCATGTCATTTTTTCAGTTTTTCCTCTACATTTTGCATATTTTTGATCGTAATTTCTAAACCAAAAAACCGATTGACATGATTTTCAACTTATCGCATTAACAACACCGCACGGCTTCTTTCCGATGCAACTTATTTTTAGAAGTTTTAAAATTCCGCGGTAATTGGACCTCAAAGTCGGAAAATATGAAATTTTAAGGCGTTTTTTCTGATCAAAATAATAGCAAAAATGTACCATAGTCATTTTCATCAAAATGTGTGAAATTTCCTTAAAAAATTAGAGCCTCTAAATATGCTCTTTTATATGTTACATTTCTAGTCTGAAACACAAGTAAAAAATAAAAAGATTTTGAATTGCTCGAAACAAAAAAAATTAAAAACTTTGCATATTTTTAGGCCCCTAATTTTTTTAAGGAAATTTCACACATTTTGATGAAAATGACTATGGTACATTTTTGCTATTATTTCGATGCGAATGTGTATTCCGCCAAATAATTTGGCTGTGTTGTATTGCTTGATGTTTCTTCTTAAGATATTCATATACTTCGTAACTTGATTTATGAAACATCTGCACAATTTTCGCCATCAGAAAAACGCCTTGAAATTCAATATTTTCCTACTTTGAAACCTTATTACAACGCCAATTTAGAACGCATTGATTCAATTAATGCCAAAAAAGATGGCGTGAGATGTTGTAAGTGCAACGATATAAAAATCATGTCGATAGGATTATCGGTTCGGAAATTACAGTCGAAAATGTAAAAAAAGTCGAGGAAAATTCGTAAAAGTGACACGCCCATTTTTTGCGAAAACTAGAGCTGTTACATAAAAACGGAGTATGGTTTTGAAATCAGTGTGGAAAAACGATTCAGATTCATGTAAAAAACTCCATGCAACAGACATGCTGTTGTGCAGTGTTATGCATATTTCTAAAACTCTTAACTTCCGAATGTAGGGTACCAACTCCTGGCAAGGGAAATTAAAAAAAAATACACCATACAATTTTCTGAGGAATTCCGAAGATAATAGCGAAATTTGAGTTCTCTAGTGCAAAAACTATAGATTCTAGAGCTCAAAACAGACGATGCGAGCGTTTTTCCCCAATGTGCGGCGTTAACGAAAAAAGTCGAGATGTTGTTACAAAATTGTACGTTGGGACAATTGAATTGTGATGTCTCCGGGATTTAAAAGGTATGAGCTTCTCGTACACATAAAAAGGAGTTTTCCATTCCAATAGTCTGTAGACGAAGATTCAATTTTTTTTCGTTGGAATTGTTTTTAAGTGCCTTGTAAACGACAAAGCAACAAAATAAATAAATAAATAAATAAATATTGGCAGCAACCTATCTTCACAATAAGTTTCCATTCAGAAATCAAAGAGAGACGAGCGATGAGACAGAAAAAACGAAATTTTGTGAATGTATTTCTAAACGTGTATACTAAAGACATGCATGAATATATTCATTTTGGCGGCTACACTACTGTACATAATGTACGGGTACTTGGTATTAGAAGAATGTGTACAACGAAACGAATAGAAACGAGAACCAGCGAGCGTCGCTTCTCGTTTCTATTCATATTCGGTGAATAGCGAACACTACAGTGCTCGTATTCGGTGAGAAGCGAATACTGCAGTGCTCGTATTCGGTAATCGAGAACTTTGCGAAGTATTCGAAGATCAACAGTTTCATGGAATATTTTAATGCGCAGTATGCCACTTTTCCATGTGTATACTTGTGGTGCGGTTTAAGTGGCTTATTAGTTAATACGCAAAATGGAAATTATTGAAGAAAGTAGCATAACAAATAAATAAATATTTATATAGGGTGTTTTTTTAGGGGTATAGAACTTCGAATTGAAATAAAACACAAGAAAATCATTTTAATGTCCATCAATTTGGCTTTGTTGGAAGGATAATTTTATGCCATTAATGTTTAAATATGATTTCGGGTATGTGGCCGCCGCGGCTGGCTCGAATAAAGCCAATTCTACAGGTCCAATTTTCAACCACTTTTTCGAGCATTTGGGGCCGTATGTCGGCAATAACGCCACGAATGTTGGCTTCCAAGTCCCCTAACGTTTCTGGTTTGTTGGCGTAGACGAGCGACTTCACATATCCCCAAAGAAATTAATCCAATGGTGTCAAATCACACGATCTTGGTGGCCAATTGACAGGTCCATTCCGCGAAATTATGCGCTCATCGAATGTTTCCTTCAATAAATCGATTGTGACGTGCGCTGTGTGGCATGTAGCGCCGTCTTGTTGGAACCACAACTCATCCACATTCATGCCATCCAATTCGGGAACAAAATAGTCGGTTATCATGGCTCTATACCGGTCTCCATTAACGGTAACTGACTCTCCAGCATTATTTCGGAAGAAGTATGGCCCAATGACTCCACCAGCCCATAGAGCACACCAAACAGTCAGTTTTTGTGGATGTAATGGCGTCTCAAGGGTCTCATGTGGATTCTCTTCACTCCAAATGCGGCAATTTTGCTTGTTGACGTAGCCATTCAACCAAAAATGAGCCTCATCACTGAACAAAATTTTGCGATGAAAATCAGCATCGAGATCAATCTCATTTTCGGCCCATACACCAAAATCACGACGCATTGCATGGTCTCGCGGCTTTAATTCTTGCACAAGCTGGATCTTGTAAGGTCGCAAGCCAAGATTTTTGCGCAAAATCTTCCATAAAGTTGATGGTCAAAGCTCCAATTGCTGTGCACGGTGGCGAATCGATTCATTCGGGTCCTCTTCAACATTTTGCTCTACAGCGGCAATTGTTTCTTCGGTGCGCACTGTTCGACGTCTCTGCGGATGCGTATTATCACATAGAGTAAACGTAGTGCGAAAACGACCCATGGTTAACCGAATTAATTCCTCTGATGGACGATTATGTCGACCATAAAATGGACGGAGCTTGCGGTAAACTTCGCGAACTGAACCATTATTTTCGAAATAAATTTGCACGATTTCCAAGCGTTGTTCTGTTGTCAACCTGTTCATGATGAAATGGCAAACCAAACTGAACATAAATGACATTAGAGTTGCCAGATTTGACCACAAAATGCCAGTTTTATCTCTATTCGAAAAACAAACCTCTAAAAACACCCTATATACAAGGTGCAACCCAAAGTAAACAGGACTTTTATAAAATAAAGAAAACGGATGATTATTTTTGTATAATTCTTTTTATTTATTCAAAATACTCTCCTTCTGCTTCTGCATAAGCATTTGGAATGAGTGTTTTAGGTCATCGGCCGGCATCGCCTTCAGAATGTTGGTACAAGCCTTTTGGATGTCCTCAACGTCCTTATAACGGTTTCCTTTCATCGGCAAATGCAACTGACCGAATAAGTAGAAGTCACAGGGAGCCATATCAGGCGAATACGGTGAATGATTGATGGTAAAAATGCGATTTTTGGTCAAATAATCGGTCGTAACTAGGGTTCTGTGAGCCGGTGCATTATCATGCAATAAACGCCAACTTCCTTCCTCGCGATATTCTGGCCGAATACGACGAATGCGATGCACCAAACGCTTCAAAACTTCAACATAAAACAAAGCGTTAATTGTTTTTCCCGGTGGAACAAACTCTCGATGAATTATTCCCTTTGAATCGTAGAAACAAATGAGATGAGTTTTGATTTTTGACTTCTCACGGCGGGTTTTTTTCGGATTTGGCTCATCTGGGTGCTTCCATTCGGCACTTTGACGCTTTGTTTCGGGATCATATTGAAAGCACCACGTTTCGTCACCGGTTACGATGTTGAACAAGAAATTTGGATCACGTCTGGCTTCCCGAACGATGTCTTTTGCGTGCTCAATTCTCTGCGCTTTTTGGTCGTCGGTTAAAGTGTGCGGAATGAAGCGAGAACACACTTTACGGAGACCCAAATGTTCGGTTAAAATGCGATCAATTGATGTTTTGGAGATGTTCAATTCCATTTCCATCAATTCCAATGATGATTTTGGCTGCATTTTGATAAAATCACGCACAGTTTTGATGGCATCGTCAGTAATCACAAATTTCGACTGGCCGACGTGTTCGTCGTCATTCAAGTCTTCACGACCATTCTTGAATCGATTCAACCACTCATTAACACGGCCACGGGATAAACAATCATCACCATAAACTTGCTTTAACAATTTAAACGTTTCGGTAAAAGTTTTACCAAGTTTAAAACAGAACTTAATATTAGCTCTTTGTTCGATCGACATTCTCGTACCAAAGTTAAAAACATACTGTCACATTGAGCGGGATATTTCGGCGTCTACTAGACCAAATGTCATGAAATTTAGACAGTATGTGAATGAAAGATGTACCTTTCCAACGCATGTCCTCACACATAGATGGCGCCACCAGAAACGTCCCTATTGCAAAAGTCCTGTTTACTTTGGGACGCACCTTGTATAACATAAATATTTCTAAATAATCTTAGGAATAATAAAACGAGTATATTCGAATATATTCAAAGCAATGTGTACTATTATTCGAATACTTTTGTCCTCGTTTTCCCGCTTCGAGCGAATATGAATAAATAGTGTACGTCTACTCGTTTATGTTCGGAGCTTACTCGTACTCGAAGATAGCTGTACTCGTATTCATTCGGACCGGTCCGCAGAGATGAAGTGAAGTACTATATTCTATTCAAAAGCAATGTTTTCGAATAGCAAAAATGTATACTCGTGCAGGACTCTAGTGTATACATAAGCACTTCTTCACATAAACAACTGCCAAACTGCTCCAGGGGGCAGTTGAAGAAAAAGGTAGGCTTTTCAGTTAATTTCGACAAATTTTTATTTATTTCCAGTACATTTTTCACCGCCTGAACCCACCTGACTTTTTGACACTTTTGATATTTGTCAAGGTACATTCGTTTATACGATTTCTCGTTCATATTTCACTATAGCTGTACTGTGATGTTGGCGAATGCTCCCTGAGTGTATTGCCAATATAGAAGTACAACATATATTAGGATTTTCTTTTTTTGTTGATTAAAGTGGAAAAAATATAGTATTTCTTTAGTTACAAAATGAGTTTCTTTTCGTTTTGCTTTTGGGCTCGTAGCTAACAGGGAAAACTTGTTATCTCTGAGAGGAGGTCCCTCACGGGACATCTTAGCTTTTTTGAAATAACCCAATCAATAAAGAGGCTTTTCTTATCAAATGGAAGATCAAAATTAATTTATAATCCACTTGGGGGAGAAAGGCGTAGAAAGGTAAACGCGGAACGCAAAAGTGAAAGCACCGATACCATTATTGAGCACAACCGCACCTACTGAGTGTCAGTCGATGAACATCAGTCGATGTCTTTTTATTTTGGATACAGTTTTGTTGATGCCTAGGTGCCCTCCACTGTAATCGTTATGGCATGCCTTAATGACATCGTTGATCCTGCCTTTCTTACTCTCCCACTCGAGGTATAGGCAGTCATCCTTCAGTCGTAGGATTTGCCACTGCCCAGTAAGCCTATCGCTGGTCATCTCCTGCCAGTCCGGCCGTACTCTTTGCACCTTCCTTTTGATAATTTTTGCGCGATCCGTATCGGCGCGCTGGTCCTTTCGTAGCCTTTCCGCAAACCAATCTTGCTTTCGGCTTGCGGACGATGCCTGCGATGTGGAAGGGCGTCAGCACATCCTGACGACGCACAGTGTTGCGAGTAGGGACAAAAATAAAAAAATTAATGTCGTAAATGTAGAAAAATAAATTTGTAGTACTGAAGTAAATACCTCAATTTACT
This sequence comes from Melieria crassipennis, assembly GCA_963668005.1. Taxonomy (NCBI): domain Eukaryota; kingdom Metazoa; phylum Arthropoda; class Insecta; order Diptera; family Ulidiidae; genus Melieria; species Melieria crassipennis. The sequence goes on along the minus strand of OY764963.1, from coordinate 47,146,489 downwards.
AAAATGTGAAAACGAATTTTTAAAATATCAATTTATATACCGATGGCATGCCACCAAACTTGTACTTTGTGAAAAAGTGATAAATTATTGCAATTTGTTGAATGTAACTTCGAGGCCTCTTATTGAAAAATTTCCCATGGAACCTTATGTTAAGTAAATATATTCTATAAATATACTATTTTTGCAACTCTGTGGAAGATTTCCCTCTCTTGTTTTGCTTTCCATATTCCTTGTACCGCTACTTGAAAAAACATCAATTCGTAGGAATAAAAGTGCAGTGTCATCAAACTTTAGATAAACTTTAAAAAAAACTAATTCTTACTACTTCGAGATTCTACAGTTTGATATAGCTGAAAGTATATATTAATAGAATCCATGGACTTTAGCTGCACAAACTTGCACGTTTTTAAGAAATTTAGCATTTTCAGTGCCGTAGCAGTCATAATTGGGGTCCTTTTTGCAGCATGGTTGGCAGGAAAACATAGTGACCACTGCTGCGCTTCGCTTGAGCTATACATTTTTGTTTGTTATAATATGCAAACACCACTTGATTTAGAAAAATTACAAAAAAAGGTAGATTCAATGGAAAGCTTCGGTAATACTGGGTGGCTTGCCATCGAATCAAGGCAACTTTCGAAAAGAAGCAAAACTTGTTAATGTCTTCAATATGTTCTACTCGCATCTCCAGGTGCTCGACTTTCCCATTAATCCTGTCTGAAATTTTTCCACTTTCTGCTGCAAGCGCGCAGAATTATCCTAAAGCTTGCTGGACAACTCGCGATTCGCACTTTCGAGCTTCGCTGACATTTCTCGATTGGACGCTTCCATTTGCGCCGATATTTCACGATTTGCATTTTCGAATTTTTCCTGGAGTTTGGTTTCCATTCGCTTTGCTACTTCTCGGTTCGCCGTTTCAATTTTAGCTATTTCCTGATTTGTAGTTTGCAGTTTCGCTGCCATTTCTCGATTCGAAGTCTCGATTTTGGTTGACATTTCATGATTGGAAGTCTCGAACATGCCTTTTATTGCAACCATTAGCTGGCTCATATCCATTCTATGCAGCGACGCAGCCGTATTTAGCATCGACGCAGCACCCGCAGGCGATTCCTCCACTTTGGCCGCCGTCTCTAGTTCCTGCGTTCCGAACTCGTGCGCAGTCCAATCAACGCCTCGTGTCTAACATGCCTCTCGCAAGCGCAGCTACAACTCTACCTTTCCGCCAGCAGTCGGCAAATTCCAGGCAGCCAGTTCCTTTTTCAGCTGGTCCACCTTCAGCTGCGCGAGTTTAACCATGTCTGCGTTTTATAATTTTATTTTCAGTAGCACATCCCACTTCTGACACCAAATCTTACGAAAATTAGTTCTGTAGGCTTATTCGTCTCTCTTCATTGTGCTTCAAAAATAAAACTCACTTCACAAAACGCAGTCCAAAACCAACAATCACTTTATTTACAAATTTACACTTTGCTGTCTTTATTCTTGCTACTACATATTGGACTTTTCCGTGTTTCACATTTACTTGCTCAAATCAGACTGTCCCTCTGCGCTGTACCCGGCTGCCTTTTATACTTGTCTGCCTGTCGCGCCGATTGTTCTCGCACATTCCAATTGGACTATTTCTCGATCGTTCTCGCACATCTCATTACCATCGCGAGCCATCCTTGCCATATCGAAATTATAGCAAACCGGCCGTACTCTAAATGCGTGCCTAAAAGTATGCCCGTAAAAGCATTCATGCATAGCACAGCGACAGGGTGCCTCATTGTTACAATAACTTGTCACCTCGCTGTGTTGATATTTTACAGCTTTCTGCTTGTCAGACAACAACAAACGAAAATGTCTGATCAAAAATCTAACAAGCGCTGAATAGGAAATCAATTGTCAGACTTTCGCCAGAATAGGGCTGCAAATCAAGTTTCATGTACTTTTTGTTGAACCTGTCAGATTTTTATGACAAAATACTTGTCTAATTATTTCTCATTTGTAGTGCTTTCATCATATTTAAAGTCAATAGACCTATTAAATTATGTTTTTCCATACAAACTTTTAACACTTAGTTACCCCGTTAGATTTCGATTTAAAAAAAAAATTAAAAACACGTGTCTAATTACACTGTACAACACAAACAAAAATAACAAGGTTCTGACAACCGATTCTGGTAGAGGGGGCAAAAAACAATATACGTGTATTGGCGTTTTGAAAGTTTACGTCTGCATTTTTTTTAGGGGGGGTCAAAGTATTCCCCTACTTTGCTACAGGGTTAAAATGCTCCACAAAAATGTTCTTTGTAGTATTTTACATCAAATTGCTGAATACATCATACACCTAAAATGTGACGTTACATGGGTTTCGTATGCCGATTCACCATAAGAATGTGCAAAAAGTACGAACTTTCAAAACGCCGATACACGTATATTTTGTTTTGCCCCCTCTACCAGAGTCCGTTGTCAGAACCTTGTTATTTGAAAAAAAACTTGATTTTTTTGTGCAGTGTTATTTTTGATTTCAAGTATTTTCACCAAGTTTGAAGTCAATAACACAGGGCAACAAATTTCTACTTTTGGTCGGCTTTTCTGGGTTTGACATCAGTTCTAGGGTAATTAGGGACCGCTGATTTCGAATCCGCAAACCGTTTTGAAAACTTAGTTTCCGTTTTCGCAAAAAATGGGCGTGTCACTTTTTCGGATTTTCCCTGACTCTTTTCACGTTTGGGATTGTAATTTCTAGACCAATAAACCCGTTGATATCGTTTTCACCTCGTTGCATTACCAACAACGCACGGTTTCATTTCCGATGCAATTTATTTTTATAGGTTTCAAAATTCCGCGGCAATTGGACCTCAAAGTCGGAAAATATGGAATTTCAAGGCGTTTTCTTTGATGTTAAAAAACAAACACATTTTTCGTAAATCAATTATCGAGTTATGTATAACAAGAAAGCGGAAACATCAAGTAATGCAACACAGCCACATTTTTTGGTGTGAGTCCCATTCTCATCGAAATAATAGCAAAAATGTACCAAAGTCATTTTCAACAGATTTCCGTTTTTTCCCTTTAAAAAGTAAGAGCCTCAAAATATGCAACGTTTTTAATTTTGTTTTGTTTGAAGCAATTAAAAATTTTGTTGTTTTTCACTTGTATTCCAGACAGTGCATGGAATATATAAAAGAGCATATGTTGAGGCCCTTAATTTTTTAAGGAAGTAGTATCAAAAATTATGAAAATGACTATGGTACATTTTTGCTATTATTTCGATGAGAATGGGACTCACGCCAAAAAATTTGGCTGTGTTGTATAATTTCATGTTTCCGCTTTCTTGTTATACCTAACTCGATAATTGATTTACGAAAAATGTGTTTGTTTTTTAACATCAAAGAAAACGCCTTGAAATTCCATATTTTCCAACTTTGAGGTCCAATTGCCGCAGATTTTTAAAACTTATACAAATAAATTACATTGGAAAAGAAGCCGTGAGGTGTTGTAAATGACACAAAGTGAAAATCATGTCAACCGGTTTATTGGTTTTGAAATCACAATCCCAAACGTGAAAAAAGTCAGGGAAAATCCGAAAAAGTGACACGCCCATTTTTTGCGAAAACGGAAACTAAGTTTTCAAAACGGTTTGCGGATTCGAAATCAGCGGTCCCTAATTACCCTAGAACTGATGTCAGAACCAGAAAAGCCATTTTGCTGTTGATCAGTGTAATCAAAGTCAGTTCCTTTTTGCGTTTTGCTGTTGTCCTATGCAAATCTTAAAGAAAATGTTATGAGCTTAACATGCTCAGATGCCTACGCTTCGCTCTTTCCCCTCGCATCATAACAGCCGAAAACACTTTTGTGCCCACATGCGCGTTCTTATTATACATATTCTTTAATATTAAAGATATATTAATATATATTACGCAGCGCGAAATCCATTATCATCACAATATATACACATACACATACACATTCTTCAACAAATCTTAGCTACAAATTATTACATGTGTAACTAACGAGGCAGCTGAAGCAATATTGAAACAAAAAATATTTAATAAAAATCCGTTTTTTTTCCTTCAATAACATAGAGTTCGAAGGACACGTTACAAAAATATTACTGTGAATACTTGATTCAACATCTACAAAATTTACCTTGTTTGCACATTCAAAACATCTAGTAACAACTTTATTTATGACACTCATCAGATTTTTTGTTTCTCGTATGACGTGATCAACTTTCACAAATGTAGCATCCTTTCCAACAGTGTGATCTTTAACGGTGAATTGGAGCGTTTGAACGAAAGTTGGTACTGTATCTAGTATACTCAAGAGATCTTTTTTATTTTGGCTGGCTGGGACCTGGAAATAAATAAATGTGGTATGAAATTCAGTGCCACCTCATGCAAAAAACTTGTTACATGACGTGTCAATGTCACCACACACCAAGGTATATTAACCCTCATCCGACGTTCAAAAAAACTCACACATAAGATGTTCGGGTGAAATTTCACCCATATGGTACTTTGTATGTTTTAATGCATTTTTTTACCAATTTTAATAAAAAAAATTTTGTTATCTTTAATCTTTATTATCTTTATTATCTTACAGATAAATAAATTAACAAATTTTTCTATATTTTTCTGCAATTAGGGCAGTTTTGTTAAGTTAGGTTATTGTGGCTGCCTCTGTAAGAGACACACTCGGAGGCCTATTATGAGACCCGTTGTGCTACCACATATTTCACCTGTTTTTTAAATGTGTATGTAACACTGTTTTTTCCAACATATGTTACAGCACACATTTCAAGCGGATGGGGAAAGGGGGGAAGAAAGGTCAGTAGTTAACTAAAACTTTGTGTTCACCACATGTATACTTTTTTCAAGAATTGCAAGCAGAATATGCCTTTCGATCGTTTTTGATACCAAATTGGCACCGTGTTTCAATAGTTTTTCATTTTTTTACACTCTGATTTTCTGACAAGGTTTGGGAAATTGGCAGTATTGAGATAAGAAGTCCGCATGAAGATTTTCCTTTTGGTAACGTTGTTCTACGTAAAATCTTTAGCTTTACTAAACTCAAATCTATGTCTTCAAGAAAAATTCGCCGCTTGTACTTTTTATTGTGATTCCAGCTGGGATCGACAGCGATTAGTTTTTACTTGACGATATAGTTAGTGAACAACCAATTGGTCTAAAGTGTCAACTACTGCTATTGACTTATTGTAAAACGATGTAATTTCGGATAATTTTTTGTCACCCACATTTCCTGGTTATGATGAAAAGTGCTCAAAGGGGCATCTTCCGCGAAAAGCCGGCAATTGTTAGTGTGTCCTTTTCATAGGACGTAGATAGCAGTTGTCGCTAAACCCAGTTTTCTCATATATGTCTTATGGGTGTTAACGAGCTTCATTCTTGATTACAATCGTTACGTTTCTGGCGAGTGGTTTTGTCACCGACAGAACGAAAAATTGGTCTGCCTGTTGTGTAACTCTACAGATTATCAAGAGATTCCCCATTCGACTTATAAACACCACTCAAAATTGAAATACCAAAATATGCCTGAATATCACCAACGCTGATCCATGCACTGCCAAAAACTCCCAAACCTTCAACATTAGTTTTGTCAGTTACTATCTTTAACATTGGTCTTCATTGGCATCTTGTATTGCTGACGCACGACTTCAAGCATAGCGAGTTATACCAACTTTAGTTGAAATAATATAATTGGCTCTTAGTTTTCCGTTGAGTTCATTCCCATTGATCCATTAAAAGGTTTTGCCTATAAAAGCAGTTCAAAACTTTCACTCCATGATGTAATTTTAGGGCATTTTCTGTATGTGCTGCGTTGAATTTCCATACAATTTGTATATGGGTGAAATATCACCCGAACGTCGCCCACGTAACTTTTTTTGTAATCACCGTTATAATGAAATAATCAATATGCTGTAGATAATTTCTAAAACTTATATTGGTTTGCCACAAATACAAGAAACCTTAATCATTTTGATAAATATATAGGAAAGTTATAGCATCCCAAAGTTAAAAATGGGTGAAAAATCACCCGAACGACGGATTAGGGTTAAAAAGGTAGGCCAGGCTGGGAGCGGCAGCTTTAAATGTCTCTCTTCACCCTCTTATTTGTGAACGGTTGCTCTTTTTGTAGAATAAAGAACCTACTATTAGAGTTGATATTGTTTGTACAACTATACTTTTGTGTACAGATTTGGGTAACATTATAATAAACATATACGCGAAATATAGCCCATGACACCCGCCTGATACGCAATAAAATATATTGGGGAATTAATAAAAATGAAAGACTGAAATAAATTGAAATTGAAGCGTCGTTTCTTGTTACCAATAAGTCGCCGCAAAAAACGAATGTCATAAGTTCCATTGAATTTAATAGCACATACGACAATCGTTTTGTCAGGCGACCAATAGTCAATGCTGGAAATTAAATTAGTCATCATGTGGTCAATGACGATATTTTTTATATTTTATATTTTACTACTTTTATGTTTTTTACTATTATTTTAGTTTGTTGCAATGGGTGTTGACTCCTAGAATGGCTGGTCTAACGGCAAAATTGCTTTGTACTATATACGTAATACAAACCGCGTATAAAGTGCGCGTCTGTTTTGTTAATCGCCGTGTGAAATTCGATGTGAAATAATCAAAAAGTCCACAGCAAGTTGCGCCATACGCCACACTAGTTGGGAAGGAAAGGTGGGCATGTTTTGTGTTCCTACAAAAGAAGATGTGGCCAGGCAGTGGAATATGGTATGTGGTGGTATCTAATTATAAGTACCTTTAAATATATGTATTTTTCGAATTTGTTTGAATTTACACCTCTTATTTCTCTTAGTCTGTAATTTGATTAGACTTAATTAATAAACAATAAATAAAATTATCTTTGTGGCATTCTATTAAAACTATATGTTGCTAAAAACAAGAATTTTCTTTTAATTATAACATTTGTCCTACACAAACGCACTTTTTACATTTTGAGGAAAAAGTACTAAAAGATGCAACCAACAATTCATTCCTAACAAAAAGCAACTCTGCTTTGGCCCCCTTATTTTGACGGCTCTCTCAGCCTGGCCTACCTTGTTAATATACCTTGAGCACTAGGGTGGCTCTTATTTAGCCTTTTTTGGAAAATCTAATAATTTTTTGTGGGCTACCCTTCAGTTTAGTTCTATTGTATAAAAAAAGAGCTCTGTGGAATTTAGTGCCAATCGGATAACGGAAAGGTGTGCCCCCGGGCCCTTGAAAGTGCAAAATAAACCAAAAATTACATTAAAAATCAATTTATTTTTTTCTTCAATTTTTATAGACTAGATAAGTAATTAACAAAAAGTTGTAGTGTTAAATTATATTAAATTATATAGTATTACATTATATATTATTAAATTATATATTACCATATAGTATTAAGCGTATATAATTCTATATAACTCTTACTTTAATTTAATTCAGTTTACTTGAATAATATTGCTATATATTTAGAAAGAAAATATTTACAAAATAATAACATAAATAAAAGTAAATAATTCATTAAAGAAAATGGAAATTCAACGAAAATTAATTAAAAATCTTTAGTCTTAGATAAAGTTTGTTTTCTGCTATCTGGGAATTCATGGCGATACTCATATACTACCTGAAGCACATACTGCTTCTGTTGTTCGTTTTTTGTAAATAACTTATTGTAATCCTCCATTAGTTTCACGCCTCTCTCTGCCGTATCGTTAATAACATTAAGTTTCTTTACTAGGTTTAGAGGTTTGACGAAATCTTCATTTGTATGCCACTGCAAAGGGTTTGTATTAAGGAACTCGTCACTTAAATCGAATCTGGTGAAAAATTTCCTTGTTTTATTAGAAAAAAATTGTTCGATTCCATTGTTTAATATTTGTGGGATTTGACCGATTTCCACTTTTACCCTTTTAACATTTTCTTCTGGAAAGTCTGCTTCACGATTTAATGCTTTCACCATTTTCATTTTTGTTTCAGAAGGCAAATTAGGGTCAAAGAACGCCAAGGCGATGGATTCAGGGGATAAATACCACAAATGATTTTTAATTTTTTGTAAAGCCACACGAGAAATATCTGGATCAATTATTTGATATTTATAAATTTTTGAAAGAACACTGAAATCCAAATATGGTGCTTTGGCTGCAGAAGGTGCACAAAACCACGCTTCGACATATATCCTGATTAGAAAAATGCAAATATCACAAATAGCGTTTTCCTCATGCGGTGATAATTTAAATTCATCGCGAAACATGAATATTTTTAAGCAATAAATAGCTTTTGCCATCCACCTTGCATGATGAATAGCTCCTGGAACACGGAAGGATACTCCGCGAGATGGTGTTTCGCCAAAAAAATTGCAGCCAATTCTAAAAATTCTCTATAATCTTCTCTCGGCTGTTTGTGTTGCAAAGCCTTTCGTATAAATCCAAGAATTCGAGAAAGATCGACTGGATCCAAATGTTCCTTGACCTTCTCATGCTCGACTCCGGTTTTAAAATTAATTACATTTACTTCAGGCCAAGCACTTTGGAACTTTTTTAAGATTGGTACAGTTGGGCCCGTAGTTTTTCCCATCTTTTCCTCAAAAACGGCTTTTAAAATAATTTCGTAAATGTGATGCCGGCAAGGTAAATATAAGAGGTCTTTTTCTAGAAAGTTTTCGATCAAAACACACGCATCTTTAAAAGTGCCCGTATTTGACGCTGTAGTGTCAAAAACTAATGCTTTTACGTAATCTTGAAGGCCCCATTCCGCAAGAGTTTCACAAACAGCTGTTGCCTGTTCTTTTCCACTCCCCGATTGCAATGCAGGTACACCAAGAAGTTGATCAGTACCGCAATTTGAAAGAATAACAGGAAGTCGGTCAACTGTCTCTTTACCCGTTAATGCTGGAAGTAATTTACCGTCCCAATGCAAGGTAGCAGCGTGCAGTTTCCTATCCTTGAAAATATTTTTGATTTCGGTAGCCTTTTTTTCGCGGAGCTTCTCTCGAAAATTGTGAACAGAGCACCTGTTGACTGCAAAACTCTCAACATCATGATCAAGTGCCTCAATAGTAGCTATCAGAATATGAACTGCATTCCTGTCACTGATCTTGCACCTATCCAAAGCAGCAGCAAGCTTAGGAGTCATTATTGTTTGACGCCCTCTTCTTTTCTTCGCTGGTGGAGATAAATATTTTGAGGCACGCGGAAGTTGCTCTAAATCACATACATCTAAATCTTCGCTATTGCTTGAACTCGACGTGATGAGCATGGCAGGTAGAGCTAGAAAAAAGATTAATAAGATAAAATTTAATCAAATTGGAAACACATAAATATAAACACAATAGATACTTACACAGTTGTTGAATTTCATTATCGCATCGTTCTTTTCTCTTCTCCTCTCGCATTTTTCGCTCAGAAATTTGTCGCTCCTTCGCAATTAGCTGGTAATCAATTCCATACATAAACCCAGGCCGTCCTTTCAACCGCTGATTGGTTAAGAACTGCTTATCTTCCTCAATGGAAATTATACTCAAAGCATTAGCGTGCGCTATGTCGAATAGATCATCAAGTTTTTCAACGAAATCTGTTTCTTTTTTTTTATGAACCACCGACGATCTTCCAGCATGCTTTTGAAGTTGTCTCCATTGTTCATACAGAGCTTCTAACTTTGGTATACAGTTCCTTAACTCTTGCGTCGGAATTCGTGCTTTTTCCCAATATATCATCACTTCGCGTACAGCTAACGAGGCACTGCCCCGTACGGTTAACTTACACACCCGTAAATTGAAAAAAAAATACTTTTAACGTTTGTTTCACCGATGGAAGTTTGTTTCCAACAATTTCATTCGAGTATTGCCCGAGCAAATATATTTTCTCTCGTAGTAGAGGTGGTGACATTGTGCGACCGAATGTGTTCACTTCGAATGTTAAACGCGACTGATATTTTAATAAAATTGTATTTTCTCGAAAAAGGAATAGCCATGAAAATTTGAATTACCGCTGTCAAAATCGAAATGCTCGCCTACTTGGCTAAACTTACTACGATCAAATTTTTTAATTAGTATGTAGGAGCGGCCGTAGCCCATATAGTAGTGCGACATTCGGGTGTAACCCCAATAATAGATAGATATTGTATGTAGTTTACGAATCTGTTTCTCTTTTTTTATACTGTAAACAAAGCAATTTTCCCCCGAACTTAATTTGGGTGACTACTGGGTAAAAACTTTTTGATACCAAAAGTCAACTGATTTTTCATGTGAATTTTTGATTACTTTGCATTTTTGAGGGCCGAGGGGCACACTTTACACTTACCGGATTAACTTAAAATTTTATTTCTCTCATTTTTTTGTATAAAGGATCTTATTTGAGGGGTAGCGTAAACAAAAAATTAAACTTGAAAAATAAGAGCCACCCTATTGAGCACACACGACACAGTGGCTGATATTCGTAATTTAGGTTGACTTAAATGACACACGATTTAATTGGGCGTCCTAATAATAAAATAAAAAATAATAAAAGTGTACAACTTAAATTTTGTATCGTCTACGATAGTTCCAATTATTAAAAAAGGATTGCTATACAAAGGAAAAACGCGTTATCATTGCGCAAAAAATCGATTTACTGGAGCAAAAATTTCCAGACTGAACGATTTTCCGAAATTCCGATGTCAACTTACCACTAAGATTGTGCGATTTAAGACCATACGATTTTTTTAGGTTTTGTGTAATCTTTGCTCTATGCCAGTGCTCCGCAACCTTTTCTTACCTATGGCACACCACAGTTCTTCTTAAAACTCTGCGACACATCAAACGTTGAAATATTGTTGTGCAAACAGAAATGCAATTGTTCAAATGAATATCATATATTTTGAAGAGATCATCGGTAAATTTTAAAATTTTTTCACCGGTAGTTCGTTGTGGAACCTCCTTGTTGTGGAATAAATAATGTTCATTAATAAAGTCATCGTCAATGAAACGTACAATAGCTATAAGTAGTGATATATTCTTAATATCGGTTGATTCGTCGATTTGAAGTGCAAATTTTTCGGCCAGTACCAGTTTTCTAATCAGTGTTCCTAAAATATCGCTTGACATGTCGTGTATACGTCTTTTACTTAACAGTATCGGCAGACAACGAAACTTTATTCACTTCTTTAACTTCATGAGGAAAAAGTCGTAGCGAAGATGCCAGCCTGTGAAAAGTGTAAGTTCGTGCTCATGGACGGAAATAGCATCAGGCTGTTGAGGGCTTCAGTCTGGATACCGGGGACTCTCCGGAAACCAGGTGAAATCCTCACACGTATCTATGCCCAGAACGCAGGTCTGGACACGAGTCTATGGCGAATATACTCGCTTACCAAGGATGTATCGGCTGTCAACATAGAAGTCGGTGCACACTTGGTGGTGGGTATTGACTTAGACTCGTTGAAGGTCCTGAAGTCGAAGTACGGGTACCGTCCTCACCTACACCTGGGGCGGGTGCAATTCCGCCTACAGGATAAGGAGGAGGATAAGGCGTAACGGTAGTTTCAGTCCCTTACATGACTGAAATTATTATCACGCAAATCAACTTGCAGCATAGCAAATCGCCTACTGCTCTACTATGCAGCAGGCATGCGAAACTGCAAACATGTCCTCAAACAATATTAATCCAAGAGCCATGGGTGTGCTATAAGCGTATCTGTGGTCTGGGTGCCATTACGTGAGGACAAATCCTTCAACACGACGGGAGTGATAGACCGCGCGAGTTTTGTCGTCGCTTCGTGGAGAATTAAAAAACCAACTTGCTGGTTTGAAGTCAAGTTTTATTCTGATCTTAAAAATGCTACAATTCTTACAACTACAGCTTTTGTTTACAAGTTCATATTTGGGTCATTCATTCTCGGTTAGTGGCTTTCGTTGATTCGGCATTATTGCTACTTTGTTGCAGTATTTGGGTCAACGAAATTTGAATCCTATCGCTCTGCTGGATTACTTACTTTACTGTTTTGTTTATTGGAACATTGCAAGAAGTGGGACAACTATGAAATATGATATGCTCAGTTTGGAAATCAAAGCCGTAATTATACATTGTATTGGAAGTATGTATATGGTAGCGTCTCTGACGTAACCTCTCTTCCCTTTGACTTAGGACTCTCCTGAGTCGTTACGTTTGTAATTCTTACTTTGCCATTTTTCGTACAGAGAATGAATGCAGTTACTAATATAATGATTAAAATTACAGTGAATGTTGATATTGTTGCGATGAGGCATTGTGCTGAATGCTTTTCTATGCACGAATGCTTTTCCAAGCATACTTTTAGGCATGCACTTTGAAGTACGGCGAATTTGGTATAATTCGCTTGGTGTTATTCCGATATGGCAAGGATGGTTCGCGAACGAATGGACTTTGCGAGAATGGGCGAGCGTTTTCCAATTGGAAGTTGCAAGAAACTTCGGCACGATAAGAAAACTGGTATATAAGCAGCGGTGCGCGGCGCAACGGGGGGAGTCTGTGTTGAGCAAGCAAAGGGGAAACATGCAATAGTAGTAGTAAAGTAGTAACAAGTGTAAAATTGTAAATAAAGTGATTTTTGTCTGCGTTTGCGCTGAATAACTGAAGTAGTTTTATTTTCAAGCACAATCAGATACGAACTAGTCATTTTCGTAACATTTGGTGTCAGAAGTGGGATTGTGCTACTGGAAATAAATTACAATTGTAAAACGCAGACATGGTTAAACTTGAGCAACTGAAGGTGGAGCAGCTAAAGAAGGAGCTGGCCGCCTGGAATTTGCCGACTGCTGGCGGAAAGGTGGAGTTGCAGCTGCGCTTGCGAGAGGCGTGTGAATCACGAGGCATCGATTGGGCTGCACACGAGTTCGGAACGCAGGAGCAAGAGGCGTCGGCCAAGGTGGAGGAATCGCCTGCTGGTGCTGCGACGATGCAAAGTACGGCTGCAGCGGCTGCGCCACCACAAGCAATGGACATAAGCCAGCTTATGGTTGCAATGAGAGGCATGTTCCAGGAAACTTCTGCGAAAATTGAGAATGCCAATCGTGAAAATCGCGAAATATCGGCGCAAATGGCAGCGAAACTGGAAACTACAAATCAGGAAATTTCGGAAATGGCAGCGAAACTGGAAACTACAAATCAGGAAATTTCGGCAAAAGTCGAAACTGCAAATCGAGAAATGGCAGCGAAACTGGAAACTACAAATCAGGAAATTTCGGCAAAAGTCGAAACGGCAAACCGAGAAGTGGCAGAGCGAATGGAAAACAAGCTTCAGGAAAATTCTGCACATTTGGAACAGAAAGTGGAAGAAATCTCCAACAAGCTCGATGTGAAGGTGGAGCACCTGGGAGCTCAAGTGGAGCACTTGGATAAACGAGTCGACGGCCTGGATGATTCTCTGAACAGACGAGTTGACGACCTGGATGAGTCTTTAAACAAACGAGTTGACAGTCTGGAAGATTCGATGCACAGAAAGATCGACGAACGACTTAGAGAGGTACAGCTACGAGCAAGGGTGCAGCCAGTTGAGGAAAGTTTTGCCATAGAAGTGCCTACTTATGATGGTACTACGTCGTTCGACACATTCAAACTACAATTCGATATAGCTGCTTTGGAGAGTCAGTGGACCGATGTTAGGAAAGGTCGGAGACTGATACTGGCTCTAAGAGGTCCTGCAGCTGAGGTAATAAAGACAGTTCCGGAAGGTTTTACAGGTGATTACGAGACTGTCATAAAGGCGCTGGCGGCCAAATACAGTGACGAGCACAACAAAACGCTGTACTACTGTGAGTTGAAGAACCGCAGGCAAAGAGCCAGCGGGGCGCTGCAGACATATGCAGCAGACATTGAGCGGCTCGTACAGTTGTGCTACGCGAATTTCGGCGCTGATTATCTCGAGAGGATGAAGATTGAGGCGTTTATTGAAGGTCTTCATGACCCGGAGACACGTCGCACATTGATGATGATGAAGCCGACATTCCGTGAGACGGTGACAAGCGCGTTGACCTATGAGGCGGCCTGGAGGGGAAGTGTTCAAAATTCATCTGCGGAAAGGCGTCGAGCCCAATCTGGACGTGTCACGCAAAGCCGGACAGTGAGCTCAGAGGCACCAGCGAGGCTGCGGGCAGTGTCATCTAGAGTCAGTTGCTGGCGATGTGGCAAGCTAGGCCACATATCACGAGACTGCCGTCGGCGAGAGAAGCGTTCTGAACAGCAGACGTCGCCAAGATATGCTGACGCTCTGCCGCGCCATTCTTGCAAAACCGAGCACAGGCATGATTCGCAAACCGGAAACAAGGGACAGATTGTGGATGTTCGGTCGGTAAGAGTTCTACAAGAGGAAGATTGGCCTGCGGGAAGGCTACAGAAGGACCAGCGCGAGGATACGGATCTCGCAAAGATCATCAAAGGCAAAGCGCGGAGAGTACGGCCGGACTGGCAGGAGATGGCTGGTGAGAGCCCGATCGCGAAGGCTTACTGGGCACAGTGGCAAAGTCTACGTCTGAAGGATGGCTGCCTATACCGCGAGTGGGAGAGCAGGGATGGCAGGACCAGAAAATCCCTAATAGTGGTCCCAAAAGGTCGGATCGACGATGTCATCAAGGCAAACCATAACGACTCCAGTGGAGGGCACCTAGGCATCGCAAGAACTGTCGCTAAGATAAGAAGGCGCTTCTATTGGGTACGATGCCAGGAGTCTGTCGCTGAGTGATAAGTGTTCGGCTGCAAAACGGCCGATGAGAAGATCGCGGAGCCGCACTCAACTAGTCGGAAAAAGGTTAACAGCGAGCTATGGTCTACGGGCTAACCCAGAAGGGTTCCAAGAAGGCGATGTGGTAATGCTCAACAACCTGCAGCGGAAGGAAGGTTTGTCTCCAGAAGTTCAAACATCATGGGAAGGACCATACAAGGTCGTGACAAAGGTTAATGACGTGGTGTACAGAGTTCAACGCTGCTGCAACAGAAACGCTAGGCTGAAAGTAGTCCATTTGGAGCGCTTGGCGTCTTACTCCGGCGGAGCCTCGGTACTTGTTCGGGACGAACAAGTCTAAGTGGTGGGCAGTGTTGCGATGAGGCATTGTGCTGAATGCTTTTCTATGCACGAATGCTTTTCCAAGCATACTTTTAGGCATGCACTTTGAAGTACGGCGAATTTGGTATAATTCGCTTGGTGTTATTCCGATATGGCAAGGATGGTTCGCGAACGAATGGACTTTGCGAGAATGGGCGAGCGTTTTCCAATTGGAAGTTGCAAGAAACTTCGGAACGATAAGAAAACTGGTATATAAGCAGCGGTGCGCGGCGCAACGGGGGGAGTCTGTGTTGAGCAAGCAAAGGGGAAACATGCAATAGTAGTAGTAAAGTAGTAACAAGTGTAAAATTTTAAATAAAGTGATTTTTGTCTACGTTTGCGCTGAATAACTGAAGTAGTTTTATTTTCAAGCACAATCAGATACGAACTAGTCATTTTCGTAACAATATATATATATAATGCTGGTTCTTAATATAGCTGATTTCTTCGATCTTTTCCAAATTGTCAAATTTTTCAAGCAAAATATCATCGAACATTCGTTTTTCGTTGTGAGTTTTAATAGTATTAACATAATTTGTGTTTGTTAAGTTTTGCTTAAAGATTTTTCCAGTGTCGTTCCATACTTTATTTCCCAGTTTAATTGAACATGCATTAAACGTTATTAGATAGTTGCCGGTTAATGTGAGTTCTCTTCCGTTACAAGTACTGCTTAATTTAATATGGTCGTAATTTTTTAATAACAAAAGCCCTTCTCTTAATTCTATTTCTTCAGAAACGTTGTTAAATATTTGTAGGCAGTTATTTCTTGTTAAACAATTCCACATTGGGTGTAATTTTCTTAAATCCTTATTTTCTTATTGGTAAATCTATATCGTAATAATCAATTTCTTCGTTTGTTAGTATGTTGCTATGGAAAATTCCTAACCTAGAGGCTGCAATGTTTTCTTGAATGTGTTCGACGTTGTCTTGCAGAATCTTTAGTTTTATTAAAAGGTCAGTTTGAGTTATATGTGCCTGGACTTCGTCCGTTTGCGTTTGTATGCTGTTTAGTTTGTTATTTATCGTCATTCGGTCGTGCTCTACTATTAGTTTCAATTTAGAAAAGGTTTCGTTGAAGTGGGTGTTTATGCTGATTTGTCTGTTCAAACCCTCTATAGACTTGTGACTGTTTGCTTCTATTACCTTTAGGTGTTCCTCTACTTCTTGTCTGTCTTCGTCATCCATAGTTCCGAATAACCATTTTTGCGCTGTTCCCACAAAATTCGCTAAACCCCTTTTATGTCGGTATGGTATTAATGTATTAGCTTTTCTTCTAATTACTTCCAGTTGCATTAGCAGGGGTTCCGTCTTCTTTCCAAGTCCTGATCGCTGTATGTTGTCTTGTAGGTTGTTAATCGTATATAGAATTTCCGTTGGGTTTATTACGTGTAGTACTGTATCATATGTATCTATATAGATACATATATATAGTGGTGATTTCGATGAATCCCGCCTCTTTCTCCAATTTATCAATGTCCATTCGTCCCTGAACTGTTGTCATTACTGACGTTACTAATATCAGAAGTATCCAGTAAACCTGTAAATTTTGTTGGCCTTTTAATATTTGTTGGGTGTATATTGTCGAGCCTCATTTTCCTATACCTAGGTTCGTACTTATGTCTAAGAGCTTTATAATTCTTTACATAGCCTTCTTCTTCATGTGGTTGAAAATCTTCCCTTTCCTCATTTCGTCTATTAATAGTTTTTTCTTTTGTTTGTTTGAGTAGTTCGGCGATTTTCTTTTTATCCGTTTTTCCTTCTATGACCTCTAGTGGTTTGGCTCTAGTCGTTGAGTGAATGGAGTTATTATACCATTGTTGGGTCACGTCCCAATTTGTAAACATTTAAGAATACAATGTTTGGCAACTTGTAACTATTTAAGAATGTTGCATTGTAAATGTATTTAAGAATGTTTAGCAACATTTTAGCAACAATGTTAACCAGCGAATATTAGAATGTAAGAACGAGTTGAAATAAAGGCAGAACGAAAAGGAACCTCGGTCGTTACGCATCATTTAGGAAAAAGCTCCTAAATCCGTCATTGGCGCCCAACGTGGGGCACGATCTCACTGGACACAAATTTGAAGTTTTTTGCTATGTGATCGTTGCCATCTTCTGCCGTCTTCGCGGGACAATAAAAAGGAGTTCATTGCGGAAAATACTTTGGCCGTTGCTGTTGTCGTCGCTAAAACAGGTACGAGGTCCTGTACCATACCGTATTGTCGCCGTTGGAACTCGAAGGGCCAGCAACTAAGGAGCACAATTTCCCAGTGGACTCGGTAATATTGCATATTAAACATATATTTGCTCTACCCCTGATTCAGCCACCGAGGGATCCGTTCACAACAGGCACATGGCCGCATCACGCCATACGTGCCCTTGAGTGACTCTTATACACTCGCTGCACATACGCACATACAGTTATCTCGGCGCTGCATATTCTAGCCAGCACTTCTCGTTGAACTCGCTCACAGCGCTGCGCATACTTTCATACGTTCGCTTTCGTCGTTGCGCATCGCCGTGTCTACACATCCAACTCGTTGCAGCTGCGCACTTTTCGCACTTTCGTCGTCGCTGCGCAGCCATACGCATTATTCGCTTACTTCGTTTTCGCTTTACTCATCGCTTTCACTCGTCATTGCATCTACATCTGCCACTGCAGTACCAGTATCGTTCAGCGCTAAGTGCGCTACATTCTATTCAATCGTCGTATTAGTTCTCAAGCTGGTTTGGTACTCATCACATATTTATATATCAAAATGTCACTTGAAGAACTTAAGCAACAACGTGCCAGTACGAAGAAAAGCATTTCCCGTATCAAGAACATTGTCGAAGGCAATGCACGAGGGGAGGGGAAGACTCTTTCATCCGCTGAATTGAAGTGTAGGTTAGCTATTTTAGAAGCCTACTTCAAACAAATTCTCACAGTACAAACAAGTATTGAAAAATTGGATGTCAACGACAGTTGCCGCGCCGACTTAGAAGATTTATATATTAATGCTAAACTAGCCATTCAGTCGCAACTGGGGGAAGATCTTCAAAGCACTAGCATGTCCGACTCCACGTGCATAATGGCAGGTATTCCGAATACAAAAACTTCATAACGTCTTTCAATCAGATCATAGATAGAGAGTCAGGCCTATCCAATTTGGAAAAGTTTAATCACCTACTCACATGTCTTCAAGGCCCTGCATTGCAAACCGTGAAGGCATTCCAGATTACTAACGAGAATTACCCCAAGGCCTTGGAGAGGCTAAGGGCTCGCTATGATAATAACACACTGATATTTATGGAAAACATAACAGCACTATTTGACTTGCCAGTCGTTTCGAAATCAAACGCTGATCAATTACGAAGTCTTGTTGACAACGCTTCCGCCCTCTATGGGTCTTTGCTATCTTTAGGCAGTGACGAGGAGATATCACAGGCTATGCTCATACACCTTGTCTTGCAAAAGTGTGATGAAGGAACTAAGCGAAAATGGAAGGAATCTTTAAACTTTCAGAAACTACCAACTTGGAATGACTGCACTCAAACTTTAGAAAGACATTGTCAATACTTACAGTCACTCGAAAGGTCTCACACCAACAACAACGAACATCGCAACAATTCACAATCAACTTCGAAACAAGGGAGGTCAAACAATAACTATTCGTTCACCTGCGCGAAATCGTCGTGCCCAATCTGTTTGAATGCCAACCATAAAATCCACAATTGTGACCGCTTCAAGGATTTAGAAGTTGCTCAACGTTTCGAACATGTGACGAAACTAAGACTTTGCATTAACTGTCTGTCAAAGGGACATCAACTCTCAAACTGTCCATCTACACACCGCTGTAAGTTTTGCTCGCGTCAGCATAATAGCATGCTGCACCGCTACACCGAATCGACCCCAACTGAAACCACTTCGCCCAATCGTTTATCAGTGCTCCAAACATGTCCATCGTCATTTGTGCCTTCTACTCCAAGGGGTGCTGTGACTCACACTCATGTGGACACTGCCTCAACCGACAACGTCATTCTCGCTATCGCTATGGTTCTCGTTCAAGATTCCTCAGGCTGTTATAGGCTGGGCAGAGCACTTCTGGATTCCTGCTCCCAGTTAAATTTTATCACCGACGACTTCGCTCAAAGGCTGCGGCTGCGCCGTGACAAGCATAATGTCGAGGTGCACAGCATTGGCAATTCATCCACGAATATAAAATACAAAACTTCGACCACCATCAATTCTCATTGTACTGCATTCGAACTCCCATTGACATTTTGTATTACCCCACACATCGCATACCAACCAGAATCTGAAATTGACATCTCATCTTGGAATTTGTCTCCGAACATTAAACTTGCTGATGAGCAATTCTACAAATCAAAGCGAATTGACTTACTTCAGGGCACAGAGAGCTTCTTCAGCATTTTGTCAGTTGGACAAATCAAACTTGGCAACCATTTACCATTGTTACAAAAGACCGTATTAGGTTGGGTAGTCTCCGGTCGCTATCAAAATTCCGTCGCACAAAACTCGACTTGCTTACTCACTCATCACAATTCGATTGACGAAAATTTGGAACGTCTGTGGAAGCTGGAGGAAGTCATAGCCGCACCAGACGTGTGGTCACGTGAGCAACATACTTGCGAGCGCTTGTTCACCAAAACAGTTCATAGAACTGTTGAAGGAAGAGTTGTCGTCAAGTTGCCATTTAAAGATGACCCCAGTTGTCTAGGAAGTTCCTACACCACAGCATTACGAAGATTCATCGCACAAGAGCATCGCTTAGCACGTTCACCCGATCTTAGGCTTAAATATGTCGAATTTATGCAAGAGTACGAGAAACTGGGACATATGACCGCTGTGACTGAGTCAAATCTAAATGAGCCTCACTATTACATTCAGCACCACTGTGTATTAAAACCCAGCAGCACGTCAACCAAACTAAGAGTTGTTTTCGACGCTTCGTGTCGTACAACTTCGCAAAAATCTCTTAATGACATACAGATGATTGGGCCCACTCTTCAACCGGAATTGTTTATGCTTCTCTTACGCTTTCGTCTCTACCGTTTCGCTATTACTGCTGACATTGTAAAAATATATAGGCAGGTGTTGGTCGATCCCAAGGATCGAAGATTCCAATACATCCTTTGGAGGAGCTCACCTGACATGGAAATTCGTACTTTTCAACTCAATACCGTCACGTATGGAATGGCCGCTGCTCCATATCTTGCTGTGCGAAGCTTATTCTACTTAGCTGACCAGCACGAATCCCAATTCGAGACCGGTGCAAAGATTGTTAAGACTTCATTCTACGTCGACGATTTGGTATGCGGTGCAGATTCGCTGGATGGTTTACGTCATGTGCAACACGAAGTAAGAGAACTACTGAAACTGGGAGGACTTGAGTTAGCAAAATGGCACTCAAACCATCAGGCGTTCAGGGATGACACAACTATTAAAAATATGAACCTCGATTTAGCTTCAGTTACTAGTGCATTAGGACTCAAATTGGACCAAGATCAGGACGTGTTTTTACCTTCTTTCGAGCTGAAACCTAATCTCAGTAAGCGTGTCACGAAACGTTCAATTCTCTCGATTGCATCATCACTTTTCGATCCACTAGGACTGTTAGCACCAGTCATAATTACATCTAAAATAATATTACAGGAATTATGGCTGCTGAAGTTAGACTGGGATGAGTCAGTTCCCCAGAATCTTCACTCTGCGTGGGACCATTTCCTCACTAGCCTGTCATCACTTTCTATGTTCGCCATTCCTCGGTACTGTCTCCTCGCGAAGGCTCACTCGATCCAGCTCCACGGATTTTGTGACACATCGATTCGCGCATATGGATGCGGCATTTACACTCGTGTGACAGATGAACTCGGTAACGTTCGCGTTCACCTCCTCACCGCAAGATCCAGAGTAGCGCCAATCAAACGACAATCACTCCCAAGGCTAGAACTTTGTAGCGCACTTCTACTGGCTCGACTCTACAACAAAATCAAACCATTATTTAAAGATACAATTGTTTTTCTTTGGACCGATTCGCAAATTGTGTTGCATCGGCTTAAATCGCATTCGGTCACGCTCTCGGCATTTGTTGGCAATAGAGTGTCCGAAATACAGGAGCTAACCGCAGACGCACAATGGAGACATGTCCCGACACACTGCAATCCAGCGGACATCGTCTCCAGAGGCAGCACAGCTGAATGTCTTAACAAATCTATATGGTTTACCGGACCTTCGTTTCTAAGTTTAGACGCAGACAAATGGCCTGCAACTGAATGCAACAAGTTAGACTTCGAAGAAATCAACAAGGAGCAGAGGAAATCAGTATTTAAAGCGACTGTGGAGGCTAACTACATCTTGGAGGTAATTGATAAATATAGTTCTCACATGCGATGTTTGCGTGTTATCGCCTGGATCTTTCGCGGCTATCGGCGCTTCAACAAAGGCCTGAAGGGCACATTTGAAACAGAATCCCCCTCCCCTCAAGAGTTGCAGCATGCCTTTCGATGCATAGTTTGGAACATACAAAAACATTACTTTGCCGATGACATTCGTTTGCTCAAGCGCAACGCGCCAACAACCACCGCACTGAAGTACCTGAATCCGTTTTTGGAGTTGACTGAAGGCTTTAAGTTATTAAAGGTTGGCGGACGTCTTGAATTGTCGGACTTGCCGGCATCTTGTAAACACCCCATCTTGCTGCCCAGCAAAAGCGAATTTGTTAGATGTTATGTGCGCCATCTGCACCTAAAAAACTACCACGCAGGACCAAAGGCCCTCAGTGCTTTAATTCGTTTGGAGTTCTGGATCATCAACGCAAGAGACATTGTTCGACGGGTAGTCAGAAGTTGCGTTCACTGCGTTCGATACAAGCCGAAGCTGCTGCAAACCATGATGGGAAATCTTCCTGCTGCACGCCTCACTCCATCGCGGCCATTTGTTCGATGTGGAATGGATTTCTGCGGCCCTGTCAATACCTACCTGCGCATTAGAGGCCGCGCAAAACCTATATAGCAGTCTTCATTTGCTTCGCCACCAAGGCAATTCATATGGAAATCGTCTCGGACTTATCAACAGACGCATTCTTGGCATCACTCAGGCGCATGATTGGAAGACGAGGATTACCATCCGACATATTTTGTGACAACGCAACAAATTTTGTTGGCGCTCGTAATCAACTTGAAGACCTCAAGGCATTTCTGTTTAACACAACTAATCAGAATGCAATTATAAAATATTGTTCAAATGAATTTATTAATTTTCACTTCATACCCCCCAGAGCACCTCACTTTAGCGGTATTTGGGAAGCGGCCGTGAAGTCAGCCAAGGGCCACCTCAATCGCAGCTTGATGAACACCAAGCTTACTTTCGAAGAATTATCAACAGTGGTCATCGAAGTCGAAGCCATTCTCAACTCTCGGCCTATCACACCACTGTCTACTGATCCGAGTGACTTTGAGGCACTGACACCAAGCCATTTCCTTGTGGGCAGCGCGCTTAAGGCATTACCAGACCGTAATGTCCCTACTAACATTAATCATCTTGAAAAATGGGCCTGTGTCAGCAGTATCAAACAGTTGTTTTGGCGTAAATGGACTCGTGACTATGTGAATGAACTGCAGATGCGCACCAAGTGGACCGATGCTCAGCCGAACGTTCCAGTCAACACGTTGGTGATTATCCATGATGACAACATACCACCGCAACGCTGGCAGCTGGGCAGAATCATCCATTGTGTGCCAGGGAAGGACTCATTGGTTCGAGTAGTCGACGTCCGGACTGCGAAGGGTGTCATTCGGCGACCAATTCACAAACTGGCTGCATTACCTCTTTGAAAGTCTAAGTCCTTTCAAGGGGCCGGGATGTTGGGTCACGTCCCAATTTGTAAACATTTAAGAATACCATGTTTGGCAACTTGTAACTATTTAAGAATGTTGCATTGTAAATGTATTTAAGAATGTTTAGCAACACTTTAGCAACAATGTTAACCAGCGAATATTAGAATGTAAGAACGAGTTGAAATAAAGGCAGAACGAAAAGGAACCTCGGTCGTTACGCATCATTTAGGAAAAAGCTCCTAAATCCGTCAACCATTCTATGCTCTGAAAGATTCTCTCCCGTACTGACATTTTCGATTTTTCTGCCTCCAGAACTCTAAGTTGTTCACCTATTGTACTGTGAAACCTTTCTATATCAGAATTCCCAGTGTGGCTGTTTGGTTTGGTAAAATGTATCTGCACCTCTTCCTTTCGTAAAAAGTCTTTCATGTTTATACAGTTGAATTCATTATCGAGTATTAATTTGTTAGGTTTTCCTTTGATTGAAAAGTACTGTCGCAGCTTTTCTACCAAAGTGATGCTGTTTCTATCTTCCAGATAAAATGCAACGGCGTGTTTAGAAAATCTATCTATAAAAGTTATGAAACTGTTTTTTATTTGTATATACGTCGGCATGGATTATTTGGTTAATGTCAGAACGTGTTTCCGTTATGTGGAATTTGGGTTTAATGGGTTTGCGGTCGTACTTAGCCCTACTACAAACGTGGCAATTGTTAATGTATTTTTGAATAACTACCTTTAATCGAGGAAAATAAATTAGTTTCCTTAATTCCGCGTAACATCCGTTAATCCCTGTATGCCCTGTTTCATGTTTGTGGTATCGGTGTATTTGACGAAGGGTTTCGTCCTCACTTCCCATATCTCTTGCTCGCAAAGAACACTTCACAAATTGTATGTTCCCCCCTGCATTGTAAGTTTCAATAATTTTTGATTGTAGGATATTGTATTGATGCTCGCTAAGTTCCGAGTAAATTCCTACTTTCCCTGATTTAATATATCTTCGTAAAATGTTTGATAAGCCTTCATTTAGGTCACTTGGAGTTATGTATATGATTGTATTGCCAAATTTTGTTTCGGTCTCCCTTTCTTTTCTCCCTGTTAAAATGATTTGTGTCTTGAAGCGATTTACTACTGTGTCAAGTATGGGTATATGATCGTTAAGATTTTCTTCCTGCGAGTGTATAGTATTAATGCTTCCTTCGTTCGCGTTATTCTGTAACGATTCACCAACTTCCTCTTCTCCAGCATCCTCTATTGCGTTTATCTCATTAGTATCAGATTTTATGCGGCTCAGGAAATCGGCCACTTTATTATCCTTTCCTTGAATGTATTGTAAATTGATGTTATACTCCCCTAATTTTAATACCCACCTTTGTAGTCTTGGGTTTACGTCTTTGCATTGTGATTTTGCATACAACCATTTTAGCGGTTGGTGATCGGTCTGCAGGTCGAATTGAACGCCATACAAATACGGTCGAAAGTAGTTCACCGCCCAGACGATGGCTAAAAGTTCTTTTTCCGTTGCTGAGTAATTTCTTTCGTGGTCATTCAACGTTCTGCTAGCATAGCACACTGGATGGTCACTTTGTTGAAGCACCGCCCCTAGCGCAAAGTTGCTTGCATCTGTTGTCAGTTTGAACCTTTTTTTAAAGTCGGGGTATTTTAGGATTGGGGCCTCTGTGAGTAATCTTTTTAGCTTCTCGAATGAGCTTATGTAATTGGGGTCTTTCGTATCAACCTTTTTACCTTTCTTTAAGTATCGTATCATTGGTTGTGCAACTTTAGCATAATCCCGCACAAATTTCCTGTAGAACCCGGTGACGCCTAGGAATGACTTGATCTGATTTTGGGTTTGGGGTAATTTCAACTCTAATATGTTTTTAATCTTTTCTGGGTTCATTTTAACACCTTCTGGCGTAAGAACATGACCTAAAAAGTTTGTTTGTCTACAGCAAAACTCACATTTGTCCAATTGTATCTTTAGATTCTATTTTCCTATTTCCTTAAAAATCTTCTGTATACTGTCAACATGTTCTTGGAAAATCAGTATACTAAAAATCAGTATATCATCCATGTACACTACGCATATTTTATTGATGAAATCCTTCAAGATATGGTTCATCATCCGCTGAAAAGTTACCGACGCGTTTTTTAGTCCGAACGGCATTCTTACAAATTCGTAGTGCCCAAATGGAGTCGAAAATGCCGTTTTAGCTCGGTCTTCCTCTTTTACAAGAATCTGATGGAAGCCCTTAGCTAGGTCTATGGTTGTAAAGTATTGTGATCTTCCTAGCTTATCTAGCATACTCTCTATATTCGCAATTGGAAATTTGTCGTCTATTGTATTCTCGTTCAACTTGCGGTAATCAACCACTAATCTCCACTTTTTCTTACCCGAGTTGTCAGCTTTCTTGGGTACTACCCACAGTGGGCTGTTATACGGTGAGGAGCTTTCCCTAATAATATTATGCTTAAGCATATCTTCGATCTGTCTCACTATTTCCTTTTCGTGTACCTGCGGATATCTGTAAATCTTCGAGTAGATAGGGTTGTTTGTTTTTGTCACAATTTCATGCTGTATACTTTCCGTTGCCGTTAATTCATCGCCCTCGTGGAAAAATAACTTGCTGTATTTTCTTACTAAACCCGAAATTGCTTTATATTCCTCATCGTTTAAGTTTCTTAGCAGGTGTTTAATTTCTTCGTTGCTCAGCTCATAACATTCCAACCCCCGAACTTCGCTGTCGTTTAGTGGGCAAGCGTTGATAAACTTAATCATTATGTTATTAATTGTGACGGTGTCATTTCCCATGTTTATGTTAGCTTTTAGCGGTCTCAATATGTTTTGCCCTAAAATCGCGTCGAATTGCTTTCCCTCAAAATTTGTTAACTTCCAAACCATGTCTGCGTCTTCATTGAATTCTTGGGGTAGGTTAGTTAATACTTCCTCCGTTACTGTTGTTTCGCTTTGTATTGATCTCAACTTAATTGGCTGCCTCAGAACAATTCTTTTACATTTCTTCAATTTTTCCCTATTCATTAATGATATTGATGAACCTGAGTCAACTAAACATTTGATCTTTTCACCGTTAATCGTTAGTACGATCACCGGTAGATTTTTCGGTCGTGAGCTGAATGAAAATTTACCTCTTCGACAAAATCTACGTCCATCGGTTCAGGGTTAGCCCGGAATTGGTTTGACTGTGTCCGGCTAGAATTCGGTATGTATACATTGTTAGTTTGTCGTGAACGATGTCCGAAATTCTGTGTCGTTCTGTAATTAGATTGATGGGACCCTAGAGTCTGATTATGTGGATGTCGCTGCGGTGGTACCTGCCTGTTACTATACGTAGCACTAGATTGAAACTGCTGCTGATTCTGCCTAAAGGATTTATGATTACTCTGTCCGGGTTTCTGGTGAAGGTCCCGAATCAACCCCTCACTTTCCAAGACTTGAAAAGCTTCTCTTATATTTTTGGCATTTTTATTTATGACTACTGATGCCAAGCCGGCACCAATGTTTGACAAAAACGTTCTTAATACAATTTTTTCGTTATTTTCTGGTTTAAATTCCCAGGCTTTTCAGGGTCGTATTCATATTTCTCATTGATTTTTGACAATATATCCTTTATTTTTATATAATAATCTCTAATATTGCTATTTCTTACCGAGAAGATCCTCTGGTACAGGACATAGTAGGATTCTTTTACTCCGAAGTTGCTCACCAAGGCCGTTTTTATGTCGTTCCACGATGCCGTCTCGCCAACTGTCCTCATCACGTTCAGCGCCTGACCTTGAATCTTATTGATTATTATCCTTCGGAATACGTAGTTCCTTGAAATCTCGTCCGTAAACAATGGGAGTATTGTATCCACCTCTCTTAGGAATGATGTTAGGGAAACACTGCCGTCCCCTCGAAATTCGTGAATGCGTTGAGCATCCTTCATTAAGTCATTCGCCGTCAACGTCAAGGCCATATTCGCTGCTTCCTGGTTACTTTTTGACGGGGTATAATAAACGCTATCACTGTCACTTAACTCTTGTTGATCTGGTTGCACCTCGTTTAGACTGTCACTTGGCTTCTCGTTAGGTCGTTGGTGTATTCTCACCGGTTTGTCTTTCGGCATTTGAATGTCAAAAGAATGTTTTTTCTTTTTTTTTCCTTTTAAAACACTGCGTTCACTTCACTTCACTTATTACTCTTCATTAGTTTGAAGAAGGAAATGTTTGTTCACATTATCCGTACTCTTCGGAGTATGGTTACAACAAAATTAAGGATACGACTCCTTCGCTATAGTCCTTTCTTTAGAAAAGGATACGTATAGTGGTTCGTTTTAATATCTCTTAGGAGATATTTCCGTCGACTGCGCCAGTTTTGTCGTCGCTTCGTGGAGAATTAAAAAACCAACTTGCTGGTTTGAAGTCAAGTTTTATTCTGATCTTAAAAATGCTACAATTCTTACAACTACAGCTTTTATTTACAAGTTCATATTTGGGTCATTCATTCTCGGTTAGTGGCTTTCGTTGATTCGGCATTATTGCTACTTTGTTGCAGTGTTTGGGTCAACGAAATTTGAATCCTATCGCTCTGCTGGATTACTTACTTTACTGTTTTGTTTATTGGAACATTGCAAGAAGTGGGACAACTATGAAATATGATATGCTCAGTTTGGAAATCAAAGCCGTAATTATACATTGTATTGGAAGTATGTATGTGGTAGCGTCTCTGACGTAACCCGCGCATGTATCATCATGCCGCGGTCGATCGAATGCACGATGATTTGACAATTCTGCTCTCAAGATGTCGTTGCGGTTAAAATAAAGTACTGGGTTGGTGGGAACAGCGTCGAAACTGTAATAGTAACGGCCTTCCTGCCGTATGCCTCTATACTTCCTCCTCCATCGAGGGAGTTAATGGAAGTCGTCCAGTATGCTGAATCCAGGGGTTTAGGACTCATAGTGGGCTGTGACGCGAATTCACAGAACATTGTTTGGGGTAGCAGTAAATGCAATCCCAGGGGTACTAAACTTTTGGAATTCATTATGTCGGCTGATCTGGTGATTCAGAACGTTGGTAACAAACCAACTTTTGTGACCAGCAGAAGACAAAAAGTGATTGATCTGACACTGACCAATAGGAAAGTGACAGATCAGATCATGCAATGGCGGGTTTTGGAGGAGGTCTCTCTTTCCGATCACCGCTTTATCGAATTTCGACTCGGTATTGATCTAATGTCGATACCAGGTGGACGGAATCCTCGCAAGGCGGACTGGAACAGGTTTGGTGAGATTCTGAGACAGAGCGTATACCAATCCTGAAAAAACTTCGAAGTACAGCCAAGATTGAAGAAGCTACTAGGGAACTAGGAGTAACTTTGACTGGCTGCTATGAGGAGGTGTGCCCTGTGCCCTTTTTGGCGTACCTGGGATGGATTGAACTTAGATATAGATTTAATTTACTGGGTGCCATTGCCTCGTTTGATAGCAGTTCGCCGCAAATGATACATTGTGACGATGATACATCGTCACCACACTACGAGAATCCATATTGAATGTAGTCTTGGTTGTACTTTCTTTTCGAAATCTTCTTAGGTTTTCTTGCTACACTTCTTGTACTCAGTTCTTCATCATCTGTACGTGAAGACATATCTATTCCACGTACAAATTTACCTATATTTTATGTGTCCGTAAAATCAATGGTGGTGGATATTTTTGTCGTTGTTCGAACGAGTGCTACCGCACACGGTAGGCAGGAAGCATCGATAGGTAGCACAAAAATGTCGACAAAAACTGTAATCTGGGTTGTATTTGTTGATGATTATACGTGCAGAATCCGTTCGAATTGAAATCCTACCTGCTTCTTCTCAAAAGTTATTCATATTTTTATATTTCGAATCGGGACAATTTGTAACACAGGACAACAAAAAACACTTTTTTTCTGTTGCATGGAGTTTTTATACAGTTTCTTACTAATTTGGGTGCGCTGATTTCGAATCTTCCCTCAGAGTTTTTTTAGCAGCTCTAGTTAGTGAGATATAGGCTGCGAGAGTGAGTCGAGTCAAGAGACGAGACGTGTTTAAACTGAGCTCCGGAATAAAGTCCTTTTTATATCGAACGATCAAGTGTCAGTGCGAAGAAGTGTGTGTGGCGCGTGTGCGAAAGTGTAGTTTCGCGTTTGTGCTAAGTCCGCGCTAGCTGCCTGGAACACATAAGCTATAATCTGTGCGCGGAAATCGGCGAAATTTTTGGGGTTTCTGGCAGAAGGTGAGGCTGTCGAAACTCACCACATCAACATTCTGCTGGTTCCCGCGCAACATAGATAACCACAAACAACTTCCCGAAGTGTCTGTACTCTAAGAGAAGTTCGGAGAGGTGTTCAGTGACTAGCCCTAAAGCACTGTGGTGAACGCTACTGGCCGCAAGGTGGAGCTAGTAAACCGCAGCCCAGGGCGGGCGACAGGAGGTGCTGGTTGTGCAAACCCCCCGATATCAGTGATGATCGAGGGTAATGCGACAGATGCCGGAATCTTGACACCAGGTAAATCCGGGGACATAGACGGGCTAATAAACCCTTTCAGGAGGAGCGCTAAAGTAATGCGATCACCGGTACGAGAGCTGACGAGTTTAAAGTCGCAGCCAAAAGTGGTGCCACCGCCAGTGCGCGATCCCTCGGGAGGGAATACGTGCGCGCCTGACCTATGTGGTGAATTAGATGAAGTGCCGACTCCAACGTCATCCGAGGCACCAACCCTGAGGCCACTAAGCCAACGCCAAGTAAACGACAGGTTCACAGTAGTGGAACATGAGGTGGCTAAGGACTCACTGACCTTAATGGGAGACAAACTAGATGAGTTGAATAAAGCCATGTCGGGCAAGCGGCATATAAACCAGGAGATGAGAGCCGTCGTGAGTAGCATGGAGCAGCTGTATAAGCAAGCCTTGGTTGAGAGGGGAAAGCTTTTTACAACAACAACAACAACAACGGTAAAAGTTCAATCTGCAGCAACACAAACGCAACAACAACTATTCAGCGTGGGCGCGCTCGCAAAGAGAGCTAGAACAGCCAATGAAGATGCGAAAGTTTCACCACGTCCAAGCCAGAAACGAACTCGAATATTGTCACCTAGGATGATCGCCACCGCCACTGTGGTGGACAAGCAGATTCCGCAACAACAACAGCATAAAGGTGAAATAGCTGAGGCTCGTA
This sequence comes from Melieria crassipennis, assembly GCA_963668005.1. NCBI lineage: Eukaryota > Metazoa > Arthropoda > Insecta > Diptera > Ulidiidae > Melieria > Melieria crassipennis. Next base: position 47,116,379 of record OY764963.1, on the reverse strand, counting down.
ACAAAGCGGCTATTGGAGGGCCTGCTAAGCCAATAGCAGCAAGCGAACACGATGGCGGCTGGACTAAAGTGTCAGCAAACAGAAGACTTAAGAAGCGAACCCCCCGGCCTGATGCGCTGGTGATAAAGGCCACAGGGCAAATATCTTATGCGGATATGCTTCGAAAAGTAAAAACTGCGCCAGAATTAAAGCAGTTAAGCGAAAATGTCAACCTGGTCAGGAAAACCACAAAGGGTGAACTTCTCTTTGAACTTAAGAGGTCGGCTAGTGCGAGCACTTCCCAGTTGCAGGAAGTTATTAAAACAGTCCTGAACCAGGATGAGGAAGTTAAAGCCCTAACGGAGACGAGAATAGTCGAGATCAGGGACCTAGACGAGGTCACAACAGGGGAGGAGGTGGTGACGGCCTTGTGCGAGCAGTTCGCCGACATAGCAGCGCTGCATGATCTAAAAATAAAATCAATTCGGAATGGTTTTGCTGGAATGCAAATTGCGGAGGTAGTGCTTCCTGCTAGCGCAGCCGACAAGGTTTTAGCGGTAGGAAAAATTCGAATTGGTTGGGTGTACTGCCAAATTAGAGAGAAGCTGCAGGTGCGTAGATGCTTTAAGTGTTTGGAGTATGGGCATTTTGCCAAAAGCTGCCTTAGCGTCAATGATCGTTCTGGAAACTGCTTGAGATGTGGAGCAAAGGGGCATAAAGTGCGCGATTGCAGTAGTGAGCCTGAATGCATGATCTGCAAGGGCAAAACGGCAGATGCGAGGCACGTGGCCGGCAGTTATAAGTGTCCAGCATATCGCGCGGCAGCTATACACGCTCAACGCATATGAAGCTACTGCAGTTGAACTTAAACCACTGCGAAGCGGCACAGGACTTGCTGCAAAAAACTCTGTGTGAGTGTCAAATCGACGTGGCTGTGATAAGTGAGCCGTATAAGCAGAAGTCCAGTGGGGTGTGGGTAGCCGACACCACAACGAAAGCAGCAATCTGGGCATGCGGTCAGCATCCGATCCAGGACCAGCCAAAGACATGCAAAGGATTTGTAAGAGCAAAGATTGGGGATGTGTATATTTACAGCTGCTACGCACCTCCGAGCTGGCCACTCAGCGAATTTGCAACAATGCTGGATGAGATTGTTCAAGATGCGAGATTTAGATCACCGAAAATAATAGCAGGCGACTTCAATGCCTGGGCGGTCGAATGGGGTTCATCAAGAACGAATGCGCGAGGTAACGCTGTACTGCAGGCTTTTGCTGCGTTGGACGTTGTGCTGCTCAACACAGGTAGCGAGCCAACATTCTCGAAGAACGGCCGTGTGTCGTGTATAGACGTTACGTTTGTTAGCCGGGGCCTATCGCGAGGATCGTCGTGGGCAGTAAGCGACGTATATACACACAGTGACCACCAAGCAATTATTTGCAGTGTGTCCAGTGGCCAATCACGAAGAGCGGCGGCTCAGACGTGCCGTGCCAGCGGCTGGAAGCAAAACTCGTTCGATAAAGAACTTTTTAGGCTTACGTTGGACAGGTCAGCGTTAACTGGCGCAGCAGAGGCAAAAGTGCGACAACTGGTGGCTAGACTGATTCGGGCGTGTGACGCATCAATGCAGCCGAGAAAGGTCGGCAAACTGCAAACTCCAGCCTATTGGTGGAGTCCAGAAATCGCAAGCTTGCGAGCGAGCTGCAATCGCGCAAGACGGCAATATCAGCGAGCCAGCTGCGAAGCCAGCAAACGGCGCTGCCACCAGGCGTACAAAGATGCACGTAGAGCTTTGAAGTACGGCATAATCGACAGCAAAAGGAAATGCTTCACGGACCTGTGCAAGGCGGTTGATGAAAATCCTTGGGGCAAGGGCTACCAGGTAGTTATGAAGAAGTTGGCCACTTTTAATACTCCGGCGCCATCCTCGGCTAAATTTCTGGCCAAAATAGTCAGCTGCCTGTTTCCAGCTCAGCAAAACGTAGCGCGACGTAGGCTTACGCCGCGGCAAGTTGGTTCGATTCCGCAGATAACCAACGAGGAGGTGACTGCGGCATGCGCAAGGATTGGCGACAACAAGGCACCCGGTATTGACGCTATACCGAATAGGGCGTTAAAAGAGGCAATACGGCTCCATGCTGACATTTTTGCTGACGCATACAATGCATGTCTGAATGAAGCAGTTTTTCCAGGCTGTTGGAAAATTCAGAAGCTCGTGCTGCTTCCAAAACCAGGCAAGGCCCCAGACGACCCCTCGGCCTACCGCCCGATCTGCCTTCTGGACACGGCGGGGAAAGTCCTTGAGCGCCTCATTTGCAGCCACCTTGAAACAGCGCTGGAAAGCACAGGTGGCTTAGCAGAGCTCCAGTACGGGTTTAGGAAGGCCAGGTCGACAATCGACGCAATAGACGAGGTGACCACCATGGGACGCGATGCAATTAGTGGTAAGCGATGGCGGTTCGGTACCAAAGAGTACTGCTGCATTGTCATCCTCGATATTAAAAATGCCTTCAACTCGGCAAACTGGGGTCAAATACTGGACGCACTCCACCAGAAGCAGGTTCCAGAATATCTGAGAAATATAATATCAGACTATCTCAATGATAGAGTGCTGCTATACGACACTGACGAGGGCCGTAAAACGTACACAGTCACAGGCGGAGTCCCACAAGGTTCAGTTTTGGGCCCTGTGTTATGGAACGTGATGTACGACGGCATCCTGCGCCTACAAACACCGGAAACCGTCAAAATCGTAGGCTTCGCCGACGACATTGCGGTGGTAGTCCGCGAAAAGCAATTATCACGCATCGAATCAACGTGCAACAGCGTAATAGAGCGAATCGAGCAGTGGCTGAACTCTGTCAGCCTACAGTTGGCGGCTCAGAAAACCGAAGTGGTGCTGATTACCAGCAGGAAAAAGGTCGAGTCGGTCTCGGTGAAGGTGGGTGGCCACACCATTAACTCAAAGCCGGTAATACGCTATCTTGGAGTGATGATAGACACGCGGTTGTGCTTTAAGCAACACTTGCGCTTGAAAAAGCGGCGAAGACGACAAACGCGTTGGCGCGACTTATGCCCAACATCGGCGGACCAAGTCAGCACAGCAGGCTGCTACTGTCACGGGTCACATCATCAATGCTCCTGTACGGGTCGCAAATCTGGGCCCCAGCAATGCGGATCAAGTCCTATAGAAGAGTTATCGACTCCACATATAGGATTGGTGCGATGAGAGTGTGCTGCGCATTCCGCACAACATCTTACGAGGCAGCGTGTGTCATAGCGGGGATGATCCCGATCGACATCTTGATCGAGGAAGCGCATCGGAAATACGACGCGAAGCGCCAGTCAAGGTCCGTTGATGTGGTGGCGGAGCGGCAACGTAGTATGGTTGCGTGGCAACGAAGGTGGGATGGCTCTGATAAGGGCAGGTGGACGCACAGCCTCATCCCAGACGTCCTAAAGTGGGCTAGCCGAAAGCACGGGGAGGTGGCGTACTGTCTAACCCAGCTGCTGACAGGGCATGGCTGCTTCAAGTCATATCTCCACCGGATTGGCGTCGAAGCAACCCCATTCTGCGAGATGTGTCCAACGGCGGTTGAGGATGCGAACCACGTCTGGTTCCAGTGCCCCCGTTATCTGCCGCAGAGGCTTAATCTGGAGGCCAAGGTGGGCGCGCAAGTCCGAACCGACAGTGTCGTCGATCTAATGCTAGAATCGGCCCAAAACTGGATGGCAGTGCGCAATTTCGCAGCAGTGGTCATGGCCAAGCAACGTTGGCTGGAACAGCAACGGCGCGTGGAGTACAGAAGTGAGCCGACAATATAAGGCTTAACCCCCCCCCCCCCTACGATGCGATGTTTACGGCAGTTCCGTAGGGGGAATGAAGGGTTAACGGGGGGTGGTTTTAGTCGGTAAGAATCCGGCATGCTGATGGGTTGCCATCAGTATCTATGAAGATTTCCACCTCCTGCGCGAAAAAAAAAAAACACAGTCAAATTATTTGGCGGAACACACATTCGCATCGAAATAATAGCAAAAATGTACCATAGCCATTTTATCATTTTTCATACTTTAACCTTAAAAAATTAGGGGCCTCAAAATATGCAAAGCTTTTATTTTTTTTCTTTTATTCTTTTTGTTTTTGCTTGTATTTCAGACTATAAATGGAACATATAAAAGAGCATATTTTGCGGAATTTTAAGAATATGTTAAGGAAAAAGTATGAAAAGTGATGAAAATTACTATGGTACATTTTTGCTATTATTTCGATGCGAATGTGTATTCCGGCAAATAATTTGGCTGTGTTGTATTGCTTGATGTGTCGGCTTTCATTATACACCTAACTCGTTAATTGATTTACAAAAAATGTGTATGTTTTTGACCATCAAAGAAAACGCCTTAAAATTCCATATTTTCCGACTTTGAGGTCCAATTACCGCGGCATTTAAAAACTTATATAAATAAGTTGCATCGGAAAAGAAGAAGTGTGGTGTTGTTAATGCGATAAGGTGAAAATCTTGTCAATCGGTTTTTTGGTTTAGAAATTACGATCAAAAATATGGAAAAAGTAGAGCAAAAACTGAATAAATGACACGGTACCTATATCTCACTAACTAGAGCTGCTAAAAAAATCTGAGGATAGATTCGAAATCAGCGCACCCAAATTAGTAAGAAACTGTATAAAAACTCCATGCAACAGAAAAAAAGTGTTTTTTGTTGTCCTGTGTTCCAAATTGTCCCGATTCGAAATATAAAATATGAATAACTTTTGAGAAGAAGCAGGTAGAATTTCAATTCGAACGGATTTTGCACCTATAATCATCAACAAATACAACCCAGATTGCAGTTTTTGTCGACATTTTTGTGCTACCTATCGATGCTTCCTGCCTACCGTGCGCAGGAATGTTCTCGAAAGACATTGTACATGAGTGAGTGAATGTGTAAACGATAGTGTGCAATGTTAAGCTTTGTGGGCGATGTTTGTCCCATTTTCACAAGTTTATTCGTGTTGTTAATACGGCAGAACAGTACTGTCAGCTTATTACCTTTTCCATAAAGTATTTAAAAGTTAAATCTTATCTTTATTTAATCTTAAAATTTATAACCATCAAATTTCGAATGTTTGTCATTTGCTGGACCGTTGAAATTTATTTAGTTAGAATATTGCATTTTTTGGTCGCGGTACACCGGTTGCGGTGCACTGCTCTATGCGAAGAAACCACAAACATTTGCTGAGCTTAAGGCTGAGATCTAATGTGTCATCAGCGAGATAGAGCCTCATCTTTGTCATTGACAATCAAAAAAGAGCAACCGCCTGTGATCAGAGAAGGGGACCTATTTATCGAATACTTTATTCCACACTTAATCAAAACATGAATATTTTACAATGCAATAAAAATATCACAGCTCGCGCAATGAATATGCGTTTTATTTTTAAATTAAGTAGTGCACTTTTATTGGGATACCCTATATTTCAAAAACATTCATGGCATTTTTATAAGAATTTGAGTCGCTAAACTTAAACATAGTACCTGTTAATACTTAATACGTTCGCGGACAGTAAAAATTTCAGTGAGCTGCAAAAATAGACAGGCTATTTTTGTGGAAACTATAAGCACTATCTGAAATCTGATTACACATATATTGTTAGAGTTGTCAGATTATCATATTTTAACCGTTATACACAATGAATGCTATAGCATTCACGACGATATAGATCAAAATTTTCAACTAGAGTGACGTGAATGCTATAGCATTCATTCATAGAAAACATGAGAAGAAGAGGTTTATTATATTTTTATAACTTTATTTATTCAACAGTAGTTCTCTCTTCGTGTACATACTTGTATAATAACTGGACGCGGACAGTATTCTTCAAACCATTTTGATTAAAAAATCTGTCATAAACGGACAAAATTCAGAAATATGCCTAACCAGTTTTTAAAAATCTGTACTACCCCATAATACCTACAAATCTCTCTCTTATTTGAAAATGAACATTTGAAATTTAAAAAATTAGTGTTTAGGCCAGTGGCGCACACAGGATTTTATTTTGGAGTGTAGAGTTTGCGTACAACTTTTGAGCCGAATACCACTTGAAACCATATTTTGTACCAGCATTTATTGTGTTTGGGGGAGGAGGTTGGATCCCAAAAACCCCGCCTGTGAGCGCCACTGATTTAGGCGATAAACCATTACAAAATGTTTACAACCAAAGTAGTACTAAAATTTAAACACTTGTACAATGTGTGTACTTTACCTATACATGTAATAAATATTAATAAAATATACAATAATCATAAATTCGTACAAAATATTAAATAAATAAACAAGAAACACTTGGATACAATTTCAACTCATTTTTTGTGCCCCCGTCCCCCATAACCGGACATCTCCCTTAACCGGACAAATCCACTGCGATGGTGAGTGTCCAGTTATGAGGAATTTCATTGTACACCAAAAAACAAATAAAAAAATATGAAACTACTTAATGAATCAGTTGCTAATTACTTTAAAATGTAAATTAATTACAAAATTTTAAGTTTATAAAAATATAAATGAATAAAAATTGGCTTTAAAATTTGAATGCTATAGCATTCACGTCATTTCGCATCACTATGAAAATGACTGCTATAGCATTCACGTCCGCGAACGTGTTAAATAACTCTATTTTTAATGATCTTAATTTAGAATCAGTACAGTGATGAAGAAAGATTGACATAAATAATAGCAACAACAACTTTATTGTAGTAAGGGTACACTTTGACAAAGAAATTAATATGTAACAAAATCTCATAACAACGGCGTTAAAATCTATAAACATACTAGGGCAATTCACGATAATGTGCAAACGGTTTTGCATCATGACATGTGGAAAATGTGATGGCAAATATTTTCAACGCAACAACAAAATGTACATATTTGCACTTGCCCCGCTATTTCAAGTTTGCAACACTGAAACCCTATTGCATATTGTTATGCATGGGCAACACAGATTTGCCAATCAATCAGCTGTCACAATTATCACGATGGAGCAGACCAAGAAAAAGATAAAAACCAAATAAAAAGTGGACGGAGGAGAAGATCCGTACAATTTAAAGTTATTTGCAAGAAGAGCCGGAGTTAGAGCAAGTGTGAATTGTTTTCGGATTCCACAGCGGCAGCAACGTGTGCATGCTATTTATTTATTCTCGCAGTCTTCCACGGCTTCAAAAACAGCTGTGAATTTGTTCTCCAACTGAGTTGCCATGAAATTTTAAAAGGTGTGCTCAGTGTTGATGGCAAATAGTTGATATGGCATGCATTTGCCCAGCTATTTGCATGTTATCGCGAATTGCCCTACTTACTTTACTGTAATTAAACAACGTACAGTTTTACGGTCAAGCAATTGCTTGCTTACTTAACTGGCAATAACAAACCGTGACAATCAATTACATTACTCGACACGAAAAATGCTCCTAAAAATAAAAGTATTTTTTAGACTAATCTTCGGCTGCTGAACACGAAACTGAAAATCAAAAAATTTTCTTAAGAAGCGTTTTCGAAAAACTCTTTTTTTCCCTCTTATTTCAGTTATGAGCACATATCTCATAAACCAACCATCCGACTAACACAAGTGGGCCGTCGTTCAGAAGGCAATTAACTAACCTTTCCAACGATATATCGATTGTCCAAATCAGATGAGATTTGGGGAAGTTATTGACGATGAAACTTGAAAAAAAATGGAATTTGTTGACCATTTTCAAAAATTATACATTTTCGAATCGTTTTTTTATAGATAAAATAAATGATCTCCTCTGGTTTTAAAATCTAAGATGAAAGATATATTATTTGAGCAAATATTAAGCCTAACATCAATAGAATTGAAAGAAAAATTACAAAGTTATGATGCACGGAGTGAAAACACCAACTTTTCATTTATTACACCGAGCGAAAACAAAAAAAATTTTTAAATTTTTCCCAGACCCATCCAAATGTTGATATAGACGTGAAACTAGAGGTCATTTATAATATCCAAGCATAGTCAGTTTTTCATTTTCTGACCCAAAAACCTTTTTAAAGTACTTTAAAATTTTAAGGACATACACATTTCAAATATTTGTTTAAATATTTGCGATTGTGCAATGATGAAGAAATGGGTATCAAATGAAAGAGGAAAATTGTCTCCTCTTAACTAAATTTTCTATTTTTAACTTTCAGGACCAAAATATGTCAGGTATGCAAAACATAAATGTTTTGGATCTCAGTCTGTAGATTCATACATATACATTTTTTTCTATTTCAAAGTTCTGAAAGTTCAAAAAGTTCTGAAGTTCTGAAAGTTCTGAACGACGGCCCACTTGTGTTAGTCGGATGGTTGGTTTACGAGATATGTGCTCATAACTGAAATAAGAGGGGAAAAACGTGTTTTTCGAAGATTTTACGAAAACGCTTCTTAAGAAAATTTTTTGATTTTCAGTTTCGTGTTCAGCAGCCGAAGATTAGTCTTAAAAATACTTTTGTTTCTAGGAGCACGCGATGAACCCATTTTTTGTCGAGTAGTGTTATTTGACCCAAAAGTCATAGAGAATAAGAACGGATAAAGTGTCCCCTCGGCGACCTCAGCTATTTTATTTTTTACCCCGATACAACTTCTGAACCCATTGTTGACCCCGTCAGATTTTTATTTAAAAAAAACATATGTATATTATCTTTGATGTCAAGTGTTTCCAAAAATTTGGAAGTCAAAAGGCCCTTTAAATCATGAGTTTTCACATTTATTCTAAACAAATTCTTAACCCTTAGTTTACCACGGTAGATTTTGACACGTGTCAAATTATTTCTCACTAAGAGTACTTTCACAAAGTTTGAAGTCAGTGGCCCCATTAATTCATGTTTTTTTACAGTTCCGGAATACAAACTTTTGACCGGTCGTTGACCCCGTCTGATTTCAATATTCGGAAAAATGAAAAACACGTATCGAGTTATTTTACATTTCGTCATAGATCCAGTTAGATTTCGGTTTTGAAAATAATGAGAAACGCGTGCGTAATTTTTTTATTTAAAGTAATTTTTGAAGTCATGTTTTTTCGAGTCTTCCCGTAAACAAATCTTAACCCATTGTTGTTTAAATTTAAAAATTTAAATTTTGATTTTCGAAAAATACGTGTCGAATTATTTTTGATCTAGAGTATTTCACCGTGCGACAAAAATCAAAAAATTTCAAAACACACGAAAAAATCGATATATGTACTTGCCAAATGTAGTAAAACTGCGTTTTTAGTTTTTCTCTCTGATCTCTCGAGACTTTGAAATTTCAAGGACATGTTTATTTCAAAAAATTATGGGTATCAAATAAAAGGGAAAAATCCTGAGAATCTTAGAAAATTTCAAGTTTTGGTGCAAAAGGACGAAGAGGTATTGAAAATGTTCTTTTAAAACTTTATACATACTTCAATATACTTGCGAAACTAGGGACCAAATGTAGTAAAACTGCGTTTTTAGTTTTTCTCTCTGACGTCAGGAATTTTTTTAAAGGACTTTGAAATTTCAAAGACATGTTTATTTAAAAAAATTATGGGTATGAAATGAAAGAGAAAAATCCTTAGAATTTTAGAAAATTTAATGTTTTGGTGCAAAAGGACGAAAAGGTATTGAAAATGTTCTTTTAAAACGTTATCCTTGAATATCCTTGCAAATTTCCAAAAACTTTTTTGGAAAAATATATCTTAAGGATTAATATCTTCTTCTAACTTTATTAGTTTAAGATATACAAAATTTAATACCTCACTCTATAGGATATGGATAATTTCAATATCATTAAGGATGCTGAAATCGTATTCATAGAACCATTTTTTTTAAATAACAAACTGACCATATGATATATTGTTAAAATACTTTAATTGTATTCTATAAATATATTAAATTTTACATATAGCATACATTTGCAAAATGATTAGGTGACGTTAGTGATGAACACGGAGAGCGCTTCCACCAAGACATTGCGGTAATTGAAAATCGCTTTTGGGGAAAAGCACATACTTTCCGAGTATTGTTGGTCGCTGTTCCGTGACATCTACCAAAAACACAAACATCAAAGTAAACGCATACGTTTTTCTTAAACAATTTGTTTTAAAATAAATCATTTATAAAATGCATTTTAAATGCGTTTTAAATTACTTTTGTTAATTGTTTTATTAAATTGTAAGCACTGATACTCACAGTAAGTACGTATCCCCATGCATTCATCTTGCTACTCTTGGATGAGTTTTATTGAAGAAAACTCAATTTTTAAGTTTTCAATGTCTTGTGAAAAGAAAAGTTTCAAAGGCAATTTTGAAATTGCACAATTAGTGGTTTCAACCTCTAGTTTCAGCAGCATAACGATTTATACATGAGTTAATTAAATATTTTATGTTTGTCGTACGGTGCAATATATCTTTGTTTTATAGAGAGAAGTATTAAATTCTTTATATCCTAAACTAATGAAGTTAGAAGGACGAGGATGTGGTAGTGTACAGTGTGACCAGTATTTGTTCATACAAAAACAAAGTAGTTTTTATTGATCAAAACAGTAGTTGGAAAAGTTGAAACGGTTAACAATTAGAACTTGAAGTATAAAGATTTGATTTAAGAGACAATTACTCTATTGTTTGACCTTTGCTTGCCACAACACGCTTAAGTCTTTTTTCAAAACTATTGCATGCGGCACGCACCACGTCCATCGGTATATTGTCCCATATGTCGAGAATGGTCTCTTTAAAACCCAACAAATTGGTGTATTTGCAATCCCTAAGTTTCTGCAACATATAACCCCAAATACAAAAGTCCAAGGGATTACAGTCAGGTGACAGTCCTTGGGAATAAAATCAACTAAATTTTGTTTACACCAGTCTTGAACAATTTTTGCGGTGTGCGCGGGTGCACCATCTTGCTGGAAACAGTAATATTCATTCCCATACATTTTCGCAGCATTAGGCTTCAAATGGTTCTGCAGTACTTCCTTAAAATAGTATTCCGCGTTAATTTTTACCCCTTTGTCAATGAAGAGTAGCGGCAAGACACCTTTTCGAGATATAGCACCCCAAACCATAACAGATGAGGAATTTTGGTATCTTGGGACATGCTTCTTGTCATTGGGGATGTCATGGTAAGATACCACCCACAATCGATCATTTTGCACATGGTGGGGAGCTTCGAGCACAAAGAGTTTTTCATCAGAAAAAATGATGTCATCACCAGCGTGCCAGGATAGCAGTAGTTTTGATCTATCTCTTCGCTTCTTTATTGTATCGGTAGTAAGTCCGTGGATTTTCTTCTTCTTGAAAGCTTTCATATTCAAGTCCTCATGTAAAATCATTCTTAATGATTCGCGTGACATATTGATATTTTTGGCCATACTTCGTGCTGATCTATCGCAATTTCTTCGAATCTGTTCTCTCACAACCTTTATTGTCGCAGCAGTTCTAACAGTTCGCTTGCGGCCACTTTTTTGCGGCTTTTTATAGAAACAGTATCCATATATCGTTTAACGGCATAATACACGTAGTTCCGTTTCACACCAAGTGGTTTCCATTTCCTATAGAGAGAGGTATTAAATTTTTTATATCTTAAACTAATAAAATTAGAAGGACGAAATTCAAGGATGTAGTAGTGTACATATTAGTCCTTAAGATATATTTAAAAAACAAAAACTATTGGAAATTTCCAAGGATACTCAAGGAAAAAGTTTTAAACATTTTCAATACCTCTTTTGCACTAAAACATTAAATATTCTAAGATTCTAAGGATTTTTCTTTTAATTTGATACCAATATTGTTATTCTACAATGCGCTCAATTTTTAAAATCATTTTTAGAAATAAACATGTCCTTGAAATTTCAAAATTCTTTAAAAAAATCCTGACGTCAGAGAGAAAAACTAAAAACACAGTTTTACTACATTTGGCCCCTAGTTTCTCAAGTATATCGAAGTATATATAAAGTTTTAAAAGAACATGTTCAATACCTCTTCGTCCTTTTGCACCAAAACATAAAATTTTCTAAGATTCTAAGGATTTTTCTCTTCCATTTGATACCCATAATTTTTTGAAATAAGCATGGACTTGAAATTTCAAAGTCCTTTAAAAAAAAATCCTGACGTCAGAGAGAAAAACTAAAACCGCAGTTTTACTCCCTTTGGCCCCTATTTTTGCGAGTATATAGATTTTTTCGTGTGTAAAATTTGTTGTCGCACTGTGTTTTCAGGAAGTTCGAAATCAATATGTCTGTCACTTTTCTTCATACAACAACTTAACACATGTTTTGCCCCTTTACACACCGAACTTCGGAAAATCCCGTCTTAGCGCAGATTGCAACAGATGCAACGCAGATGCAAACAGCCTGGACGTTGAGCGAAAAGTATCCTTTTCGGTTTCGAAAAATTTCTGCGTTATTTTCGCCGGGTGACTGGATGCGAACGTGGGTACAATCGATGGCTCCCACCACTTTAGGGAACTTTGCGACTTTAAAAAATGCTGTCACTATCTGCTGCATGCCATTGATATCACTTGGTAACCGGATGAACTCTTTAGATAAAGCCGCTAAAGCAAGCGATACTTCTTTTACTGCGCGGCTGGCTGTGGAGACGCTGACCCCGCAAAAATCGCCAACAGTTATTAAAAAACTACCGCTTGAGTAGAACCTCAACGCTATTAGAAGTTTGGTTCTTGGTAACACCGAACAATGTCTGAAAAGTTGAATATGCATTGTCACATGTATTTTAATAGTGATAACATTATATTAACCTCTCCGCTTTAGATTGCAGACTGCTACAAATTTTATCCAAAATGAATTTGCAAGTGGCCTTGGACAACCTGAATCTTTTTGTGAACTCGTTGTCATTGTATTCGGCAAAATAGTCCAATCGGCTGTTATATGTTCTATTTGCCGTATTTTGCGACTCCGTACCTTCAAAAGCGTCTTCCAGTGCATGAATATAAAAAACACGCCTGTTTTCCATACCGAAAGATGTCAAATGCAAATTTCATTTCAAATTGTAATTTCATTATCAGCTGTTTTTTGTTTGTAAACAAACATCTGCATGTACTTGGCACCACTTCCACTTAAGGGGGGTTTCTACCTTGTGCGTTTAAAAAAATCCAATTTTTTTTTCATGCATTTTTGGATTAATACATGATTGTAGAATACGCTCCCAAAATTTGAAGTTGAAATCTTTCGAATTACGGAAGCAATTTATAGAAACAGGTAGCGGTGTCGGGCGCGCCGACCTGCTGAAGCAAAACTTTGAACGCGTTTTTCTCAAAACTACATTTTTTGACCTGGCGGAAGTGATTTAGGCCACACGAGTTGAGCAATAGCTACGAAATTTTAAACAGTCATTTATCAAGGTCTTAGCTATGGCACGAACTAGGATCTTCAAGAAATAATAATTTTTTCTCATTGAAAATAGAAATTTGTATTGAAAAAAGTAGGTAAAAATTGAATTTTTTAGTAAAAATCGCATATTTCCTTCATTTTTCATTTTTTTTTTTAAATCCTAGTTCCTGCCATAGACAAAAGGATACAGAATAAGAAACAATTTCATTTTTGTGTTTCAAGTCATCTCAAACAGCGGCAGGACTTCCGTGAGTCAAAAAGTCCTTCCGCCATTGCTCGATGGCCCCCTCCCCCCCTTTGCATATTTTATCTTGAAACTTTTTTTACTTGTACAATAAACATATACCTACATCTGAAAAAATTTTCCAGTGTTTATCTTTAAAACCTTCCCATCAACAATTTTTCAAAAAACATGTTTTCTCGGCCGCACAAGGTAGAAACCTGCCTTAAAGTTCACTTCTCCTCCCGGTAAATTTTATCGGGAGGATAGCTTAACGGGCAGTTGAGAAAACGAAAATGCGTTTATCGGCCCGTTAAAGTGAACTTTAAAGTTAACGGGAAGATGAGAAAACGGCCCTTAGTCTTCAAGATGTATCTACAGTTCAAATTTCATGTTTGTAGCTTCAGCGGTTTGGGCTGAGCGATGATGAATCAATCAACCAATCAGTCAGTCAGTCAGGACAAATAATCTATGTATAAAAAATGGAGGCGGTACCACGCCCCCTTGTCCAATGCTCACACTTTCTTCTAGTCGAATTGTGCTACTAAGTGGAAAGTTTGTACCAAGTTTCACTGATGTGTGTGTGTGTGTACTGCGTAACTGTTGGGTCATACAAAATGTGCCACGCCCCTTGTCCAACGCCGATCAAATCTCACCAGTACATCTATGAAATTTCAATGCTGTGCGGCTAACGATTCCGAAGTTATTCCGTATAAAAATTTGGAGTTGAATGGACGGTGACACGCCATTTTGTTAAATACCGGCCCCATTCCCTCTGTTGAAAGATATGACTAAATGGTATGTTCATACTAAGTTTCATTGATTTGCGACTAACAGTTTCAAAATTATACGGATAGTTTAGGTCAAGCAAATGTGTCACGCGCCACTTGTCCAACGCCCATAAAATTTTAACAGTAGAATAACACTTCTATGGGACGATGTCATACCAAATTTCAATGCTGTTCGACTTACAATTCCGAAGCTATTCCATAGAAAATATTTGAGTTGTAAGGGTGGTGCCAAACTCCCTCGATCAATACCCGCCCCATTCCCTCTATCGAAGGAAATGCCTAAATAGTAAGTTTGTACCAAATTCAATTGATGTGTGACTTATGGTTCCAAAGTTATAGTCTAAAAATGTATGCTGGTGGTGCCACGCCCCGTTTTCCCGACTTTTCTCTTTTCCCAAACCTTCGCGTAGCAATTAAGAATAAACCCGCAGAAGGAAGTATCCAATTTGGTCCAGTCGTTTTAAGCAGCCGAACGGACTAAGATTAATTTTTATATACATATTGTAGCGATGAGGCACTGTGCTGGGCTATGCATGAATAGCATACTTTTAGGCATGCACTTTGAAAATTTGGTATAATTCGCTTGATATAGTCCGATATGGCAAGGATGGTTCGCGAAGGAATGGGCTGTACGAGAATGGTCGAGCGTTTTCCAATTGGAAGTTGCAAGAAACTTCGGCGCGAGAAGAAAACTGGTATAAAAGCAGCAGGTGCAGCGCAAAGAGTCGAGTCGGTGTTGAGCCAGCAAAGGGGAAACATGCAATAGTAGTAGTAAAGTAGTAACAAGTGTAAAATTGTAAATAAAGTTATTGTTGATTTTTGACTACGTTTGCGCTGAATGAATGAAGTTGTTTTATTTTCAAACACAATCCAGTATACGAACTTAGAGAAGTAATTTTCGTAACATTTGGTGTCAGAAGTGGGATTGTGCTACTGAAAATAAACAAAAAAATAGTAAAATTATAAAAACGCAGACATGGTCAAACTCGAGCTGCTGAAGGTGGACCAGCTGAAGAAGGAGCTGGCTGCCTGGAATTTGCCGACGGCTGGCGGAAAGGTGGAGTTGCTGCGCTTGCAAGAGGCGTGTGAATCACGAGGCATCGATTGGGCTGCACACGAGTTCGGGACGAAGGAGCAAGAGGCGTCGGCCAAGGTGGAGGAATCGCCTGCTGGTGGTGCGTCACTGCAAAGTAAGGCTGCAGCGGCTGCGCCGCCACAAGCCATGGACATGAGCCAGCTAATGGTCGCAATGAAAGGCATGTTCGAGGCTTCCAACCAGAATATGGAAACCAAACTTCAGGAAAATGCTGAAAAATTTGAGAATGCAAATCGTGAAATATCGGCGCAAATGGAAGCGTCCAATTGAGGAATGGCAGCGAAACTGGAAACTACGAATCAAGAAATTTCGGCCAAAGTCGAAACAGCGAACCGAGAAATGGCAGCGAAACTGGAAACTACGAATCAGGAAATTTCGGCCAAATGGCGGAAAATTCTGCGCGCATAGAGCAGAAGGTGGAGGAAATTTCCGATAGGCTGAACGTGAAAGTTGAGCATCTCGAGACGCGAATGGACATTTGGGACGAACGAGTTGACGACCTGGGTGATTCCCTGCACAAGCGAGTGGACGACCTGGAGGATTCGGTGAACAGAAAAATCGAAGAGCGGCTTAGAGAGGTACAGCTACGGGCAAGGGTGCAGCCAGTTGAGGAAAGTTTTGCCATAGAAGTGCCTACTTATGATGGTACTACGTCGTTCGACACATTCAAACTACAGTTCGATATGGCTGCTTTGGAGAGTCAGTGGACCGATGTTAGGAAAGGTCGGACACTGATACTGGCTCTAAGAGGTCCTGCAGCTGAAGTAAAAAAGACAGTTCCGGAAGGTTTTAGAGGTGATTACGAGACCGTCATAAATGCGCTGGCGGCCAGATACAGTGACGAGCACAACAAAATGCTGTATTATTGTGAGCTGAAGAGCCGTAGACAAAGAGCCAGCGAGGCGCTGCAGACGTATGCGGCGGATATTGAGCGGCTGGTGCCACTGTCCTACCCAGAATTTAGCATGGAAGTTTTGGAAAGGCTGAAGATTGAAGCGTTTATTGAAGGTCTTCATGACCCGGAGACACGTGCGAGTACATTGATGATGATGAAGCCGACATTCCGTGAGACGCTGACAAGCGCGTTGACCTACGAGGCGGCCTGAAGGGAAAGTGTTCAAAATTCATCTGCGGAAAGGCGTCGAGCCCAATCTGGGCGTGTCACGCAAAGCCGGCCAGTGAGCTCAGAGGCACCAGCGAGGCTGCGGGCAGTGTCATCTAGAGTAAGTTGCTGGCGATGTGGCAAGCTAGGCCGCATATCACGAGACTGCCATCGGCGAGAGAAGCGTTCTGAACAGCAGACGTCGGCAAGATGTGCTGACGCTCTGCCGCACCATTCTTGCAAAACCGAGCGCAGGCATGATTCGCAAGCCGAAAACAAAGGGCAGATTGTGGATGTTCGGTCGGTAAGAGTTTTACAAGAGGAAGATTGGCTTGCGGAAAGGCTACAGAAGGACCAGCGCGAGGATAGGGATCTCGCAAAAATCATCAAAGGCAGAGCGCAGAGAGTACGGCCGGACTGTCAGGTGAGAGCCCGACCGCGAAGGCTTACTGGGCACAGTGGCAAAGTCTACGTCTGAAGGATGGCTGCCTATACCGCGAGTGGGAGAGCAGGGATGGCAGGACCAGAAAATTCCTAATAGTGGTCCCAAAAGGCCGGATCGACGATGTCATCAGGGCAAACCATAACGACTCCAGTGGAGGGCACCTAGGCATCGCAAGAACTGTCGCCAAGATAAGAAGGCGGTTCTATTGGGTAGGATGCCAGGAGTCTGTCGCTGAGTGGATCAGAGGCTGTGATCGGTGTTCGGCCGCGAAAGGGCCGATGAGAAGATCGCGGAGCCGCACTCAACTAGTCGAAAACAGCTTAACAGCGAGCTATGGTTTACGGGCTAACCCAGAAGGGTTCCAAGAAAGCGATCTGGTAATGCTCAACAACCCGCAGCGGAAGGACGATTTCTCTCCAGAAGCTCAAACATCATGGGAAGGACCGTACAAAGTCGTGACAAAGATTAATGACGTGGTGTACAGAGTTCAACGCTGCTGCAACAGAAACGCTAGGCTGAAAGTAGTCCATTTGGAGCGTTTGGCGTCTTACTCCGGCGGAGCCTCGGCACTTGTTCGGGACGAACAAGTCTAAGTGGTGGGCAGTGTAGCGATGAGGCACTGTGCTGGGCTATGCATGAATAGCATACTTTTAGGCATGCACTTTGAAGTACGGCAAATTTGGTATAATTCGCTTGGTATAGTCCGATATGGCAAGGATGTTTCGCGAAGGAATGGGCTGTGCGAGAATGGTCGATCGTTTTCCAATTGGAAGTTGCAAGAAACTTCGGCGCGATAAGAAAACTGGTATAAAAGCAGCAGGTGCAGCGCAAAGAGTCGAGTCGGTGTTGAGCAAGCAAAGGGGAAACATGCAATAGTAGTAGTAAAGTAGTAACAAGTGTAAAATTGTAAATGTGTAAAATTGTAAAAGTGATTGTTGATTTTTGATTGCGTTTGCGCTGAATGAATGAAGTTGTTTTATTTTCAAACACAATCCAGTATACGAACTTAGAGAAGTCATTTTCGTAACAATATATAGAAGATTATCAGTACTAGATCCTGGTTTTTAATTTACATGTAAAAGAATGCGTATATGAAAATATAATACAATTGGAATATACAGTACAATAACAAAACATACAAATTTTTATGAACATTTAAAATATTGTTACGAAAGTTCAATTCGATTGACCAATGCCGTTTGACTAGATTGTGCCCAAAATAAACACTTTGAATTCTTGAACGCAATTCACCACTAGCAGTCACTTTATTTACAATTTAGACTTCACCGTTTTGCATACGCCCCTTGTTCCACTTTACTTTCACTAGTTCCTTGCACTTCACTAATTTTCTCCATGTTGTCCCGTCGCTTGTCAAGGTAGGTAGGTAGTAGGGATTGCAATCCCGGGATCGCGAATCCCGGGACCCCGGATAATTTCAGTCCCGAAAAATCCCGGGATTGACAGAATCCGATCCCGGGATCGAAACAGAAAAACAGCTTATTTTTTTCGTTTGTCACCATTATTTCGAAAAAATCAAATCTTATTATTTAATATAACAAATAAATTGCACGCTGCCTGTGACGATTAAATAAGTTTCAATGCAACAATAGCTCAGTTTGTGTACGGATACTTTGTACAAATTTGTACAAACTAGCTCTGTTTGGGTACTTTTCTATTAAAATTTATCGGTAGCTAAATTCAGGGAGGAATGACGCTTATGCTCCCAAAAATTAATCCAACCAAAAAAATAAACTAGAAATTTGTAAAAACTTCCAAGTTTAACTCTTGCTTACACGAGTGTCAATTGTCACGTTTACAATAAACGGGGAAAGAGTGCAAATAAGAGCGTTAAAGATAGAAACAGCTGATATAAAAGTTTTATTTGAGGTTTAAAGCTATGGGGAAACTTTAATTATTTATATTACTCACACCAAATTTGACTTATTTTAAAATGGCGGAAACCATGGCCAAAATTTCAAAATAGTATATGAAGACTTACATACGATTTCACCTACTAGTACTGAACCAGAGAAATGCTTTTTATCAGCAGGTTTGCCAGGTGGTTTGGCAATTAAATGCATTTTAATGTTATTTGTCATGAAAATTTTGTTCTTAGGTTAAAGAAGGAACACTTAGTTTTATTTAATACGACAATAACATTTATTTGATTGAAAAAGACGTCTGATTTAGTTTCTTAAAATAATATATGCAATCCCGAAAAAAATCCCGGGATCCCGGGATTGCGATTTTTAGTCCCGAAAATCCCGGGATTGTAAAACTGGTCTTGGATTGCAATCCCTAGTAGGTAGGTAGGTGTTGCTGCTCCAGGAGGAGCACACTTAGGCCAGGCGGCCCATTGTGATACCACATGAGATCGAGCATCAGATCGCTCACTCGTTAAACCAGTTGGAGCTATTAACGAAGCTTAGTAGACGGCGTATGGTCTTATCAGGATAAAGCTTCTTCTGGATAAAGCAGGACAGTTACATAGTAAGTGAGGTATATTTTCTTCCTCCTCCTCGTCCAAACAGCTTCGACTGAAGTCGTTCGAAAACAGCCCCATCTCTTTTGCGTGTGTGCCGATTAGGCAGTGACCCGTAAGGACACCATGGTTCTGATCTGGGCTCTGTTTAATGAGAGGAGTTCTTTAGAACGTCGAAGATTTAAGGTTGGTTAAAGTTGGCGCGCAAGGAGGCTTGTGTTGCCTTCAACCCATGTTAAATTTGTATCATGTTAAAACTCCGACTCCGAGCATGGTCAACTCTTGGCGTAACTGCTCAGTAGTACCATGTCTCGCGAGCTCGTCCGCTCTACAGTTCCCTGGAATATCCCCTTGACCTGGAACCCAGCATAGGCGAATTTGAAGCTGCTTGGCAGTCTCGTTGAGAGATTTGCTGCAGCTGAGAACAGTCTTTGATGTTATTTTGACCGCATCCAGAGCTCTAAGAGCTGATTGGCTGTCCGATAGTATCAGGATACCAGTTGCCGATATCTTGTTTATCCTGAGCCAATCGGAGGCTGCGTAGATTGCTGTGACCTCAGCCTGGAAGACACTACAGTAATCTGGCAGCCGTAGCTTTAAGTTAGGGTTTACTCCTTCTTAGTAGATACCACAGCCCACCTGACCAAGCAGCTTCGATCCATCCGTATATATATGGACATCACTGCTGGCAGGGGGCACACCTAGCTCCCATTCGGCTCTAGATGGGATTACAACCTGATAGTCCTTATCAAAGGACAGGCTGGGTGTCATGTAGTCAACATTTTGAGATATGCTATATATAACGCCCAACTCTCCATTGCGCGGAAGCTCGCATCCTAATGGCAGCATTGGCGGCCAATTGCCTTCCCAGGATATCCAATGGGATTAGGTGAAGCACAACGTCCAAAGCATTAGTGGGAGTAGTCCGCAGGGCCATTTGTGTTGAGCACCAGCTCCGTTTTATGTGGGTTGACGCTAAGACCACATTCTATGGCCCAATTTGTTAGGATGTTCAAGCCATGTTGCAACACATCCCTGATTATTGAAGGAAACTTTCCGGAGACCGCAATAGCAACATCATCCGCGTAGGCGACTACCCTGCACCCCGCTCTCCCAGACGCATTAGCAATATGTTCACCGCTAAATTCCCAAGAAGAGGCGAGAGGACCCCTCCCTGGGGTGTCCCCCTTTTTACAGATCTTTGTGCAGATGCGGTACCAAGACTTGCATTTATGACGCGGCTATGAAGTAGCCTCTCAATCAGTGCTATCAGCGGCACACCTACACCTTGGTCTGCAAGTGCGTCGGTAATGGCTTCCGATCTGATGTTGTTAAAGGCTCCTTCAATATCCGTAAAAGATAATAATAATTAATAATAATGATTTACTGGCACGACAGCCCGATACCGTGACTAAGGCCTAGCTACCCGCAACCATCCGTGTTGTGCGTGCGATTTTTTAAAAGGTTGGAAGGGACATACAGTGTTATGCCGATTCCGAACGGCGAGTTGGGAGCTTTTTCATAGGCAATTTTACTCTCAGAGGTTTGCCATTTCCTGCTGAGAGCACAGCCGCCGAAAAAAAAATTGTTATTCTTTTTTCGGTGTTAGCAGCAACGGAGTCTTGAACCTGGGTTCGAGGGTCGCATTTGACTCGGGGCCCAACGCACTAGCCAGCTGAGCTACGGCGGCTGTACTTCCGTAAAAGATAGCATAGTAAATGCCTTGCACTTAAGTGATTTCACTATGGTATGGATCAAGCAATGCAGAGCGGTTTTTACAGATTTACCTCTGCAGTACGCATGTTGTGAGGGCGAGATTGGTCGATCGACCAACAATTGCCTAATATGAATATCCACTAACCTTTCCAGGATTTTGAGAAGGAAAGAGGAGTTAGAGGAGGAGGACTAATCGGTCTGAGGTCTTTTGGATGAACATGCGAGATTTTGCCAGCCTTAGGTTTAAAAACTAACTTCACATGTCTCCAGATACTGGGTATGTGATTCAGGACTAGGCAGCTCCTCATGATCTCCTGTAGCCATGGAAGAATCAGGTTCTTGGTGACCTGAATCTCTATCGGGGCGACGCCGTCTGGTCCCGGCGCTTTGTAGGGTAAAAAACTATCTACGGCCCATAACAATTTCTGTCTAGTCACAATAAGGTCGACATCTGGGACCGGTAGACGGTTACCCGACCAGGGGGGTCCGCCAAGTCCTTAGAGCCACCTGGGAAGTGTGTGTCTAGCAGAATATCGAGTGATTCTTCACTACTAGAGGCCCATGACCCGTCTTCCTTCTGGAGGTAGCAGGTGTTAGATGGACATTTGGAGAGTATTTTCCTGAGCCTGGAGGCTTCGGTAGTAAGTGCTATGTTACCACAGAAGTCTCTCCAGGACTCCCTCTTAGCTTTCCTTAGCCTATTTTTATAGGCTTTGAGAGCCAGCTTGTATTTAACCAGACTTCATCCGTACATGACCGTCTAGCTTTATTGAATAACTTCCTGGCTGTTTTTCGGAGCTCACTGATTTCAGCACACCACCAAGGGGGTCTGAATCTTTTCCGCGTGGACAGCTTCCTCAATGGGCAAGCTACGTCTAGGGCCGCATTCAGCATCGACGTGAATGACTCAACTGACTTATCAAGTGCATCCTTACTGTCGAGCGGTCGTGGAATGTCAGCCGGGAGAAGGCACTGAACCGTATCATAATAAAGAGGCCAGTTGGACTTTTTTAACCCTCATCGGTCCCTCGAGAAATACATCTAATCGGTCTCATTGTATGCGCGCGCATACACATATATTTTTAATTGTAAAAAAGCTAAAAAAAATTAACAACCATTTATGTTTTGTGATTTTTTATGTTTATTATATTGTTTACTATCATATTAATACATTTGATCTTCATAAAGGTAGATTTAGAATGAAATTAAAATTAGAATATTACATATATTAGAAAAAAAATTGAATTTTTAACTTTTGTCAATTATTTGTACATTTTTCGCATACATTGAAATTATGTTTAGCACAAATGAAATTTCTACACTTTTCACAGCGTGTGGCAAAAAGATTTTTCTTATTTTTATATGTGCAGATGTAGCATCGGCCTCGTTTTGATGTACTTGGTAAATGGCGAATCCCCCGAATTCTTTGAATAACACTGGAAGCATCATTACTTTGAGGTTGTTTTTACGTTTAGTGATCTGTTTTTCAACGAGATTCAATCCAAGCTGCTCGATAAAAAGGCGACGACGAATATTATGGTTCGTTTTAGAATTTTTCCAATTCGGGAACAATGCAATGAACGTCACGAATGCATTCAACGCACTAACATCAAGCTTGTTACAAAATAGTGCCATTGGCCACCGATTGACTTTTCGTTTGCATGTGTACGTAGCAGACATGGGGGTTTTGCACTAAAATCCACTACCACTACCACTAGAGGTCTGCTGGGAAATTTTCCACTACCACTAAGTAAATTTTAGTGGTAGTTGAATTTTTTCCACTAATCACTGATCTTTATTTAGTGGTAGTGCAATTTTCTTCCACTAATTTTTTTTAGTGATACTTTTTACCACTACCACTAAATAAAATTCAGTGATAGTTGAAAATTCGTCCACTATCACTAATTCTTTTCCACTAATGTCACTGATGACAATTTTGAACGTCTAGTCTTGATGAAAGCAAATAAGTTGTTTAAATAAAACATATATTTTTGCGCATATCGTTGTTAGTGGTTTATTTAATGGTAATGGATGTCTTTGTTTAGTGCACTATGCTTTTCACTACCACTAAATAAATTTAGTGGTAGCTGAATTTTTTCCACTAATCACTGATCTTTATTTAGTGGTAGTGCAATTTTCTTCCACTAATTTTTTTTTAGTGGTACTTTTTACCACTACCACTAAATAAAATTCAGTGATTAGTGGAAAAAATTCAGCTACCACTAAATTTATTTAGTGGTAGTGAAAAGCATAGTGCACTATGAATTTAGTGCAAAACCCCCATGTCTGGTACGTAGCCACCATTTGATCCATAGTATCAACTCCACTCTTGGTTTTGTTGTAGTCTTCAATGATGTTAGGTTTCTTCTGTTCACTATTCTCATTTATGCTGACAACATTGTGGTATGTACTGAGCAATGTCACAAATTGGTACCGGCGAGGAACATATGACAACATAACTGCTTGCAATTTATGTTCATATGATAAATTGGCTTTTGACGCATGTCGAGTAGAACGGAAGGAATTTCAGTCCTAGTTTTCCTTATTGTTGCCAAAATAGTCATGCGATTCTTATGCAAATCTTCTGCCAATTCATACGAAGTGAAAAAGTTGTCACACGTTACATTTCTGTCAGAAAGTCTTTCCACCAAATCCAAAACAACACGCCGTCCGAGATTGCGTTCAGGAGTGGCATTACGATTCCGACCAACATAAATTTGTGTGTTGTATGCATACCAGCTTTTTGAGTCGCATAGCACCCAAATTTTGATGCCATATTTCGCCGGCTTGGATGGAATATACTGACGAAACGGACATCGCCCACGATACGGAACTAACTGTTCACCTACGGTAATGTTTTCCTGGTGTGTATACAGCTTTCAAATTATGATTCCATTTATCGTATACATTTCGAATAGGTGCCAATTTGTCACGAACAGAAGTACTTGTAGATGCAGTGTTGGCCATACGTTGTTCGCGGTCATCAAATCGAATGCAACCATGGATACGCTTGAACATTTTCAAAGACATTGTTGCTCTAAATATTGCCCGACCAGTTTCTTCATTCCACAGTTTAATGACACATTCACCGTATGACCGATACACACCAGAAAGCAGCAACAATCCAAAGTATGCGTGCAGAGTGTCCAAATCAATGTTTTCCCATTCGTCTTTGTACTTTCGCACACCATATAAATTCGTCATGTTCAAAATAATATTCTCAACCGGTCGAAGGAACATGTGAAATGCAGACGAAACATTAACTATATTAGCAGCTGCTAATGCTTTTGGACCTGAATTATAACAAAAATGAAACATATAATGAACATGAACCCATAACAAAGAGGGTAGGTTTTTACCTGAAGTGAAATTTTCTGCACGTCGAAATTAATTGCTTCGATTTATTTCAAATGGTTGCGATAAATATTCAGTTTTCTTATTTTTTGACAAGCAATTTTCTGATAATGCAAAATCATCGTCACTATTGCACGGAGATCCGCCCGCTTCGCTTTCCAAATCAAAATCCATTTCTAGTTCATCTCGCTGCCTTCTTTCACGTAAAACTCTATCCATTTTTTATCAAATACTTCGAAACACAACCAAAATTCAAATAAATGACTTATGTGTGTAAATCACTTATGTGTGTTCCAGAACAAACTGAATTTCATAAAACGAAAAAATAAGAGCGTTTGTGTATAAATCCACACACAAAAATAAGCGGCAATTCCAGGTACCTGCTTATGTGTATGCGCGCACATACACAGGGACCGATTCGTAACTATAACTGCACAGGCAAATACAGTAAGGGTACAAATTCAAAAACGGTTTTTGTTTTGCTGTTCAGGCAAAATAATTCTACTTTGCAAAATACAAGGTCATTCCGCTGAACCGTTTTTATTTTATTCAAGGTTAAAGATCAAAATTGTATGCGTGCGCATACAGGGGACCGATGAGGGTTAAATTTCTTAAGAAGGGTTGACTTGGAACTTTGTCCGAGATCTCCCACAATAAGTATCTGTGATCCGAAAAAGAGTGATCCTTGGAGACCCTCCAATTATTCAATTGGTTCGATACAGTTTGGGAGACAAGAGTGAGATCGAGAACTTCTTGCCTGTTTCTAGTAATACTCGTAAAGGTAGGCTACTTACCCCTATTACTTATGTGAAGATTAGTAGAGAGGATAAAATCGAAAAGAATTTCGCCTCTTATATTAGTATATGAGGTTCCCCAAACTTCATGATTCGCGTTGGCGTCACAACCTATCACCAAATCTACGCTATCATTAGCAGCATGATGTACTAACCTGGATAGGCCGTCTTCTGGAAGGGATTGATGGTCATGTGCCAAGTAGGCTGAGACGATCCAGAGCTTCCTCAAATTGAGCTCGTAGCTTATCGCTACCATGTCCCCGTTGCTGTAATTCGAGAGCCTCCTGAACACATTATATTGCACTGAGACTCCTGAACACATTATATTGCACTGTAATGCGGCTTGTCGCAGCAGGTTTCGTTACCTGGGCCAGTTTTGGCTTGCAGAAGAGGACGTCAAACACCTAGACCCCCGCGAGTTACTAAGTTTCATTAGAGCGGTAGGTCTAGGGGATGTACTCTAATAATTGTAGGGGGCACAATAGATCAATTCTGGTCTCAGTGCAGTTTACCCTAATCAATTCTATTCTAATATGCACGCCCTAAACCTACCGGCCTGCGTCGCATATAGCAATTTGTGTGTATTAGTCCTGAAGCCGCGTACCAGGCCGTTCACCACCCACGGCTTCTGGATCAGGATGATGTCAGCTCCGTACGCTGCCAAGCGGAGAATGAGGCTGGCGGCCGCAGCCTTAGAGTTGTGGAGGTTAATTTGCACCACCTTCAGCATTACTGCTTCGAGTGGTACTAGTGGCCCCTACCACGGTAATGTTAGCCGCGTCTTCGGGGTCTGACCCTAGCAGATCTTCTTTGTCCATCAGGGATGAACGGAAGAAGTCCGCCGGCTCCATGTCAGTGTCATCACTGACACTACACCCGTGGGTGGAGGCATTATCAGTTGCGTACTTCTGGTCGGCTACAACTGAAATACCGACGGCAGAGTTGGACAGGGATAGGGTTAGGTTGGATGAGGCAATCACTGGTCGGGGGGTACTTCCCGCAAGGTTTTGGTCAGCTACAGTAGGTGCTTCCGACGCAGCTTTGACGCCGCTGGTGTCGCCGTCCTTCTTGAAGACCCTCATGGTTATGGAGGAGAAAGCATAATTAATGACTCCATTGGAAGCTGACAAGGGGGTCAGGGTATTTTAATCCACCAAGAAAACGGCGGATTTAAAATCACCTCTCGGCTCCACCAGCCGAGTCACCCTCCAATTGGAGGTCACCAGGTTTAGGTTGCTTCTCCGAATTATCTCCAGGATAACTTTCGGGTCTGAAAGTTCCGCTGGGATCCAGGCACGTGCATCTTGGCCGGCTAGGGACCAGATCCTTAGCAACGACCATAAGCTTCGCACGTGGCCATACTTCGCCCACCCTGGAGATCGCTGTCTTAAAAAGATCCACGGACCTTTGGTCGACGCAAGCGATCAGCTTCACATGGTCCTGACGCCATCCGCTGTCGCGACAAGAAGGGGCATCGCCAGGATGCTCGTCCAGGATAGGGACGAAGATCGGTGTTAGCCTGGCTTCAACCATCCTCCATTGATCAGGCGGAATGCAGCCGTGGGGGTCGCTCTCGTCGACCACCGCCGCTATGATGTGGCCTGAGAGAACTTCGTTGAAGGTCCTCGGGGCAGCTGAAAGGGGTTTTTAGCCTCCGGGTGGGTGGTCTCCTCTACTGACCGCTGACGCTTTGAAGAGGAAATAGGTCGGTTCGGTTTGACTGAGGCGTTCAATTAAACGCAGGGCAACACGACGGTTTTTATAAAGCCAACTTTGAAGGCGCTTGTTTGGCACCGGAAGCAGCTGGCCGGGCAACCTGTTTAGCCAAATTTTGCGCCGCCCTACTGGTACCAGGTCTGGTATCCAATGTGCCAGAAGACTCTGAAGTGGCGTTTTTGGAAGGGTTGTTACACCCGGTTTTTGGGGAGGGGACATACGTTCATGAAGAGCGTTTTTAGACCGCACGTCTGGAATACTCCTTTTAGGAGGATTCATAAGAGCAAAAACCCTTTAGCGGGAACTCCTTCCCTGCAGCACTCAACCTCCACGGCGCAGAGGTTGGTGTCCCACGAACCAAAATCCACCAATGCAGCTCCTGTCCCTGAGGAAATCACGGCACTCACGAACGCACAACCGAAATTTGTGAGAAGTCACTTAGACTTAGAAAAACAACGCTTAAAACCGATTAAAATTGAAATTGCCTCAAAGTAGGCAATGCTGTTGCGGCCGACACATTCCCGCCCGTTTATGATTGCTGTGCCATGTCGGCTATGCCAGAACTGCATCTCGCTCTGCTGCGCCGTTGGGTGTTGCCACGTTTTACAGAACTACTGCTGCACGCGGCCCCGAGATATTTTGTCGGCCCTTTCGCAGCAGAACACCGATGATCAAGAACACTCTGATCAATCAGCCATTATTAAGTCGTAGACTTAAGCCTTTGCGTTCGAGCTTTCGCCAGCCATCTCCTGTCAGTCCGAACGTCCGTTTTGCACAGACGGTGCGACAGGGCATCGGCATTCCCATGGCTACTGCTCCCATGGCCTTGTGATGTTTTATCATGTTGTTATAGCTCCTTGTCACACACTAGTTGCTTTCCAGTTTTGACAAGGTCTTCCTGTAGTATGCTAATTTATGAAAAATTCAATGTTTTTCGTTGAGCTGCAAATTGCAAGTGACTTTATTATTTTCACTGTATCCGTTGTTGGTATCTGTTGTCATTGTTGCTACTAATGCTTTTTACGAATTCTCGCTGTTGTGCAGCTGCATCGTTTTCCTTTTCTTTACTCCAGAAATTTTGTTTTGCGTTGCGGCAGCATTCTGTGTCAGCATTCCTTAAATACCCCCTTTGTTAAATAAATCGTATCGATTCAAGGATGAGTAGTACCACAGAATAAATAGTATACAGAAGGCGCATCTGAAATAATTTTGCGATTTCATTTCAGACGCGGGCGGGAGCAGCAAAGATGAGGAAAATGTATATGGAACCGAGAGACTTCGGCTATTCGCAGATATTCGCGATGACTTCGGCACACTTCTTAATTCGAAGTCAGCTTTCATAATTTTCTTTATGTTGATGTGGTCAGTCGCACATCAACTGCGAGCTGTGATTTTGCGACTGCTGTTGTGATTCGCCTTGTTACCAGCGCAGCAGGTCCCATACGTACTTCGGCTATTCTAAAATATTCGCATAATTGTGTGCGCTGACTTCACATGCAATGAAATAATCAACCACCAAAAAGCCAACAAAAGCAAAAACACAATTTCCCTTGTTCGCGCTCATTTTTTGTGTGTATACTTATTTTCGTTGACGATCGCTTTCGCTTCAACAAATTTGCTGAGAACAGCTCGTTATCAATCTAATCGTTGCGCTGTCTGGTTGCGTGTTTTGAAATGAATCCAAATGAAATTTGTTTGAATTGAAAATTTAAACGAACTCTGACGTGGTTGAATCCCCAAAAAATTTGTTTAAATTGAAAAATTTTGTTAACGACCATCAAGTTTTTATCATGAATTTAATTTGTATAATTTGTTGAAGCCTTGTAATTTACAAAGAAACGAAATGTTGATATTTTTCAAAAATGTCAACTATTCTAATAGTCTTTTAAAAGCAAAAGCTCCAAGCGACTCATTTTTTATTAAGGAAACCCCTCATTCCTCCAATATAAAAAGCTTTTGTACAATTTGTGTGTTTCAAATGTAACAGAAGTAGATGAATACAAAATGTGGTTTTCAGAACCGTCTACTTGTAGGGAACATAAGCAATTTATATTAGATTACTTTTTAATAATTTTGCTTGGAAAAAATTGCATTTGGCTAAAAGTGCACATTGCAAGTAAAACGAAAAATAAGAATAAAATGAAAATACTAAATGATATAAACTTTAAGAAAATAAAAAGAATAAATAATGAAGAAAAAGTTATAAATACCAACTAAATAAGAATAATAATAATAAATAACAATAATTAATAATAATAATAAATACCAATAATTAAATTCATGTTTTGTTTTGTTAATTTAATTAACAAAAAAATTCAATTTGTAAGCTATTCTCAATAGCATTTACACTTTTGACAATTTATCAAGGAAAGAGCTTTTACTTTTAGAAATAGAATGCCAATTATTGACAAATAGTAAAAACTTGACAAATAGTCAATATTGTGAATTTATTAAGAATTGGGCTGTTAATACATGAATTTGAAAAATTTATCGGTATGAATTTCATTAGGCCAGAAGGCAACGTAGCCTACATGAATGCCAACATTGCACAGCAGAAATTCATGGTTTTGTTTTTGTATCAATAAGAACGCACCCTCTACTGTACGCATTTGCGAATTTACATGGTTCATTATTCATAGCAGAACCGAAAGCCATGGAAATTCAATTTGCTTTTCATCTTGTGCAGTTGCTCGTATTGTTTTCAATCGCCTCAGCGCATACACAACACGCACGTTTATTTTCACACGGACACATACCCTTGCATATTCGAATTTGCAAACGGTACGCCGCGGCGCGCCGCACAGTGTCGCGAGTAGGGACAAAAATCAAAAAAATGAATTTCGTAAATGTAGAAAAATAAGTTTGTAGTACTGAAGTAAATACCTCAAATTACTAAAATGTCAAAACGGATTTTAAAAATATCAATTTATATACCGATGGCAGGCCACCAAACTTGCACTTTGTGAAGGTGGGTGACTTGGGTAGAAATTATTGCAATTTGTTGAATGTAAGTTCGAGGTCTCTTATTGAAAAATTTCCCATGGAACCTTATATTAAGTAAATATATTCTATAAATATACTATTTTTGAAACTCTGGGGAAGCTTTCCCTCTTTTTTTTTGCTTTCCATATTCCTTGTACCGTTACTTAAAGAAACGTAAATTCGTAGGAATAAAAGTGCAGTGTCATCAAACTTTAGATAAACTTTACAAAAATACTCCTTCTTACTACTTCAAGATTTTACAGTGTGATATAGCTGAAAGTATGTATTAATAGAAACCATGGACTTTAGCTGCAGAAACTTGCACGTTTTTACGAAATTCAACATTTTCAGTGACGTATTCATTCAAAAATATGGACCTTTTTGCAGCATGGTTGGCAGGAAAACATAGCGACCACTGCTGCGTTTCGCTTAAACTATCAATTTTTGTATGTAATAATATGCAAACACGACTTGATTTAGAAAAATTACAAAAAAAAGGTAGATTCGATGGAAGGCTTCGGTAATACTGAGTGGCTTGCCATCGAATCAAGGCAACTTTCGAAAAGAAGCAAAACTTGTTAATGTCTTCAGAACCAATTATAGCAGTTAATAGGAAAATTAAAGGTAAACATGAAAACCGAAACTCTGATATTATGCAATTTAAAAAAAAATTTAATTTAGAATGTTGTCAAAAATAGATGTAGAGGGTTAAATTTGAATAATTCATCATCGGAAACCGATTGTCCTAGCAGTACAGATTAACAAATTGTAATTTTTAATGAAAATATAGGCTATACTGAATTAAATAAGAGATGTTATTATTTTCTATTTGGGTTTGAAATTACTTAGATGCGCATAAGTATGAAGAGATATTTGTAGATTTTTCAAAATTTCTTTTTTTATAACAAGCGTATTTGTAAGTTGATCGAAAAAGTTTTTTGCATATGTGTTTATATTGATAATATGATATGCTGTACCAAATTTCATCAACATATCTTTTATAGTTTCCGAGATACTGTCAAATTAGTATTTGGTTTGTATGGGAGGTGGGCGTGTCCGTGGGGCGATTGAAGTAATTTTTGGTGTATTAACTTCTTTTTATAACAAAATCATATGTACAAAATTTTATTACCGTACGACTATTCCTTTTATTTTTGTCCCTCGCTACTATGGACTCGCGACACTGTGCGCCGTCTCGTGCCAATCAGCACAGCACAGCTCGTAATTGATGTTCCTTGTCGAACACCCCAACAGAGAATGAAGGTGATCTTCGAAAATTTAAGTTTGCTGAGGCCAGCGACAAAACTTCGTATAGCCGAAGTACTACTGTGCCTCGTCCCCTTTACTGCTTCCCCCCGCATCCACAAACGGGCCCTACCGCTGGAACCCGCAAAGAAAATTTTCTTTACACCAGATGCGCATTCTGCATAGTGTTTGTTCTGTGGTAGTACCAACGAACATGAAGTAATATAAAACGCGCATCTCAAGCAAGCGCGTTCTATGGCGAGTACTGCTGGTAGTACCTTCTGTTATTGATAGCAGAACCCTCTGTTACTAACAGCAGAATTCTCTGTAACTGCAACGTAACATGTGAGTAGAAGTTGCTTCTGTACTCATTCGTATTCTCGCTGCTGTTGCGCCATTTCAGTGGCCCACGCAAGGGGGAAAGATTTTGGGTTCAACCCTCCCAAATATTTGTACCTTGCAAAAATTTCAGTTACCAAAAAATGTTTCGAGAATAGCGTGGGTGTTTTTGCCTGTTGTTGTTGTTACTTTTGTTTTGTTTTTATTGGCCACCAATTATTTTCTATTTTCAATCCTCCTTTTTTAACAGCCCACAGGCAGTGTTTTCGTAGGATTGGTAAAATAAGAGTTCATCCGAACGATGTCTCTTATTATATCCTTTAGTTATTTCAAGGTTATTTCCGTTAGTCATTATTGTTTTGTTAATCAATAGTGTTAATTGTGAATTCACTTTGTTGTAATAATCCACTAAATTTCAATTTGTTTCTCTGATTAGATCCAATTCCTGTTCTGATATATACAGAGGTTGTTTATCTGCATAGGCAAAGTCTAGACGGCTGATGATAGCGTCGAAATTAAGGACAGTGCTATGATTTGACAACGTGCAGTGCCGAACGTATTTTACTACTATTTCATCATCTGTACTACCGTACTACCCACAGGCCGATTGTACTACTATTTTCTGAAATATAAGTTTCAGCAATTTAATTTTCATATTTTAAGTAAGGCTACTCGAAAAGAATATACAAATATGTTACCGAACTGAACATTGCCAAAGCACGAAATTTAAACCAACGTTGCCGTTTTTTATTTCTAACAAATGTGTTTCCGTATGCTTCACTTTTTGCTGAATTTTTTGCAACCAAGCAAATGAGCTCGTCGTAGAGTTACCGTTGTGCGACTAAAGTGACAATTGCACCTTTTTTATGTTGCCAAATGCTGTTCGTACTTTGGAAACAGCGCAACGGATGCGGTACCCAAAAATGAAACTCGTGAAATAATAGAGTAATGTTACTGTATTTAAATACAAAATAACTTAATATTTTTGCATATTCTTGTAAGAATCTTTCAAAATTTAATAAAGACAATAAAGTGGTCAATGGGACGTCGACGAGTCAGAAAACTTAAACATGTAAAAAACATGTAATTCGTAATCATTGGAATATCCTGATACAAGTGTATAATAATATAGGGTGTTTTTTTTAGAGGTATAGAACTTCGAATTGAAATAAAACACAAGAAAATCGTTTTTATGTCCATCAATTTGGCTTTGTTGGAAGGATAATTTTATGCCATTAATGTTTAAATATGATTTCGGGCATGTGGCCGCCGCGGCTGGCTCGAATAAAGCCAATTCTACAGGTCCAATTTTCAACCACTTTTTCGAGCATTTGGGGCCGTATGTCGGCAATAACGCCACGAATGTTGGCTTCCAAGTCCCCTAACGTTTCTGGTTTGTTGGCGTAGACGAGCGACTTCACATATCCCCAAAGAAAATAATCCAATGGTGTCAAATCACACGATCTTGGTGGCCAATTGACAGGTCCATTCCGCGAAATTATGCGCTCATCGAATGTTTCCTTCAATAAATCGATTATGACGTGCGCTGTGTGGCATGTAGCGCCGTCTTGTTGGAACCACAACTCATCCACATTCATGCCATCCAATTCGGGAACAAAATAGTCGGTTATCATGGCTCTATACCGGTCTCCATTAACGGTAACTGACTCTCCAGCATTATTTCGGAAGAAGTATGGCCCAATGACTCCACCAGCCCATAGAGCACACCAAACAGTCAGTTTTTGTGGATGTAATGGCGTCTCAAGGGTCTCATGTGGATTCTCTTCACTCCAAATGCGGCAGTTTTGCTTGTTGACGTAGCCATTCAACCAAAAATGAGCCTCATCACTGAACAAAATTTTGCGATGAAAATCAGCATAGAGATCAATCTCATTTTCGGCCCATACACCAAAATCACGACGCATTGCATGGTCTCGCGGCTTTAATTCTTGCACAAGCTGGATCTTGTAAGGTCGCAAGCCAAGATTTTTGCGCAAAATCTTCCATAAAGTTGATGGACAAAGCTCCAATTGCTGTGCACGGTGGCGAATCGATTCATTCGGGTCCTCTTCAACATTTTGCTCTACAGCGGCAATTGTTTCTTCGGTGCGCACTGTTCGACGTCTCTGCGGATGCGTATTATCACATAGAGTAAACGTAGTGCGAAAACGACCCATGGTTAACCGAATTAATTGCTCTGATGGACGATTATGTCGACCATAAAATGGACGGAGCTTGCGGTAAACTTCGCGAACTGAACCATTATTTTCGAAATAAATTTGCACGATTTGCAAGCGTTGTTCTTTTGTCAACCTGTTCATGATGAAATGGCAAACCAAACTGAACATAAATGACATTAGAGTTGCCAGATTTGACCACAAAATGCCAGTTTTATCTCTATCTCTAAACACCCTATACAAGTGTATTATTAAATCTGTGGTCAAAAACGATAATCGCTTAGGTCGACTTAAGACATCATTGAGTTAAGGGTCCTTGGAAAGTATGAATCCAAAAAAATTATCACCCACCCTAGTTCCCCTAATTGAAAGATTCTCACTTTTAATTGAAGAACAGAATGTTGAAGGTCTAGAAGCGGAATGGATGGCATTGCTAAATTTAGAACTTGAGTCAAGTTTCCCAAAAAACAGTATTAATGTTCTTCCGATTTCCAAGTCACCGCTCTCGCTTTGTGATGTTCCTCCAATTTCTCTAAATGGTTCTCAGCTGCAGTTCGTGGACCGGATCACTAACCTTGGGTTCAGGATCAATTCCTCGTTGTCTTGTGAAGACCACATAAACTCGGGCGTAAGCAAAATATACTTGACGTGACGAAATCTTAGAACTGACTTGACGAAATCTTAGAATGACTGCTTCATTCGTACCATGTGAGACAAGACGAAAACTGGTTCTACAGCTAGATTTACCCATAATTACAAATTCGGAAGTTGCCTATACCAAACTTGATTCTAGGTCGGAACATAAACTGCTTATTGCCTTCAACAATGCTGCACGTTACGTCTATGGTTTCTTCTTATAGTAGACAGTTGCTTGGCCTTGACCTCAAAAGCTACTTAGAAGCACGAAACTGCATGTTCTTACATAAACTTATACACACGAAGCGTCCCAGCTACCTTTTTGAAAAACTTGTGTTTTGCAAGTCAAGTCGAAACTACAATCTCCTAATTCCTAACCATAATTTCAAAACCTCCAGTAGGCTATTTTTCGTTAGCCATTAGGTCTTGGAACTCGCTTCCTAGTGCTATCAAATGTATTTCGGGTAGTGGTAATTTTAAGTACATAATTGCAGCCTATTATCCTGCAGGAAACAATAACGATACATTCAAATCAGAACTGAATGTAGTTTTCGAAGCTCTAAACCTTCATAATCCGAACCACTACTACATATTAGCGGGTGACCTCAACAGTAAGCATACGGACTGGGAAACTCACAAAATAACTCTAAAGGCATTTTGTTGTGCTCGTGTCTGTATCTCGCTGCCAGCGTCCTCACAAAGGCCTCGCCTCTCAAAGATTTCTGATGTTATTACCTCAACCGCAGAACTTTTAAGAGCCAGTGCCAATCTCCTTCCTTTTGTCACATCAATCCACTGATTCTCCAGAGCAGCCAGCTCAAATGGGAGTTTGAATATATCGAATATGGTGGTATCGATACCACCATAAGTGGGCGTTTCTTTTCTGGTGGTAGAATTTTCACGAACTGCACACAGCCATTCTCGCGGCTGTACCTTCTGAAAACGCTCGTCGATTTTTCGGCTCAGGTCGTCCAGTTGATCATTCAGATGTTCCACTTGCGTTTCCAAATGCTCAACTTTCCCATTTAGCCTGCCAGAACATTCTTCCAGCTTCTGCTCTAAGCGCGCAGAATTTTCCTGAAGCTTGTTGGACAATTCTCGATTTCCGCTTTCAAAACTTTCCTGGAACTTGGTTTCGTGTAAAGTATACTAGTTTTTCCCTGCGACATTACTCACGGTGATTCAATAAGTATAAGGGCTAACAATTGAGTTCGATTTTTCTCCATGCAACCTCCGTAAAATTTTCCCCGATAGAAAGACCCGACTGACTACCGATCAATCTGTCAATAATAAATCGTGAGACGTCGTGCCGTGCGGACGTGTTTTTCCTAATCTCTCTGTTGATCATAATTATGCAAACACTCGTGGGTTAGTGATTCGGGTCGATCATCCTGCTGATTATCGTCATGCCGTGCGTATGTGGCCTTAAGGTCGACCGTGGCCAGCTTAAAGTACAATGTGCCAAGTGCAGTGGCAATTTTCATCCAAAATGTGTAAAGTTATTATCGGTCGATATTGAATATATGCAAAAAGCGAACAAGCCATATTGTTGTACCCAATGCACAAAAGCACGCCGAAACTCTATTCTATCGTCTCCTCGCTCAACAACTCCGCCAATAGATAGTGTATCGGTTACCAACAACTCAGCTGGTTCGGAGCCCGCAAAAGACTCTTCGCTGCCACCTGCTTCGGCTCCCGAGAGAGCCTATCTGCCACCTGAGTGCGACGCGATAGAAATCGCCTTGAAAGCTTAGATCTCTTCGATCGGATCACGAAAAAACGACCGCAATAACACTGCACAACAAAATCAAATTTTTTTTTAAATAACAAGGTTCTGACAACGGATTCTGGTAGAGGGGGCAAAAAAAAATATACGTATATCGGTGTTTTGAAAGTTTACGTCTGAATTTTTTTTAGGGGGGTCAAAGTTTTCCCCTTTTTGCATATTCTTATGGTGAGTCGGCATACGAAAACCATGTAACGTCACATTTTAGGTATATGATGTGTTCAGAAATTTGATGTAAAATACTACAAAGAACATTTTTGTGGAGCATTTTAACCCTGTAGCTCCTATTTGTATGGGTCAATTTGACCCTTTTTTCTAAAATGCCAAAAATGTCCTGTAAAACAGGACTTTTAAAGTCCAATGTACCGCGAAAATATTCGCCATAAAATTCTACTATAGGTCTCTGAATACATCAAAGCTCCGAAATTAACTTGAACGCCAGAATTAAGCCAAAACTGAAAATGTGTTTCAGTGTTTATTTCGTACTTAATCAAAGTTGGTACTAAAATCTCCTACAAAACTTGGGTTTTGAAAGTTAGTGTGTATGGGAAAAATGTTCACTATAATTTCACTATAAGTTCACCGAGCAAAACGGAATGCGAATAACACTGTCGTTGGCCGCAATGCAAGCTGCGAGTTGGACGTAATTGTCAATCTAAAGTGGGTACATTTGTCTTATTTCAATCTCACTGTGACCACTGAAAGCATTATTGACTACGTACATACTACTGCTGCTATAGATAAGATCGATCTTTCATGCTACATTTTAGTAAAGAAAGACTCTGTAATTGAAGGACTGAAGAGAGTACCGTTCAAACTTGGCGTAGCAGAAAAGTACTACGACAAAATCTTCGACCCTTCTCTTTGGCAAGAGAATATTAGAGTACGGCCGATTACAAATTTTCCAAAAGAAGAGGCGAAACCACTGCAGTCCTAACGTGCGCCGACGCTGTTATTAATTCTGCAAATGCTACAGAATCCCTACTGTATTATCAGAATGCTGGCGGGATAAAAACCAAAATGCTACCGTTGCTGCTTTTTTCTTCATCGTCCCTCTACGATATCATAGTTTTAACAAAAACTTGGCTCTCTGAATGCCATCATACTGCTGAAATGTTCGACTGCCAACAATATAATGTATTTTGCTAAGACAGATGCTACCGCACTACCGGTCTCTCTAAAGGCGGCGGCGTACTTGTCGCTGTTCGTTCGAGTTTGCCCAGTACGCAGTCCTCTGATACGTGCTCAGACCAGGGTCGTTAGATATTGATCAAATTATTGTTAAAATTGTCATAGAAAAATCGTATGAATTGTTCATTTCTGTAAGTTACATTCCACCATTAAGTCCAAACGAATTGTATAAAACGCATATAAGTAATATAACTGTTGCACCATATTAAATAATCTAAATCACAATCAACATATCATAATATTGGGTGACTTCAATTTACCCAATATTAATTGGTGTTTTGATGATGAGGTTAAGCAATTATTACCATATAACGTATCAAGCGAGAGTGAATGCGAGGTACTCGACACTTTTGCTGAGTTTAATCTCTGTCAGGTTAACAGTGTTCATAACGACATCAATCGTATACTTGATTTAGTTTTTATAACCAGCGATCTAAAATCTGATGTCGAGCCCATTTCTTCACCCCCTCTTCCTATCCACCATAAAGCATTATGTGTGAGCTTTAAATTTATAAACTACATCAAATCAGTCATTAATTCTTGTAAGAACTATAACTTTATTAAAGCCGAATTCAATGACATATCACGTTTATTAAACTGAGTTGATTGGGAATCTGCCCTTAACAAGCCCCAATTATCACAAGCCTATTACGTATTTCGAGACAATTTGAAGGCGGCCTTTGATACCTTCGTTCCTATTGCAAAATCTCCAGATCTGCAAAATCGCCAGTATACCTAAACTTTTCGAGAAACTTGTTTATGATAGGATTTTCTTCCATATTTCAGAGCTCATATCGCCTTATCAGCACGGCTTTATAAAGGGTAAATCCACTTCTACAAACTTGGCCTTATTCTCTAAGTTTGTCTTAAAACAATTTGAAACAGGTCAACAACGCAACGTCATATTCACTGAATTTTCGAAAGCCTTCGACAGGGTTAGTCACAAAATCCTTCTTGCAAAGTTGGAATCAATTGGATTTCATTCAAGTATGCTTAAGTGGGTTGCATCGTACCTAACCGATAGGACCCAATTCGTTCGTATAAACAATACAAAATCGGATATTATTAACGTTACCTCAGGTGAGCCTCAAGGCAGCCATCTTGGGCCGTTACTTTTCCTGATCTTTATCAATAATATTCCGGACGTCTTCTTGATATCGCGGTTTCTGATGTCCGCAGATGACTTAAAAATATTCAGTCGCATAGAGAACGTATCTTGCGATTGCAACCGAACCACTGCTAGCAGTATAGCCATGGTCTCCGCTTGGAAGACGCTACAGTGGTCAGGGAGACGAGCAGTAATACTGGCCCCTAATTGATCACAGAATACCCCACATCCGACCTGTTATCAAGTTTAGAGCCGTCCGTGAAGATTTCGATAGCGTTTAGCAGCGGGCGACGGCCTTCCGTCCAGTCGCACCTGCTGGGGATCCCTATAGTGAATTTACGCTCAAAGCTAGGGGGAAGGACTATATAGTCGATATTCGTCGGGGTTGGAAGATCCAACCCTAGTATTCTAGTGTGGCCCAGGTCCGTTCGTGCCCAACTGCGTATGGCATTTAGCCGTACAGCGGCAATCTTGGCGGACTGCCTAACTAGAAGACTCGAGGGGATCCAATTAAGGATAGCGAAAAGCGCCTTAGTAGGCGTAGAACGAATGGCTCCAGTTATGAGGGTGGCAGCAAGTCTCCTGACTCTATCGAGCTGCTTCAGGTTGACTCGGCTGGCTGCCGCGGGCCACCAGACAACAGCCCCATAGAGAAGGATAGGCTCAACCACTGCCTCATATAGCCAGGAAACGACGCGCGGCTGGAGCCCCCATCTGGCACCCACCGCCCGCCTACAGCAGTAGATGGCCCTGGAGGCTCTTGTTGCCCTCTCAGCGATGTTTGCGCTCCAGGTTAGCTTGGAGTCTAATATCAGCCCCAGGTATTTAACCTCCTTACTCAAATTGAGCTGGGTTCCATTCAGGGCGGGGAGTCTGAAAGGCGGAACCTTGTACTTCCTTGTGAAGAGAACAAGATCCGTCTTTTCCGGGTTGGCCGTAAGGCCACAGGAATTGCTCCATGAGGAGAGGATGTCCAAGAAGTGATTCATCCGCTCGGAGAGTACACTTGGAAATTTTCCTGCTATGGCCATTGCAACATCGTCGGCATAGGCGACGACCCTGCAGCCAACAGCCTCTAACTTGACAAGCAGTCTGTTCAGGGTTAGATTCCACAGGAGCGGCGACAAAACGCCCCCCTGAGGGGTACCCCTAGTGACTGACCTGCGAATACATGCCGTCCCTAACGTAGAGTTTATGAAACGGCTGCTAAGAAGGGCGCTGATGAAATCTGTCAGATTACGACCAACGCCAAGTTCAGAGAGAGCCACCCCTATCGCTCGAGGGCAGACATTGTTAAATGCGCCCTCAATGTCTATAAAAGACACTAGTGTAGTGGTACCGCGTGACCACTCATACCAACACCACAAGAGCACAAGCCAATCGGCAAGACCAACGTGCATCGATCGGTGCGCGCACCACTTTGATTGTTTACATTTGCAAGTGTCAAGTGTCGCATGCACAAGAACGCTAGCGTCACTCAAGTGGCCTGCACTTGCACAAGCGACACATGTCACAACGCTTGCACCGATCGCGCATGTAACACGACCCGACCTACCGCAGGTCAACACAGTGCGCTGACCCACTTTGGGAAAGTGCCGCGTTGTCAGATTTGACCCGCGTTGTGATTGGCGCAATGAGAAACTATTGGAAATTGGGGCGGAGCATTGGAAATGCTCGATAGTATAACAGTTATATTTTTAGTATATAAGACCTGGCTTTCCAAAAATAAAATCAGCTTTTGATGCAAGAGACAACTTGATTGTTTGATTCCGCAACAAGCTCATTGAGGCCCATACAGCCAACCACTCTGAGGCGAGGTCCGCCATTAACAATAGACCACCTACACATGCACCAGCAGCTCACACCAAACACTTAGAAGGAAAAAACCCCTTTTTTCCACCACATGGCGATCCTGCCCAACACGAACTGACCACCAAATATACTGCAATACATAGCACACAATCCTGCCACTTTCGACCTACATCTTCTGAACCAGACCAGATTTTTGAATCAGACCAGATTTTCGAGGAGCACTTACACCGACAAAAGAAGAAGAAGACAGCCCCAAAGATGCACGAACCAGTCCAACCAGCGTTTGCAACAAAAATATTTAGTTACAAACTAAGTGATGACAACGTACTGGGACTGATAGGCGTTGAGTATGTAATCAAAATACTTAAAGGCCCTGGTGACTTATATGCGAGGTTTGAGTGCGGGTTATGCGAACTTATTTCGGATGAGCATGGTATGCAAGATCATTTGATGGGCTACAATCACCGTCTAAACTTTTGCGAAAAGCACTTCCCGACTGCCATACGGCAACACCGACAATATATCGGAAAAATTCCTGAGGAAGATATTCAGAGAGTTATGATACAAATTTTGAAGAAATTAGCTGTGGCTATTGAGATGCATCATGGCCGAGATCTGCCGTACGAATGCATGGAGCGTGATTTTAATATCAATCGTTACGAGATTCTTTCAAAAGTATTTTCATTTCGCCATGCCTCTGAACTATATGGCCCTACTTTTACGCATATAGTAAACTCAAGAGACGTTGACCAGCTAACTGTAACAAGACCTATCCTTGCTACCCAGAAATCTTTGAATGAAACTGTCTAACAAAATATACATGTACACAAGAACCCGTTATAACACATTTATAAATATATAATTCTATAAGAAACAAAAAAAAATGTACACAAGAATAATTAATAACAACATTATACGAATAAACTTATTATCAAATCCAAAATATACACCAGAAAAACATTTGCAAATTGTCATTACGTTACACTATACATTAAGAATAGTAGAATAGCAGTAATGCAAATAACCAGCAGCGAAATGAGTGTGTCAACAACTCAAATTGCTACCAACCGACCCAAAATCGGAACTCGGCAGCGAAGCGAGTATGTGAACAACTCAAGTTACCACCAACAGAACCGAAATCAAAACCAGAACGACAGAAACCAATACTACCAAAACAACAACCAAAGCGACAGAAACAATTCACGGTCATATACCAACAGCAATTGAAATGCTTATCAAAACAATAATATCAATAACCGACAAGGTCGCCCAACTCGAATAAATTACATGCAGGGAAACGAGGGCGACCCGGAGGAAGAGAATTCGACTCCTCCGGGGGCGGAAGAACAAACAATGGACGAATATATTTAATAACAGACAACTTAATCAATTAAGTCACATTTAAGCAGTACTATCACAAGGTGAAATAGGACATGACTTACCAATCTCTTATGCAAGCAAATCTCTACAGAAACATGATATAAATAAACCAATTATAGAAAAAGAACTCTTAGCAATACACTGGGGAATAAATTATTTCAGATCATATCTCTACGGTAGAAAATTCGTTGTAGTAACTGACCATAGACCACTAGTTTCTCTATTTTCCCATAAAAACCCATCGTCGAAAATGACTAGAATTAGACTAGATTTATCCGATTACGATTTCGAGATAATCTACAAACAAGGCAAAATTAATACGAACGCAGATGCACTATCACGCATCAAGTTAGACAGTGACGACTTAAAAGCAATGATACCGACACAAGAAATACTAGCCATAACACGGAGTAAGGCAACAAAAACAGGAACACAAGAAAAATGTGAAAAAGGGCAAAAGAAGAAGAAAGAAATAAATACACGCATCAGCAGGACGGACATATCTCCAAGGGAACCTGATCAACTCCATATTTGGGAATGTACATCCATGACTGACGTGAAGAATTTGAAAAAGTTGAATTTTACTATTGAAAAGCGTCGGCCGACGATCAAAGTATGTAATAATGAAGTGCACGTGACTTGTAGTAATGACCCTTTGGAACTAGATCCAATGTTGGAGAAGCTACACAGTTCACTAAGTAAGCTGCATATAAAGGAGCTAGCCCTTTGCAGACAAAACTTTAAGTTTGAAAATATTGAATTGAATGAGTTCAAAAGAAAATATAATGAACTACATGTGAACAAGTACTCGCCCATAAAGATATTAATTTACGACACGCCACTCCAAATACTAAGCCCGATACAACAATATAAAGTAATTGACGAATTCCATAACTCATGCACAGCAGGGCATTTGGGTATAAGAAAAACTATATTAAAATTGAAGCAACGATACGTGTGGAAGAATATGAGACAAATGGTCAAAGAATTCGTAAACAATTGTTCTAAATGCACAGCAAACAAAATAACGAGACACACAAAAGAAGCACTGACTAAAACAGACACACCAAAAACAAGCTTCGAAACAATAACAATTGACACAGTCGGACCGTTACGTATATCAAATGGATACCGATACATACTGACAATGCAGTGTGACCTTACAAAATTCGTCATAGCACACCCGATAGAAACAAAAGACGCGGAAACAATCGCAAAAACACTGGTAGAACAATTCATACTCAAGTACGGTTGCTTCAACACGTTGAAATCAGACAGAGGCACCGAATTCACGAACGAGCTGATGCACAACATATGCAAGCTACTTGACACGCGACAAATTTTTTCTACGCCTTACCACCACCAGACAATTGGCGCACTTGAACGCAACCACAGAACCTTACACGAATACTTACTTGCTTTTACAAACGATTATGAATGGGACAAGTGGGTACCGTACTACACATTCGCGTACAATACGACACCACATATCGAATCACTATATTCCCCGTATGAACTAGTGTTTGGTAAATTGCCACAATTGCCGAATGACACAATAAACAGCACTAGAAAAATATATGACATTGACAATTATGCTAAGGAATTACAAATTAGGCTACAAACATCAATAAAAAAGGCTAGAAATATGATAGAATTAGCGAAAGATAAAAGAAAACTAAAATACGATACTAACACTAATGTAACAAACTTAGAAGTAGGAGATTTAGTATATGTAAAATTAGAGGCACGTAAGAAACTGCAAAGTCCATACCACGGACCGTACAGAATAATTGAAAGGAAAGGAGTAAATACGGTAATAGATATTAATGGAAAATACAAAGAACTACATAACAATAACCTGAAGAAATATTTAGGAAACAAACAATAAATATAAAAACTAAATATAGACATTACTGTAACACACAAAATAGAATACATTTTTGGAAACTATATATATACAAGGTGCAACCCAAAGTAAACAGGACTTTTATAAAATAAAGAAAACGGATGATTATTTTTGTATAATTCTTTTTATTTATTCAAAATACTCTCCTTCTGCTTCGATACAACGTTTTGCACGGTCCAAAAGCATTTGGAATGAGTGTTTTAGGTCATCGGCCGGCATCGCCTTCAGAATGTTGGTACAAGCCTTTTGGATGTCCTCAACGTCCTTATAACGGTTTCCTTTCATCGGCAAATGCAACTGACCGAATAAGTAGAAGTCACAGGGAGCCATATCAGGCGAATACGGTGAATGATTGATGGTAAAAATGCGA
Source organism: Melieria crassipennis (assembly GCA_963668005.1). Lineage (NCBI taxonomy): Eukaryota > Metazoa > Arthropoda > Insecta > Diptera > Ulidiidae > Melieria > Melieria crassipennis. The sequence continues at coordinate 47,072,401 of OY764963.1, read as the reverse complement.
TTTTTGGTCAAATAATCGGTCGTAACTAGGGCTCTGTGAGCCGGTGCATTATCATGCAATAAACGCCAACTTCCTTCCTCGCGATATTCTGGCCGAATACGACGAATGCGATGCACCAAACGCTTCAAAACTTCAACATAAAACAAAGCGTTAATTGTTTTTCCCGTTGGAACAAACTCTCGATGAATTATTCCCTTTGAATCGTAGAAACAAATGAGATGAGTTTTGATTTTTGACTTCTCACGGCGGGTTTTTTTCGGATTTGGCTCATCTGGGTGCTTCCATTCGGCACTTTGACGCTTTGTTTCGGGATCATATTGAAAGCACCACGTTTCGTCACCGGTTACGATGTTGAACAAGAAATTTGGATCACGTCTGGCTTCCCGAACGATGTCTTTTGCGTGCTTAATTCTCTGCGCTTTTTGGTCGTCGGTTAAAGTGTGCGGAATGAAGCGAGAACACACTTTACGGAGACCCAAATGTTCGGTTAAAATGCGATCAATTGATGTTTTGGAGATGTTCAATTCCATTTCCATCAATTCCAATGATGATTTTGGCTGCATTTTGATAAAATCACGCACAGTTTTGATGGCATCGTCAGTAATCACAAATTTCGACTGGCCGACGTGTTCGTCGTCATTCAAGTCTTCACGACCATTCTTGAATCGATTCAACCACTCATTAACACGGCCACGGGATAAACAATCATCACCATAAACTTGCTTTAACAATTTAAACGTTTCGGTAAAAGTTTTACCAAGTTTAAAACAGAACTTAATATTAGCTCTTTGTTCGATCGACATTCTCGTACCAAAGTTAAAAACATACTGTCACATTGAGCGGGATATTTCGGCGTCTACTAGACCAAATGTCATGAAATTTAGACAGTATGTGAATGAAAGATGTACCTTTCCAACGCATGTCCTCACACATAGATGGCGCCACCAGAAACGTCCCTATTGCAAAAGTCCTGTTTACTTTGGGACGCACCTTGTATAATAGGATAAAATACAAACTTGTAAATTTATCACTATCACTAATATACTACTACTACCATATTGTAAAGCAATTCCAATCCCCCCCCCCCCCGAAACTCTAAAAATTTTTCCAAGGAATAATTTTTCTCTTAAGGGTAAGGGTGTAGTGGTACCGCGTGACCACTCATACCAACACCACAAGCGCACAAGCCAATCGGCAAGACCAACGTGCATCGATCGGTGCGCGCACCACTTTGATTGTTTACATTTGCAAGTGTCAAGTGTCGCATGCACAAGAACGCTAGCGTCACTCAAGTGGCCTGCACTTGCACAAGCGACACATGTCACAACGCTTGCACCGATCGCGCATGTAACACGACCCGACCTACCGCAGGTCAACACAGTGCGCTGACCCACTTTGGGAAAGTGCCGCGTTGTCAGATTTGACCCGCGTTGTGATTGGCGCAATGAGAAACTATTGGAAATTGGGGCGGAGCATTGGAAATGCTCGATAGTATAACAGTTATATTTTTAGTATATAAGACCTGGCTTTCCAAAAATAAAATCAGCTTTTGATGCAAGAGACAACTTGATTGTTTGATTCCGCAACAAGCTCATTGAGGCCCATACAGCCAACCACTCTGAGGCGAGGTCCGCCATTAACAATAGACCACCTACACATGCACCAGCAGCTCACACCAAACACTTAGAAGGAAAAAACCCGTTTTTTTTCACCACACTAGGGTGTACTCCTTGAATGCCAGCGACTTGTCTATGTAGTCGACCAGAGAGTGCAGCGCGGATTCGACCGACCTGCCCCTTGTGTAGGCATGTTGCGAATCCGAGAGAAGATCTGGGTCAATGACGCTCCTAATATGGACGTCGAGTATCCTCTCGAGGGTCTTTAGGAGAAAAGATGTCAGACTTATTGGCCTGAAGTCCTTGGCCCTGGCGTGCGAGGTCTTGCCAGCTTTGGGAATGAAGACAACATCCACCTCCCGCCATGGGAGGGGGATGTGTCCCCATTCCAAACATGCCCTGAAGATCGCGACAAGCCATGGCACCGTCAATTCCGCGCTTTGCTGTAGCTCGGCTGGAATGACGCCGTCCGGTCCCGGAGATTTATAAGGCTCGAAGGAGTTAATGGCCCACGTGACCATGGTGCTATCGATGCGGACGTCCGTTAAGGACCAGGAAAGTGGTTCCTCCGGAACTACCGCTTCAGCGGAGGTGGGGGTACTCCCCGGAAAGTGCACGTCACCCAACACCTCCAGGGTTTCCCCATTGGACTCCGTCCAGACACCGTTTGCCTTCTGGATGGTGGTGGGAATGGAGGCACTGTTACCCTCACAAAAATTTACGAAAAGAAGGATTTGGGGGTCATCTTCTCCTAGAAAATGTCCTTTTCCAAACATATAGACTTTATGATTACCAAATCTAGGTCCAAGCATTCGTAAGATCGAACATAGAATATTGCAGCATCATTTGGGATCCATTCTATTCGGGTTATTCCTTAAGGATCAAGAAGATTAAGAAACGCTTTACTAGATATGCTATTCACTCTCTCCGTTGGAAAAGTATTATGCCTGAATATAAAAGTAGATGCCTTTTGCTAGCTTTGCCGACATTAGAAATGCGAAGAAAAATTTCCTCGGTAATGTTTATTAGAGACATAGTCACGAGCCATATCAAATGCCACTTCTTGCTTGAGTTAATACTTTTCAATTGTCCTGCACGTGGCCTCAGATTTAGCAACATGTTCTACTTACCTTGTCATAAGACTAACTTTAGTCTTAAGGTGCTTGTACACTAGGAAACATTTCACATGGAAACATGCTATTGGAAACACATCGGAAACATAAATGTTTCTTGTTGTTCGGAAACATGTTTTCAGTACCTTGTACACTAGCAATGAAAATCGTCGGAAACACGTTGCCGGAAACAATTTGAAATGTTTCCAAGTTCTTCCCCTACGATGTTTCCGATGTTTCCAACCCGGTATGTTTCTGGTCTTTGTACACTACGTCATTGTACAATTTTGTTGGAAACATGTGGTGCTTGATTGCAACGTTTGAAATTTATTATTGTATGTCGGTGAGTGAAATAATATTGGAAAATACGTAAATAAAAACTAAAAATACAAAACTAAACAAATTATTTTCAAGACAAGACCTTGAACTCAACGTTGTGACGCTGAAGGATTATGCGCCAAATTACTACGAGAACTATCCAAGGAATATCCGATCCAGTTTTCGAATTTTTTTAGAATGTCGACTCGTCAAAAGTCGATTGTAAGCTTCAATCGAATTAATAACACTGGACAACATCATGTCTGTTGCATAAAGATTCTTACATGAATCTGAATAGTTTTTCCGCGCTGTTTTCAAAACCATATTCCGTTTGTATGTAACAGCTCTAGTTTTCGTAAAAAATGAGAGTGTAATTTTTTCGAATTTTCCTCGACTTTTTCACGTTTTCAACTGTAATTCCGAACCAATAATCCTGTCGACATGATTTTTATATCGTTGCACTTACAACATCTTATGCCTTCTTTTCTGACATTAATCAATTTTATGCGTTCCAAATTGGCGTTGTAATAAGGTTTCAAAGTAGAGAAATATGGAATTTCAAGGCGTTTCTTCTGATGGCGAAAATTGCACAGATGTTTCATAAATCAAGTTACGAAGTACATATATGAATATCTTAAGAAGAAACATCATGCAATACAACTGAGGAAACAGTTTTGGCGGAATACTCATTAGCATCGAGATAATACCAAAAATGTGCTTATGCCAATTTCAACACTTTTCAGCGATTTGTCAATGATTTACTTAAAAACAAAGGCCTTCAAAATATGCAAAGTTTTTGTTTTTATTTGCCACCGCTTGCCAAACCGAGAGCTTATTTCCGCATGACTTGTGGTCAGGGCTGGAAACGTCCCAAAGGGAACGGTGTTTTTCCACCGCAGAAATAAGTTCGGGTTGGTATCCATCGCTCCAATCACACAATTCGCTCGCATCTCGTTGACTCTTGCTAAAGTCGGGGCGGATTTCCTCATCAAAAATATTTACGATTGACATTATGCGACGCGAAATTGAAAAATGTTTCTCAAACACTCAAACAAAATTTTCGGGAAACTCGAAATGTTTCCCATGCGTGTTTCCATTGACACCGGAAACACGGAAACATATGGAAACTTGAGAAAATGTTTCCCTCATGATGTTTTCAAGTATTCTACACTATGGAAACATTTTGAAATTTTCGTTGCCCAGAAACAAGGAAACAATGCCGGAAACTGTTTCCATTTTCACAGAAACATGTTTTCATGACCTTATACACTAGGGAAACGTGTTTCTTGCCTGTTTCCGACATGTTTCCTTCTGAAATGTTTCCTAGTGTACACGTAGCTTTAACGAACCGCTTACACGCTGCCTAAGGCAGACAAACCAATTTAGTAATTTAGATATATTTTGTAATTCTAGAGAGAGTTTTAAGTCTAAACTAATTCTGCTGTCACACTTTTTGAGTTGCGATTAATTGTAATTAACATATTTATGTACATAATATATTGTAGCGATGAGGCACTGTGCTGTGCTATGCATGAATAGCATACTTTTAGGCATGCACTTTGAAGTACGGCAAATTTGGTATAATTCGATTGGTATAGTCCGATATGGCAAGGATGGTTCGCGAAGGAATGGGCTGTGCGAGAATGGTCGAGCGTTTTCCAATTGGAAGTTGCAAGAAACTTCGGCGCGATAAGAAAACTGGTATAAAAGCAGCAGTGTGCAGCGCAATGAGTCGAGTCTGGGTTGAGCAAGCAAAGTGGTAACAAGTGTAGATACAAGCGAAGTGTAAATCTGTAAATAAAGTGATTGTTAATTTCTGACTGCGTTTTGCGCTGAATAATTGAAGTTGTTTTATTTTCAAACACAATCCAAACGAACCTTGGAAAACTTGAGATTTTCGTAACATTTGGTGTCAGAAGTGGGATTGTGCTACTGGAAATAAATTAAAATTTAAAAAACGCAGACATGGTTAAACTCGAGCTGCTGAAGATGGACCAGCTGTAGAAATAGCTGGCTGCCTGGAATTTGCCGACTGCTGGCGGAAAGGTGGAGTTGCAGCTGCGCTTGCGAGAGGCATGTGAACTACGAGGCATCGATTTAACTGCGCACGAGTTCGGGACGCAGGAGCCAGAGTCGTCGGCCAAGGTTGAGGAATCGTCTGCGGGTGCTGCGACGATGCAAAATACGGCTGCAGCGGCTGCCCCACCACAAGCAATGGACATGAGCCAGCTTATGGTTGCAATGAGAAGCATGTTTCAGGAAACTTCTGCTGAAATATCGGCGCAAATGGCAGCAAAACTGGAAGCTACGAATCGGGAAATTTCGGCAAAAGTCGAAACTACGAACCGAGAGATGGCGGCGCAAATGGAAACGAAAATTGTAAATGCAAATCGGGAGTTGTCCAGCAACCTTCAGGAAAATTCTGCGCGCTTGGAGCAGAAAGTGGAAGAAATTTCAGACTGGATTAATGTGAAAGTCGAGCACCTGGAGACGCGAGTAGAACATTTAGACAAACGAGTTGACAGTCTGGAGGATTCGGTGAACAGAAAAATCGAAGAGCGGCTTAGAGAGGTACAGCCACGAGAATGTTTGCCGCCGGTTCCGGAAAGTTTTGAAGAAGTGCCTACATATGATGGTGCTACGCCGTTCGATACATTTAAACTGCCAAGTCGAATCTTGGCTGCTTTGGAGAATCAGTGGACCGATATCAGGAAAGGTCGGAGATTGGCACTGGCGCTGAAAGGTCCTGCGGCTGAGCTAATGAAATCAGTTCCGGAATGTTCGACAAGTGATTACGAGGCCATCATGAGAGCGTTGGCAGTGAAGTACAGCAACGAGCACAACCATACGCTGTATTACTGTGAGCTGAAGAACCGCAGGCAAAGAGCAAACGAGGCGCTGCAGACATATGCAGCAGATATTGAGCGGCTCGTACAGTTGTGCTACCCGAAATTCGGCGCTGATGATCTCGAGAGAATGAAAATTGAGTCGTTTATTGAAGGTCATCATGATCCGCAAACACGTCGCAGTGCGTTGATGATGGGAAGCCGACATTTAAGGAGACGGTGACCAGCCCGATGACATATGAGGCGACATGGATTGGAGGCACTCGGTATGCACCTGCAAGGATACGCCAAATCCAGCCCGACAGCGACATTCCGATCCAGGCCATAAGCTCTGAGACACAGGTCAGACCACGGTTGGTTTCCTCTAAAATTCTGTGCTGGACATGCGGCAAGCAGGGTCACATAGCACGAGACTGCCGCCAACGAAAGAGGCGTTCCCGTTCTCGATCGCAATCGTCTGAAGCAGGGAATACTGACAATCGAGGCTCAGCCAACAAGCGTAGGGCTGAGGACGACGAGTCGTTAAACTAAAACGGGTCAGCCCAAAGGGGCGTGAGCTGATCCCCACAACCTGCTGCCCCACCGTCCTTGTCTCGCAGTTGAAACGATAACCCAGCAGCCTGACGATTGAAGGAAAGATAGATGGAAAGTTGTTTGTGTTGACACTGGATACTGGAGCGTCATATTCGATCATTCTGCACCTATCACCAGAGCCTTAATTGAGTTCAATAGAATCTCCAAAATTGTTGAGATTGATTTTTCAATTTCAAAAAATCGTTTCATTTGTTCGTTAAATCTTTTTTATAAGTAGCTTCATGTGTTCAACTTAGCCTATAAGAATTTTTATTTTATTCATTGGCTAATCAATACTAAATAAATAAATAAATAAAAAGGAAGCTTCTGAAGAACTGGGAGCCACTGCGGTGGAAAGCGTGGCGGTAAGGAAAGTTGTCTCGTGTCAACACCAGAAGATACCAGCGAATTCCGAGGCGATTGTGTGGGCAAAGATGGACGAGGACGATGGGACAAGTCGGCTGTGGGTTGTGGAAGCGTCAAAACAAGGATACGACAACATAATTATCGGACGTACATTAGTGAAAACCAAAAATGGCAAAATACCAGTCAGGATACTCAACCCGCTTAATACACCCAGATATGTCAGGAAGGATTCGGTCATTGGCGAGTGTAGAGAGGCTGAAGCCGTTGTCAATTGTGAAAGTAGTCCACCTGGAGGAAATAAGAAAAGCTGTTTTAACATGGACGCCATACCGCAGGAGAACCAGTGGAGCAACGAATTGACAGCAAAGCAAAAACAGAAGGCGCGGTCACTCCTGCAGCAGTATGGGTCAATATTTGCAGCAGAAGCGGGCGGAAGAACAGCCATAGTAAAGCACAACATCGACACCGGAAGTGCGAAACCGATCCGCCAACCGCCAAGACGAGTTCCTCTGGCCAAGACGGAAGAGGTCACAAAGTTGATCGAAAACATGCGGGGAAAAAAGGTCATAGAGCCTTCGTCAGGGCCTTGGTGCTCGCCGGTCGTGCTAGTCAAGAAAAAGGATGGCAGTACCCGGTTTTGTGTAGACTATAGGAAGCTCAATGACGTGACCAAAAAGTACAGTGTCAGGTACACAATTGTTTTCCACGCTCGACTTACGCAGCGGCTATTGGCAGGTGGAGCTTGCAGACAAGGACAAGGAGAAAACGGCTTTCAGTATTGGCGATGGTTTGTGGCAGTTCACCGTCATGCCGTTTAGACTCTGCAACGCACCAGCGACATTCGAGCGGCTAATGGAATGTGTGCTAGAAGGGCTGCATTAGCGGACGTGTCTGGTCTACCTGGACGACATAATCGTGATGGGTAAAAGCTTTGACGACCACCTGGGAAAGCTAAAGGAGGTATTCGAGCGAGAACAAAAAGCCGGGCTTAAACTCAACCCAAAGAATTGCTCGCTGTTTCAAAAGGTGGCCAAGTATCTGGGTCACACAGTTTCCGCCCGCGGAGTACATACGGATGAAGGCAAAATCACGGCGGTGAAGGAGTGGCCCCGACCACGCAATCTACACGAACTCCGCAGTTTCCTGGGCCTGTGCACATACTACCGACGATTCGTTCCTGGATTTGCGAACATAGCTGGCAGCGTGCACAAACTGACGAAAAAGAATCAAGCCTTCGCGTGGGGCGAAGAGCAGGAGCAGGATTTTGCACGACTGAAGAAAAAATTTAGCACTGCTCCAATTCTGGCCTTCCCCGTGCCTGGAGAGATGTTTGTGCTGGTTACGGATGCAAGTGGGCATAGTGTTGGGGGTTTGCTATCACAGATAATAGATGGCCAAGAACAAGTGATAGCATACTACAGCAAAATCCTGTCGAAACCTGAACGCAATTACTGTGGGACACGAAGGGAGCTGCTGGCAGTATTGGAATGCGTGAAACACTTCCAAATATACCTGTATGGGCAAAAATTTCGCCTGCGCACAGATCATGCGGCATTGAGATGGCTCCTGAACTTTAAAGATCCTGAAGGCCAATTGGCGCGGTGGATCGAGCAGCTGCAGAGCTACGACTACACGGTAGAGCATCGCAAGGGAAGCAGCCATGGAAATGCCGATGCCTTGTCACGCAGTCCGTGTAAAACTGAATGCAGGTATTGTTTGCGAGCCGAAAGCAAAGAGCAGATAGTGGACGTCCGATTGGCCAGCGTTATGCCAGAGGAAGAGTGGTCTGTGGAGAGGATACAAAAGGACCAGCGCGAGGATACGGACCTTAAAAAAATCATTGAAGGCAAGGAGCAAGGCGCACGTCCAGACTGGCAGGAGATGGCCGGTGAAAGCCCGATCGCGAAGGCTTACTGGGCGCAGTGGCGAAGTCTGCGGCTGTCTGATGGCTGCCTATACCGCGAGTGGGAGAGTGAGGATGGCCGGACCAGCAATTCCCTAATCGTAGTCCCGCAATGCAGGATCAACGAGGTGATCGAGGGATATCATAACGACTCCAGCGGAGGTCATCTTGGCATCACAAAAACTTGCGCCAAAATAAAAAGACGATTCTACTGGGTAGGATGCCAGGAGTCTGTCGTAGATTGGATTAAGAGCTGTGATAGATGTTTGGCTGCGAAAGGGCCGACAAGAAGATCTCGGGGCCGCATGCAGCAGTACAACGTGGGAGCGCCCTTCGAACGAATTGCAATGGACGTCGCCGGGCCATTCCCACTTAGCACTCAAGGCAACAAATATGTGCTGCTGGTAATGGACTATTTTAGCAAATGGCCCAAAGTGTATCCTATTCCACTTCTATCCATCCCCGGTCCGATGGGATGGTGGAACGATTTAATCGGACGCTGGAAGAATATCTGCGGAAAGTAGTAGGCAGGAATCAAAAGGATTGGGACACGCATATTCCGCTGTTCTTGATGGCGTAGAGGTCAGCCCCGCACGATACGACATCACTCACTCCAGCCCGAGCAGTGTTCGGCACGGAGCTGAGGTTGCCTGCTGACTTGAAGTTCGGAGTGGTCAGCACGACGGAAGGCGCTAAGACTAATTACGCAGTCAATAAGCTGTCGAAGCTGGAAGAAATCCTCCAGTTTATAAGGGACCGTATCCAACTGGTCAGCGATAAGATGAAAGCCAGATATGATCTACGGGCTAACACAGCGGGGTTCCAAGAAGGCGATCTGGTAATGCTTTACAACCCGCAGCGGAGGAAAGGTTTGTCTCCAAAACTTCAAACGTCATGGGAAGGACCGTACAAGGTCGTGACCAGGATTAATGACGTGGTGTACAGGGTTCAACGCCAGGTTGAAAGTAGTCCATTTGGAGCGCCTGGCGTCTTATTCTGGCGGAGCCTCGGCACTTGTTCGGGACGAACAAGTGTAAGTGATGGGCAGTGAAACGATTAGGCACTCTGTGCTGTGCATGAATGCTTTTCCAAGCATACTTTTAGGCATTCACTGTGGAGTACGGCAAACTTGCTATAATTCGCTTGCTATCATATGGCGGGGATGGTTCGCGAAAGGTGATGAGCTAGCACAGCTCACAGTCGAGATGGAAAGTACAACTGGAATGTGCTAGAAACTTCGGCGCGATAAGAAAACTAGTATAAAAGCAGTAGTGTGCAGCGCAAGGGGTCGAGTCTGAGTTGAATAAGCAAAGTGGTAACAAGTTAGATACAAGCAAAGTGTAAATCTGTAAATAAGGTGATTGTTGGTTTCTGACTGCGTTTGCGCTGAGTAATTGAAGTTGTTTTATTTTCAAACACAATAAATAAATAAATAAATAAATATATTTGGTCTCTCGTTTCACGCACATATGGATTTTTCCCAGTGAGAAAAATGCTGTCGTACGGTGTAGGCAAACGACAAAGCTTTGTTATAGGGCGAAGGCATTCACCATCAGCTGTTTTCAAACCCACGACTCGTACTAGACCATCCTTGCCTGGGTGGCACCTCGACACTCTAGCCAGCTTCCATTTTGTGGGGGGTGTGCCCTTGTCCGGCAGAACAACAATGTCACCCTCGAGTAAGCTCGTGCCTGCACGAACAATGCTTTCCAGATCTTTGGAAAGTCCAAAAGCTGGTGTTACTGCCCAAGGGAGGCAAACCCCCGGACGACCCTTCCGCATATCGCCCAATATGTCTGCTGGACACGTGCCAGAATATCTGGTACGTACGATAGCCAGCTACTTCTCCAACAGGCGTCTTCTGTACGGCACGGACGAAGGGGAGAAACTTCATCTGGTGACTGGGGAGGTCCCACAAGGATCGGTGCTGGGCCCGATGTTGTGGAACCTCATGTACGACGGCGTGCTACGATTAGACGTGCATGAGGCGGCAAAAATTGTCGGCTTTGCTGACGACATAGTCATAGTGGTGACAGGCAAGCACATCCACGACATCGAGGCAATCTGCGACGACACGGTGACTAAAGTGCACCACTGGCTCACGGCAATTGGTCTACAGCTGGTCGAGCAAAAAATGGAGGTGCTGCTGGTGTCAAGCAGGAAGAAGGTGGAGCAGGCACGGGTCCATGTAAACGGCCACACGATCGCGTCAAAGGGCGCAATCAGATACTTAGGCGTCATACTAGACCATCGGCTGACGTTTAAGCAACATCTGCAGCACGCAGCGGAGAGATCCACAAGAGCTGTGGTGGCGCTAGCAAGGCTAATGCCAAACTTCGGGGGACCGAAGCAGGCAACGAGGCTTCTCTTGGCAAGGGTGGCAACCTCTTACGACGCCGCCTGTGTAATTGCCGGCACGATGCCGATCGATTTGCTAGCATGGGAGGCGCACAATGGAGCCCACGATGAGAGTGGCCGCAGCAACGGTAGACAGCGGAGCCTAAGCGAGTGGCAGAATCGCTGGAGTGGCTCGTCCAAGGGCAGGTGGACCCACCGTCTCCTGCCAACAATCAGCGGCTGGCTCAACCGCAAGCATGGCGAGGTGACGCATCACCTGACGCAACTGCTGACGGGTCACGGGTGCTTCAAGGCATATCTGCACCGCTTTGGGCACGAAGCTGATCCATACTGCACCACGTGCACCAGCGAGATGGAGGATGCAGAACACATAGTCTTCCACTGTCCTCGATACGAGACGCAGCGACAGGCGCTGCAATCAGTGCTAGGCGGCCAGATCTGCGTGCAGAATCTGGTCCAACACATGCTGGATGCAGCGGAGAAATGGAATGAGGTGTGCAGGTTCGCGGCACAACTGATGACCGAGCAGCGACGAGTGGACCGACAGCGTAGGGCAGAGGGCCCCAGCAGTAGCTACGAGCCAAACTATTAAGGCTGGAAACCCGCCCGGCGACGCAATGCCCACCGGTAGTCCCGCCGGGATCACGGATTGGAGACACGGGGTGGTTTTTAGTCGGTAAGAATCCGGCATACAGCTGAACACGGGTTCGGTTGTATCTTTCGAAGATTTTCCACCTCCTCCGAGAAAAAAAAAAAAACCCTCGAGTAAGCTCGGCGAGTGACGAAACCATTTACTGCGGCGTTGTAGACTAACTAAATATTCATCGCGCCAGAGACGCCTGAAATGTTGCCTAATGAGAGTGATGATTCGTAAGCGTTGTTGAAGCGTAGCAGTGAAAACTTCAGCATCCGATTCAGGCAGTCCCTTCAAAGGCTCTCCAATGATGAAATGACCTGGCGTCAGAATCTCGATATCAGTATCTCGATATTCACGCAGCCTTCGATCTCGGTCAACAAGGTACAGAATCCTTCGAAGGTAAGCAGCGTCTCTCCGAGTGCCCTCTTCAGATGGTACTTCACTCTCTTTATGCCGGTCTCCCAATACCCACCCATATGGGGAGCATTTGGAGGGTTGAAATGCCAAGTAATACCGGCATCAGCGAAGTATGACAAAACAGTTTGGACAGGCATGCATTGATCGAACATCAAACGAAGGGTCTTATTAGCGCCGACAAAATTAGTTCCATTATCGGAATATATGTCCTTGCAATATCCTCTACGATTGACAAAATGTCTAAAAGTACCAAGGAACGTATTTGAGGAAAGATCGCCAGCAAATTTCGGATGCATGGCACATACAGATGAAAGAGCATATGTAGTGTAGTTTGCGATGGCGGCATTTTTTATGCGGCCACCGACTCGAAGCAGTCCATCACCATCCAAAAAGGGTTGCAAACGGAGAAGACTACTTCTTAGGGGAATCGGGTTTTTCGCTCTACAAAGAGATATTTCGTTAGAAAATGTATGCCATTGAACATACCTAATTAATGCGAGCTCTACTTCCTTTAATTCGATGTAGGTAAGAGACCCAGTTGGCAACGTAGCTGCTTTATTTTTGGCTCGCATGTTAGCGACGAAGCACCTGACGTAAGCGGTGACTCTTTTCATCTTTGCGTAAGTGGAATACCTCGTGAGAAGGTCCCAACACTCCTTCGTTTGAACGACGTTTGCCGCCAGATTCCGGCTCTTCAATTCCAGTTCGGTTGCGTGTTGTGACGTTTGATGCTTCCATTCACTTTTAGCGCTACGCAACCAATAAGGACCATGCCACCACAAGGGATGTACAAGCAGATGAGACGGTGTAACGCCTCTACAGGCATAGTCAGCTGGATTGTGCTCTGAGTGTACGTGTCTCCAACGTTCAGGTGACAAAACCTCTTACACATCAGCGACGCGGTTAGCAACAAAAGTTGACCATCGACTTGGATGGCCTTGCAACCAAGCTAGGGTGACAGTAGAATCCGTCCATGCGTACATTTCTTCTAAATCGAATCCGAGACTTAACTGGATCTGTTTTACTAATTTCGCTCCTAGGTGAGCTGCGCATAACTCCAAGCGTAGTAGACTATGGCTTCTTAAAGGTGCGACCTTAGTACGAGCGGCGATAAGAACTACTTCACTAACACTGTTTAGATAGAGCGTGCAACAATACAATGCGGCGGCGTAAGCTCGCTCCGAAGCGTCAGTAAAAACATGAAATTCAGTGTGTGAAGATGCTTGTCCTGTTCCTAGCCAACGACTGATGCGTAGGGATGACAATTTGTGTAAATCTTGCCAGTGGGCTAGCCATTCCGTGACCACATCAGGTGGCACAGGTTCGTCTCAATCAACGTTAGCGCGCCATAGCTGTTGTAACCATATTTTGGTACGTATGGTGCACGGAGAGATTAGTCCGAGCGGATCGAGAGAAAAACCCTTTTTGTCAGTATTGGAGGTAAAGCCTTCAAATTTACCGAGATTGAAAGAGTCATCGTCAGTATTCCACGTTATGCCTAACGTGCGTATTTCATGCCCGTCAGCCAAAAGGTGTAAAATCTGTTTGGAAGCGTGTGGTATCTCCGCCTTCAGTTCATTGCAATTTGTCGCCCATTTTCGTAGCTGAAAGCCACCAGTAGAGAGAACGTGCGAGACATCTTCTCGCAACGTTACTAATTCTTTAGCCGAAGATGAGCCTGTAAGCAAGTCATCCATATAAAAGTCGCGAGTAATGACTGCTGCCGCTTCTGGACAGCCGTCGTTCGCGTCTGCAGCAAGTTGATGCAAAGTCCTGATCGCTAGATGAGATGCTGCGGCAACGCCGTATGTCACACGTAGTAAGCGATAGTCTTAGATCGAATCGGTCGAGGTTTCTCTGCATACTATGCGTTGGTAGTCGACATCCTCCTCTATATACACTCGTCTGTACATATTCTCTATATCACCTGTTATAGCGTAGCGATGCGTTCAAAAACGCACGAGTATCGAGAACAGGTCTTGCTGAAGTTGAGGACCTACCATTAGCGTCATTTAGCGAATTTTCTGTAGACGTTTTCATCGATGCGTTGAATACCACTCTCAATTTGGTGGTAGAGCTCGTGTCCTTTACGACAGCGTGATGTGGCATGTAGTATGCTTTTGATGAAACGGCACGAACTAGTTCCATATGACCCATATCCAACAACTCTTGCATAAAGGCTGAATACTGAACGCGCAGCTGTTCGTTGATCGAAAATCGCTTTTCGCAGAAGGCTACGTAATGCTGCTGTTCGTGATTCTCCTAGCATCCCGGTTTCCTTAAGTGGAAGACGCACGATGTAACGGCCGTCTTCGGCGCGACGACAAGTTTTGCTAAAATGATCTTCGCAAAGTTTCTCTTCTGGTGTGAGGAGTTTCTTCGTTGGTAACTCTTCCAACTCCCAAAATTTGCTGACCATTCGCACAAGTTGAGCGTCGCAATGTAGCGCTGACACGGTAGTAGCCGGAACCGGAGGCCTTGTGGCGTTGCCGAAAAGCACCCACCCAAACTCAGTATTTTGGGCCATTCGGCTACAAGGCGCAACCTTATGGAAGTCAGGCAAAAGAAACTTGTCCATTTCATCCATACCTATTAGGACGTCGATAGGACCAGGCGTCGCATAGTTTGAATCAGCCAAGAAAAGCTTGTCGGGAGGGAGATTTTTACGTTGGCGGTGGGAAGATCATTTGTTATTTTCGATAGAATCAAGGCTCAGATTAAATAAAGGCACAAATACGAAATTGTTGTTGTTGGACAGACACGAGGCGGTCTCGACTCTTACTTTGCCACCTTGGAAAGAGCCAATCCCAGTGACATAAACCGACGAAGATTGGCGTGGGAGACGAAGACGCTGGACGCAAGATTCTGTCATGAATGATGCATGTGAGCCGTTATCAAATAAAGCCCGAGCGGGTTGCTTGCGACCGGCGTGGTCTTGTAAGAAGATTTGAGCGGTGGCCAATAAGATGGCGCGGTCAGCATTTGTCTGGTGAGATGTAATGTGTTCAGCTGTAGCTGAAGGATGCATTGCGGCAGTGCTCATCATGGTAGTCTGATTTGCAGCATATTTAGAAGCGAATGTACATAGAGATGCGGCGGGCTCAGATTGCGGGGCGAAAGACGCTGCATGAGCGTTTAATCGCTCAGTCATTACACAGTTTTCAGGGCGATTGAGATGTAGTAACGTATGGTGACGACGATGGCAAATATGGCATGACGACACACTGCGACATTTAGATTGAGGCCTTTACTAAGACAATTCAAACAAGCACCTAATTTTTTGATGGCGGCCAGTCGAGTAGCTATATCCAATTGGCCAAACTCTGGACAAGTGTATATACTGTGATTAGGATTACAATAGATACATACCGACGTACTCGACGGAGATTTGGGCTCTAGTTTCTCTGTTTCGTCGATCGCATGTAACACATTCGTGCTCCTTTTTGTTGATGGTTTGCTGCCTGTCGTTGTAGTAGCGGTTGCAGCAGTTGTTGGTAACATTTCAAGTGAACGCGCCCTAGTTTCTAAAAATTCTCGTAACTCTTCAAATAATGGCAGCTGATCGTTTAAAAGAGACAACTCCCATTGCTTACGCGTCTCGAATGCTAATTTGGATACCGTCAGGTGCACCAACCAATCGTCCCAAAAATCCACGGGTCGGCCTAGAGCTCGTAGCGCCCTACGTGCTGCAATGTTGCATTCAGCACATGCTTGATCGCCTTGCTAGAATCCTTGCTAGCCTTCTCGATCGCGAATATAGCCTTGAAACGGCCGTCAACGACGACCCGCATGACTTTATAGCGTGTAATCAGCAAGCTCCACGCTTCCTTGTAATTTGCATCCCGTAATGCCAAATTGCTGACGAGCTGCAATGGCTCGCCGATTAGACAACCTCCTAAATAATGTAACCTTTGTCCGTCGGAAAGGCCCTCATTCGTGTGCGCTAGTGATTGGAAAGCGCCGTAGAAAGATAGCCAATTGGTAGGCTCGCCGTTGAAAGTGGGCAACTTCAATTTTGGCAATTGAACTGATGGGGACACTGTTACCGACTGATTAATAGGACTAGCTTGTAAGCGCGCATTCCCGAGGCGTTTGAAATTGAACTTCGCCAGATGGTAAAACTCTTCAGCTTGTATGCGCGACTGCTCTTCCATTTCAGCACACTCCTCACCAGTACTTCTACCTCATGTTAAGGCTTGATTACACGTAACGAGGAGAGTGACGAGACATCAAAATGGTACTAGGCCGACAGAATTGAGATGGTGAGCAAAAGCGACTTGTTGAAACGTATTTTGACACGTAGCGAGTCAGTTTGGTTTTACAATGCACAAAATGAACTAAGCAACTCGCGCAATTAAACTCAACCGAGCGAAAAGTGGTGTGTCACGCATTCCGCATGTGACGAGCGTTTCCGCGAATCGCTGCGAAAAGAAGAAAAATATAATGGTAAAGTAGTACTCGGCCTAGTAAACAAAATGTGATTCTAGTGACTCTCTCGCCACTTTACTCGGTCACTGACTCAATCAACAACTCGCCTTACTGTTTAGACGAAACGAATACTCGTTCGAGTTGCTGTCTCGTCACTCTACTCGTTACGTGTAATCAAGCCCTTAAGCTCCACAAAAGCGTCGTCATTGCTCGTCAAGTAGCTCCACGTGCGCTTGGATGGCTTCAATATCCATTTCACGAGAGCCGCACTTGCTTATTTGCAAATATCGTTTTGAGGCATTCAATGCCGAGTCGCGGATCTTTACTTGTGCCATTTCGCAATAGTAACGTAATCAACACAAAATGAATGAACGTTTGAAAACGACGAGAAATTTTCGCCACGTGATTTCCTTCCGTCGCCAATTTCCAATAATTCCAGCATTCGCATTCGCAGCATTTGTTATAACAAATAGCAAGGTCAAACTTTGACAAGAGTTGGAGTCTTTTTAAAAGAGGATTGCTTCACTCATGGCCATCATGGGTGCGATCATCATTAGACATAAGAGTGCAATTATTGACAAATAAATTAAACACAACGGCGAATGTAGTATTTAACGAAGCACTATAATGCAAAAAATATACATTACATTTCAGTTCCATAAACGAAATGGTACTTTTTTTGTTTACAGCCGAATTTCGGGGGTTACAACTAGTTCATTTTTATATTTATAGGATCGGGCACACCTACTGTCCGCGTCCACTGAACTAACAAAACGAATCTACAGTACATGTTTGTAAACCATAGATATTTTTATCAAATCATTCTGTGTTTCATTGATGATAATAGTTATATGCTGATTGACCACACCCTTCTGATACAGCTTTCCGCCACGCCCACTATAATGGAAGAAATCAGTTATGGTATTCGTTTGAATAAATTCGCTTGCCTGTTAGGAAACCTGAAATATTCACACGATATATTTCTTGCAATTTTTAGGCAATCATAAAGCTGAGAATGGTAAGTTTTTAGTAAAAGACTTTCTACCAAAATTCAATATGTATGATCTAACAATTCACAAAAGGAAAAGTAAATGTTTTGTAATTTTCTTCATTTATTCATTTATTAAACCTGAGCTATTTTTGTTCACAATACATGTATAAGTGTATAGTAATACTATTATTTACATTAAAATTGAAAATACAGGTAAATAAACACATGTTTAGATTTGATTTGAAAATTTTCATATTATGCCATATTGTCCTTATTCACTTACGGAAATCAAATTTATCATAACTTAAAAATGTGACGTGTTACAAGAATTCTGTTTACATATTTGTGTTCAGCAAGCCCAATTTTGCAGAAATCAGGTATTTTGCTCAATGTTAGAAACAATTTTTTGTTTTGTCACAGAGTGTTATCTATGCTTTTATATAAAAACCAATGTGATGTTGTTTCTCAGCCACAATCAGAAAAAAAACCATTGAACCGATTTAGGTGAAATCATACATATAAGTACCAAACGATTTTGTGTGTGTGAAAACTTAACTTGTATCTGTAGCCGTTTGAAATTCTTAATGGTCCTACGGTGTCAATAGTGACTACTTCAAAACTTTTGGTGTTTGGTGTGTCTGTTGCAATTAGTTGTTCTTTCGCATGTTTTACTTGCTTATTTAGTTGGCATGGTCTACAATTTGAGATGTATTTCTTGACCATTTTTGACATGTCTTCTCCATATGTAGGTTAATAGGTTCGGTTATGGGCATAGTTCGGTTGTGGGCACCCCTGCGTATCTTTTGATAGAAAGCAGGCTAGGTTTTTTTGATAAATACCATTTGTTTATCATGGAAGCACGATCTTTTTGTACCGAATCGAAAAGACGCGTCTGCTTTGTGCTGGGACCATAGTTATATATCTTTCTGTGCTTAAGGCAGGTTTCTACCTTGTGCGGCCGAGAAAACATGTTTTTTTGAAAAATTGTTGATGGGAAGGTTTTAAAGATAAACACTGGAAAATTTTTTCAGATGTAGGTATATGTTTATTGTACAAGTAAAAAAAGTTTCAAGATAAAATATGCAAAGGGGGGAGGGGGCCATCGAGCAATGGCGGAAGGACTTTTTGACTCACGGAAGTCCTGCCGCTGTTTGAGATGACTTGAAACACAAAAATGAAATTGTTTCTTATTCTGTATCCTTTTGTCTATGGCAGGAACTAGGATTTAAAAAAAAAAATGAAAAATGAAGGAAATATGCGATTTTGACTAAAAAATTCAATTTTTACCTACTTTTTTCAATACAAATTTCTATTTTCAATGAGAAAAAATTATTATTTCTTGAAGATCCTAGTTCGTGCCATAGCTAAGACCTTGATAAATGACTGTTTAAAATTTCGTAGCTATTGCTCAACTCGTGTGGCCTAAATCACTTCCGCCAGGTCAAAAAATGTAGTTTTGAGAAAAACGCGTTCAAAGTTTTGCTTCAGCAGGTCGGCGCGCCCGACACCGCTACCTGTTTCTATAAATTGCTTCCGTAATTCGAAAGATTTCAACTTCAAATTTTGGGAGCGTATTCTACAATCATGTATTAATCCAAAAATGCATGAAAAAAAAATTGGATTTTTTTAAACGCACAAGGTAGAAACCCCCCTTAAGCTACGCTTCTCGATCACACCAGAATGGGGCTCGAAGACCCAATCAATTAAATTGCCATTTTTGAAAATAATTGCATCTGGTAATTTGCAATTATCAAGTAAAAAGTCCGTTTCTCGGCCATTTCAATTGAATTATTAATGGTTTGGCGTATAACAATTCCATATTGACGTCATATGTCTTCATCTTCAGTGGCCACTTCCGGCAACCCAAAGTCCGTCAATGCTGTGTTGTGAGATAGTAATATATTATTTATAGTATATCTCGCAATGCCAGTATCAATGAGGTTCTATTTAGGAATGAGGAGCTATTTAGTTGAAGAATATTTTCTAAATAGTGGTTTCGCCATGAGTTAAGATCGTTTTTCAAGATCGACTCAAAAAATTCTGGCACACGTATTGGTGGTAGTTTTACTTTTCCACCATGGCAACACGTACCGAAACGAGGGTTTGTCTAATGTAAGAAATGAAATACAATTTAGCAACACAAATTTACGTAGAAAGGAAAGCATTACCTTTTCGGATACGAAATGCTTCGCATTACAATGTGAACATCCACGTAGGTGGCTATAGCTGGCCTCTGCAACTACCGCATTTAATGCAATTTTATACAAATTATGCTTTCGGTGTGTACGGTTCTGTGTTTAAAGAATATAAGATTTAAATGCCCACATCTGTTACTTACATTTTTAATTATAGCTACAAACCTCCTCCCTTCGTCCAGTCAAACTTATTTTACTTTTTTTGCAGTTGATCTTGCCATTTTTCAAGAAGAATTCAAATTGCTTTTTTGTAAAATTTAAATTGGACTCTTAAGAATAACCTAAAAATAATAATGATCAAAACAAAACATAAAAATGCAAAATTTGGAACATAGCAGCACTCGCTAGCCTTAAAGAAGAACAAAAGCTTGCCAGAAAATAAAAATCATTTTACAATTTTAGCCTTTCGCCAGCGCAACAACAACAACAGCATATCAGTTTTACCTCACATCGGATACAAAATGCTTGGCTTTACAATGTGAACATGCACTGGTCAAGCCACCGATGTGGTTAATTTTTAATTATAGCAACAAACTTCCTCCCTTCGTTAAAATTTTGTTTCTTCTTTTTGTAGTCGATGTTGCCATTTTTCAAACAGAACTCTAACTACTTTTTTGTAAGATTTGAGTTGGACTCTTAAGAATAACGTGATCAAAACAAAACATAAAAATGCTAAATTTGGGACATAGCAACACTGGCTAGCATCAAAGAAGAACAAAAGCTAAAGAACAAAGAAAATCGAAATTTCAGCCTTTGCCGGCGCAAGAAGAACAACAATAGCATATCATTTTCTCCTCACAATCATCCCCCGCCACGGCGATGTGCAGTGTTCGGAATTTGCTACGTTCGTAGTGAATTTGCTACGCTTGTCGCAAAATTTGAAAATCTGCTTCGCCACTCCGCTTGAATCCCAATCTGCTACGATTTTTCCCGAAGCAAAATGGACAAACAATGTTTGGCAGCACCAATTTTCGAAAGCATAAAGAAAGGGCTGAATGTGGTAACTCTTTTACATCCACAGAAAACAGATGCAAAAATCATTCAGCCATATACATAGTTTAACTTGCGTAAGTGAATAAACCATATCCAAATGCGCTGATCAGCTTGTGCTGTTCGGACATTTTGCTATTCCTTTTACAAGCAAGCGAAACTTTCGCTGCGGAAGGCTGCATCTTGCAAAATGGATAAATATTTGCTCCCGAAGTAAGTCAATTAAATAATAGAATTTGTTCAATAAAATTTGTTCAATCATTAATCCCATTAATTTCTTCAACATTTTCAGTCGAATGGAAGAATCCTCGTCTCCAGAGGAAGAAATAACATCAAAAACTTATATTCAAAAGTATAAAGCGGAATGGGAGGCAAATAAGCCGTGGCCAAAGAAGGAAAACGGCGTCGCCCATTGCAAATTGTGCAAAAAAAGCCTGAGCAACAATGCAACCAATTTAAGCCGGCACAGAAATTCAAATTTCCACAAAAAGAAAGAAAGAATACTTAATGTAAAAAATCCTATTTACAAGCTTATTATTTTTTTAAATGAATTTTAAAAGTTTTGTTATTGTATGAACTTCGTTATGTTATTTTTTCTACGTTTTACAATACAATTATTTTGAAAAAAGTTTTATTTTTGGGGAAATTTACTACGCAAATTTGGGTTTTGCTACGGTTTTTTGCAGCTGTCACTACGATTTCGGTTTTGCTAGGTACGAACCCTGGCGATGTGCTTTCGCACACTCGCTGCGGTGTACGCAAACAAAGAGCTCAAATAAAACAACGCCGTGGCATGTAAAGTAAACTCTCACCACATGCGTGTGTGGAACGTGTGGGTTCCATGCACGATTTTGTTTGTTTGCTTATTCCCATCTTCTCGCTCAAGCACACAGCTTTTTGATTGGATTTGATAAATGTAAAGAACAATGCTCTTTAGGGAAATTAATGCAACTTTCGATGCAAATATCTCCAGATAGGCTTTATCAATCTACATTTGGAAAAGTTTGTGCAAATATGATGATCGAGAGCTTTAAAATTATGTATCATATGATATTGTACGATGTGTGGATAGCGAGATCTCAGCGCCCTTATTCAAATAAATATGTATATAGAAGATGTCTGTCTATTTGTTTGTTGGTCACAGGACAGTAAAACTCAAAACCTAGAAGGCCGATTGAGCTGAATCTTTCATATAATGTTCGTCTTGACTAAATCTCGGTAAACCATATAAAGTAAATGCGACTCAACAGGTGGGCGTGGCACCTTTTATACAACATAAATTTTTAATATAGAATATCTACGGAATTATAAGTACAAGGGCTCCGTTTAGGTGTCGTTTCACTGGTAAAATTTTATAAGCGTTGGACAATGGGCGTGGCATATTTCAGACCACCAAAATGTTTTGAATAACTTTGGAACTACAGGTGAAACAACAATGGCATTTTGCACAGACTTACGATTTAGACGTGCGCTTCGACAGGGGAAATGGAGTGGGTGTTCAACAAGGGGCATGGCACCGCCCATACAACCCAAAAATTTAATGTGGAATAGCTTCGGAATAAGAAATTGGATAGAAATTTTGTACACCGTCGTGCCATAGATGTGTCATTCTAAAGGGAAAAATTGTATATGCGTTGGACAAGGGGCGTGGCACATTTTTTGTGAATACAATTTTCCGCGTAGCTTTGGAATAGAAAGCCGCACATCGATGAAATTGTGTCGCACACTTCGATTGGAAGAATGGCTTGGGCATTGCATAAAAGGGGCGTAGCACCGCCCATATAGTGTTGTAAAAGAAACTTGATTTATTGACCATTGACTTTAAACTTGCGTGCAGAGCCGCGGGCCATGCTAGTAGCCTATATTTGCCGTAACGGCACGCTGAATCATTTGATACCCATATTGCTTTGACAAATATACCATAACTGATTTGTCATTATAGTGGGCGTGGCAGGAAAGCGTTTTAGGTGGGCGTGGTCAATCTCATATAGGCTATGTTTACCCCAATGAAACAGAATTATTTGATATCAATATATATACATTTACAAACATGTAGGGTAAGGTATGTTTATTAGTTTAGTGGGCGCAGAAAGTGGACGTGGCCGATTATATTGTTACGAAAATTAGCTCTCTAAGTTCGTTTTTGGATTGTGCTTGAAAATAAAACAACTTCAATTACTCAGCGCAAAACGCAGTCAGAAACCAACAATCACTTTATTTACACTTTTCTTGTCTTGATACTTGTTATTACTTTGCTTGTTCAAATCAGACTTGTCCCTCTGCGCTGCACACTGCTGCCTTTTATGCTTTTCTGGTTATCGCGCCGATTGTTCTCACACATTCTAGTTGGACTCTCTCTCTCGATCGTTCTTGCACAGCCCATTACCATCGCGAAACATTCTTGCCATATCGGAATTAAAGCAAGACGGCCGTACTATAAAGTGCATACCTAAAAGTACGTGTATGCCCGTAAAAGCATTCATCCATAGCACAGCAACAGAGCGCCTCATCATTACACTGCCCACCACTTAGACTTCGGAGGCTCCGCCGTAGTAAGACGCCAGGCGCTCCAAATCGACTACTCTTAACCTGGCGTTTCTGATGCCGCAGCGTTGAACCCTGTACACCACGTCATTAATCCTGGTCACGACCTTGTACGGTCCTTCCCATGACGTTTGAAGTTTTGGAGACAAACCTTTCCTCCGCTGCGGGTTGTAAAGCATTACCAGATCGCCTTCTTGGAACCCCACTGTGTTAGCCCGTAGATCATATCTGGCTTTCATCTTATCGCTGACCAGTTGGATACGGTCCCTTATTGGATGGGACCCTTATTGGTGGATTTCTTCCAGCTTCGACCGCTTACTGACTGCGTAATCAGTCCTAGCGCATTCTGTCGTGCTGACTACCCCGAACTTCAAGTCAGCAGGCAACCTCAGCTCCGTGCCGAACACTGCTCGGGCTGGAGTGAGTGATGTGTCGTATCGTGCGGGGCTGACCTATACGCCATCAGGAATAGTGGGATATGCGTGTACCAATCCTTTTGTTTCCTGCCTACCACTTTCCGCAGATATTCTTCCAGCGTCCGATTGAATCGTTCCATCATGCCGTTGGACTGGGGATCCAAAGGACAGGTGCTTAGATTTCCTTATTCCCAGCAGCTCACCCTTCCTTGAATACCACAGACTCGAAATTCCGGCCTTTATCCGGTTGTTTACCAGCATTTCTGAGACCTTGGTGGCCTCTGGGTTAGGAATAGGATACACTTTGGGCCATTTGCTAAAATAGTCCATTACCAGCAGCACATTTTTGTTGCCTTGAGTGCTAAGTGGGAATGGCCCGGCGACGTCCATTGCAATTCGCTCGAAGGACGCTCCCACGTTGTACTGCTGCATGCGGCCCCGAGATCTTCTTGTCGGCCCTTTCGCAGCCAAACATCTATCACAGCTCTTAATCCAATCGGCGACAGACTCCTGGCATCCTCCCCAGTAGAATCGTCTTTTTATTTTGGCGACAGTTTTTGTGATGCCAAGGTGCCCTCCGCTGGAGTCGTTATGATATCCCTCGATCACCTCGTTGATCCTGCATTGCGGGACTACGATTAGGGAATTGCTGATCCGGCCATCCTCACTCTCCCACTCGCGGTATAGGCAGCCATCAGACAGCCGCAGACTTCGCCACTGCGCCCAGTAAGCCTTCGCGATCGGGCTTTCACCGGCCATCTCCTGCCAGTCTGGACGTGCGCCTTGCTCCTTGCCTTCAATGATTTTTTTAAGGTCCGTATCCTCGCGCTGGTCCTTTTGTATCCTCTCCGCAGACCACTCTGCCTCTGGCATAATGCTTACCAATCGGACGTCCACTATCTGCTCTTTGCTTTCGGCTCGCGAACAATACCTGCATTCGGTTTTGCACGGACGGCGTGACAAGGCATCGGCATTTCCATGACTGCTACCCTTGCGATGCTCTACCGTGTAGTCGTAGCTCTGCAGCTGCTCGATCCACCACGTCAATTGGCCTTCAAGATCTTTAAAGTTCATTAGCCATTTCCATGCCGCATAATCTGTGCGCAGGCGAAACTTTTGCCCATACAAGTATATTTGGAAGTGTTTCACGCATTCCAATACTGCCAGCAACTCTATTCGTGTCACACAGTAATTGCGTTCAGGTTTGGACAACATTTTGCTTTAGTATGCTATCACTTGTTCTTGACCATCTATTATCTGTGATAGCATACCGCCAATACTATGCCCGCTTGCATCTGTATCCAGCACAAATATGTCTCCGGCCACGGGGAAGGCCAGCATTGGAAGAGTGCACAGTTTTCCCTTCAGTCGTGCAAAAGCCTGCTCCTGCTCTGAACCCCACGCGAAGGCTTGATTCTTTTTCGTCAGTTTGTGCAAGCTGCCGGCTATGTTCGCAAATCCAGAAACGCATCTTCGGTAATATGTGCACAGGCCCAGGAAACTGCGGAGTTCGTGTAGATTGCGTGGTCGGGACCACTCCTTCACCGCCGTGATTTTGCCTTCATCCGTATGTACTCCGCGGGCGGAAACTGTGTGACCCAGATACTTGACCTCCTTTTGAAACAGCGAGCAATTCTTTGGGTTGAGTTTAATCCTGGCTTTTTGTATTCGCTCGAATACCTCCTTTAGCTTTCCCAGGTGGTCGTCAAAGCTTTTACCCATCACGATTATGTCGTCAAGGTAGACCAGACACGTCCGCCAATGTGACCCTTTTAGCATACGTTCCATTAGCCGCTCGAATGTCGCTGGTGCGTTGTAGAGTCCAAACGGCATGACGGTGAACTGCCACAAACCATCGCCAACACTAAAAGCCGTTTTCTCCTTGTCCTTGTCTGCAAGCTCCACCTGCCAATAGCCGCTGCGTAAGTCGAGCGTGGAAAACCTGACAGTGTGTCCAGGGTGTCATCGATCCGAGGTAGTGGATAACTGTCCTTTTTGATGACGTCATTGAGCTTCCGATAGTCCACTCAAAACCGGGTACTGCTATCCTCCAGGTGGGCTACTTTCACAATTGACAACGGCTTCAGCCTCTCTACACTCGCCAATGACCGAATCCTTTCTGACATATCTGGGTGTATTAAGCGGGTTGAGTATCCTGACTGGTATTTTGCCATTTTTGGGTTCCACTAATGTACGTCCGATAATTATGTTGTCGTATCCTTGTTTTGACGCTTCTACAACCCACAGCCGACTTGTCCCATCGTCCTCGTCCATCTTTGCCCACACAATCGCCTCGGAATTCGCTGGTATCTTCTGGTGTTGACACGAGACAACTTTCCTTACCGCCAAGTTTCGCTCACAGCCGGTGTGCAGGGGGAATTCAACGTTGGCATACCTCAGCACATTTTCTTTCAGGTCCAGCGTAAAACCGTGCCTAATCATGAAATCCACGCCGATAATCACGTCGTCCATTATATCCGCGACGATGAACTCATGTTCCAGGCTGCTGGTGCCGATAGAAATTGTTTCTGTTACTTTCCCTTTTACCGGCGCACGCTCGCCAGTCGCAGTCCTGAGCTGTATGCCATGCAGTGGTTCCCAGTTCTTCAGAAGCTTCCTTTTTATGATCGAATATGACGCTCCAGTATCCAGTGTCAACACGCACACATTTCCATCTATCTTTCCTTAAATCGTCAAGCTGCTGGGTTATCGTTTCAACTGCGAGACAATGACGGTGAGGCAGCAGGTTGTGGGGATCAGCTCACGCCCCTTTGGGCTGACCCGTTTTAATTTAACGACTCGTCGTCCTCAGCCCTGCGCTTGTTGGCAGAGCCCTGATTGTCAATATTCCTCACTTCAGGCGATTGCGATCGAGAACGGGAACGCCTCCTTCGTTGGCGGCAGTCTCGTGCTATGTCACCCTGCTTGTCACATAGCCAGCAAACAACTTTAGAGCAGACCGCCCGTGGCCTGGCCGTTGTCTCAGAGCTTATGGCCTGAATCGGAATGTCGCTTTCCGGTTGGATTCGGCGTACCCTTGCAGGTGCATACCGAGTGTTTAAGGTGGGCTATGTCAGCCACCTGGAACGTCCTTTTGAAAGTGGTTTGCAAAAATTAGTTCCTGCCCAGCGGTTCGGACTGAAAAAAAGGAAAAAACGACGTAGTTCGGTTGAACGACAAAAGGCGAATGAATTTATTTGCTGTAACGTAAAGAATTACAACAGATGTTAATTACAATTGTAATAGATTAAAATATTGACAGTGAGACCATATTTATCCGACGTAGCTCGAACATGCCGGCCCGCAATTGAGACCCGAAGTCTCAATTCACTGGGAGTAGCGCCAGCTTCGTTATAGGGCGTCGAAACGTCGTGGTGGTAGTCTTTACGTCTGCGACTCGTGCGTAACCATCAGCGCCATAAACGATGTTGACTACTCGTGCAAGTGCCCATTTCATAGGCGGTGTGTTGTCCTCCTGTACAATAACCATGTCACCAACTTGCAGATTTCGTTGTGGTTTCTGCCAACGAGTGCGGTTGCGGAGTTCGGAAATGTATTCAGTATGCCAGCGTTGCCAAAAATGAGATTTAATAGCTTGAATACGCTGCCATCGTTGTAGATGTGTAATGTCGCATTCCAGATTGACCCTGTCTGGTATGGACTTGAGCGCAGCGCCGATTATGAAATGCCCCGGAGTGATGGCTTCGTAATCATTCGGATCGGTAGATGGTTGAGTTAAGGGCCGCGAATTCATGACGGCCTCAATTTCGACTAACGCCGTCATAAACTCCTCAAATGTCAGTCGAGCATTCGCTAATGTCCGCAATAGATGGGACTTAGCAATTTTAACGGCAGCCTCCCACAACCCACCAAAATGTGGCGCTCGAGGTGGAATGAATGAAAATTCAATGGAGTTGGCAGCACAGTATGCCTCCAGGGCGGATAAGTTTTCTCCACTGCAAAAATGTCGTCGAAATTTCTCCAGCTTCGCCGCAGCACCTACAAAGTTGTGTAAATGGACGGCCTTGGTTGTGAAGCACACAAAGACTGCAATATAGGCCTTGTAGGGAGTTTTCCCACGAATTTTTAAATACGTTAGAATTGGTCCCGCGAAATCCACCCCTGCTACCTCGAATGGTCTACCACCAAGGACGCGGTCTTTTGGCAAATTGCCCATAATCTGCGTGAGTAGTTTGGGCTTGTATCGTGCAATGAATGCAATTGTGGACTACTTGGCGTGCTAAGCTTCGGCAATTGACCACCCAAAACTGTTGGTGAATCAAAGCGACCAGGGCGCGAGGGCCCGCGTGAAAATTATCACGGTGAACAAAGGCATCGTCTTTGGGAAGCAACAGCGGGTGCTTGATGGTCTCAGGCAAGGATGAATTTGCAAGTCTTCCTCCAACCTTTATTAATAACACTCCATCGTCCTGAGCGAGAAAGGCGCTGAGATATGCTAGCTTGCCGGTGAGCGTTTGTCCCTTGCTTAGCTGCGAGATTTCTTCATGAAAGTGGTGTTACTGGACAACATAAACCATGCGATGAAGTGCGGCTTGCAATTCATGTGATGAAAGGGCTTTGGAGGGTGACGTCTGAATGTTACTCACACGCAACACATATGCAAATGTTCGAAGGCATTTTGTATAACTGCTAATGCTGTGAATCCTTTCAAGAATAGAAGATATTGGCCGCTCTTTACAAAAATGGACCGTTTTCCTCTTCTCAAGCTGAGTGTCTTCTTTCGCCAATATGATCTCATCCATTGTTGGCCACATCGAATCATTGCTATGCAAAAAGGAAGGACCGGATATCCAATGTGAGTTGATTAATTCAGACACGGTTAACACACATTAATACACCCACGGGACACGAGATCTGCTGGATTAGATTTTGTAGGGCAGTATCTCCAGACAACTTCTGATGAACATTCCTGAATTTCTGCAACGCGATTGCCAACGAACGTAGAAAGCTTACAAGCATGTGTGTGGATCCAGTGAAGAGCTACTTGCGAGTCAATCCAGAAAAAGGTTTGCGAAATGGGAAACTGGAAATGATTTCGAATTTTCTTCCAAAATTTTGATAATAAGTGCGCCGCGCATAATTCGAGGCGTGGCAATGTGCGAGCCCTCACCGGCGCAACGCGTGATTTTGATGCTAACAAATTTATTGCCACATTGCCAGCTCTGTCCAGGCAGCGAAAATAAATGCAGCAGCCGTACGCGCGATTCGATGCATCAGAGAAGCCGTGGACTTGCAACTCTATTACAGAAGCGCCCTTGACGCATCGGGAACCTTTACCATATGAACATGTTCAAGGTCGGCTAAGATTTTGTTCCAGTCGGTTTGAATAGATTCCGAAACTTCAACGTCCCATTCGAGGTCTTCAATCCATAATCGCTGAACTAAAATCTTTGCTTTGATGATAAGGGGACTGATAAGGCCAATTGGATCAAATAAAGACGATGTCAATGACAGTATTGACCTCTTAGTCACACATAGCGCGGGCCTTGAGGGATGAAATGCAAAACAAAATATGTCGTCCGCCGGATGCCAAGAGATTCCGAGTACGCTGGTAATCTCATCGTCAAATGGGATGGACTTACAATTGTCAGCGTTCGGTAAGAATCGAGAGTGATTGCAATGCCAATTGGATAATTCGAACTTTGAATAATTTAAAATATCAGAGACTTCAAATTTAATTCTTTGTAAAGTATCCAGGTCGTCAGCGCCAGTCAACATGTCGTCGACATAAAAATTGTTGCATATGACAGCTTTTCCTATTGCGTGTCTGGATGGGAATCGGTCAGCTGCAAATTGAAGACTGCGAATTGCTAAATAAGGCGCGGAGGCCGTTCCGTACGTAACAGTATTTAACTTATATGTCGAAATTGGTTGCGATTTGTCTTCACGCCAGAATATGAGTTGAAAATTTCTATCGTCAGGGTGGACTACAACCTGCCGGTACATTTTCTTGATATCTGCTGTCAAGCCGTAAGCATGGCATCGAAAGCGTAGAAGAGTTATGAGCAAGTCTGGCTAGATAGTGGGACCTACCATCATAATATCGTTGAGCGATGTTTGAGACGCGGTTCGGCAAGATGCGTCGAACACCACACGCAATTTTGTGGTTTCACTGCTTAATTTTAAGACGCAATGGTGGGGAATATAGTAATGCGGTTGGTTGAGGCCAGGATTTCTTATGGGACTCATATGGCCGAGTAGTTCATATTCCCGCATAAAATTGACGTATTGAACTCTTAAGTCTTCATTTTTGTTGAGCTTGCGTTCAATAGAAAGAAAACGACGTAAAGCAATGTCTCGTGAGTTTCCAAGGATCGACACATCTTGTTTAAAAGGTAGTCGAACAACGATTCTATTATCAGCTTGAACCGTCACAGTGTCGTGGAAGTGTTGCTCACATTTTTGCTGCTCTGGTGTTAGTAGTGGACGTGCACCTTCAACATTTTCCAGCTGCCAAAACCGTTCTAACTTTTTATTAAGCTCCATATCCGTCGTAGTGCAAAGTGATTTTGAAGATGATAGCGACGATGGTAGAACGCAGCGGCCTGAAACCACCCAGCCAAATTGTGTATTTTGCAGAATTGGCGATCCTGAGCCCAGCTGAATTTTATCTGCAGCCAAGAGATTAAAGAATGCCTCAGCGCCGAGTAGTATATCTATACCACGCGAAATGTTAAATTGTGGATCTGACAAGTCAATATGGTAAATTGAAATCATTGATAGACATGTTTTCGTCAGGGTGGTAGCCAGTAATTTGACGTGAAATCAAAAACTCTAGTGACAACTCAAATTCATTTATACGAGAGCGCACCGTCGTCTGTGTTTTGAAAGGAACCTTCACACGGGATGATCCAATGCCAAAAACGTCTTCGAAATTTTTTGTTCTTTTCAACCCTAAGTGCTGAACCAACGACTCACTGATATAATTGACTTGTGAGCAAGTCTAAAAGTGCTCTGCCGATCTGAAATTCTCCACAAGCATTGCGAACGAGAACTAATGCTGTGGCTAAAATAATGCTGCATCTGCTTGGAGTAGCCACCTTAGCACTTGTTGTTGTGTGAACAGCGGCAGTTGTTTCGCCTGTAATTGAGTTTGACGCTGACGCACACGGGGTAAACGCTGCTTTAGTTTCTTCGTCTTTAATCTTATGCAGCAACGAATGGTGGCGCTGCTTACAAAAACGACAGGAATATTTTGAAGGGCATTGCGCAACACCGTGGCTCTTTGAGAGGCAATTAAAACAAAGATTACGTTGCTTAATGTGCGCCACACGCTGATGAACAGGGTGAACTATGAACTGCTGACATGTTGAAATCTGATGGCCTTTCTTGTTACAATAGTTGCAAGACATGTCTTGCGTTGAAACTCCCTTCATATGAAATGAATGAGGTTTGGAACTTGGTTTATGCGTGTTTCGTGTGGCCTGAGTAGCGTGGCCCTTGCCTTGTGCATCCAGTTGCTGGCAACGTCTGTCAAGCATGGCGCAACACTCCGCCCACGACGGGAGTTTGGAAAAATCCATGTGGTCGTCCCATTTTCTCTTTGTTTCAAAATCGACTTTATTCATAGCTATATGGATAAGAAAGGCATCGCATATTTCTTGATACGAACCCAACGTCTGCAAGGAACTATAAAGAGCGGACAACGTATCAATAACCTTACGGAGTTCTTGCGGCACAGGCTTTGTAACTTGATCTATTTCAAACATTGTTGTAACGTTTTCCAAAAATATGAGAGTAATATTGTCGTAGCGCTCTCTTAAACGCTCAAGAGCCTTCGGATAATTCTCTTCCGTGACTTGAAATGCCATAACAGTAGAGAGCGCATCACCAGTAAGACAGCTTCGCAAGCGATTGTATTTTTCAATAACTGGAATGTTTATGTCGTTATGTACTAAGTTGTTGAAAGTGTTTATGAAATTCTTGTAGTCTATATATTTGCCGTCAAAGGTTGGCAAACTAAGATGTGGTAGTCGATTGCTGGGTACAGTCGGAAATGAGAATGTCTGCTCATGACTTGGGCTTTTTCTCTCACCCAATAAAGAGAGAATTTTAGTTTTTGTCAAAATATAAAGTTCATCTATATCCGCACGACCTGAATCAGTGGGCAGTTGCTTCTCTATTTGGTTTTGATAATATGCTGCCTGTTTGTAATAAAATTCGATAATGCCTAATCGACATTCCAACTCTGTAACCGATAGCTTCGAGTTTGCGTCAACCACATTTTTTATTCGCGTTATGCTGCTCTTGGTAGAAGCACGAAGAGTCTTAAGTTCTTCAAGCGAAGCGGGTGGAGAGGAGTGGGGTGCGCTGTTAGGTGTTAACGCGGTCAGCGCTCTAAACCTTCCGGGTAATGGCATTAAACGAAGCCACTAACTCAGCGTCTGAGCCACTGCACTTAGCTTCCTGTTTAATTCCATTAACCCCACAAATCCAGCAATAGGCGAAATCATTAACTAGGCCACTAGCGGCCAGTGCACCTGACTTCCTGTTTCAGCAATAGCGAAATCATTAACTAGGCCACTAGCGGCCAGTGCACCTGACTTCCCGTTTCATTAACTAGGCCACTAGCGGCCAGTGCACTTAACTTCCCATGTAATCCCATTAACTCCACAAAATGCGGTAATAAGCGAAATCGCTAACTCAGCGACTAGCGGCCAGCGCACTTAATTCCATCACCTGCGCAATTTCGGCAATAAGCGAAATCGCTAACTGGGTCACTAACGGCCAGCGCACTGGTGCAAATATCCGCACACTGCAAATTGGTAAATTCCTGACAGTAGCAAAATAAGGAAAACGTAGGTGTTAAGCGAAAGTGTAAGATAGCATTAAGGCAGTTGCAGTTGTACTACGAATAAAGTCAGAACTAAAAGCTAAAATCATGATTGTTTTCGGAAATAAACCTTAAATTTCCTAGTAGATTCGCTGGAAGAAGTAACGGGAGCTGCGATTTCAATTGTGGTATTATTTGCGATACTCGTATCGTATGATCAAATAAAGTGGCGTAGTGAAATTGGCAGAATACCTGGGGGAGCAAATGACTACTACTCCCTATTAATCCCACGTTGGCACAGTGAATTGCTGGTTAATGCAACTGCTTAACCCTCTACTGCATAACAATGCCTTTAGGCACACTTGCATTATTGTTCAAATTTATAAGTTAAAACTGTTTTATTCAAACTCAGAAACGAAAACATTGTATTGTTTGTACATTTGGCAGCACTTTTAAAAGGAACCGTTATTTTTTCCTTTTGACATTTTTTAGCTATTGGCATTTGATCTTGTGAAAGTGAGCTGTGCGCAGGCTTAAAATAATTTTGTGAAAAGTGTCAACTTCGAAGTATTTATTTAAGACAAAAAAGTGAATTTAAAAGATCAAAAAAATTCTGGTAAGTATTTTGAAGTATAAACTATGAAATGTTGTTTTTAGAAATCGTAGATTTTTGTTAAGTATGTTAAAACTAAGCGGTTAAAGTTTTTGTGCCTAAAGGCATCAGTATGCAGTAACCATCTGAATTCTCTTTTGTAACGGGTTTTTTAATTTGTAAATTTAATATAGCAAGAATGGATGGTTTTAGAGGAAAACGCTCAAATACTTTATCAACTCTGGCCGATCAAGAAATAGAAGAGTTTTTGAACGGGATAGAGGATCTGAACCTCGAAAATAGTGAAGAAGAAGTGTCAACAGATGAAGAGGACGACGAGTACGAGCTCTGCTTGGATAATGTTGATACTGACGAGCTAAATATCAATGTTTCTGATTTGGGGTTGGCACTGGCCACATCCAGCACACCTACAGCTATATCAAAATCGTCCAAAAATCAAAATGCGGACAATACGGAGCCTAGTCTTCCAAAATTACTTCCGACGTGTGCAGAAGGAAATAATCAACCAATTGGACAATTCTATGGCAATATAGAGCAGATACGTAACAACGATGCCGAAATAAGGAAAATGGTCTGGAAGAAGAAAAGTATGCAAATCCAAGAGAATGAAATCAAGTTTCAAAGGCCAAATTTGTCCGCTTTCGCCGAGCTCACTACACCATATTCGTGTTTTTGTTATTTTTTTGATGAAAGTCTTTTTTCAAACATAGTGGATGAAACAAATTTATACGCGCGACAAAAACGAATTGATACCTCTTTTGTATGTACAATTAATGATATTCGCAGATACGTTGGCATACTTGTTTTTATGTCGGTATACAAATATCCAAACATTCGTTCCTATTGGGGCCGGCATAGTTTTGAGTATATACGAACAGCAATGTCTCTTAATCGCTTTGAGGAAATCGGAAGATACCTTCATTTTGCGGATAATTCCCAACGAAAAACGAAAGAGTCTCAAGACTATGATGCGCTATATAATGTGAGAATTCTCATTAACCATTTCAACAAGAAGTTTGCTTCAATTCCCTTGCCTCAAAGGCTATGTGTCGATGAACAAATGTGCGCTACAAAGATGAAAAAAACGTCCATTCGTCAATATATGCCAAATAAACCTCATAAATGGGGTTTTAAACTATTTGTATTATGCGACACAAATGGGTTTTCGTATCAGTTTGAAATCTATTGCGGGGCTGGTGACAATGTAATTGTTGAAGGACTTCCAGATTTAGGAGCTTCATCAAATGTGGTTGTGAGACTGTCCAAAATTATTCCAAACTTTGCAAATCATATTTTATATTTTGACAACTTCTACACGTCTATTGCGTTAATGGTGTATATGAAAAGTAGAGGCATTCATACATTGGGCACAATCCGAGCAAATAGAATTCCGAATTGCAAAATGGCTAGTGATAATGACTTGAAGCAAAGAAAACGCGTACGAGGCTATTCTGAAGAGTTTGTTGCCACTGCTTATGGTATTGATATATCCACAGTGCTATGGAATGATAACAGAGGCGTTCGTCTTGCATCAACTTATGTAGGTTTAAAGCCGTTTGACTCAAGTTCAGAGCTGGGTTTACAAAAGTCTCGCCGATGGAACAGAGCACAAAAATCGTATGACTATATTGATTGCCCAAAAGTTGTTCAAGAGTATAATAAACATATGGGAGGTGTCGACCTTATGGACAGTTTAATTGGTCGATATAAGATCAGCATAAAAACTAAAAAGTGGACGATCCGACTTTTTTATCACATTTTGGACATGGCAGTAGTTAATGCGTACATTTTGTATCATCGTATTAACAGTTTAAAACATGAGCGTTTGACATTGGCTGAGTTTCGTTGTGAAATTGCCGAATCTCTTATCAAAATAGATTTATCAAAAAGCAAAGGCAGAGGCAGGCCCTCTTCTGCAAGCACAGCTTCTGAAAATGCTGCTTCCAAAAAAAAGTATTATATTCCGTTATCAGACGTACGATTTGATAACGTTGGCCACTGGTGCCAATTTAGAGATCGATCGGCAAAGTTGCGTTGCAGAAATAAGCCTTGTACTTCGCAGACACAATCCTTTTGTGAAAAATGTAACGTCGCTTTATGCAATTCGTCAACAAAAGATTGCTTTAAAAAGTTTCATACTAAATGATTAAAAAATCAAATTCATTGTACATGAAAATAAAGATGTCGAAATCAGCAATGAATGCTAACAATTTATATAATTATAATCTAAAAGTAAAGTTGTCAAATGAAGTGCATTTCCTTTGGATTTTAAAAAGCTGTGAATTTGTGTTATATTTACTTTAATAAGTTATAAAATAAACGATTACTTGTGTTTAATTAACAATAAAATTCTGTGTGTGTTGCTGCGGGAGTTGGTACGTGGACTGCATAACAGTGCCTTTTGGCACATTTTTATTTTTTAACTTTATAGCGAAATTTAATGTTGTATCAAAAAATGGATATTAAATTTTTGATTTGTTACGTAAAATGTATCTAAAAATTATTTTTATTTTGAAAAAAAAAATTTATGCAGTAGAGGGTTAAACTGTTTATTATAACCGTACCGACCCGTCGCGAGTATTAGAGAGTATGATTTTGTATAATTTACTCGTAGTACACCTTTTTGTCTTTGGTTCATTCACTGCACAGTCAGGTTATTAAACAGATTTTTTATTTAGGTATTTGCACACTTTATCATGCCACTGAGAACATTTTATATAAAATATTGTCGATCACCGTTTCACACTTTACACACTAGCAGTCTTGCTCACAATGTCTTACAGTGGTGTACTATTGTAAAAATAATGTCTTCACTGATACCGGAGATCGCGAAACGTCAGACAAGAGTCTTGGAGCACTATGTGAGTGTCCTGTCACGGCCGCCAATGTTTAAGGTGGGCTATGTCAGCCACCTGGAACGTCCTTTTGAAAGTGGTTTGCAAAAATTAGTTCCTGCCCAGCGGTTCGGACTGGGCTTGTATGTTGAAGAAAAAAAGGAAAAAACGACGTAGTTCGGTTGAACGACAAAAGGCGAATGAATTTATTGGCTGTAACGTAAAGAATTACAACAGATGTTAATTACAATTGTAATAGATTAAAATATTGACAGTGAGACCATATTTATTCGACGTAGCTCGAACAAAGACCTTCAATAAACGCCTCAATCTTCATCCTCTCGCGATGATCAGCGCCGAGGTCCGGGTAGCACAACTGTACGAGCCGCTCAATGTCTGCTGCATATGTCTGCAGCGCCTTGTTGGCTCTTTGCCTGCGGTTCTTTGGCTCACAGTAGTACAGCGTTTTGTTGTGCTCGTTGCTGTACTTCGCTGCCAACGCTCTCATGCCAGCCTCATAATCACTTCTCGAACAATTCGGAACTGATTTTATTACCTCAGCCGCAGGGCCTTTAAGTGCCAGTGCCAATCTGCGACCTTTCCTTACAAAGCAGCCAAGTCGAATTGTAGCTTGAATGTATCGAACGGCGTAGCACCATCATAAGTAAGCACTTCTGTTCTGGAGGCAAAACTTTCCTGAACTGGCGGCAACCATTCTCGCGGCTGTACCTCTTTGAGTCGCTCGTCGATTTTTCTGTTCACCGAATCCTCCAGACTATCGACTCGTTTGTCCAAATGCTCTACTCGCGTCTCCAGTTGCTCGACTTTCCCATTAACCCTGTCCGAAATTGCTTCCACTTTCTGCTCCAAGCGCGCAGAATTTTTCTGAAGCTTCCTGGACAACTTCCGATTCGCATTTTCAAATTTTTCCGCATTTTCCTGGAGTTTGGTTTCCATTCGCTCTGCTACTTCGCGATTTGCAGTTTCGACTTTTGCCGAAATTTCCTGATTCGTAGTTTCCAGTTTCGCTGCCATTTGCGCCGACAATTCGCGATTTTCATTTTCCATTTTGGTTATTTCCTGAGTCGTAGTTTCCAGTTTCGCTGCCATTTCAAGGTTGGAAGTCTCGAACATGCCTTTAAGTGCAACCATTAGCTGCCTCCTGTCCAATGCTTGTAGTGGCGCAGCCGTACTTTGCGTCGACGCAGCATCAGCAGGCGATTCCTCCACTTTGGCCGACGACTCTAGCTCCTGCGTTCCTAACTCGTACGCAGTCCAATCGACGCCTCGTGCCTCACATGCCTCTCGCAAGCGCAGCTGCAACTCCACCTTTCCGCCAGCAGTCGGCAAATTCCAGGCAGCCATCTCCTTTTTCAGCTGGTCCACCTTCAGCAGCTCGAGTTTAACCATGTCTGCGTTTTTATAATTTTATTTTTTTGTTTCCTTTCAGTAGCACAATCCCACTTCGGACACCAAATGTTACGAAAATTATTTATTTATTTATTTATTTATTTCAGTCTAACAACTTACAGACTAACAGAAGTGACAGATAGAAAGATAACAATTCAAATTACCTAAGAAACTTAGAATTAGACAAAGTATTGCAAAAAACATTTTTAGATAAACCAAGATCAATATTCAAAGAATTTGAGAGATAATTATATTCAGTTAATACTCTTGTCAAAGGAGCATTTCGAGCGTAGTTTGATTTACTCAAGCCAACATTAAAGTATTCTGTGCGCCGTAACGATCTTGCTGGAATATTAAAGTTTATCCTTTCAAGAAGAGACGCGCAGTCAACAAGTCCATTAATGATACCAAACAGGAATTTCAGTGATAGAAATGATCTCCTACTATCAAGCGAATTTAAATTCAAAAGCTGACACCGAGCACTATAGGAAGGGATCGGATCGACAAAATTCAGAGACCGAAGAGCGAAGCGGATAAAAACCTTCTGAACTCGCTCAAGGCGAGATATTCCAGAGGCATAAAACGGCCTCCAAATAAAAGCCGCATATTCGAGTCTAGAACGAACAAAAGCGGAATATAGTAATTTGAGGGTGTAGGGATCCGAAAAGGGAGAACAATTACGACGAACAAAAGCTAACATGGAATATGATTTGGAGATGGTAGAGTCAATATGTGCAGAAAAGGAAAATTTGGAATCAAAATAAACACCCAGATCTTTAATTATATTGACTACGTTTAAAACGGAGTTAGAAATACAGTATGAAGAGGGAAAGGGATTCAACTTTTTGCAATAGGTTATATGGAAACATTTATTGATGTTAAGATGAAGACGATTAATGACACACCAGTCATATAAGTTATTAAGTTCAGCTTGAAGCAGAGAAGAGTCCTCAGGGGATCTAATCTCAGAGTAAGCTTTGAGATCATCCGCATATAATAAAAATTTTGAATTCGAAAAACAAGAACTGACGTCATTAACAAAGAGTACAAATAAAAGCGGACCTAGGATACTTCCTTGGGGAACACCAGAGGTCGCAGTAAAGGGTTGGGAGGATGTGTTATGAAAGGTCACAACACAGGGACGGTCACTAAGATAGGATTTTAACTATTTGAGAAAGACAGAGTGAAATCCCATACCAGCAAGCTTAGATACTAGACACTTATGCCTCGTTCTGACTATGTCATATTCACTGACGACAAAAACTGCCTTATATGTCATGTTCGTCATATGTCGTCAAATGCGTTCTCATTGCACGGCAAAAACTAACGAAAAATACATATGACAAGGTGTCAAACGACTGATATGCCGTTCTCACTTCGATAGTCAAATACGATTTGACGTCATATTTTCAAAGTGAACAAATGTTTTTCGAAAACAGGAAAACTGTGCAAAGGAGTGATAGTGGCCACCGCGGCTTTTGGATTGCTATCCTGTATCAGGGTATTAAAAAACCAAAAAAACAGAAGACGTAGTGCGAAAAAGCGCTGGTGGATTCGACCTGGGTTTGCCCACAGATATACCAGTGGATTTTAGGAAACGCTGCGGGCAAGGATGCGTTAGCAGGACCCTCAGTGGTTCCGCAACTTCGTCCGGATGTGTGTGGACGACTTCGACTACGTTGTGGCACGTCTATCGCCACACATCAATACAAAAACACGCAGTTTCGGCAAGCGGTTACGGGGCGAAACGTTCACATTTTCAAATGCAAACACAAACGATTTGCCAGCATGTTGACATTTTTTGTTTTGTCGTCAAACGTAGTCAAATCGTTCGTTCGACACAAATTCTATCGTTTTCATTTCATTGTCATTTCGTATGGCAAATCGTAGTCATACATGCAGGCAAACGCAAATGACACCATATGACAACCCGTTCTCATTTAACTGACTACAAATGACACCATATATGACATAGTCAGAACGGGGCATTATGAGAGACTCTGTCAAATGCCTTAGAGAAGTCAGTATAGACCGCATCAATTTGATAACCTTTCTGGAAAGCCGAAATGCAGTCTTCAGAGAAGACAGCCAAATTAGTAACGGTGGAACGACCAGACACAAAGCCATGTTGATATGGGCAAATACGATTTTTTACCGCAAAATACACCTTTTTATTAACAATGGATTCAAAAAGTTTCGAAACCGAAGATAACTTAGAAATTGGCCTGTAGTTAGCCACATCATTTTTGTTACCACTTTTAAAAATCGGAGTAATTAAGGCTCTTTTCCAGTCATTAACAAAAACTCCTGAAGAAAGAGACTTATTAAAGATAGTTGTGAGAGGTTCAGCGAGGGAGGGACAGCATTTAAGCAGGCGAGAAGAGAGGCCATCAATATCCGTCTGCGAGGAGAACTTTAAATCGCGAATACCGTTCAATACATCGTCAGAAGATACCTCCAAAGAGCCAAAATCTAGCGAAGTATTACTACCATTAATGGACTCATTGACTTCATCACAAGTATCCAAGACAAAATTGGAGCAAAAGAATTCCGCAAAAAGGTTGGCAGCATCTTCCATTGACTTAGCAGATGTCCCATTAAAAAAAGACAGAGGAAGGAATATTTGAGCATGCTTTTTTGGATTACGCTTGATATTTGATTCAAAGTTACGAACGTAATTATTATAGAGAATTTCATCTAGATTATTAAATTCATTCAAGTAATAAAGGTATTTACCGTAAAAGACACAGTTATTCGTTAACTTAAACTTTAGTTCTTTAGCTCTTTCGTGTACCATGGGAGCTTATAAACTTTTTTCGCATAAATAGGAATGTTGCTTAAGCATATATCATAGACTAGGGTCCTGAACGAATTATAGCATTCGACAACATCTGCATGTCGGAAAAGTGAGGCCCAGTCAGTATTAAGAAATAATGAATCGAGATTGCCGAAGTTACACAAGTTATAGTTAAAGGCTGTTTTGTAAGCGGCAGAGGGCACATTAACAAACTCATAAAATTCAAGGTATAAGAGTAATGGGAAATGGTGCGAATTCGCCGGAGAAATTGCACAGGAACTATGAGACAAATTACAGTTTATGTTATTACTGATGAAAATTAAATCTAAGATACGGTTGAGATTATTTACAAAGCCATTAACTTCGAGTAAACCAATACTTAACAAATTGTCAATAAAAAGTAATTCAACAGAACTATTTACATTGGAAGGTGTGAGAGAAAAGTGATTATCTAAGTGAGACCAACAAATATTACTTAAGTTAAAGTCTCCTAATACACAAAACTGGGAATCACCGACCTTGTCATGTAGCGCCATCACATTATCAACGTGGGATTTGTAAAGGGATTCCTGAGAGGCTGGAGGGATGTAAGAACAACACAGGAAAAGCAATTCAGACGAACCGCGCAAAAAAAAACAGAGTTGATCCAGTAATGAGTCGTCACGATCCAGTGGGATGAGCGATGCCCGAAGCATGCGACGAGCCGCGATCAAAACACCACCTCCTCTGCAGCACCCCGTTTTAACTGCATCCCTGTCCTTGCGGAAAACATCAAATAAACTTGGATCATAAACTTGGATCACAGAACTCAGAATCGAAGAAAATCGAGTTCAGCCACGTTTCCACCAAGACAAAGACATCATGGTCCAATTGAGAGCTAAGTTTACGAACAGAGTCTGCCTTTGTTCTCAGACCTGAACAGTTTTGAAAATAAATTAGCTCTCTAAGTTGGTTTCTGGATTGTACTTGAAAATAAAATCACTTCAATTACTCAGCGCAAAATGCAGTCAGAAACCAACAATCACTTTATTTACACTTTTCTTGTCTTGATACTTGTTACTACTTTGCATGTTCAAATCAGACTTGTCCCTCTGCGCTGCACACTGCTGCCTTTTATGCTTTTCTGGTTATCGCGCCGATTGTTCTCACACATTCTAGTTGGACTCTCTCTCTCTCGATCGTTCTCGCACAGCCCATTACCATCGCGAACCATCCTTGCCATATCGGAATTATAGCAAGACGGCCGTACTCCAAAGTGCATGCCTAAAAGTATGCCCGTATAAGCATTCATGCATAGCACAGCAACAGAGTGCCTGATCGTTACAATATCATAGCCTATATTTGTCGTAATGGCATGCTGAATCGTTTGATACCCATACTGCCTTACAAAAGCATACCATAGATGAGTTTTTTTTACCACATTGGATATAAGAGGGGCGTGGTCAATCTCACATAGCTTCATATTGTAGTGGTACTACCTAACCATTCATGCCGACCAAAACATTGCGTTTAGTGGTACTACCAAAGAAAATAAACGTACAGAATGCGCATGTCATTCAAGCAAAAATTTTGTATGGCGGGTTCTAACATTGGAACCCGCGCTCTGCTCGCACACATCACGTATGTGATGAGAGCGTTGCTTTACAAGCGACAACGTAGTTTTATGTGTTGCGCTCTTTGGTTACGCTCACTGCAGCGAGTCTGCGTGAGCACTCTGCTGCGGCGTGGGATGATTCGGAGATGAAGACGATTGCGCTGGCGAAAAGCTAAAATTTTAAAACTATTTCTATTTTCTGGCTGGCTTTTGTTCTTCTTCTATAAGCCTGCACGGCGTCGCATATTGCTCCTGAACTCATTGCCGACTGTAGTGTGCGCAAAATCATAGAAAAGAAAATAAAATATGGTTGGCATGGCGACTTATATGATCGCTATAAACAAAGTTCCTAAAGAATTTATCAAAAAAGTAGACCCAATATTTGATTGCATGAATAGGGCAATCGGAAAATTGCTTTAGATCGCCTATACAATTAAATAATGAGTCGGACAAATTTATATAGACTTTTTTAAATTATTTGAAAGATGTTAAATGTATGGATGATAAATGTCTTTTTTAGAACAAAAATCTGTTCTTTAATCACTGTTGAAATTAAGCAAAATAAAGAAATACATAAATATGTACATACAATACATAAATTTTGTATAACAAATAAGTTTTTTAACCAAGATAAACTAGAAAATACTTTTGCAATTTTGGGACAAA
The DNA here is from genome assembly GCA_963668005.1 of Melieria crassipennis. Classification (NCBI taxonomy): domain Eukaryota; kingdom Metazoa; phylum Arthropoda; class Insecta; order Diptera; family Ulidiidae; genus Melieria; species Melieria crassipennis. The sequence goes on along the minus strand of OY764963.1, from coordinate 47,029,983 downwards.
ATTCAAATATCACTCGGTCAACTAATTTCGAAGATACACAGGATTCTATGGATCAACTCCTATTACATGCTGAGACAGACGAAACTGTCTTTTGTATTATTTTATTTCAGCAGTAATGATTACGCTAAATATTTTGTAGATAAGAAATATTAAATTATTAATTAAATAATTAAAAAATTAATTGTGGCATCTGCTTCCAAAAACTAAGAAATGATGACGTTTTCACTGCGCTAAATGAAACATATTCCATAAAAATTGTAATAAAAATTATCAATCGATTACAGACTTTTGTTATAACCTATTTGCTCCTTCAGATTCCCTGATCAATGCTGTGACAGTAAATTAAAAAAAGACAGTTCCAAACGATGCAAAACATAAGCAATACAAAAACAACAAAGGAAGAGCTGTTTTATTGACCCGCAATAATTTTTAACTTCCGTTGTTTGAAGCTTCCTTTTTTTATGGCCCACATACAATGTTTGCGTAAAAGAATTATAATACTGTCACAGCATTCATCACTGAACCATTCTGGAGTAGAATTCTTGCATAAGTCGGATATATATGCCTTAATACCAATTTTTTCAAGCTCCGGCTCAAAAATTTAGTGAAGCACCAGAATGTGTTTTTGCTTGCTTCCATAAGGGAATCCGAAGGAGCTAATAGGTTACCAAAGTCTGTAACCGATTGATAATTGGAAAATAAATATTTCACTTGGCGCAGTTAAAACTTCATCTTCCTTTCTAAAGTTTTGGAAACATTTGTCACAATTAATTTTTGAGAGCATTTTAATTTGATTGATAATGGCAGTAAACATTCTGTTCAATATTGACGTCACATTTTTCTCGAACTGTGTTGCAAAACCAATCGCCAACACAAAAAAGCATACACACAAAAACTACAACAAAAAGCATTGGCGTCGTTGGAACGACGATCATTGTGCTGGCTGATGTGTTGCTGTGAGAAATTTGCACAAAAAATTATTGAGAGACAAAACAATCACCAACACCTCAAAGTACACAGGAGAAGCGGTACTTTCACTTCATGTATGTTTGTGGTGGCGTGTGCTTCAGTTCGCGCAGTCAATGAGCGTAAACTGAAGCGCTTGCTCTCCTTGCACCGCTCCTTCCCTTTTGTGGCTTCCCCCCGCTCTCTGAAGCTCGCAAACAAAAATTTGAATTTTTGAGCTCAGATGCGCCTTCTATACACTTCATATTCTTTGGTACTACCTAACCACTCATGCCGACCAAAACAAATCGTCTTGCACTTGTGCACACAAATTCGCTGGTGTCAAATGGCACCACTTGAAGTCGTCACGGTGCGCTATGCGCAACCACTTGAGCGAGCGGGGTAACATATGATGCCACCTACTGCAGTGCAATGCCTCAATACTGCAACGCGCATTATGCCGACCCTTTGGCGGCATGCGGAGGGATCAATCGGAAGATATCCGACGCCGCTTAGCGCAGGTCTTTACTGGCCACTGACCCAATTACGAATGTGCTGCAACAGACGAATTGACCCAGGTCGCTGATTGGACAAGCGGAAAATGTCGTGTAAAGGGAGGCGGAGCCCTGGAAATGTAATAGAGTATAACAGTTATAATTTAGTATATAAGCATAAGAAAATCTAAAATGAAAGAAGTTAACTTTCTTCTTGTTCAAAAATCAAACTGCCTGGAGGCATTGTTTTATTTAACACTGAAGTTCAAAACAGATCGGCTTTTCGGAGCCAGAAAATATTGGCGCGGCGAATAAATATAGGCCAAATCCACACACACTCACCCGAACACATATACGAACACTACAATACATATGTACCATTCCCCCTACATAAAAAATCGTTTGTTGATTATTTCATCTAAATCGGTTCAGTGGTTTTCGCCTGATTGTGGCTCAGAAAAATAACGTTACATCGGCTGTTACATAATAAAAATAATTAGATTTGAGATATACGATTTGAGCACAACAAGAGAAGATAGCGCCTCCTCAATTTGGTCCTTCCACCGGAGACACGGCCTCCCTCTTCACCGTCGACCTCCACATACCGCATCGAACACCTTTTTCGCCGGAGCTTCATCGTCATAAGGCAGATATGGCTAAGCCAGCGTAGCTGCTGGATGTTATTTCGCTGCGCTACGTCGCTGTCTTTTCACAGCTCATACAGCTCGTTGTTGGTTCGTATACGATGGTCGCCGCCAATACTTACAGGGCCGAAGATTTTTCGAAGTACCTTTCTCTCGAACAGGGCGGCTATGTCGTTACGCGACAGTGTCAATGCTTCTGCGCCATTGAGGAGCACGAGCACAATAAGCGTCCACGCAGAGTACATTTTGCTAGAATGCAGCCTCTTTGATGATGAGAGACGATCCTTAAAATCTCTCGTTGAGGGGCCGATCTCTCCTTCATCAGTAATAAATTGCATGCTGAGCTCACCCGACGCATGGGATTCCGGTAACCGCGTCATAACACTTATGATGCTTCGAGTGAGAGTCGATGAGTATAGCGCCTGTCAACGGCCACAAACGACAGCATCACGCCTACTACACTCGTCTGCGGCAACAAGTATTGCGCCGCGTACATCCCAACCTTCAGTGTTTATTTGGTGCTCCCGTGCAAATCAGCCCGGAATTGCGTCTGCGATAGAGTCCTAGCTGTGTACGCGACACGCATAGCTGGCGATCATACAAATTTCACTTATAGAGAAGCAAGGTAAACTTTTTCTGCAACCTTTTTCGAAAATCTAAAGAAGTGCAGAGCGAAAGACGCGAACTAAATTAGGGGAGACAGCAGCAGTGTCATCGGCTTCACTAGCGAGTTTTAAACAAATACCACAGCAGTGCTGAATTACTGCAGGCAAAGCTGCCAACATGCCGACCAACAAATCACCGGCAAGAAGTACGGAGGCCACAGAGGAGAATCTATTCGAAAACCGCGGTCACCGGTAAGAAAACAGCTGCTCACTCCCGATCAGACCCAGAGTACCAAACAGCAGCAAAGTGCAAATGCATCTAGCAGTGAAGTGGTGGGCGAGAAAGCAGAGCAAGGGGAGCACCAGCACAACTAGAATGCTGTGCGGACACTGTTCTGCTATTAGGCGGGAAATACACGAATACACGGGCATGACGGAGAACACAGAAACATCAACATTAATGTGTTGGCCATTAATGATTAGTAGGGATCGGAATTATATGCACGTGCATATTTTTTTGTAGCTTCGGATTTGAACGGAACCAAGACAGAAACTATTTTTATTGAAAAATATTATGAATGAGCTAACATATGCGCTGCATATTTAGCATATTTTTGCATATTTTACATGTTCTTGCATTTTTTTTTTCATTTTTAGCCGTATTTGGCGTTAGTATTATAACGAAAATTAGTTCTGTAGCCTTATTCGTCTCGCTGGATTGTGCTTCAAAATAAAACACTTTTCAATTCCTAAACGCCGTCAAAAACCAGGAAGTACTTTATTTACAAATTCACACTTTACTGTCTAAGTAATTTTTTGTATGAAAACAACACTTTTGTATAAAAAAAACACTTCATTATTACAGACCCATTCGGTGCGAGTGCCGAAAGTAGACTGGCACTTGAAGGCAATGTCAGCAAATCACATTGCCTTTTGGTTTACTTACATTATGCCACGTCACCTGCCCGCTGCTTGTGCAAATATGCAGACACCACGTTGCAGTTTTATGCAGCGCAGTGACATCCGATCTTCGCGGCCGAAAACAGCGAGAAGCGCTGCGGCCGTTGGCATACTGTAACTTCCCTCCCTCTTAAGTATGAGTGTCCTCACTCAAGATGGTATTGACTCGAGCTGAGACCATCTCTTTGAGCGGTGTGTCGAAGTCGTTGTTAGTGGTTTGGATCTGAACCTTCCTTGGTATAGTCTTTATGAAGATTAGGGCTGCAATAGTGCGGAAAAGAATACCAAACACGCCGTACCATAGCTACTTGCTGGTCTCGAGGGTTTCTTCGAAGCCTTCGATTTTTTCGTTATTACGAAGGTGAAGTTTATGTAATTACGGTAGGGAAATTTTTTCCCGAAACGACGTCTCTTCTAGAGACGTGATCTTTGGAACGCTCACCTCCAGAATTTCCGTTACGCTGTCTGCCGTGAAGGTCTGCCCGTTAATGGAAATGCTGTTTTCAAAATTGTGCCGTTGGGCCTTAATAATAATAATTGACTGGCACGACAGCCCGCTTACGCGAGACTAAGGCCTAGCTTCCCGCAACCACCCGTGTTGTGCGTGTGAATTTGTACGCGGGTTGAAGGGACCTACAGTTTTATGCCGGTTCCGAACGGCAGGTTGGGACCTTTTTCATAAGCAATTTTTTACTCTCAGAGGTTTGCCATTTCCAGCTAAGAGGACAGCCACCGAAAGAGAAAACGAGTTTTCCCGTTATTTTTTTTAGGTGTTATTACAGGCAGTATTTGAACCTGCTGCCTTCAAATCGCGGTCCAACGCACTAACCAACTGAGCCACGGCGGCCGTTGGGCCTTGCGGCTTTCAAAAAACCCGCGGAGTTTCTCAACTGTTCCTTATATTTTCGGAGTCGCTGATCACGAATATGTAATTATTTTTTTCGGGTCACCTCTAGTTTGGGTTTTACAGGGTCTTGAAGTTACAAGCTACATCCCAATTAGAAAAATTAATTTAAATTGTTGAACTTATCCTAGTCTAACAATATTGGTATCAAATGAAAGAGAATTACATCTCCAACTCAAATCAAATAATTTTTTTTAATTATCCTGGCAAAAGGATATAAAAATGTCCTTTTAAGAATGAATCCTTAATTATCCTGGAAGTGTTTCCACAAAAAAATTTGAAAAATATATATTATAAAACCCTTACCATGCACCAACACATTATGAAATTTCATGTTAATCAGTCCATTGGTTCAGCTGAAAAAAATTGTTGAAGTTTATTTCAACTCAAAAACTTAAATTATTCCAAAATTTTTCACAGTGCAAACAATTTTGCGGTTTTCAAAAAACCCGCCCAGTTTCTGAACTGTTCCTTATAATTCCGGAGCCGCTGATCACGAATATGTAATTTTTTGTTTTGGGTCACCTCTAGTTTGGTTTTTACAAGGCCTTGAAGTTGCCAGCAACACCCACCTCGAAAAAGAATTTAAATTGTTGAACTCATCTTAGTCCAACAATATTAGTATCAAATTAAAGAGAATCAATTCTTTAGCCCAAAGCCATGTCAATGTTAATTGTACGTTATACAAGGTGCGTCCCAAAGTAAACAGGACTTTTGCAATAGGGACGTTTCTGGTGGCGCCATCTATGTGTGAGGACATGCGTTGGAAAGGTACATCTTTCATTCACATACTGTCTAAATTTCATGACATTTGGTCTAGTAGACGCCGAAATATCCCGCTCAATGTGACAGTATGTTTTTAACTTTGGTACGAGAATGTCGATCGAACAAAGAGCTAATATTAAGTTCTGTTTTAAACTTGGTAAAACTTTTACCGAAACGTTTAAATTGTTAAAGCAAGTTTATGGTGATGATTGTTTATCCCGTGGCCGTGTTAATGAGTGGTTGAATCGATTCAAGAATGGTCGTGAAGACTTGAATGACGACGAACACGTCGGCCAGTCGAAATTTGTGATTACTGACGATGCCATCAAAACTGTGCGTGATTTTATCAAAATGCAGCCAAAATCATCATTGGAATTGATGGAAATGGAATTGAACATCTCCAAAACATCAATTGATCGCATTTTAACCGAACATTTGGGTCTCCGTAAAGTGTGTTCTCGCTTCATTCCGCACACTTTAACCGACGACCAAAAAGCGCAGAGAATTAAGCACGCAAAAGACATCGTTCGGGAAGCCAGACGTGATCCAAATTTCTTGTTCAACATCGTAACCGGTGACGAAACGTGGTGCTTTCAATATGATCCCGAAACAAAGCGTCAAAGTGCCGAATGGAAGCACCCAGATGAGCCAAATCCGAAAAAAACCCGCCGTGAGAAGTCAAAAATCAAAACTCATCTCATTTGTTTCTACGATTCAAAGGGAATAATTCATCGAGAGTTTGTTCCAACGGGAAAAACAATTAACGCTTTGTTTTATGTTGAAGTTTTGAAGCGTTTGGTGCATCGCATTCGTCGTATTCGGCCAGAATATCGCGAGGAAGGAAGTTGGCGTTTATTGCATGATAATGCACCGGCTCACAGAGCCCTAGTTACGACCGATTATTTGACCAAAAATCGCATTTTTACCATCAATCATTCACCGTATTCGCCTGATATGGCTCCCTGTGACTTCTACTTATTCGGTCAGTTGCATTTGCCGATGAAAGGAAACCGTTATAAGGACGTTGAGGACATCCAAAAGGCTTGTACCAACATTCTGAAGGCGATGCCGGCCGATGACCTAAAACACTCATTCCAAATGCTTTTGGACCGTGCAAAACGTTGTATCGAAGCAGAAGGAGAGTATTTTGAATAAATAAAAAGAATTATACAAAAATAATCATCCGTTTTCTTTATTTTATAAAAGTCCTGTTTACTTTGGGTTGCACCTTGTATTTTGAACCTTGAAAATCATAATCTTAGTCCAACAATGTTGGTTAGAATAGCCTGACAAAAATTTCTGATAAAAAATCGTTGAACAAGCGTTGAATAGAAAATCAACTGTCAGACTTTTGCCAGAATAGGGCTGTTATATCGTATGCTATTGTTCTGAGTATTGTTCGTCGCGCTATTTTGAAAAAAAGTATCCTAAAATGCAAGCGGAAAATATAAAACACAAAAACAATCAAACTGTTTTTGCCATATTTGTGGTGAATTTACCATTTTAAAACAACGAAAAAAAATTAACGAAAGTATCAAACTAATTTACTCTAAATATTTTGGCTTCGAAATTCAAGCTAGTGAAAATATTCAATATGCACCTAACATTTGTTGTGAAAAGTGCTATCGAAATTTATTGTTCTGGTACAATGGTAAATCCAAAAATATGCCATTTGGTATTCCGATGTTGTGGGCACCGCAGTTGCAGCACAATGAAGACAAATGTTACTTTTGTATTGTTGATATCAGCGGCTATAATTTAAGATCAAAGCCAATTTTAAATTACCCTAATTTGGAGTCAGCAATACGGCCAAAACCGCATAGTGAAACAACGCCTGTTCCTAGTTGAGAATTCAATACTCCGCAATTAACCCAAGATTATTCTTCAATCAACCGCGAAGTGATCAGAAGCATTGATCCGACTTACGAGCCATCTGAAGTTGGAGGCTGCAACCATGTGCCGTTTAACCCAGAATCATTTGATCACTTCGTAAGAATATTGGGCCTCAGCAAAACAAAAACAGAAATTGCTGCATCTGTACTTCGTGACCACAATATGCTAGATAAAAGTATCTTAGTCACAGCACCACGTCGTCGATCGCATGAATTGCAATGGTTTTTTACTTCAATGGAAAATATGGTATATTGCAACGATATTTGTGGATTACTAGAAGCACTGAATATTCAGTACGAAAAAACTCAGTGGTATTTGTTTATAGACTCTTCCAAAGTGAGTCTAAAAGTTGCACTGATTAATAAAGGCAAAAATCTTCCAACAATTCCTATAGCGTATTCAGTGCAGCTAAAAGAAACTTACGACACTATGAAGCTGATCTTAGATAAAATCAAATACGCTGAACACAACTGGTTAGTGTCAGGAGACTTTAAGGTGATTGGTCTTCTACTAGGCATGCAGCAAGGCTTTACAAAGTTTAACTGCTTCATTTGTGAGTGGAATAGCCGCGACAGAGAGAAACATTATAGCGACTACAAATGGCCACATCGACAACGTCCTCTGTTAGGAGAAAAAAATGTTATTGCTGAAGCTCTGGTTGCGAAAGACAGAATAATTCTCCCATCTCTTCATCTCGAGCTTGGTGCCGCGAAAAATTTAATCAAGGCTATGGACAAAGCTGGTGAAGGTTTTCAGTACATAAGAAGAAAATTCCGTAGGATTAGTAATGCGAAGATTAAGGAAGGTAAACACAAATGTAGTAAATTGTTTATCGTATTTTGCTTAAAACTTTCGTCTTATATTTAGTTATCTCAATTTGTAAAAATAACATATTTTGTATTTATGTATATCTGTAGGTGTTTTAATTGGTCCAAATATACGCGCTTTACTTAAAGACACCGTATTTGAGAGCAAACTAAGCGAGAAGGAGAGAAGAGCATGGCTGCGTTTCAAAGATGTTAAAGAGAATTTCTTGGGCAACCACAAATCAAAAGATTTTGAAGAATTAGTAAAACGAATGATTTCAGCATTCGCAGATATAACCGTACTCATGTCGTTGAAAATTCATATGTTCCATAATCATATCGGGGTTTTCCCTTCAAATATGGGAGAATTATCAGATCAACATGGCGAGAAATTCCATCAGGAAATGCTTCAAATGGAAACTAGATATAAGGGAAAGTGTTTACATGCCATGGTTGCAGAATACTGCTGGAGTGTGAAGCAAGATGACTTGAAAGATGAATACAGCCGTTGTGTCAAAAGGACGAAATAATTCAACTACTTTCTTGCTTTTCACACAACGGTCCTATCCTATCCTATCCTTCACACTCCAGAACTTTTCCCTTATATCTAGTTTCCATTTGGAGCATTTTCTGGTGGAATCCTGCTAGGATGATCAGATAATTCTTCCATATTTAAAGGGAAAACCCAGATATGATTATGGAACATATGAATTTTCAACTATATGAGTACGTTAATATCTGTGAATGCAGAAACCATTCGTTGTACTAATTCTTTATAGTCTTTTGATTTGTGGCTGCCTATGAAATTTTTTTTTAACATCTTTGATTCCTGAGAAAACCACATATACACAGACGGCAGCAAACTTGAAACAGATGACTCGGCCTTCGTCGTTCTTTTCTCTAAAAAACGCTGGAAGAAGCACATGTTCAAGATGCACAATGCTTGCACAGTGTACCAACCCGAAGATTTGATATTAATATTGTTGGACTAAGATGAGTTCAACAATTTAAATTCTTTTTCGAGGTGGGTGTTGCTGGCAACTTCAAGGCCTTGTAAAAACCAAACTAGAGGTGACCCAAAACAAAAAATTACATATTCGTGATTAGCGGCTCCGGAATTATAAGGAACAGTTCAGAAACTGGGCGGGTTTTTTGAAAACCGCAAAATTGTTTGCACTGTGAAAATTTTTGGAATAATTTAAGTTTTTGAGTTGAAATAAACTTCAACAATTTTTTTCAGCTGAACCAATGGACTGATTAACATGAAATTTCATAATGTGTTGGTGCATGGTAAGGGTTTTATAATATATTTTTTTCAAATTTTTTTGTGGAAAAACTTCCAGGATAATTAAGGATTCATTCTTAAAAGAACATTTTTATATCCTTTTGCCAGGATAATTAAAAAAAAATTATTTGATTTGAGTTGGAGATGTAATTCTCTATTTAATAGAAACATTTGCCAGGAGCTCGTGGTATACGAAGAGAACGTACCGGTGTAGTGGTACCACATGACCACTGATGCCAACACCATAGCGTACAGGCCAATCGGCAAGACCGACGTGCATCGATCGGTGCGCACTCCACTTTTGTTTACATTACAAGTGTCAAGTGTCGCATGCACAAGAACGCCGGCGTCACTCAAGTGGCCTGCACTTGCACAAGCGACACATGTCACAACACATGTGGGCACTTGCACCGATCGCGCATGCAACACGACCCGACCTACCGCAGGTCAACGCAGTGCGCTGGCCCACTTTGGGAAAGTGCCGCGTTGTCGGTTTTGACCCGAGTTGTGATTGGCGCAATGCGAATGCATTGGATATAGAGGCAGGAGCACTGGAATTGCCCCCCCGTATAACACTTTGTAAAATTAGTATTTAAGACGGCAATTTGAAAATAAACAGGAACTTCTCGTGCTGAGATCAAGCGACGCTGTTGTCTGCTAATTTCATTTATCGAGGAAACATTTCGGCCTCTGTGGCCAAAAATCTTGGCGTACTCTCGCCTCCTAAAAAGAGAACCCGGACTCCAACGAACGTAACACTACTTCATAGGGTAAAACTCTTTCATAGGGTAAAACCTTTACATGGCGATCCTGCCACTCCGAACCTGAGGACAACATTCAACCACATTCCAACTTTAAACACATCCAACTGTTTACCGATTCTATCTCACTTGATGGCAACATCAGAAGAAGTCGCCGAATTTGAACGGTGGATACAGTACACCCCATCACACCAAGCAGACACCGATAAATACATCCCCACACCAATTACACCAATAGTTGACTGCCCCCCAGAATACGTGCCGACCCCGAAGACCAGCCAACAACACAGCCAACAATAACACTTATCTATATATATAAAAAAAAGTTCACTTCTTGTGTGTAGCCAGTGTTTGCGAAAACGGTTCATTCTTTTGGGAAAATTTTTTTCGTATGTGATAGAAGATGTTAATGCGGTGGTTTATAGCGATATTACATGTTTGTACGGCAGGTGGGCGTGGCACCTCCCATACAACCTAAATTTTTAATATGGTATATCTTCGGAATTATAAATCGGACAGCATTGAAATTTGGTACAGAGTCGTGGCGTAGACATGTCGTTCCACCGGCAAAATTTTATGGGCGTTGGACAAGGGGCGTGGCACTTTTGAAATTCCGGTATAACTTTGGAACTAGAGCGTTCACATCAATGACAATCGGTACAAACTAACGATTTGGTCGTGTCCTACGGCAGGGGCAATAGGGTGTATTTTGGACAAGGGGGCGTGGCACTGCCCATACATCTCAATTCTTTGATATAGCGTAGCTTCGAAATTATAAGTCGCTCAGCATTGAAATTTGGTACACTGTCATGGCGTATACGTGTCATTCCACCGGTAAATTTTAATGGGCGTTGGACAGGGGCGGGGCACTTTTCAAATTCCGGTGTAACTTTTGAACTAGAGCGTTCACATCAATGACACTCGGTACAAACTTATTATTTATTTTGTAACCTTCGACAGGGGGAATGAGTTGGGTTTTTGACAAGGGGGCGTGGCACCGCCCATACAACCCAACTTTTTTAATGTAAAATAGCTTCGGAATTATAAGTCGCTCAGCATTGAAATTGGTACAGTGTCATGGCGTAAACGTGTCATTTTACCGGTAAAATTTAATAAGCGTTGGACAGGGGGCGTGGCACTTTTTAAATTCCGGTGTAACTTTGGAATTAGAGCGTTCACATCAATGATACTCGGTACAAACTAACGATTTGGTCGTGTCCTTCGGCAGGGGGAATAGGGTGGATTTTGGACTAGGGGGTGTGGCACCGCCCATACCACTAAATTTTTTAATATGGTATATCTCCGGAATTGTAATTCGCACAGCATTGAAATTTGGTACAGAGTCATGACGTAAACGTCTCATTCCACCGGTAAAATTTAATGGGCGTTGGACAAGGGGCGTGGCACTAGAGCGTTCACATCAATGACACTCGGTACAAACTAACGATTGGGTCGTGTCCTTCGACAGGAGGAATGGGGTGGGTTTTTGACACGGGGGCGTGGTACCGCTTCCATTTTTTTATACATAGATTGTTTATCCTGACTGACTGACTGATTGATTGGTTGATTTATCATCGCCCAGCCCAAACCGCTAAAGCTACAAACATGATTTTAGGACTGTAGGTACATCTTGAAGAATTAACCTTCGCCAAGAAGGGATTTTTTTAAAATCGGGGTCTAAAAAGGCAAAACATGGGTTAAAGTGTTGTATGAAGAAACGTGATTTAATAAACATATTGAATTTGAACTTCCTGAAAATATTCTAATATAGATCAAAACTTATTCGACACGTATTTTATAATTTTTCGAAAATCAAAATTTAACTGGCCCAACAATGGGTTAAGGTTTATTTGCGGAAAGACTCCGAAACAAACAACACGAACCGATGGGCCTATTGACTTCAACAATTATAAAAATAATTGAAATATATATAATTAGACACGTGTTTCTCATTATTTTAAAAATCTAAATCTAACTGGATCAACGACGGGAAAAATATGAATTAATGGGCCCATTGACATCAAACTTGGGGAGAGTACTCTTTGTAAGAAATAATTTGACACGTGTTTTTCACTTTTTTGAAAATCAAAATCTAACGGGGTCAACAATGGGTTAACACTTTGTATGGAGAAACAAGATTTATTGGGCGTTGTGACTTCAAACTTATCAAAAGCAGTTCAATCGGGAAATAATAAAACGTGCTTTTAATTTTTTTGAAAATCTGAATCTACCATGGTAAACCAAGGGTTAAGAATTTGTTTGGAGTAAATGTGAAAACATATGATTTAAAGGGCCTTCTGACTTCAAAATTTTTAAAACTGTCGAAATCAAAGATAGACACATGTTTTTTCTTAAATCAAAATCTGATGGGCTCAATAATGGGTTAAGAATTCGTATCGGGGGAAACAGGAGAGCTTGCGTGCAAAGCCGCAGGGCCCAGCTAGTTTACTTTACATATTAACCATACTAGTAATAACATTAATACTAATCGAAATAAATAAATACTATAAGAATTACGTTAGGAAATTAGTTTCTAAAAATGTAAAAATCAACACCATAGTCTAATTAAAATAAAACAAAATAAAGTAACATTATTAATCAGGGACCGGAAATAACTGTTATTTTACAATTTTCAAATCAAAAAGGCACAACGAAAAAATTGCCGGTGGACTTTTTCAAATATACCATTATGATCGTAATGGCCTCAGCTTCACAAATATGACATGCCTTTTAAATTTTTGACTTTTACTATAAAAGTTAAAAATAACTGTTATTTTGTGCCTTTTATAATTTCAGGCAAAAATAACTGTTATTTTTGACTTTTATTTTATCGGTCAAAAATAACAGTTATTTTGTGACTTTTATTTTTTCAGTCAATATATCAGGCAATTCGCATTTTTTCAAAGGCCATTTGACCGACTAAAAATCTATTGATACCATTTTTTTCGTCTCGTCAACGCGCACATTTTGAGCTATAAAACTTGTTTCAGTCTTTGGTACAACGGCCGCAATGGAAAGATTCCTCTTAACAAAAACATTCAAAAAATTTCGATGTCATCGTTGCGCTTCGAATTGATAAAACTTTTTTTTAGCTTTTTTAAATCTATCTTTTTAAAATTCCACCGGAAAAATTCCACCTTTTAAAAATGCCACCGGAAATCCAATGTAAAGAATAACTAAAAAGTAAACTTTTTTTGCACTAAAAAATCCAAATGCATTCAGGGCATCGACTAGCAAATTTAAAGCACAGTTCCCGCTACACCTTATTACAGGTGTGATTTAATGAGCCCATATATTTCAAACTTGTTAAAAATATTCTAAATCATATATAGATACACGACACGTATTTTTTAGTTTTGTAAAAAGACTATAGAAGAAACATGAAATAATAAGCCTAACTATTCAAATTTGGTAAAATCATTTCAATTGGAATGGGCCTATAGTCTTAAAATTGGGTGAACAAACTCCAAATCACAAATAATTCGACACGTGTTTTCGCTGTTTTAAAAATTAAAATCTGACAGGTCAACAATTTGTTACAAACTGTTAACCGTTCATTTGGAAAAACATGATATTTTAAGCTTATTGACTTTGAATTTTTTCCATAAAAGTCTGACGGGTCAACAAAGGGTTAAAATAAATATGATTACTTAGGTCCATTAACACTAGAAGGGCCGCAAATTATTTTAACCTACAAATACTATATGTTTTATCCGCTGATATCTCGAAATCGGATTTGGTTAATGTATTTGTAGAACCCAAATTGTAGAACTACACCTTTTCAAGTTCGATTTCAGAAAGTGTAAAAACAATTTCAGAAAGCGTAAAAGCAATTTCGGAAATTCAATTTCAGAAAGTGTAAATTCAATTTCTGAAACCGTAAATTCAATTTCGGAAAACGTAAGTACAATTTCAAAGTAAATGTTGAATATATATTGGTTGCTTTTAACAGATTTGAAACAGTAACATTCATTATAATACCTTAAAAAAGAAATATCTACATAAATGGTTGCCCAGAAAAAGAAATGTTTACGTTCCTACAAGAATGTCATTTTGCGCAAGAGCATCTACATTAAAAGTCGAACTGTGCTGGATTGCTCTGGCGCAGTCGCCTCCACTAATGGTACACTTCGCATCATCAACTATTTTTTCTAAGTACTGAAGCCGCTGCTCCATAATGGCTGGTAATCGGACTTGCGGCACAGCCATATGCGACGTAACGTAAGACTTAATTTTCGACATATATTTTCTATGGGATTAAGCATGGGTGAATAGGGACCCAGACGTAGCACTTGCGCAAGACAGATGTTTCCATCGAACTATGGCATGGTGCATTGTCGCACACAATCACAACGTCATTTACATTATTCCCATTTTCCTGCTATTCGTTTATTAGGCCTTGCACTCATTGGCCGCAGGCTGCAGATGTCAATGAGCCCCTGCGACGCTCCAAAAGCAGCACACCTCCTGTAGCCCATCTTGTTCCGTACGTAGTTAAAAAATTTGGCAAAGTGCATTTTTCCAAAAACATTTTTATACATTAAAGGTAGTTTTTGAAATTGAATTTACGGTTTCCAAAATTGAATTTACGCTTTCTGCAATTACTTTCAGTTGTAGAACCCGGTAAAAAATAAAAGTAATCAGTACAGATATTTAAAATGAAAAACCGTCAAAAATACTTATATAAATTTTTCAGCAAACATCGATTTCAGATGCATCATCATCGCAGACGGTCGAAGCACAAGCGTTCTTAATTGATGAAGGATCTTTGCAAATTACCTCTTCCTTATTAAGACGTGAAATTATCGAAATGGAGGTAGCAAGTTCTTCGTCTGATGACGAAAATATTATTGCTGATGACAACATCCGCAAAGCATTTTTCGAAATTGATGCCAATTTGATGGAATATTGGAACAAAATGAAATATGTGCTTCCTTGGCTTTGACAACTTTCTTTCAAGTGAGCGTAGAACGAGCTTTTTCTGCCTTGAAACTTGTTCTTGGCGATTAACGGTACAATTTGTCAGCAGAGAAGTTAGCTGCAATAATGATATTAAAGCTAAACACAATTTAATAAAATGACTTGACATTTATACTTATGCAAATTTCTTATTTGAAACTGTATGTACCAGTGAGTATTTCTGAATAGTTCAACCCAGATAAGCCAACCGTACTACATGTAAGAAGGTGCAGCGGGAACTGTGCTTTAAATTTGCTAGTCGATGCCCTGAATGCATTTGGATTTTTTTTTTTTTTTTTTTTTTTTTTTTTTTCATTCCCCATTTATTTATACAACTGTCGTTGACATCAAGTATTTGGTTAAACATTTAGGTAGGAAGATCAATAAAAACATCACAATAAGGCCAGTGCCAAGAGCGATACAGTCAGGATTGGAATTTACAATTGTTTCTTAATATTTAGGTAACATATTTTTAGTTTAGGGACAATAGGTCACATGGTCGATTCCTTTTTAGCCGGAATTTTTGGAATTGGATTTTTTAGTGCAAAAAAAAGTTTACATTTTAGTTATTCTTTACATTGGATTTCCGGTGGCATTTTTAAAAGGTGGAATTTTTCCGGTGGAATTTTTCCGGTGGAAAAGATAGATTTAAAAAAGCTAAAAAAAAGTTTTATCAATTCGAAGCGCAACGATGACATCGAAATTTTTTGAATGTTTTTGTTTAGAGGAATCTTTCCATTGCGGCCGTTGTACTAAAGACTGAAACAAGTTTTATAGCTCAAAATGTGCGCGTTGACGAGACGAAAAAAATGGTATCAATAGATTTTTAGTCGGTCAAATGGCCTTTGAAAAAATGCGAATTGCCTGATATATTGACTGAAAAAATAAAAGTCACAAAATAACTGTTATTTTTGACCGATAAAATAAAAGTCAAAAATAACAGTTATTTTTGCCTGAAATTATAAAAGGCACAAAATAACAGTTATTTTTGTCGGGAAAAATAAAAGTTAAAATATAACAGTTAAAATCTGACTTTTTTGATAAAAACCATAACCGTTACGGTCCCTGTTATTAATAAATAAATTTTCGTATAACAACACAACAATCATTTGCAAAAATTGTCATATATCACCAATCATAACATAAGAAGACCAAAATTTATGAATATGGACGAAAAACACAAAAAACAAACAGTACTCAGACACGAAGAAATAGACGAACAAAAGAAGTTAGTATTTTTGACGAAACAATGGAAAATAATAGGAATGACACGGGAACCGACATTGGAAGACGTTAGGAATCCCACAACGAGGGAAGAAGAGACTGTCCGCATGTTAAACATGTTCAATCTTCGGTTTTAGACGAAGAAACACATACCGCATGACAAACACCAAAGAGTAAATGGACAGACTCCTTGAAAATCTTACGAATATACTAAAAAACATTAAAAAGACACCTAACAGGACATACACGAAAACCACCATCCTACAGAAACTTTGCATTATCAACCAGCTCAAAACAGAATTTGAAGAGCATATAATAAACCAAAAAGAGGATAGGTCGACAATTGGAATAAAAATATCATTTAATAACACATACGAGACCACCTACAGACTATTGCAAGACCAGCTGCGAGAAGCTGACCCAGAAATAAAAGAACGACCAAACACACCAACCAAAACCGGCCAAACAATGGCATCATTTAGCATTGAAACGGCAATGAAAGCCATCCCGAACTTCACGGGAAACTTCAAAGAACTAGACACTTTTAACAAAATCGCAGAACTGATTGACAAAAAACTTGACACGAGTGGCAAAACCGAACTGCTAGAATTCATATTCTACGCCAAATTAAGCCTGACGGTAAGAACAGCACTTGGCAACAATATCCCAACAACACTTGAGGAACTAACAAAATTGCTAAACGAACGATATAAGAGCACAGCGACAGTGCCACAAATTCAAAACCAACTATCCTGCCTCACCCAAAGAAACCTTGACATCAACACATACAAAAACAAGATACTCAACCTAATCGCAGAATTAAACAAATTACAAATCATCCAAGCGGGTTCTGACACAACCACGATAGAACGAAAAGTCATAACAAAAATAAATGAACAATATAGCTTAACAGTATTCAAGAACGGACTAAACAACGAATATAAACAAACCATTTTCGCAGCAATGCCAAAAACTTTTAATCAAGCCGTCGAATTGGCTTTAGAGCTTGAAAAAGACAATCAGCAAAACAAAACAAGAGTAATGTTCATTAACAGGAACAACAAAAACAACGGTCACAATAGAAATTACTACAATAATCAGCAAAACTACAGGAACCCAAACAACTCATACGACAATAGAAATCAAAATAATTCCAACAGAAACAATTACCAAAACAGAAACGACAACCAAAACAGAAACTACTACCAAAACAGAAACGTTAACCAAAACAATTCGCGTAATGCCAATAACCAACAGCGAAACGGGTATGTGAACCACTCAAATCACTACCAACCGAACCGAAATCAAAACCAGAACGACAGAAACCAATACTACCAAAACAACAACCAAAGCAACAGCAACAATTCACGGTCATACACAAACAACAATCGAAATGCCTACCAAAGCAATAATAACCGACAAGGTCGCCCAACTCGAATAAACTACATACAGGGAAACGAGGGCGACCCGGAGGAACAGAATTCGAATCCTCCGGGGGAGGAAGAACAAACAATAAACGAATATATTTAATAACATACAACTTAACCAATTATGTCACATTCAAATGCAGCCAATTTTGCAAACCCATGACATTTCTCATTGACACCGGAGCAGACGTATCAATTTGCAAAGTAAACAACGACGACACTTTCGACATTAATATAGAAAACAGATGCAAATTAACAGGAATATCACCTGCAGAAATCAACTCACTAGGAACATTCAAATTGACATTTCCCTTAAGGGGGGTTTCTACCTTGTGCGGTGAAAAAAATCAATTTTTTTTTTCATGCATTTTTGGATTAATACATGATTGTAGAATACGCTCCCAAAATTTGAAGTTAAAATCTTTCGAATTACGGAAGCAATTTATCGAAACAGGTAGCGGTGTCGAGGGCGCCGAGCCGCTGAAGCAAAACTTTGAACGCGTTTTTCTCAAAACTACATTTTATGACCTTGCGGAAGTGATTTAGGCCACACGAGTTGAGCAATAGCTACGAAATTTTAAACAGTCATTTATCAAGATCTTAGCTATGGCACGAACTAGGATCTTCAAGAAATAATAATTTTTTCTCATTAAAAATAGAAATTTGTATTGAAAAAAGTAGGTAAAAATTGAGTTTTTTAGTCCAAATCGCATATTTCCTTCATTTTTCATTTTTTTTTAAATCCTAGTTCCAGCCGTAGACAAAAGGATACAGAATAAGAAAAAATTTCATTTTTGTGTTTCAAGTCATCTCAAACAGCGGCAGGACTTCCGCGAGTAAGGAAGTCCTGCCGCCATTGCTCGATGGCCCCCTCCCCCCCCCTTTGGATATTTTATCTTGAAACTTTTTCTACTTGTACAATAAACATATACCTACATCTGAAAAAATTTTCCTGTGTTTATCTTAAAAACCTTCCCATCAACAATTTTTCAAAAAAAACATGTTTTCTCGGCCGCACAAGGTAGAAACCTGCCTTAAGAGACGCAAAAACCGAACTAACTTTTCAAATGGTCAACAACGATTTTCCAATTATCACAGATGGAATCTTAGGAAGAGATTTTCTACTCAAATACATGTGTAAAATAGATTACGAGACCCTCACTTTGACAATTATTATAAACGAAATTGAACACGTATTCCCCATTACAACAAAAACCCCACACAACGAAACACACACAATTCCACCCAGATGTGAAATCATAGTACCGATAGATTTAAGCCTAGAAGAAGACACCGTCATTATAAATAAAGAACTCACAAACGGCGTATTCTTAGCCAACTCCATTGCACCAGCAAAAGGCAACTGTCACATCAAAATCATTAACACAACAAACAAAACAGTCACAATAAAAGACATAGAACCACAAATAGAAAAACTGTCAAATTATACAATATTAAGAGCACAACATAGAAATAAATGCACAAACAATAGCAGATTTGAAAAACTAATAGCCACGCTAAAGCTAGACACTATTGACCCACAAATCAAACAAGAATTAATGGACATTTTTAAACAGTACCAATCAATATTTCATTTGGAAGGAGAAGAACTCACTACAAATAATTTTTATGAACAGCACCTAAACCTAGAAAACACAACACCAGTTTACATAAAAAATTACAGACTACCACAAACACAACAAGAAGAGATAAAACAACAGGTACAGAAACTAATAGACAGCGACATAATAGAACCTTCAACCAGCCCCTATAATGCACCTTTGCTATTAGTACCGAAAAAGAGTGATGATAACACAAAGAAATGGCGACTAGTAGTAGACTACAGAAAACTCAATGACAAAATAATTAACGACAAATTTCCACTCACACGACTAGAAGACGTTCTAGACGTCCTAGGAAGAGCCAAATACTTTTCAACCTTGGACATGACCAGTTCTTTTCACCAAATCCCTTTAGCACCAAGTTCAAGACCACCCACAGCATTTTCAACGCAAGATGGACACTACCAATTCAAAAGACTCCCTTTTGGACTTAAAATATCCTCCAACAGTTTCCAAAGAATGTTAACAATAGCTCTCAGCGGATTAAGCTCAGAAGCATTCTTATACGTTGATGACATTATTGTGCTTTATCACTAAAGCATCACAACGCAAACTTAATCAAAGTATTTGACCGATTACAACAATACAACCTGAAGCTAAACGCAAGCAAATGCCACTTTCTTAGACCAGAAGTCATTTATTTAGGCCATTTAATCACCGACAAAGGCGTTAAGACAGATCCAACCAAATGCGAAGCAGTTATGAAATACCCCACGCCAACAAACGCAGATGACGTACGAAGATTCATTGCCTTCTGCAATTACTACAGACGGTTCATACCTGACTTTGCGAATATCGTCAAATGTTTAAACTCTCTCCTCAAGAAAGGGACACCTTTCATTTGGTCAGGCGAGTGCGAACAAGCCTTTAAAAATTTAAAAGAAAAATTAGTTAATCCACCAGTACTCCAATATCCAGATTTCAACAAACCCTTCATTCTAACGACAGACGCCTCAGACTTTGCCTTAGGCGCAGTACTATCACAAGGTGAAATAGGACATGACTTACCAATCTCTTATGCAAGCAAATCACTACAAAAACACGACATAAATAAACCAATTATAGAAAAGGAACTCCTAGCAATACACTGGGGAATAAATTATTTCAAATCATATCTCTACGGTAGAAAATTCATTGTAGTAACTGACCATAGACCACTAGTTTCACTATTTTCCCATAAAAACCCATCGTCGAAAATGACTAGAATTAGACTAGATTTATCCGATTATGATTTCGAAATAATCTACAAACAAGGCAAAATCAATACGAACGCAGATGCACTATCACGCATCAAACTGGACAGTAACGACTTAAAAGCAATGATACCGACACAAGAAGTACTAGCTATAACACGGAGTAAGGCAACAAAAATAGGAACACAGGAAAAATTTGAAAAAGGGCAAGAAAAATGTGAAAAAGGGCAAAATAAGAAGAAAGAAATAAATACACGCATCAACAGGACGGACATATCTACAAAGGAGACTGCGCAACTCCATATTTGGGAATGTACCATGACTGACGTGAAGAATATGAAAAAGTTAAAATTTATTATTGAAAAACGTCGGCCGACGATAAAAATATGTAATAATGAAGTGCACGTGACTTGTAGTGATGACCCTTTGGAACTAGATCCAATGTTGGAGAAGCTACACAGTTCACTAAGTAAGCTGCATATAAAGGAGCTAGCCCTTTGCAGACAAAAATTTATATTTGAAAATATTGAAATGAATGAGTTCAAAAGAAAGTATAATGAACTACATGTAAACAAATATTCGCCCATAAAGATATTAATTTACGACATGCCACTCCAAATACTAAGCCCAATACAACAATATAAATTGATTGACGAATTCCACAACTCATGCACAGCAGGACATTTGGGTATAAGAAAAACTATATTAAAACTAAAGCAAAGATACGTGTGGAAGAATATGAGACAAATGGTCAAAGAATTTGTAAACAATTGTTCGAAATGCACGGCAAACAAAATAACGAGACACACAAAAGAAGCACTGACTAAAACAGACACACCAAAAACAAGCTTTGAAACAATAACAATTGACACAGTCGGACCGTTACGTATATCAAACGGATACCGATACATACTGACAATGCAGTGTGACCTTACAAAATTCGTCATAGCACACCCGATAGAAACAAAAGACGCGGAAACAATAGCAAAAACACTGGTAGAACAATTCATACTCAAGTACGGTTGCTTCAAATCGTTGAAATCAGACAGAGGCACCGAATTTACAAACGAGCTAATGCACAACATATGCAAGCTACTTGACACGCGACAAATTTTTTCGACGCCTTACCACCACCAAACAATTGGCGCACTTGAACGCAACCACAGAACCTTAAACGAATACTTACTTGCTTTCACAGACGATTATGAATGGGACAAGTGGGTACCGTACTACACATTCGCGTACAACACGACACCACATGTCGAATCCCTATATTCACCATATGAACTAGTGTTTGGCAAATTGCCACAATTGCCAAGTGACACAATAAACAGCCATGAAAAAACGTAAGACATTGAAAATTATGCAAATGAATTAAAAATTAGGTTACAAACATCAATAAATAAGGCTAGAAATATGATAGAATTAGCAAAAGATAAGAGAAAACTAAAATACGACACTAACACTAATGTAACAAACTTAAAAGTTGGAGATTTAGTATATGTAAAATTAGAGACACGCAAGAAACTGCAAAGTCCATACCACGGACCATACAGAATAGTAGAACGAAAAGGTGTAAACACAATAATAGATATTAATGGAAAACTCAAAGAACTACATAACAACAATCTAAAGAAATACTTAGGAGATAAACAATAAATGTAAAAACTAAACATAGACATTAATCTAACTCAACAAAAATAAAATATATTTTAAGAACACATACAATTATTATTAGAACATAACTTAACCACAAAACAAAAAAAAAAAAAAAACAATCAAACTCGTTTTATAAGATAAATATCACATTGTAAATTTATTTGATAATAGCTACCATCATATTGTAAAGCAATTCCAAGGCGCCCCCCCCCGAAACTCTAAAAATTTTTCCAAGGAATAATTTTTCGCTTAAGGGTAAGGGTGTAGTGGTACCACATGACCACTGATGCCAACACCATAGCGTACAGGCCAATCGGCAAGACCGACGTGCATCGATCGGTGCGCACTCCACTTTTGTTTACATTACAAGTGTCAAGTGTCGCATGCACAAGAACGCCGGCGTCACTCAAGTGGCCTGCACTTGCACAAGCGACACATGTCACAACACATGTGGGCACTTGCACCGATCGCGCATGCAACACGACCCGACCTACCGCAGGTCAACGCAGTGCGCTGGCCCACTTTGGGAAAGTGCCGCGTTGTCGGTTTTGACCCGCGTTGTGATTGGCGCAATGCGAATGCATTGGATATAGAGGGAGGAGCACTGGAATTGCCCCTCCGTATAACACTTTGTAAAATTAGTATTTAAGACGACAATTTGAAAATAAACAGGAACTTCTCGTGCTGAGATCAAGCGACGCTGTTGTCTGCTAATTTCATTTATCGAGGAAACATTTCGGCCTCTGTGGCCAAAAATCTTGGCGTACTCTCGCCTCCTAAAAAGAGAACCCGGACTCCAACGAACGTAACACTACTTCATAGGGTAAAACTCTTTCATAGGGTAAAACCTTTACACCGGGGTGGTAGAGCGCAATCTATTCCCGAGACACAAATGCTGATGTTTTTGTGGTATGAGTAGAAACTTGTCCTTACGAAAGCCAATTGCTTAAAAACCCCTTGCTCTAGGTTTTGTAGCAACAAAACAACCATTCGGGAGGTTGGCAACTTATTCAACATAACTTTTATGGTTTATAGTTTTAACTTTCATGGTGGCAGAAATCGCTGCAGAGGAGATTCGATTTCCTGTGATGCTGCTGCCAAAGAAAAAATTGCCGGCGAATTTAAAAATATCTGTGGTGTCCCTAATGTTTTGGGCTGCATCGATGGCAGCTTTATAACATGTA
The DNA here is from genome assembly GCA_963668005.1 of Melieria crassipennis. Classification (NCBI taxonomy): domain Eukaryota; kingdom Metazoa; phylum Arthropoda; class Insecta; order Diptera; family Ulidiidae; genus Melieria; species Melieria crassipennis. The sequence goes on along the minus strand of OY764963.1, from coordinate 47,006,653 downwards.
GGACACCGAAGCGAAAAACAACATATATAAACAGACACGATTCCATATCTTTGACTATGCAAGGTATTTGCAGTGAAAATTTAAAGTTTTTGGATGTTTTTACGGGTGTGCCTAGTAAAATGCACGATTCGCGTGTGCTTAAGTTGTCTTTTATCAGCAAGGAACTGCCTCAACTGTGCTCACCCGATTGCCATCTTCTTGGTGACTCTGCGTACCACTTCGAAGTTATTTATTAACACCTTATCGGGACTACGGGAACTTAACTGATTCTGAAAGAGTATATAATTATAAATTTTGTCAAACACGCGTTAAAATTGAAAATGCATTTGGAATGCTGAAATGTCGCTTTCGGCAGCTCATGAGATTGGATTTTCACGACGTTGAAACGATGGGAAAATTTGTAATTGCTTGTTGTGCTCTTCATAACATATGCATTGACAGGAATGACATTTTTGAAAGAGAAGAGTAAGACATTGAACCTAGTTTTCATCAGGTACAAGATATCCGAGATGATATTAACGAACGTGAACGTGACTGAGCTAGGCGAAATAAAAAGGAACCAAATAAAAACTCTTTTGTGTGACAACTAAAATCGAGATCAGTTTTTTTTATTGCTTTGAGCTTTAAAGGTACATGTACAAGGTACTAGACTACATTCTAGACTACATTTATATTTATTTTTTATTCAATATTTCTTTTAATAACTCTTCCATCCTTCCCGCTGCTTCCATTCTTTCTTTGTGCCGTCTCTCCTTGGCTTCCTCTTTTTTGGCTGAAATTTCCACAAGCGTTTCTGGAATTGTCTGTTTTCTTTCCTTTCTCTTTACTGCACCAGCACTATGTTTTTTTATTAAATGTTGGCTACTTATTTGAACCGCCGGCTCGATAGAATCGTCTAGCTCACAAATTTTCTGTAGCTCCTCTTCAAATTGAAGATTTTGCCGTTTGGAGCCTGAACTGCGGTTGTTTTCAACCGCAGCTTTTTTGCGCTTCATCACGGTTTTGTACCTTTCCTCACACTGCTTCCATGATTTGCCCTCGAAATCCTGAGCCAAGTTCGCCCACATGTCCTTTTTGGACTTGAATGGCTTCAATGGGCCTATCTCCGGCAAGCAAAGCGCATAGCAATCTAAGAGCCGCTTGGTCTCACCTTCTGTCCAAACTGCAAAAATATGAAAAAATAAAAGTTTAGTAATTTAGTTCTTCCTTTAATATTTATCAATTTAATTTACCAGTAACTAATCTGCTGCAATTTGAACTTGCCTCCTTTTGCTCCATTTTTATTATAATGAGCGCGCAAACAACAGCTGATTGGCATGGCAGGGTTGCCTGTTCGTGTTCTTTTCTCAATATAGAAAAGGTGCCTTTTCACAGGGTTCAGTGCGACCTTAAAAACATTTTGCACTGATGAAGGGTGACATTTTGTGGTAGAATCGAAATCACCATAAGTTTTCAAAACGGTTTGCGGATTCGAAATCAGCGGTCCCTAATTACCCTAGAACTGATGTCAGAACCAGAAAAGCCATTTTGCTGTTGATCAGTGTTATTAGTAGGATTTGTATATGTATTCAAATACAAAACAATAGCTGGTACCTAAACAGTTGTTAGGTTTTGGCGCGTTTTGGGATTTTTGAACATTTGGGGTTTTTAAGATTGCGGACACATGAACTCATATGTATGTATGTATATATGATCATAAAACAATAAATCTGCTTTTTGTTTTTCAATAACTAATGTTTCATTGGCGCGGTTCAATTCAAAGACTAATGGCGACTGACTGACTTTTGCTCAAATTAAAAAAAAAATTGTATGCAGAAGTGGACTGCCAGACACAGTGTTAGTATTTTGTTAAAAACAAAAACATTACATCAAAGGATACATGATAGCTGATTACCGGAAATGGAAGCCAACTTGTTTTTCGTACGTGCGAACTGCGCATTCAGCAAAACTACTCTTTACTTCGAGCTTATAGCAATATACGCAAAAAAAAGTCGACTTAGTATGGAGTTGCAAGCTTGTATTACATCTTAAATGAAGCCATAATCCAAATTTGCATGCCCTGCCAACGATTATAATCGCGTGTAAGTGATTCACTATCAAAATCTTGACGAACTTTTTCGAACGCACGCACCCGAAAGCACATAATTCTCGAGGTGGCCACAGAAAAATCGCTGTAAGATCCAGTCGAGCAAAATCGGGCACCCGATCTCTTTAGGGCAGCACTCACAGAAGACTAGTGAACTATTTTCCCAGAGACGGAACTCTGGAAAGTATGGCTTTTTTTGTTAAAGTTTATCGAAAGTTCAAAAAGTGTGATAAAAACAGTGCTAACTACAATACTGGAACGATGAGGCACTCTGTGCTGTGCATGAATAATTTTCCAAGCATACTTTTAGGCATGCACTTTGGAGTACGGCAACCTTGCTATAATTCCGATATGGCAAGGATGGTTTGCGGCGGTAATGGGCTGTGCTAGAACGATCAAGATAGAAAGTACAACTGGAATGTGCAAGAAACATCGGCGCGATAAGAAAACCAGTATAAAAAGCAGCAGTGTGCAGCGCAGAGGGTCGTGTCTGTGTTGAGCAAGCAAAGGGGAAACATGCAATAGTAGTAGTGTAAAGTAGTAACAAGTGTAAATTTGTAAATAAAGCGATTGTTGGTTTTTGACTGCTTTTGCGCTGAGTAACTGAAGTAGTTTTATTTTCAAGCACAATCCAAAACGAACTTAGAGAAGTCATTTTCGTAACAATACGTTCAGGATTCAGTGGGTTCTTCAAGGTTTTTATTAGTGCTGCGACTGTTGTGAATGTGATATTATGCCTCATTTGTTTCTTAAATAAAATTGTGGTTTTCCTATTGTTTTCCGGGCCCTCCTCTAAGATAAGCTGATTTGCGAAGCAATTGATAGGGTGGGGGACTGTCGGAATAGTTGCAGTAAGTGATTGTTCGCTGTACACTGTATCGCCCGAATCGGTTTTAGAAATGGTGTTGATGAAAAGGTTGTTGCAAAGGTGAGCGGTTGATAATCCGTATGGATATTAATATTGGGTGCACCATCAAGGTAATTTCTCAGTGTTTTCAATGCCCACACTATGGCCAGCATTTCACGCTCGTTCGTGCTTTCTGCTTTGCTCAAGGTGCGAGAAATTATTGTGATAGGGCGACCCCCTTGCTATAATACAGCGCCGACTGCATGTACCCACGCATCTGTAGTAAGGTCGAATGCCTTTTGGAAGTCTGGGTAGAGCAATAGTACGTCTTCGGAGGCTAGGATATTGTTTATTGACTGAAAAGCATCGAGCGCCTTGTCGTTCAATTTTCACGTTTTTAGACTTCCTTGAAGAAACGTGACCATTTTCTCCCCTCAACATATTCGTCGTTCTTTATAAATCTGCGGTAGTAGCCCGCCAATCCTAAGAAGGATCTTAGCGTCGTAAAGTATTGGGTACTGGAAAGTCAAGAATATCTTTCACCTTATTGGGGCATGTTCTGATCCAAATTTTAGCTAGAAATTCCACATCTTGCTTACAAAATTTGCATTTCTCTACGGAAACGCGCATGTTAGCTTGAATTAATTTAGAAAAAATGCATTCTATGTGTTTTAAATGGTCTTCTTCCGTTTGGGAAAATATTATTACATCGTCGATGTAAACGTAACAAAAGAGCCCGATGTAGGCACGAAGCACATCGTCGATGGCTCTTTGAAAAATGCTGGGAGCATTCTCAAGGCCGAACGGCAATCTGCAGAATTCAAATTTACCATTATTAACCATACTGTGTTTTTGTGTTCCGTCCTCGTTCTCTCCTTTTTTTCTCACCACCACAAATGGAGTGTTATATGGAGACTTGGAGGGTCGGATTATACCATCCTTTAACCCTTGGGAAGGCGCGCCTCGCATAGTAGTATGAATTGTCGCGCGTGAGCATTTTGCTCACATTAGGAATTAGTGCAATTTTTAACTACATTGGAATTTTTACAAACTTTGTTTTTAATGTATTAATACTACCAATGAGTTCTTGTTACAAAAGTTTGTTTATTGAGCGTATTTATATTAAAACAATATTTTAATTCATTAAACAAAAACATAACAAAGTAATTCATAGAGTTCAGAAAAAAAATAGTGTTTATAACAAAATAAATAAATATTAAAAAAAATTAGTCCTCGTCGAGATCGTTGTTAAGTTGTTTTCGAAGCAAGTTGGACACATATACTTTACATGTTCATTACAGAGTACAACCTTTTTTGGAGCGCCTATTTTGCCTTCTGGGACAGATTGCACAATAACCGTTGTTCTCAGGCTGATTAGGTTGATCAATAGATGGTACAATACGCTCCATAGTTTTCTTTAAAGCATCAGGTAAGGTTTTTATGGCCTTCCGATTTAAAATATGTGGCTTTATTAGCTCAAGTGCAACTTCTTTCAAAAAAATTCTTCTCCGAATTAAATTGTCAGTATTTGCTTTGTAAATTATTTGAGCATTTATGCCACAGAGCCGCATTGGCCATCTACAAGTTGTCCTGGAAACTGAGTATGTCCCTTTCATCTGATCGACTGTGTCTACGCCTCCTTTTGTTTGGTTGTAAAATTCTATTACTTCAGGTTTGATATTATCGTCATCAAGTTGATCATCCTTATGGAGAGAGGATAGCATAAGTACAACCTTTTTAGTTTTTTTCATTGGAATATACGAAACAAGGAGCTTATTTTCTGCATACGCAACCATAGTATGTGGTACTGGTCTTTCTTTTGTTGTAACGAATTGAGGAGGAACTTCTCTCTTATTTTTTCTTATTGTTCTTACTACAGTCGTTTTATATTTTTTGTATAGTTCGTCTGTTAAAGGTATAGACATAAAATAGTTGTCCATGGTTAAATTTCGGCCAGAATTCAAAATTGGGGCAGCGACTCTCTTCACGATACTTGCAGCTGAATTCTCGAGTTGATAAGGGCCCGTTGGCTGTCTGCCGCAGTATACTTCCATTTGGCAAGTGTAAAATGTTTTCGAGTCAACTAATGCGTTTTTAACACCATATTTCGCTGGTTTACTAGGAATATAAACTCTGAATTTGCATCGTCCTCTAAAAGATTCGAGCATTTCATCAATAGTACAGTACTCTCCCGGAATATAACAGTCACTGCAAGACTTATTAAAATCTTCAAAGACTTCGCGGAAAGCTGCTAAGTTATCAACTTTGCTCCTAAGCAAACGAGAGTTAATATCATCAAAACGAATAACACGATTCAAAAATAAAAAGCGTTTCATAGACATTGTGGCTTTGAAAATATCTGGAGCAGTTCCGTCTTGAAGCCACATCTCTTCTAAATTCGAATAGTTAATTTTCTTTAACCCTGCCATGTAAAGTATGCCAATAAATGCCTTAAGTTCAACCATATCGGTTGATTTGCACTCTCTGTCACGTGCATAAACACTAGCTAATTTTGCAATATAAATATTTGTGTACGCAACAATTTTTTGAATCAAAGGTGGCTAAATGAGTGCTGTGGTTGTTCAGTGATCTGTCGATCCCACCTCTGATCCCTTCCTTTCCTTGTCCTCTTGTACTCATGTTTCCCCTTATTTTCTTCTCCCCGGCTTCGGCCGTTTGTATCGTTTAATGTTTCATGTACTTCTTGTCACTTGTCATTCGGACAGCGTACAATAAAGACACCCCAAAACGAAACTCAATCCGTGTATTTTATTTAACCCGCTCCGCCGACGTAAACGTGGTCCTTCGAGCTAACCGCGAACTCGCGACGCGGAAACACAAACACTAAAAAACAAAAAAAATTTAACACTTAAAAATCAAAGTGACAATCGAAAAAGTGAAAAGACACTCACAACATTTAAAAATCAAAGTGACAATCGAAGAAGTGAAAAGACACTCACAACAAAAAACGCATAGTTATAGTAAAACAAACAAGCAATTTACAAAACAGTGAAAACGAATCAACTATTACAAACAGTGACACGACGAAACAAAAGGTGTACCTAAAATAATTAAAACAGTGCGCAAATTGTAAAAATTAAAGACAAAAAATAAAGAAAAACGTACAAAACAAAGACAGTGCAGTGTTGTGCATAAAACACACAGTGTTACATATAAACACATAACAAAAACCAACTCCAACCACATTAGAAACTTAAAAGAAGGGCAGCAGAACACACTCAAAAAAACATAAAAACAACAACACACACCCACAGAGAACACAAACTAGAAAAGCACTGCAAGCAGCAACAACAGCAGAACAACATAGCAGCGCACAAGCAGCGGACAGACAACACATAACTAGTAGAGGAGATCCCCATTCTCGGGCACTGTGCCCCCTTAAGATAAGCCCACAAATTTTTAATAAAAATTAACACATACACCTTACACATACACTAACACAAAATATAATTTAAAAAAATATATATAATTTAATTTTTTTTAATTTTTTTAAAAAAAAAAAAAAAAAAAAAACCCTTAAAAATCCAGTCAACAAATTTTACGTACTGGTACCCCACCACTGTCCGGTTTCCGTGTACATTTCCCTTGTACACATAGAAAATAGCGCAGTGCAGTAAGCAATCCCGCTACTGCACATAATTTTGCGCTTTTTATTCGCATTCTCTTTTGTGCGACCTACGCAGGCAAAGCAGCAAAAATTCCCGCTGCCGCCTGCTTCCCACTCACTCACTAATTTACACACACTATTTCTCCTCATTTTCTTTGCGCTTGTACACAAGATCAGCAGCAAACAGCCCAGCTGCTGTGTACATTCTGCGCGAGTTACCGCACCCGCACCACACGCCGCACAAAGCATGACATCACCTACGCTACACGCACCACCCAAACCACGGAGGGCAAATTGCTGACAACGGCAGCCAGCCGACAACAACAATCAGCGGCAACAAAGTAGTGCACTGCCGACAACAACAATCAGCGGCAACAAAGTAGTGCACTGCCGACAACAACAATCAGCGGCAACAAAGTAGTGCACTGCCGACACAGCAACGAGCCGCAATAGTAAAATCGCTGACATTCCACAGCAGCGTAAACAAATAGGAAAATCAACAGCAACAAATAACGATCAACAGAAATCGATACCGGCGACACAAAACGCACTGGACAGCAATTCGATACCAGCAGCACAAGACGCACTAAACAGCAAATTCTGCGGAAGCCGAACCGATCAGCAAATTCGACGGAAGCTGAAACTATTAACAAACCAACAAAGTAGGGCATGTTTACCTTATCCATGGAATTTAATTAGTATATAAGAGACGAAAATTGTAGAATAAAGTAGTTGAAGTGTCAACCTGAAACGAATCAGTCGTGTTTCACTGAGAAATAGTACCTTCTGTGTTCAAGCTTTGCGGACCACCTATAACTCGCGCCCACTTTTGCATATATTTCCGCATTGCCCTTTGCGCTATATTCGCACGCACTTGGCAGCACGCAATTTCGCTGCTTGGCCCAAGTGCATAAACATAAACAATAAAGCACAAAGTGGATACAGTGGGACAAGTTGCTCATTCTCACTGCACATTGAAAATTTTCCTTAAGTTAGAAAATTTTCAATCGTGCATATACAAGGTGCAACCCAAAGTAAACAGGACTTTTATAAAATAAAGAAAACGGATGATTACACAGGGCAACAAATTTCGACTTTTGGTCGGCTTTTCTGGGTTTGACATCAGTTCTAGGGTAATTAGGGACCACTGATTTCGAATCCGCAAACCGTTTTGAAAACTTAGTTTCCGTTTTTGCAAAAAATGGGCGTGTCACTTTTTCGGATTTTCCCTGACTTTTTTCACGTTTGGGATTGTAATTTCTAGACCAATAAACCGGTTGACATCATTTTCACCTCGTTGCATTACCAACACCGCACGGTTTCATTTCCGATGCAATTTATTTTTATAGGTTTTAAAATTCCGCGGCAATTGGACCTCAAAGTCGGAAAATATGGAATTTCAAGGCGTTTTCTTTGATGTTAAAAAACAAACACATTTTTCGTAAATCAATTATCGAGTTATGTATAACAAGAAAGCGGAAACATCAAGTAATGCAACACAGCCACATTTTTTGGCGTGAGTCCCATTCTCATCGAAATAATAGCAAAAATGTACCAAAGTCATTTTCAACAGATTTCCGTTTTTTTCCTTTAAAAAGTAAGAGCCTCAAAATATGCAAAGTTTTTAATTTTGTTTTGTTTGAAGCAATTCAAAATTTTGTTTTTTTTCACTTGTATTCCAGACAGTGAATGGAATATATAAAAGAGCATATTTTGAGGCCCTTAATTTTTTAAGGAAGTAGTATAAAAAATTATGAAAATGACTATGGTACATTTTTGCTATTATTGGGACTATTTTGGGACTCACGCCAAAAAATTTGGCTGTGTTGTATAATTTCATGTTTCCGCTTTCTTGTTATACATAACTCGATAATTGATTTACGAAAAATGTGTTTGTTTTTTAACATCAAAGAAAACTCCTTGAAATTCCATATTTTCCGACTTTGAGGTCCAATTGCCGCGGAATTTTAAAACCTATAAAAATAAATTGTATCGGAAATGAAACCGTGAGGTGTTGTAAATGCCACAAAGTGAAAATCATGTCAACCGGTTTATTGGTTTTGAAATTACAATCCCAAACGTGAAAAAAGTCAGGGAAAATCCGAAAAAGTGACACGCCCATTTTTTGCGAAAACGGAAACTAAGTTTTCAAAACGGTTTGCGGATTCGAAATCAGTGGTCCCTAATTACCCTAGAACTGATGTCAGAACCAGAAAAGCCATTTTGCTGTTGATCAGTGTTATTTTTGTATAATTCTTTTTATTTATTCAAAATACTCTCCTTCTGCTTCGATACAACGTTTTGCACGGTCCAAAAGCATTTGGAATGAGTGTTTTAGGTCATCGGCCGGCATCGCCTTCAGAATGTTGGTACAAGCCTTTTGGATGTCCTCAACGTCCTTATAACGGTTTCCTTTCATCGGCAAATGCAACTGACCGAATAAGTAGAAGTCACAGGGAGCCATATCAGGCGAATACGGTGAATGATTGATGGTAAAAATGCGATTTTTGGTCAAATAATCGGTCGTAACTAGGGCTCTGTGAGCCGGTGCATTATCATGCAATAAACGCCAACTTCCTTCCTCGCGATATTCTGGCCGAATACGACGAATGCGATGCACCAAACGCTTCAAAACTTCAACATAAAACAAAGCGTTAATTGTTTTTCCCGGTGGAACAAACTCTCGATGAATTATTCCCTTTGAATCGTAGAAACAAATGAGATGAGTTTTGATTTTTGACTTCTCACGGCGGGTTTTTTTCGGATTTGGCTCATCTGGGTGCTTCCATTCGGCACTTTGACGCTTTGTTTCGGGATCATATTGAAAGCACCACGTTTCGTCACCGGTTACGATGTTGAACAAGAAATTTGGATCACGTCTGGCTTCCCGAACGATGTCTTTTGCGTGCTCAATTCTCTGCGCTTTTTGGTCGTCGGTTAAAGTGTGCGGAATGAAGCGAGAACACACTTTACGGAGACCCAAATGTTCGGTTAAAATGCGATCAATTGATGTTTTGGAGATGTTCAATTCCATTTCCATCAATTCCAATGATGATTTTGGCTGCATTTTGATAAAATCACGCACAGTTTTGATGGCATCGTCAGTAATCACAAATTTCGACTGGCCGACGTGTTCGTCGTCATTCAAGTCTTCACGACCATTCTTGAATCGATTCAACCACTCATTAACACGGCCACGGGATAAACAATCATCACCATAAACTTGCTTTAACAATTTAAACGTTTCGGTAAAAGTTTTACCAAGTTTAAAACAGAACTTAATATTAGCTCTTTGTTCGATCGACATTCTCGTACCAAAGTTAAAAACATACTGTCACATTGAGCGGGATATTTCGGCGTCTACTAGACCAAATGTCATGAAATTTAGACAGTATGTGAATGAAAGATGTACCTTTCCAACGCATGTCCTCACACATAGATGGCGCCACCAGAAACGTCCCTATTGCAAAAGTCCTGTTTACTTTGGGACGCACCTTGTATATACACATACATACGTGCATATACACTCCGTGGAGGAAGTCATTGAGGTGGCAAAGAGGATAAAGGCAGATAAGTCCCCAGGCCTGGACGGTATCCCCAACAGAGTCCTAAAAGCCGCAATTCAAAAGAAACGGCAACTCTTTTGCGAGCTCTACTCGGCGTGCCTGCGAGAGGGCATCTTCCCCAAGATCTGGAAGCGACAAAGACTTGTCCTCCTGCCGGAAGCCAAAAAGCCACCAGGCGAACCCTCTTCATACAGACCACTCTGTATGTTAGACACTGCGGGCAAAGTTCTCGAAAGGCTAATACGGTCTAGGCTCGAACCATTCGTCGAAACCTCGACTGGTTTATCCCCAAACCAATACGGCTTCCGTAAGCGTCGCTCCACTGTCGACGCCATTGCGGCAGTATGCGCCATCGCCAAAAGAGCGTTAGCGGGGAAAAGATGGCTAGAAGGCAAGAAACAATATTGCGCCGTCATAACACTCGACGCTAAGAATGCCTTCAACTCGGCGAACTGGAACAACATTCTGCAAGCCCTTGTGGACTGTAATGTGCCGGACTACCTAGTCAGGATAATAGCGAACTACTTCGCTAACAGAGTCCTACTGTATGACACGGATATTGCCCCAAGCAATATGGTGTTACAGGTGGCGTACCGCAGGGCTCCGTCCTAGGACCGGTTTTGTGGAACGTCATGTACAACGGCATACTGCAAATACAACGCCCTCCCGAAGTAAGCTTCATCGGCTATGCAGACGATATAGCCGTAGTCGCTGTGACCAAAACCCTGGCCACGCTAACAGAGAATTGTAACTCTACAATATCGGCTATGAAGGCGTGGTTGCGCAACGCCGGCCTGCAGGTCGCAGAGCATAAGACAGAAGCGGTCCTGCTTACCAGCAGGAAAAAAGTAGAGGGCATAAGAATTTCGGGTAGGCGGCCATGAAATTAAATCTAGTTCTCACCTAAGATATCTGGGTGTGCTGCTGGACTTTCGGCTAAACTTCAAAGAGCACCTCAGGTACGCCAGTGACAAGGCCAGGCGAACCAGCGCTGCCATCGGCAGACTAATGCCTAACATCGGCGGCCCCAGGCAAATAACGCGGAAATTACTAGCGAGCGTGACGTCGTCGATATGCCTCTACGCCGCGCCTTTTTTGGGGCAGAAGCAACCATGACGAGCTCGTACGTCAGATGCCTTAAATCAGCTCACAGGCTCAGCTCGCTGAGAGTCTGCTGCGCCTTTAGATCTGTCTCGGACGAGGCAGCAGACGTGATTGCCAGCACTTGGCCAATCGACATACTGGCCAGAGAGGCAGCAATAATCTGGCGAGAATGCAAAGACACTTCGGCCTCTCGATCTGCAGTGATGGAGGCGGTGCGGCGTAAAAGCTTAGCAGAATGGCAGCAACGATGGGATGCATCGACAAAAGGCCGGTGGACATGGCGGATGATCCCAAACATAGAAGCGTGGTGCAACAGAAAACACGGCGAGGTCAATTACTTCTTGACTCAAATGTTCTCAGGACATGGATGCTTCCAGGAGTATCTGCACAAATGTCAGCACGCAGACGACCCGTTCTGCCCAGCATGCGCCGGGAAAGCAGAAAACGCAGAGCACATTTTGCTGGAATGCAGCCGCTTTGTCGACGAGAGACGGTCCTTCAGCAGTTACACACTGCATGCCGAGCTCGCCCGATGCATGGGAAGCCTGCAGCCGAATCATAACACTTATGATGTGTCGAGTGAGATGTGACGAGCAGAACGCCCGGCATCGGTCACAAACGATCGCAGCACTGCTTCAACACATGCAAAATTAGCGCGGTTATTCTGTACCTCCTGCGCAAACACAGTGGCGTTGAAGGCATGGCAACACTTGCCATAACACGGACGACAGACTGACTAACGAACGATAGAGCGGTAACGCTCCCAGGAGGGCAAACCGTCCGGACGAGAGGAGGGTTTAGCGGTTTAAAGTCCCGCACTACTTGAGGCTTCCGATGCTTCCCTCCTCGTTAAAAAAAAAAAAACACCCAAATTTATACACATACACATATCTATATACAAATATACATTTTTACACACACATATACTCATATACATACACTGCACATCTGCTGCCACCGCAAGTGCATACAGTGGGACAAATATCGCCCACTCGCACACAAACATTTTTTGTACACAACATTATTTTCACACTTTTTTACGTTCACTAACACACTAATACAAATAATCACATACACATATATATATATATACAGGGTGCGTTCCAAAGTAAACAGAACTTTTACAATAGGGACGTTTCTGGTGGCGCCATCTATGTGTGCGTTGGAAAGGTACATCTTTCATTCACATCCTGTCAAAATTTCATGAAATTTGGTCTAGTAGAAGCCGAAATATCCCGCTCAATGTGACAGTATGTTTTTAACTTTGGTACGAGCTCCGCACCGGCACCGGCACTCTGCACCGGCTCACAGAGCCGTAGTTACGACCGATTATTTGACCAAAAATCGCATTTTAACCATCAATCATTCACCGTATTCGCCTGATATGGCTCCCTGTGGCTTCTACTTATTCGGTCAGTTGCATTTGCCGATGAAAGGAAAACGTTATAAGGACGTTGAAGACATCCAAAAGGCTTGTACCAACATTCTGAAGGCGATGCCGGCCGATGGCCTAAAACACTCATTCCAAATGCTTTTGGACCGTGCAAAACGTTGTATCGAAGCAGAAGGGGAGTATTTTGAATAAATAAATAGAATTATACAAAGATAATCATCCGTTTTCTTTATTTTATAAAAGTCCTGTTTACTTTGGAACGCACCTTGTATATACAAATACGTATATATATTTATACAGACACATATTTATACACATACCCATACATACGTGTGTATTCACCAGACATCCCTACAAGACGTGGCTGACCGAAACTCCACTACATTCATAACATTTTTTCAATTTACCAATACATTCGCATGAAATTTGGCCCATTGTGAACTTGTCAGCAAGCATTGTGAACTTGTCATCAGAGTGCTTTGAAATTGACCTGCTGAGATGATCGCTTATACACGCATGTGTAAGAAGAAGAAGCACCTGCTGACAAGAACTCGCATCGGAGTTAATATAATTATTAGGAGCCGGAGGCTGCCGTAGCTACGTAGCTCAGCTGGCTAATGCGTGCGGTCGCGAGTCAAATGCGACGCGCGAATCCAAGTTCAATACTCCGTTGCTTCAAACACCAAAAAAAAGGAAAAGCAGGATGAAGGTAAGAATTCGAATTAAAATTTACTTTAAATCATATTATTTGAATATTTAAAATAATTCTGCACTTTCAGTAGCTTCAATATTGGGCCATAGCAAGTACCGAAACGCAAGACGAAGGAAGCCGATGCCAATGATGCGCCCTTCGATTGCGAATTTTTTTAAATTCAATTTTTTTTTATATTATTTCATTTAAATTAATTTAAAATAAATTCAGGCAGAAGTAAAAGCAAACGGTTTTTCCAAAAAAATTCAATAAAAACCTGAATTTTTTCAATATTGAGTCATGAATGACTCAAATACATCACATTGTGACCGATATTTGCATCAGATATTTGCAATGTTACTCTCAGAGGTTTGCCATTTCCTGCTGAGAGGACAGCCGCCGAAAGAAAAATAAAAAAAAGTTGTTTTCCTTTTTTTTCGGTGTTAACGCAACGGTGTATTGAACTCGCGGAGTCTTGACTCGCGGCCGCACGCATTAGCTAGCTGAGCTACGCAGCTACGGCAGCCTCCGGCTCTTAATAATTATATTAACTCTGATGCGAGTTCTTGTCAGCTGGTGCTTCTTCTTATCACACGTACACGACAGTTTTGGTCAGTTTTTTCACACCGCCTGTACAAAAATGATAGAAACTTTGTTCGGAGAGCTGACCGAAACTTCGGTCAGGCATGTCGGTCATATGACCGGTCAAATGATCGTCACTGTTCTTGTAGGGATGGGGGTTTTGCACTAAAATCCACTACCACTACCACTAGAGGTCTGCTGGGAAATTTTCCACTACCACTAAATAAATTTTAGTGGTAGTTGAATTTTTTCCACTAATCACTGATCTTTATTTAGTGGTAGTGCAATTTTCTTCCACTAATTTTTTTTAGTGGTACTTTTTACCACTACCACTAAATAAAATTCAGTGATAGTTGAAAATTCCTCCACTATCACTAATTCTTTTCCACTAATGTCACTGATGACAATTTTGAACGTCTAGTCTTGATGAAAGCAAATAAGTTGTTTAAATAAAACATATATTTTTGCGCATATCGTTGTTAGTGGTTTATTTAATGGTAATGGATGTCTTTGTTTAGTGCACTATGCTTTTCACTACCACTAAATAAATTTAGTGGTAGCTGAATTTTTTCCACTAATCACTGATCTTTATTTAGTGGTAGTGCAATTTTCTTCCACTAATTTTTTTTTAGTGGTACTTTTTACCACTACCACTAAATAAAATTCAGTGATTAGTGGAAAAAATTCAGCTACCACTAAATTTATTTAGTGGTAGTGAAAAGCATAGTGCACTATGAATTTAGTGCAAAACCCCCATGTCTGGTATTCACACACATTCACATTCACAATTCATATAAATAAATTCACTTTTCACAAATAAAAATACATATTTTCACACACATTTGACTACACATTTACATTATATTTATATTATAGTACACACATTCCCCATTCTTTTACATATGTACATTCCATTCCCATTTACAAAAAATGTATTTGTTTCTCATATACACTTGCCAGAAAAAGTCTACGTACAAAGCATGCTAAACGTTTGAACGAAGCAGAATCAAAATTAAATATGACAAAAATTATGAAAATATGGCTTCGATGTTTGATGTTGATAATTACCAACAATTTCACAACATTTCAATTATCACAGATCAGTAAATATTTTGTTATCGATAATTAACCAAAAATACCTAGTATGGCAGCACAGAAAAAGTCTACGTACAAGAAGAAGATGTCAATTACCGTTACTTAAATTCGAGTTTATTGCGTAGAAAACTTACAATTTCTGTTACTTGTGTTGAGAACAAATAGTTCTTATTGCAGCCTTAAAGAAATAATTACTTTAAAAGTGAATTTACTCAATGGAGGTAAGAAAAAAAGAAATAAGTCCTTCCGAAAGGGAAATCATAGTTAAACTATGGAAAGAAAAAAAAACTTATAGCGAAATCAGCAAAACAGTGGGCAGAACACATTCCTCGATCCAAGCAGTGGTAAAGAATTATAAATTAACTGGAACATTTGTGTCGCAGCCTCGATCTGGACGCCCACCAATATTGACCAATCGAGAAACACGAAATATCCTGCGATGTCTTGCGAAATTTCGCAACAGATCAAAGACAAATATAAGAAAACGATGTGCGACGATACAGGGCGGAAAATTCTGAAAAGGGCTGGTTACCATGGTCGCGTGGTACGTAAGAAGCC
The DNA here is from genome assembly GCA_963668005.1 of Melieria crassipennis. Lineage (NCBI taxonomy): Eukaryota > Metazoa > Arthropoda > Insecta > Diptera > Ulidiidae > Melieria > Melieria crassipennis. The sequence continues at coordinate 46,991,103 of OY764963.1, read as the reverse complement.
ATTTATTTCGGTGACCAATAGACAGAAGCATCTTGCCTTCGCCAGAGAGTATATAAATAAGTCGCCGGACTTTTGGAAACAAGTCCTTTTTTCGGACGAAAGTAAGTTTTGTATTTTCGGTATCAAGGGACCAAAGTTAGTGTGAAGGAAACCTGGCACATCGCTAAATAAAGCCAACCTCACAGCAACTGTAAAACACGGAGGAGGTGGTGTGATGATTTGGGGGTGCATGGCCAGCAAAGGAGTGGGTCGAATGCAATTTATTGAGTCAACGATGGATAAAATGGTATATTTAAACCTTTTAAAAGCCAACTTAAAGCAGAGTGTCGATGAATTGGGTCTAGTCGGGGATTTCTACTTTCAACAAGATAATGACCCAAAGCACACTGCCAAAATTGTTAAGCTTTGGTTATTATATAATGTTCCCAAACAGTTACGAACGCCACCCCAATCGCCTGACCTTAATCCAATTGAGCATCTGTGGGATTTGTTGGAGCGTAAAATCCGCCAGCACTCCATAACCTCCAAAACAATGCTCAAAGATGTGTTAAGCGAAGAATGGAACAAAATTTCATCCGATGAAACTTCAAAGTTAGTCGAATCCATGCCAAGAGGCTTGGCTGAAGTTATTAAACGCAAATGATACCCAACTAGTTACTAACTTCTTCAAAATTATCATTTACCAGAATTTTTACAATGTTTATTTTACTTGTACGTACACTTTTTCTGATGAATATTCTGTATATTTTTCTGTTTATATCTGCTTTTGTTACTATTACAACGTTATATTTGCTTAAATGTTTATTAAATTCATTATTGAATTACTGCCAATGAATAAAAGTTTAGTTTGTATCAATATTAACTTATTTTCTCATATTTTTCATAAAAATATAAAGGAAATGGGCTTGTACGTAGACTTTTTCTAGCAAGTATACATATATATTTCCCTACACGTTTACACATACACGGTTGTAAACTTTTTTGCTCGACAAATATACAAATTCGTTTCAACGAATTTCCCCATTCCCAACTCTTCCCATTCTCAAACATTGTTCGCGCGGACGCGGTTAGACTACTATACACGTCTATTTTACAATACCCTACACTTATATTTATTTAAACCTTTTACCCTTTGTCGAGCTTTTCCTATTAAAATTCCTGTTGAGCGATCCCCTAAACGCCAGCTTGTCACAATGAAGACTCCTTCCTCCAGAAACCCAAAGGCAACCAATGCACGTTTGACAGTTCCTGTCACTCGGGAGCCACCAAACACTCGCTCCAAACTCTCTAGTCCCAAAGCAACCGATCCTAGTGTTGCAAAATTTATTTTCGAGTCCGATAGACTCGTGCAATTATGCACAAAATTTTCATCGGCTCCCATTGACGATTTGACCAACTCCCTGGTCCAAATAAAGCAAAAAAATTTGCAAGCCCAATGGGAGAGGCTTATGCGCGCACATGAGGCAGTCTTCATTGCTGAAGACAATAGCCAGCCCGACGGTTTCAAAGAGTCGGCTAGGCAAAAAATCGACGCCTGCACAGACCAGTATGAGTAGTGCATGGCTCAGATGTCGGACATCATTGAGATGCTCCAAGCTCAGTCCCCCCAGCCCGCTGCGCATATGGAACCGGTTCGACCCCTAGAACCAGCAAATACCTCCTACATTTGCCTACAAGTTCCACCTTGTGATACCGAAACTTTCTTCGGTGGCTATGAGCAGTGGCCGTCCTTCCGGGACATGTTTACTGCCGTTTACATCAACCACCCCCAGCTCACTCCAGCCCAAAAATTGTATCACCTCCGATACAAAACGTAAGGTAAAGCCGGTGCTATTGTTAAGCAATATGCATTAACCGATGAGAATTTCGGACTCGCGTGGGAAGCTTTAAAAGCACGCTTCGAAAACAAACGCATACTCATTGACACTCAAATTAGATCCCTTTTGAATATCGCTCCTGCCCACTCCGAAAATAGTGAGGCACTTCAGCGGATCCAGAGTACTATAAACAATTGTCTGTCTGTTCTCAATACTCAGGCCGTAGACACTGACAATTGGGATCCGCTATTGGTTTACATATGTTATACCAAATTGCCCCAAGAGACACTCGCTCTATGGGAGCAGTCATTGACATCCCGGAAGGATCTGCCACCCTGGTCGCAAATGGATGAGTTCCTGACCGGCAGATATGAGGTACTTGAAGGGCTGCAAAGCATTCGCCCCGCTAAGCCGAAACCTCAACCTTCGACTTCCAATGTCCTCCCAAATCGGCCACACAAATCCCTAAATTATCACACTCAAGTGAAAAGGGGCTTCGCGTGCAAACTCTGCAACGCAAACCATCCCATACGGACTTGCCAGAACTTAAAAAAACTCACCCCCCATAGTCGACTTAAATATGTAAAGAAGCACAATCTCTGCGTAAATTGTCTTGCTACATCTCACCTTCTTGAGGATTGTACAAGCAATTTTACGTGCGTATATTGCCAAAGGAAGCATCATTCCCTGCTTCATTTCCCCACAGGCAATGCGCAACCCTCTCAATCTCCTAATCGGTCACATTCGACCCGACCACAGGTCGCAACAGCTCCCCCCTTTCGGATGTGCAGCCCCGCACATCTTCCAGGCAAAGTACGCCCCAAGTACAAGCCCTCCACTCCACTAATGGCACCCAATCCCTTCTGCCTACGGCACTGGTGTCTATTGAGCACTCAGGAAAGTTGTTCAAAGTTCGAGCGTCGATCGACCAAGCCTCTCAGCGTACCTTTATTTCTTCGAAGGTCCAGAAACGCCTCACATTGCCAATCGAGAAATCCCCCTTCCAAATCTCGGGATTGTGCAAAATGCCAATCATACATGCTTCTTGACATTGGCAGTCCCTCAAACCAGCACGAAACTCCCCGTGCAAGCTATCGTGCTCCAAGAGCTTACGAAATTGCTCCCACCTTCTCATATAAACCCTCCCAATATGAAAGATTTCGCCATGCTAGAACTCGCTGATCCAAACCCCTTCGAGACAGCGCAGATCGATATAGTGATTGGCAGTGATCTCATCCCGCAGATCATGCTCGAAGGTATCCACCGAAAATGTATGTGGCAGCTTACTTGCTCAGCATACAGTATTCGGTTGGGTATTAAGCGGTCCAGTACCCCCTCCATCGCATTTGACATGTGCCACTGGGGTACGAAATCGCCTTATGCATACTGGTCCCGCCCTTCGAAATAACCTTCCTGCCCTAAAGGAAGCCCTTTTACAAGTGATTGCCGCCCTCAATCCCGTAGGGTTTCCACCCCCGGAAATAATGGAAAATCACTCTGAACCCACCACTCCTGCAAACTCATTCCCAAACCGGCAAATTCCCCCCTTTCTTTGCCAACCATTTCGACCCCGCAGGATGGCTTTCGCCTCTAATGAGACAGAGAAAAAGGGTTCGACAAGAGTGTTGGCTTGACGCCACTCGTTCCACACTCACAGCAACTGACGGAAATTGCATTCCCTCGCAGTTCCTCATTGCACCTCCTCCATCCCGGGTCCGAAAATAGGACAGTTGCCACTCCAGTGCGACTTGCTCCAAGCGCTGCAAATCCCGCAGACGTCGGACTGATCGGGTATAAACTCCAAGATCTATACGATCTCCCTCTTGGATGGAACGGCTCCAGCAAATCTTCGATGCGGAGCCAAACGGTCATGCTCACACAGTTCCAATTGACTGCCACCCCCTCTCGAAGAGCTCTCCTGCTTCTCTCGAGCCCTACGTGCACCTAAAATTCTCCATATATACTCCAAAAATCCCCCCTCACTTGAAAAAAGTAAACGGCAACTTGGCCAATTGTTATATGTATTTTTCTCATATTCCCTCGGCTGTAGCTTACGCAATCCCTGCAGCTTAGCCACTATTTCCCATACACACTATGTCCATATTGTAATTTCCAATCATCTGACATCTAATCTTTTTGCAGATCAACTATCGCAGCAGGTGCCTCCTAGACTGCCCCGCACGGACCGATTATTCCCTACAAAGAGGTTATCGGCGCACCCCAAGCGCACCATTCACAGCCAGCCAGTCGTGAGCCGCACCACCACCAGCCAGACCTCAGCCGCGTCTCGGCATCCCTCCACCCAGACACTTCATCAATTGCACTCTGCAATGGCGGCCGCGATGGCTAAATGAGTGCTGTGGTTGTTCAGTGATCTGTCGATCCCACCTCTGATCCCTTCCTTTCCTTGTCCTCTTGTACTCATGTTTCCCCTTATTTTCTTCTCCCCGGCTTCGGCCGTTTGTATCGTTTAATGTTTCATGTACTTCTTGTCACTTGTCATTCGGACAGCGTACAATAAAGACACCCCAAAACGAAACTAAATCCGTGTATTTTATTTAACCCGCTCCGCCGACGTAAACAAAAGGATCTGTTAAAAACAAGGAGATGCATTGTGATGGAGTTCCAGCGTTTCTAGCTATATTTTTAACACCTGGCAAATGTGTTGTTATGTTAAGCTGCCTAGTACGAACGTTACGCACGGGACAATTAAGCGTCCATTTGGTACATTTGTCTTTGCCCAAATAAAAATTGCGCCTACCACGTGGTGCTCCGGCGTATTCATCAAGATTTTCCTCTTCCAAGTCGTCGGTGGACTGCTCAGTGTCAGTGTTGTAATCACTATGAATGCTTTCACAATCACTCTCTTGGTATATTTCATTTTCGTCATAGTCCAAGACATCGTCGTCTGAAATTTCATCCAACCACACAGCAATTTGTGTAATATTTCTAGCACAACGATGGCGTTTACGTTCCATTTTAAATATTATACATATATTAAATACCACCATATGCCTGATGAAAATACCAAATGTCAGCATTAAAAACAATTTTCATTTTTGAACATGCGAAAAATACTTACGCCGCACATTGGGAAAAACGCTCGCATTGGAGCAAATTCAAAAGTTGCGAATCTGAATTTTTGTTTATACTTGTCGTAATATTGATACACTAGCCAGTTAGAAAATCAACTTTTCAAGTCTTTTCATCCCATGACCTGCACTTTACGGCCTTTCAAAGTTGAACGTTTTATTATATTATTTTCACTTCTAGCAAAATATCGTTAACAAGGCTGTCTTCAGATGCCCGTAGAATCTATATTTTTTTAATGAAATCCCATAATTTTTCACATGTGGGGTTATGATATTTAAGCAATTAATATGTCAACAATTTTTATTTCAGAAATGTTTATTTTGACAGAAAAAAGCATATCTAACCTTTGCCTCCTTTTTTGATAAAAATGAGAAAAATCGGGATTTTCTATGGACTGTAACTTTTGAGATTCAACAGCATTCCACGAAATACTTATACACTGATTAGGTGGGACATTCAGCTAAATGATGGTACCAAACTTATCTGCGGAGTCCTGCGTCAGCGTGAATGCGAGCATGCCAACCCAAGCACTTTTTGTACTCACCACTGGTGAGCAACGATATATTTTACTGAGCAAAACTATGAAACGTATGAAAAACAGCAAGGCTGGTATTGAAAGGAATAAATATGTATTTAAATATATAGAACTGAGATGTGTATATATATATATATATCGCACTGATTTATGTATGTCCGTCCGTAAATATGTCTTCCAATGCGTCTGTCTGCTGGAAGGTAATTTTTGAAAAAGTTGAGATACGAAACTTAAATTTTGTACAAAAACTGTGCAAATCATGAGAACAACATATTGACTAAAATGGGTGTGGTTTTCCCATTTTTTAGCAGGGTTGCCATATAAATATATCTTTTCAAAATATGAACTTTTAAATATTTACCGTCCGTTTATGGATATTTTTGTCTGGAAATATGTGTGTCATGCCTCTTTAACTCATGATACATAATAAGTCATTATTTTACATTATTTTAGTGAGCAAAGATATACTTCTCAAGTAACCTTGTCAGTGCTATATATAAGTAAATAAGCAGTTTTGTAATTTTTAATTTTTTTTAAATAAAAAGTTTGCCTTCTTTTATAAATGTGGGCTAAATGTCACATAATTCAAATTTCTTCGTCTAAAGAGGGTTTTAATGCATGACAACATAATTTTAGCTTATTTTAATATTGTGAAAAATAAATTCTGTATGGGGAGTGGGCGTAGCCGTGGGCAAATTTTTCTCATTTTTGGAGAAAATTATCTTCTACTTATGGGAAACTATTATACGAAACTTCAATCTTTTATCTTTATTATTTTTGAAGTTGTAACATTTTTCGTTATATGTACATACATTCGGAAATCATAAACCGTGTGCTGCGAAAAAGTGCTCAAATTAAAACACGCTAAAACACATGTAACTTTATTTTTGATCTTCTATGAGAATCATTTATCAAAATATTGATTTATTTTGTTTGCTTCTGATTATGCAAGTTAACACACGACGGCACGACGTTCCCATGCCCAACCGCTGCACGCAGTGGCGGATCCAGGGGGGTTTTGGGGGTTGAAACCCCCCCGAAATATGTGGATCGACTATAAAACTACATACAAATTAAAAGACATTTTATAAATTTTAAGAAATTACTTTTTAAAACCCCCCCCGAAATATTTTTCTGGATCCGCGCCTGGCTGCACGTGTCGCAGCGTCAGCACCTTCGGTAACAGGAGACATTTCACAATTCGGTGCAATAATGCACCTGTTGGAAGTCAAGGCCATGGGCCGTCGCAGACGAGCAGCTTACGCAACACTTGCGTCGCTGCCCTACGCGGAAGGTTTGGAGCTTACGATCGGAGCCAGAGTACGGCAGTCGAGTTTGGGTCGGGATAATGTTAAGTCGCTTAATCCAGTGTTTAGTCATTTAATTTGAAATAAAGTTTATAACGTGAATAATTGGTGTTTAATTTATGAGCTGATGGCTCTTCATTTTTTTTAGTGTAAAAACAAAGGAAAAAGTTAACTGGCGCCCGAGCAGGGACCTGGTGTGGTGACGGTGGAACAATAAAAGCAAAGGAAGACTGCGACAGTAAAAATTAAAAAATTATAAAAAAAAGAAAAGGAAACAGTGACAGTGGAAAAATTAAAAATAAGAGAAAAAGAAACAGTGACAGTGAAAAAGTTGAAAATAAGGAAAAAAGGAAACGGCGCTGTGAAAAACAAGAATAAAAAGGCGCTGAAAAATTAGCGATTCGTTGCTGCTGCCATAGCTGCTTCAGGAAAGTGCGCATCCCGAAAATTATTGACATTTTTCCGGACGATTGAGGACGTCGGATGTTAAAGATCCTGTAAGTTTCTATCTCTCCTATAAACACTTTAATTCCGATTTAGATGGAGGAGCTACGGGTTAAGGTGACAAACCTGACGGGGGCTGTGAACGCCCTTCTTGAGAAAACCAACACCCTGGAGAGGCGCGTTTCGCTGTTGGACTCTTTGAGTTCGCAGCTTGCCTCCGCTGGGGGTAACCAGGACACGCCCACGGTCGCAGAGGAGGAGGAACGTGCCCCCTCCACGGAGGCTGATTTGAAGGAAATCAGTCGATTACCCGACTGCGTGAAGGAGCTCCAAATTTTCGACGGGAATCCGGTACAATACGTGTCCTGGGTTCACGCGGTTGAATCAATCTTGTCCGATTTCAAGGTAGTAAAAGGAAAGCCCCTTTACCGAGCGATCCTCCAACACGTAAGGCAGAAGGTGAGAGGAGCGGCTGACGCTGCATTGGTTTCATACAACATATTCGACACTAACTGGCCGAAAATTAAGGAGTGCCTGTCGCTCCATTACGCAGATAAGCGCGATATTAGGACGCTGGAGCACCAGCTGCACCAGTTGTCCCAAAAAGGCACACGCCTGGACGAATTTTACGCGGCGGTAAATCACCAGTTTTCGCTGATCATAAACAAGATCAAGACAGAATCCTACACGGAAGAAACAATCAGGGTGCTCGTTGACACCTATCGCAGCCGCGCACTCGACGTCTTCATTCGCGGTCTAAATGGCGATTTATCTAGAATGCTCCTGGTGCAACGCCCGAAAACGTTACCGGAGGCATATTCAGCCTGCCTCGAACTACAAAATGTGAATCTGCGGAACCTTGTGATCCACACGCCACAAACGAACAACCGCGTGGTGGTACCTGTGAATAATTTACCAAGCCACACTCGCGCCTTAAATGGTGGTAAACCTCCACAGTTACCGCCGAGGCCAACTTGGCGTCCCCATGAACATCGTTACCCATTCCCTAGGCGCGATCGTCCTTTTGGACGCGATGATAATCAACACGCTGTGCCGCGCCCCCCTGTCGAGAGAATGGAGGTCGATCAATCTGTACAGACGCGCAGGGTGAACTATATGAATCGACCAAATCCATTCAAACGCGGCGCTCAATCGGAAAATCTCCCACGCAAACAGCAAAGGCTGTTTCACACGGTGTCGGGGGAAAATGATTCAAGCTGCGTTGACCAGGATATGGTGAATAACGGGAAACCGGAGGATTTTTTATCCACCGGTCATCTAGCGTACCTTACATAGAATACACGCTACCTGATGGCCGCGTACTAGATTTCCTGGTGGATACCGGCGCAAACAAAAATTTTATTAGACAATCAGTAGCGACAAAGACAATTCCGGTTCATCAACCATTTAGTGTACGGTCTGTGGGAGGCCTTGTTCCAGTAAAGGAGAAAATAAAAATTAAACTGTTTGGGAGCATCGGCAACCCCACGGAACTTGTATTTTTTGTGTTACCTAGTTTAAGTTCATTCGGTGGCATCATTGGAGATGACACTCTAAGAGAGCTGGGTGCAATAATTGCTAGAAAAGACAATTTACTTAGAATCGACAACTTCAAAATTCCCTTGAAAGCACGGACATCCTATGACGTTAATTTCACGGTGGGTAAAGATCTGCCGTCGGAAGTCCAAAAAAGTTGATACCCTCCTAACAAAGTACGCCGATCTTTTTAAGCCTTTAAATGGCAATGAGCTTATAGATACGAGCGTCCGCGCCGAAATAAATACCTCCATTCCTGACCCGATATACAGCAAGAGTTACCCGGACGAGGTCGAAAGGCAAGTTAACGAACTGCTCGCCGAAGGGGTGATCCGACCGTCTAAAAGCCCGTACAACTCACCAATTTGGGTAGTGCCTAAAAAACCAAAGGCACGGTTACGGTTACGGTTACGATCGCTGACACATACCCGATCCCTGACATAAACGCGACACTTTGTAGCTTAGGACAAGCCAACTATTACACGACAATTGACCTTACATCTGGATTTCACCAGATACCAATGAAAGACGCTGATATCCCTAAGACTGCTTTTTCAACTATGAACGGAAAATACGAATTCCTTCGCTTGCCCTTCGGCCTAAAGAACGCCCCTGCGATTTTCCAGAGAATGATCGACGATGTACTAAAGCAGTACATCGGAAAAATATGTTACGTCTATATCGACGATATTATTGTATTTGGCAAAGACGCAGACGATCACCTGGAAAATGTAGAGAAAATTTTTGTTAGGCTCCTTGAAGCAAATCTGAAGGTCAACTTAGACAAAACATGTTTTTTTGAGAAAGAAGTTGAATTCCTTGGGTATATAATTACTCCTGAGGGTGTACGCGCGGATCCAAAAAGGTCGAGGCAATAAAAATGATTTCACCTCCAGGAAATCTGAAGGATCTAAAGAGTTTCTTGGGTATGACCTCATATTACAGGAAATTCATCCGTGATTATGCCAAGATCGCAAAACCCTTGACTAATCTCACGCGCGGGGAAAACGCGCAAATCAAGGCTAACGCATCAAAAAAAGTAGGAATAAAACTCAATAGGGATGCCCTTCAGGCTTTCCACGATCTGAAACAACTCTTGGTGTCCGCAGATGTCCTGGCCTTTCCGGATTTTGGGAAGCCATTCAACCTGACGACGGATGCATCGAACTACGCCATTGGTGCGGTGCTGTCACATGGACCGATAGGCGAAGACAAACCTATAGCCTTCATATCGCGTTCCCTGAACAAGTCGGAGGAAAATTATGCCACCAACGAGAAGGAGCTTCTCTCTATCGTTTGGGCACTAGACAATCTGCGATCCTACCTGTATGGGGCTAAAAAAATAAAAATTTATACTGATCACCAACCACTGACGTTTTCCATGAGCAACCGCAACTACAACGCAAAGCTCAAGCGTTGGAAAGCACGGATTGAGGAGTACAACTGTGAGGTGATTTATAAACCTGGCAGGATAAATGTAGTCGCCGATGCACTCTCCCGTCTTAAGACGGAAGCAAATGCACTCACAGACTGTGTCATTGCCGAACCGTCTTGCAGTTTAACGGGGGGACTGTCTGTAACTCCTGGCATCAGAACACGGCATCAGAAATTGATGCCGCTACAATGCATTCTGCTGAGCACGACAGTTCAGACTTAATACCGCACGTAGAAGCTCCTATAAACGTGTTTAGTACCCAAATAATCTTTAGACAGGGGAACAGCTGCTTGTGCAGTGAAGAGCCCCACAAGGGCTATAGAAGGTATTTTATTTCATTGCCAACACTTAATTATGATAGCCTGGTGCCTATCCTGAAGGAATATTTAAACCCGAATGTAGTAAACGGCATTAAAATACCAGAGTGCTACCTCCCTCAACTGCAAAAGGCTTATGTTAATAATTTTTGTAGATATAAGGTGAGAATCACACAGCGTGTGGTGGAGGATGTGACAATTGCTGACAGGGTGTTCAATATAATCGAGCAGGAGCACAGGCGGGCTCATCGGAACGCACGTGAAAACAAGACTCAAATTCTTGAACGGTTTTACTTTCCATCTATGTCCAAACAAATTAGGGAATACATCGGCAAATGTGAGACATGTAAAATAAACAAATACGATAGACATCCCCCGAAGCCATACATGCAGCCAACGCCTATCACTAGTTATCCGTGTGAGATCCTGCATATCGACCTATTCGAAATAGAGCGTCAGAAATATTTGAGTTGCATTGATAAGTTCACCAAATTTGCTAAACTATTCCCAATAAAGAACAAATCATCCACTCATTTGCGAACAAAATTAACAGTTGCTCTGCACTATTTCACAGTACCACGGGTCTTAGTTATAGACAACGAGCGCGGATTCCTCACCCCGCTTGTATTGAACTACATTAGATCTTTAGGTATAGAAGTCTACCAAACGCCGACGCAACGAAGTGAAGTTAATGGCCAGGTCGAGAGGCTGCATTCCACCTTTATTGAAATATACCGTTGCCTCTGCGCTGAGTTTTCTAGACTAACACCAAAAGAACGCGTAGCGATAACGATTGACAGGTATAATAACACAGTCCACTCGGTGACAAAGAGGAAGCCAGCCGACGTCTTCCTTAATAGGACGGCTTGAATAAATTATCAGGAACTAGCTAACTTTAGGGAACACACCTACGAGGACATTAAAGCCTTGTTATTGCACGAGCAAGAAAGTAGAAACGAAAGAAACAATAAAAAACGCTCACCCCCACGTAATTTCAACAGCGGCGACCAATTGTTTATTGCTAACAAACAGATAAAAAGCAAGCAGAAGCCGCTGTATAAGAAAGAAGCTGTCGATGAAAATAGAAATGCGACAGAAATCACGCAAAGTGGAAAAAAATTCCATAAATCCGACATAAAAAATGTCTGACGACCACTAAGAAACAACATCGGTAAAGAGCATATAACTCATGCATAGATCCTTGTGCCCCAGCGGTCTGGGTACAAATTCGTTTGTAGTCGATCAAGCCGGATTGGTTCAATTCCAGTTAACTCGGTGGTCCGAGTGGCGACAATCGAACTGGTTCAACTCCACCGGGAGGACTATGTCTTTAACTGACGTGAAATTACTCGTGCCATGAGTAGGCCATTTGCAATTATTAACGCTTTTGGCTAAAAGGGAACAACACGAGCTTTCCAATGTCATCTGAGTGAAGTGCTTCTATGCTGATAAATAGGAAGAAAGGTAAAAACGAGAAAAGAAAGAAAAAAAAAAAAAAAGAAAGAAAAAAAAAGAAAGAAAAAAAGAAAAAAGAAAGGAATGCGTTCCACGAAAAGATTTTACAAAAAACAAAACACTAATCCTAATAAAGTAGAGAAAGAATTAAATCACTAACAACGAATAAACATTAACACCAAAAAAATACTAATCCTAAGCAAAGAATAAAAGCATAAAAAAATCACTAACAACGAATAACATTAACATTAAAAAATACTAATCCTAACCAAAGAATAAAAGCATACAAAAATCACTAACAAAAATAACACTAACACTTAAAAGCACTAACAAAAAAATACTAACAATAAAATGCTAGCCACTAGCTAAACTGTTCCACCCTCAACATCACCCCCAGGCTCCTAATGAATCCCTACAAATCCTTACCCTACTCCAACTCGATTCAATAGTAATAATAATAGAACCTAGAATTTATTGTAAAAGAAACCTCCTGTAATAGGCATAAGACATACTTAGTACCATATTTACTTCAAAATGTTATGAACCATTAGACTTAATTCTAGATTTACTTACTTTAAGCTATTTGGGGGTCATACCTAGGTCTAAGTTAATCAATTAAAATGTAATCCCTAGAATCTGCCTCTGCGCAACCGCGCAAGCATATGACGTATTCAACATAGATTCTCCCGTCATTACTCTTCGCGATGGATACGGGTGGATCGTCAACGGCCACTTTAAATTAATCCACATGATAAATTTGACTCTCTATGAATCGACCACGGACAACCTGAAGCACGCGATCGCCAACCTGGATGAAACAAGCGCAACCAGAGATGTCCTTTCCTACCAGCTGAGAAAAATTCAAAACCATCTCAGCGAGCTAAAAGGACCAGAAGCCAGGAGACCGAGGCGTTCAATTAACTGGATTGGGTCGGCATGGAAGTGGATAGCCGGCACACCTGATGCCTCCGATTGGGATGCGGTCCTGCAGTCACAAGATGCATTGGTGGCCAATAACAACCACCAATATAAGGTAAACGCTGAACTTTTCAAGAAAACCCAAGAGCTATTACAGGGCGTCAACGACATGGCAACCGCCACGAATGAGGTGCTGAAACACGACCACGGGGCAACGGTTTTTCAAGAAGTTCAGCATAAAGTGATGATCCTTAAGGACGATCTTTACGAAATGGTTCGAGCCTGCCAGATGGCCAAGGCAGGGTTGGTGAACAGCAACCTGCTGAATAAGGAAGAGATTAACCAACTGGTAAGCGAGATAGAAGTCCTTCCCTACAGTAATGTCATCGAAGCGGTCGAGTACAGCGAGCCATCGATCTACACTAATGGCACGCTTTACGTGCTGTCCATGCCAAAGGTGGCACCAACAAGATTCAACCACCTGATCACTCGGGCTACCCTGAAAGAAAGTCACAGCGTCGAGCTCGAGTACATTACAATCCTTCTGAATAAACAACAAACGTATGGGGTCAAGAATAGCTGTCTGCATCTCACAACTGCGTTAGTTTGCAAACAGGAATCGCTCGACCTACTGCCCGAGGAGGATTGTTTGCCTCGCTTGCTGAAAGGTGGCCAGACGAACTGCCGCTACGTATTTCGCAACGAGTCAACGATCGAAGTGATAAAGGAAGACACGCTTTTCCTAAATAATTTCAATGGCAGCGTGTGGTCAGGTAATGTGCATAAATATCTTCAAGGCTCTTATATCCTTCAGCTGGACAACGAAACAATAACGATCAACAACCGGACGTATTGGAGCACGACCAGCTCAGGTGTACAAGTGCTTCCCCCTGTTCTGGCCACAATTACCAATAGAAGTCTCGCGGTGAACCTTAATCTCGTGCACGAAATGACGACTGGAAACATCAAACTCTTGAGGTACCTGGGAGATAAAACTGATTGGTTCGCGACCTCCGAGGTTGTGGGTTTCCTCTTATTGATGGGTCTGGTCTGGCTCATTTGGAGGAAACTAACAACAGGTGTGAGCCTGCCGGAATTGAAGCTGACTGCCTTGGGACAAAATGCGCATAATCCCCCGGAGAAAGCCGCCCATCCACATCCTGGTCTGCGGGACGCAGACTTTTAGAGAGAGAAGAGTTAACACACGACGGCACGACGTTCCCATGCCCAACCGCTGCACGTGTCGCAGCGTCAGCACCTTCGGTAACAGGAGACATTTCACAATTCGGTGCAATAATGCACCTGTTGGAAGTCAAGGCCATGGGCCGTCGCAGACGAGCAGCTTACGCAACACTTGCGTCGCTGCCCTACGCGGAAGGTTTGGAGCTTACGATCGGAGCCAGAGTACGGCAGTCGAGTTTGGGTCGGGATAATGTTAAGTCGCTTAATCCAGTGTTTAGTCATTTAATTTGAAATAAAGTTTATAACGTGAATAATTGGTGTTTAATTTATGAGCTGATGGCTCTTCATTTTTTTTAGTGTAAAAACAAAGGAAAAAGTTAACTTGCATATTTCTAAATCTCTTAACTTCCGACTATAGGGTACCAGCTCCTGATAGGGGAATTAAAAAATTAAAAAAAAATACAATTCTCTGAGGTATTCTGAAGAAAGCGAAATTTCTGTTCTCTAGTGCAAAAACTGTAAATTCTAGAGCTCAAAACAGGCGGTGCGAGCGTTTCTGCCTGTTTTTTCCCAATGTGCGCCGTTTGTCGCACAGTGAGCAAAATGCCGCACTAAATTTTTAACTACCTGCCTTCAGCTCCGATCGTGCACTGACGTCAGCAAAAGCTTGCTAAGGCATGGAAAACAACCGTTATCAAAGATATTCAACATAATGGGTGCAAAAATATTTGTAAAAAATAGAAATTTCATCGATTTAAAAATTGTGTGAGCAAAATGCTCATAGCGCGCCTTCCCGAGGGTTAAGAATTTCTGGATTTCCTGATTTACGAACGGGACTGCAGCTATGTTGTATGGTCTTGGCTTAGAATAGACGGGTTCTGCGTCCTTCGTACGTATTTTTGCTATTACAGTGGTGTTGAATGGTAGGCTCTCGTTTGGATTAGAAAATACTACTTCACAATCTTTTAAAAGGGTTTTAAATTGGGTACGGACTTTCTCGGGGACAGATTCTGTACTAATTTGCAGGTTATTAACCAGTTGGAAATTTAAGAATTTAATTTCGTCCTCCCCGTTATTATGTGAAAACATCTTCCTGCCCATATCAATCACACCCATGTATTTTATTAATAAAGTCGTAGCCCAAAATTGCGTCAAATGACTTCAAATGTGGGTGTAAAAAGAATTCGGCTAATTTTCCAAGGAGCTGGATTCGGTATTTGTGTGTAATTTTTGTTCATCCGTCAAGGGTTTTGACTATAAATTAGTGTCCGACCGAAACTACTTTTTTGGGCCGAAACCGAATATTCGGTTTTTTTTTAATATTCGGCCGAAACCGAAACTTTCTAGTTGAAATAAAAATCACCATATCAAGCACTTTTTCCAACAAACGAATCTTACATTAAGTAAATAAAGAACAAACATAGCATAAATAAATAAATACTTATTAATAAAAACAATTTATTCATTTTGTAAAAACGTAAACAAGAAGAAATGCCCCTTTCGTACCTTACTCGATAATATTCAAAATTAAATAATTTAATATTATATGCTAAAAAAAGAAGTTTATTTACATTGCTGGCATCTAAATTACTCCTCCTTTTACTATATATCTGCTACACAATAAAATGTAAAAAATATTCTAGAAAGTTTCGGTTTCGGCTATTCGGCCATTTTTTGGCCGAAACTGAAACCGAAACCACTTATTTGGGCCGAAACCGAAACCGAATATTCGGTCGGACACTACTATAAATGGTTTATCGTTAGGAATTGGGTCGAGTTCGGGTATTTTTCGAATGTAATTTTCCGTTTTTTTATTAAGTGTCTTCTCAATATAGGGAACAGCGGACCTTACTCTAAAACAATGAGACTGTCATTTGTTTCTGTTTCGCTGTCAAAAGTCGCTAATGGTGTGTCTTCTTCCTCCTCATCCTGAGAATCTAATTGATCCACTCCCAAGTGATTTATTCTTTGTTATTTGGGTTGAGGTGCCCTGTCCGATGAGGGTGCGCTCTTGAAAGGTCTGGGTGGTGCTTGTGCTGCAGTCCTGTTACTAAATTGTTTGGTCTGTCCAGAGAACCTATTGCTCTGGTTTCGTCTAGGATTAAAGGTTGTGTTGTAGCGAAATTTGGACGAGGGGTCAACCTCCATTGGCTCAGTTTCCGCATTGGTGTCCATTCGTCTCGGTTTCGGTCTCGTAGGTACTTGTTTAAAATTTGGATGGGGTCGCGGTGGTAGGGTTCTGGGATTTGGTTGTCGAATGCTCTTGCGAAGGTGTAACGCTGGTTATTAGATTCCAGTTCCTGAGCCTTCGCCAAGGCAGAGGGTAGGTTCGCGCAACCAGCTGAGAATAGGGTATTACAGTAAGATTTGTTTAAACCCGAAACAAAAACCCGCGGAGCGTCCGCTCTGTATTTTTCCGCAAACGAGCTGATTAGTGTCGGATTGCCACTGTAATCCATCTTCACTTATAATAAGATAACCGCTAAATATCTGGGACTTGTGTTAGACAGGAAACTTAACTGGAAACCCAACGTCCTGGAGAGAGCTAAGAAAGCCAGTATTGCCCTTTATACATGTAAAAGGATGATAGGCAATGTATGGGGTACAAGACCTCATATCGTACACTGGCTGTATACCGCCGTTGTTCGACCTCTATTGTTATACGGGATAGTAGTCTGGTGGCCTTCATTGGCCAAAAGGTCTCACTCCCAAATACTTGCTAAAATTCAAAGGTCCGCAGAGTTATGTATAAGTGGGGCCCTGCGGACTACTCCCACTAATGCTTTAGACGTTGTGCTCCACCTAATCCCATTGGATATCCTGGGGAAGCAATTGGCCGCCAATGCTGCCATCAGGATGCGCGCCTCTGCGCAATGGAGAATTGGGCGGTACGGGCACTCTTCTATTCTAAATTATTTCAAAGGCATATCTCAGAATGTTGACTACATGACACCCAGCCTGTCCTTTGATAAGGACTATCATGTTTTAATCCCATCTAGAGCCGAATGGGAGCTGGGTGCGCCCCCTGCCAGCGGTGATATCCATATTTATACGGATGGATCGAAACTGCTTGGTCAGGTGGGCTGTGGTATCTACTCAGAAGGATTAAACCTTAATTTAAAGCTCAGGTTGCCAGATTACTGTAGTGTCTTCCAGGCTGAGGTCACAGCAATCTGTGCAGCCTCCGATTGGCTCAGGGTAAACAGGATATCGGCTAATGGTATCCTTATATTATCGGACAGCCAATCAGCTCTTAGAGCTCTGGATGCGGTCAAAATAACATCAAAGACCGTTCTTAGCTGCAGCAAATCTCTTAACGACACTGCCAAGCAGCTTCATATTCGCCTATGCTGGGTTCCAGGTCATAGGGATATTCCAGGGAACTGTAGAGCGGACGAGCTCGCGAGACAGGGCACTACTGAGCAGTTAGGCCAGGAGTTGACCACGCTCGGTGTCCCTCTTTTAACTTGTAAGCTTCGTACTCATGCGAGCTCTATACACGATACGAATTTGAGATGGGTTGAAGGCAACACAAGCCTCCTTGCGCGCCAACTTTGGCCCACATTAAATACTCGACGTTCTAAAGAACTCCTCTCACTAAACAGAGCCCAGATCAGAACCATGATCGGTATCCTTACGGGCCACTGCCTAATCGGTACCCACGCAAAAAGGATGGGGCTGTTTTCAAACGACTTCTGTCGCAGCTGTCTGGACGAGGAGGAGGAAGAAAATATTCCTCACTTCCTATGTTACTGTCCTGCTTTATCCAGAAGAAGGCAAACCCACTTAGGCAAGTTCTTCTTCGGAAGTCTAGAAGATCTAGCTGATAAGACCATACGCCGTCTACTAAGCTTCGTTAATAGATCCAAATGGTTTAACGAGTGAGCGAAATGATGCTCGATCTCATGTGGTATCAAAATGGGCCGCCTGGCCTAAGTGAACTCCTCCTGGAGCAGCCACACCTACCTACCTACCTATAATAAGATAAGTGCCGATAAGTGTGGTCCAGTCTGGCGACAAGAGCGTCGAAGTTGACGACAGTGCTGAAGGATGCTAGAATTTGGTCGGCTGAACCTGTGATTTTGTTCCTAATTAACGTATGCGGAATGAAATACGAACTGGCACATTAACAATCACAAAATCGTTATTTCATTTTTTAGGAACTTGGTTTCAAAACAGGTTAAAGTACATAACTTAACCCTTTACACGGTAACAGCGAAATTTTTCATCAAATGTTGTTTTTAGATATAAAACCAAATTTAAAAAAGCACGTATTTTTTTATTTTTTAATATACTTTAGTTTTTTAAGGTTTTTTGTAAAAAACATTTGGTTGCATATCTGCAACAAAGCATTAAAACTTGTTTTTTTATTTTCATTTGTTTAATTTTAAATGAAAAATTTATAGAGCAATTAATGCGTTTGTTGTAGCATAGTCCTACTCCGCATTTTTCGCAAAGTGTTTGTGTAAAACCAGTGTGTTTTGGAACATTGCATTTTATTCTTTTATCGCATTCATCCAAACTTTGGATTTCTTTTCTCCAAGTAAGTTTGATTTTGCCTTTGCCTTCGAGTTATTACCGATTTTGGGTGATATTCCAAAGCTTACTTCCTTTTCAATTTGGTCATTTTCCGATAAACTTTCAGACACCCCAGGATTGGGGTCAAATATTGGATCATGTTCATAATCATTGCTTGAAAAGTTCAAGTTATCTTCACTTTCCATTAAAAAATTTACGATTTCATCTCCTGACAAAAACTTTGAAGCCATATTGTCGAAAATGTGTTGCCGCCGAGGCGCTTTGTTGCACCTCTCCAACCAGATGAATTATAAGATTTTGTTCTGAAGGAACCTTGTTGCACTTCTGCAACCAAGAGCAATCGCAGATTATTTACAATTTAATATTAAATATTCCGGCATGTTAAGGCAGATCAAAAAACTGCGATTTATTGTAGCCCAGTAAAAAGATGTTGCATCATAATTTTAAGTGTTTTACAATTATATAAAACTAGCTGGGCCCCGCGGCTTCGCACGCAAGCTCTCTTGTTTCCCCCGATATAAATTCTGAACCCATTGTTGACCTCGTCAGATTTTGATTTAAAAATAAACATATGTATGTCTATTATCTTTGATGTCAATTATCTTTGATGTGTGGCTCTTTAGATCATGAGTTTTCACATATACTCTAAACAAATTCTTAACCCTTAGTTTGCTATATTTCGATTTTGAAAATAATTAGAAACGCGTGTCCAATTTTTTTTATTTCAAGTATTTTTACAATTTTTGAAGTCAAAAGGCCTATCGGTTCATGTTTTTTTCGAGTCTTCCCGTAAACAAATCTTAACCCATTGTTGGTTCAGTTAAATTTTGATTCTCAAAAAATTATAAAATACGGGTCGAATTATTTTTGATCTACATTATTTGCAGGAAGTTCGAAATCAAAATGTCTATTAAATCACGTTTCTTTATACAACACCTTAATACATGTTTTGCCCGTTTTAGACCCCCGAATTTCAAAAAATCCCGTTTTAGCGGAAGTTCATTCTTCAAGAAGTACCCATAGTTCATGATGATGAGTCAATCAGTTAATCAGTCAGTCAGTGAGGATAAACAATTTATGTATATAAAAAAGCAGGCGGTACCAAGCCCCCTTGTCCAATGCTCACAACTTTCTTTTAGTCAAATTGTGATACTAAGTGGAAAGTTCGTACCAAGTTTTACTGATGTGTGTGTGTGTTTACTGCGTAACTGTTAGGTTATAAAAAATGTCCCACGCCCCTTGTCCATATCTATGAGATGACGGTACAGCCACTTTCAACGCTGTGCGGCTAACGATTCCGAAGTTATTCCATATAAAAGATTTGAGTTGTATGCGCGGTGCCACGCCCCTTTGGTAAATACCCGTCCTATTCCCTCTGTGGAAAGATATGACTAAATGGTAATTTCGTACTAAGTTTCATTGATGTGCGACTAACAGTTCCAAAATTATGCGGATAGTTTGGGTCAAACAAAAGTGCCACGCCCCTTGTCCAACGCCCATCAAAAAGTAACAGCAGAATGACACTTCTGTGGGAGGATGTAATACCAAATTTCAATGCTGTGCGACTTACAATTCCAAAGCAATTCCATATAAAAGATTTGAGTTGTATGGGCGGAGCCACGCCCTCTTTTTAAATACCCGCTTCATTCCCTCTGCCGAAAGATATGACTAAATGGTAGGTTCATACCAAGTTTCATTGATGTACGACTTACAGTTCTGCTGAAATATTGGGTCATAAAAAATGTGCCACGCCCCTTATCCAACGTCTATACAATTTTAACAGTAGAATGACGCTTCTATGGGACGATGTCATATTAAATTTCAATACTGTGCGGCTTACAATTCCGAAGCTATTCAATATAAAAGATTTGAGTTTTATGCGCGGTGCCACGCCCCTTTGGTAAATACCCGTCCTATTCCCTCTGTGGAAAGATATGACTAAATGGTAAATTCGTACTAAGTTTCATTGATGTGCGACTAACAGTTCCAAAATTATGCGGATATTTTGGGTCAAACAAAAGTGCCACGCCCCTTTTCCAGCGCCCATCAAAAATTAACAGCAGAATGATACTTCTGTGGGAGGATGTAATACCAAATTTCAATGCTGTGCGACTTACAATTCCAAAGCAATTCCATATAAAAGATTTGAGTTGTATGGGCGGAGCCACGCCCTCTTTTTTAATACCCGCTTCATTCCCTCTGCCGAAATATATGACTAAATGGTAGGTTCA
Organism: Melieria crassipennis; assembly: GCA_963668005.1. Taxonomy (NCBI): domain Eukaryota; kingdom Metazoa; phylum Arthropoda; class Insecta; order Diptera; family Ulidiidae; genus Melieria; species Melieria crassipennis. The sequence continues at coordinate 46,970,294 of OY764963.1, read as the reverse complement.
TACCAGGTTTCATTGATCTACGACTCACAGTTCTGCTGAAATATTGGGTCATAAAAAATGTGCCACGCCCCTTATCCAACGCCTATAAAATTTTAACAGTAGCATGACGCTTCTATGGGACGATGTCATATTAAATTTCAATACTGTACGGCTTACAATTCTGAAGCTATTCCATATAAAAGATTTGAGTTGTATGCGCGGTGCCACGCCCCTTTGGTAAATACCCGTCCTATTTCCTTTGTGGAAAGGTATGACTAAATGGTAAATTCGCACAAAGTTTCATTGATGTGCGACTAACAGTTCCAAAATTATGCGGATAGTTTGGGTCAAACAAAAGTGCCACGCCCCTTATCCAACGCCTATAAAATTTTAACAGTAGAATGACACATCTATGAAACGACGGTACACAAAATTTCTATGCTGTGCGACCAACAATTCGGAAGCTATTCCATTTAAAAGATTTGAGTTGTATGGGCGGTGCCACACCCCTTTGTTCAATACCCACCTTACTCCCTGTATTGAAGGACATGATTAAATACTAAGTTTGTCCCAAATTGAATTGATGTGTGAGTTATGGTTCCAAAGTTATTGTCTAAAAATGTATTCTTGTGGTGCCACGCCCCGTTTTCCCGACTTTTTTATAAACCTTCACGTAACAATTTCAAACAAACCCGCCGAAGTAAGTATCCAAGTTGGTCCAGTCGTTTTCAAGTTATAAGCAGTCGAACGGACCACGTTTCATTTTTATATATTTACAAGGTGCGTCCCAAAGTAAACAGGACTTTTGCAATAGGGACGTTTCTGGTGGCGCCATCTATGTGTGACGACATGCGTTGGAAAGGTACATCTTTCATTCACATACTGTCTAAATTTCATGACATTTGGTCTAGTAGACGCCGAAATATCCCGCTCAATGTGACAGTATGTTTTTAACTTTGGTACGAGAATGTCGATCGAACAAAGAGCTAATATTAAGTTCTGTTTTAAACTTGGTAAAACTTTTACCGAAACGTTTAAATTGTTAAAGCAAGTTTATGGTGATGATTGTTTATCCCGTGGCCGTGTTAATGAGTGGTTGAATCGATTCAAGAATGGTCGTGAAGACTTGAATGACGACGAACACGTCGGCCAGTCGAAATTTGTGATTACTGACGATGCCATCAAAACTGTGCGTGATTTTATCAAAATGCAGCCAAAATCATCATTGGAATTGATGGAAATGGAATTGAAAATCTCCAAAACATCAATTGATCGCATTTTAACCGAACATTTGGGTCTCCGTAAAGTGTGTTCTCGCTTCATTCCGCACACTTTAACCGACGACCAAAAAGCGCAGAGAATTGAGCACGCAAAAGACATCGTTCGGGAAGCCAGACGTGATCCAAATTTCTTGTTCAACATCGTAACCGGTGACGAAACGTGGTGCTTTCAATATGATCCCGAAACAAAGCGTCAAAGTGCCGAATGGAAGCACCCAGATGAGCCAAATCCGAAAAAAACCCGCCGTGAGAAGTCAAAAATCAAAACTCATCTCATTTGTTTCTACGATTCAAAGGGAATAATTCATCGAGAGTTTGTTCCACCGGGAAAAACAATTAACGCTTTGTTTTATGTTGAAGTTTTGAAGCGTTTGGTGCATCGCATTCGTCGTATTCGGCCAGAATATCGCGAGGAAGGAAGTTGGCGTTTATTGCATGATAATGCACCGGCTCACAGAGCCCTAGTTACGACCGATTATTTGACCAAAAATCGCATTTTTACCATCAATCATTCACCGTATTCGCCTGATATGGCTCCCTGTGACTTCTACTTATTCGGTCAGTTGCATTTGCCGATGAAAGGAAACCGTTATAAGGACGTTGAGGACATCCAAAAGGCTTGTACCAACATTCTGAAGGCGATGCCGGCCGATGACCTAAAACACTCATTCCAAATGCTTTTGGACCGTGCAAAACGTTGTATCGAAGCAGAAGGAGAGTATTTTGAATAAATAAAAAGAATTATACAAAAATAATCATCCGTTTTCTTTATTTTATAAAAGTCCTGTTTACTTTGGGTTGCACCTTGTATATAGATTTGTTTCTCTTTTAAAATTGTAAAATATAAATTTGTTGCATTGGATTTGCATATTATTGTTGGGGTCTGCATGCTTACATTCTAAAAAGTTTTGGAACACCTGAAACACTTTGCGCAAGATGCTCAAAGCTGCGCCAGGCACTCAAGCCACTCACGCAACATCACTCAACCCTTTTTACCTACGCAAAAACGTTGCGATACATCCGTATAAGTGTGCGTAGGTTTGAGCTTAACTGTGGAAGCGACTGAGCGTGGTTGCTGTACTGCCCCGGCAAGTGCGCATGGGGTTGTTGTAATGCGCAAATTGGGTGTTGTAGCGCAATGGTAATTAAATGTGGTTGTTGTGATGCACAAATTGTGTGTTGTAGCGCAATGCAAATCAAATTTGGTTGTTGTGATCGACAGTCGATCCGCGAAGTTGTTGTTAAAACTGGAGATCTATTGAATTTTGTTGGGTGTTTTCAGCTGTTGCTAAGCGGACCAATTTTGGTGGGGTCATAAAAGTATGCACAAACGCATAAACCCATGTAAATTTATGAATATGCAAAAAAACGGAATTACGCAGGTCAGGACACAACAAGGTGACAAAACGGCTTGGCGTTTGAGTCGCTTATAAATAGTGCTGGGCTCACACCAGATGGGAAGAGAAGAAGGAGACTAGACAGAAGGCTGCCACGCTGAACCGCTGCACGACTGAGGAATGCCGTCGGGCCAACGCACCTAAACCGCGAGTCGCGCCTATTACACTACTCGACAAAAAATGGGTTCATCGCGTGCTCCTAGAAACAAAAGTATTTTTAAGATCAAAAAATTTTCTTAAGAAGCGTTTTCGAAAAATCTTCGAAAAACACGTTTTTCCCCTCTTATTTCAGTTATGAGCACATATCTCGTAAACCAACCATCCGACTAACACAAGTGGGCCGTCGTTCAGAAGGCAATTAACTAACCTTTCCAACGATATATCTATTGGCCAAATCAGATGACATTTGGGGAAGTTATTGACGATGAAAGTTGTAAAAATGTGAATTTTTCGACCATTTTCAAAAATTATACATTTTCGAATCGTTTTTTTATAGATAAAATAAATGATCTCCTCTGGTTTTAAAATCTAAGATGAAAGATATATTATTTAAGCAAATATTAAGCCTAACATCAATAGAATTGAAAGAAAAATTACAAAGTTATGGTGCACGGAGTGAAAACACCAACTTTTCATTTAATACACCGTGCGAAAAAATTTTTTATTTTTCCGAGACCCATCCAAATGTTGATATAGATGTGAAACTAGAGGTCATTTATAATATCCAAGCATAGTCAGTTTTTAATTTTCTGACCCAAAAACCTTTTTAAAGGACTTTAAAATTTTAAGGACATACACATTTCAAATATTTGTTTAAATATTTGCGATTGTGCAATGATGAAGAAATGGGTATCAAATGAAAGAGGAAAATTGTCTCCTCTTAACTAAATTTTCTATTTTGAACTTTCAGAACTTTGAAATAGAAAAAAATTTATATGTATGAATCTACAGACTGAGATCCAAAACATTTATGTTTTGCATACCTGACATATTTTGGTCCTGTCATAACTGAAATAAGAGGGAAGAAACGAGTTTTTCGAAAACGCTTCTTAAGAAAATTTTTGATTTTCAGTTTCGTGTTCAGCAGCCGAAGATTAGTCTAAAAAAATACTTTTATTTTTAGGAGCATTTTTCGTGTCGAGTAGTGTTATTAATTAATATTTAAAAGAAAATCGGTCTACAAAACAAACATTCAGCGACACACGAACTAAAGTTTAAACCGAACAAATT